>CM052550.1:36408539-36421039 GCA_028533065.1 Trachops cirrhosus
TCCAACATCCGAATTATAGGGGTACCAGAAGGAGAAGAGGAAGAACAACAAGTGAAAAACTTATTTGAACAAATAATAAAGGAGAACTTCCCCAATCTGGCAAAGGAAATAGACTTCCAGGAAGTCCAGGAAGCTCAGAGAGTCAAAAGAAGTTGGACTCAAGGAGGAACACACCAAAGCACATCATCATTAATTAGCCAAGATTCAAATGAAGGAGAGAATGCTAGAAGCAGCAAGAGATAAAGAGACAGTTACCTACAGAGGAGGTCTCATCAGACTGTCAGCTGATTTCTCAAAACAGACCTTACAGGCAAGAAGAGGCTGGAAAGAAGTATTCCAAGTCATGAAAGGCAAGGGCCTACACCCAAGACTGCTCTATCCAGCAAAGCTTTCATTTAAAGTGGAAGGGCAGATAAAGTGCTTCTCAGGTAAGGTGAAGTTAAAGGAGTTCATCATCACCAAGCCCTTATTGTATGAAATGGTAAAGGGATTTATCTAAGAAAAAGAAGATAAAAAACATGTATAATAAAATGACAGCAAACTCACAATTATTAACAACCACACCTAAAACACAAGCAAACTGAGCAAACAGCTAGAACAGAAACAGAACCTCAGAAATGGAGATCACATGGAGGGTTAGCAACAGGGTAGAGGGGTAGGGAGAGGGGGAAAAGGTACAGAGAATAAGTAGCATAGGTGGTAGATAGAAAATAGACAGGGGGAGGGTAAGAACAGTATAGAAAATGTAGAAGCCAAAGAACTTATATGTACGACCCATGGACATGAACTAAATGGGGGGAATGTGGGAGAGAGGGGGTGTGCAGGATGGAGGGGAGTGAAGGGGGGAAAATGGGGCAACTGTAATAGCATAATCAATAAAATATATTTTTAAAAGATATTCACCTCCTTTTTTAAGTGTTCCCTTTCTGGGTCATGGTTTCCACTGATTGGTCAGCACCAGAAAGTCTTAATCGCATGACCACCAATATATCAAGAAAGAAAAAAACACCATAGGAGGAAAATCTGGCCCATGTGTTGCCCATTGCTAGGCACTCAAGTCTTCATGCCCTGGTGACAGTGTATCTGGTTATAAATTGCTCAACCAGGTCATTCAGCTATCTGTGCTAGTTTTCCCCTTCTTCTTGCCAAGGAGTATTTCTAGCTTCTTTCTAAACTGCCTCAAAAAGAGAAACCATAAAAAGACTATTATTGATATCAAAAAAGCAATCATATATACCTATTACAATCAATAACAGTTGGGTTACATATCCAATGTTTGAGAAAAGCCCAAGGTACAAGTATAATTATTATTATAACTAATATTACCATACAGGTAAAGACAAGCAACGTAATAAAATTCAACATTAGTTTGTAGGTATACAGACCTTGTTGATATTTTGGGATAGATGTCTATCTCTGAAGTCAGTGGCTACTCATCCAAAGAAAGCTTTGATTGGTGTAGGAAGAGACAAGTGTCAGAGACAGGTGCAGATGTCCATTCACAGTTCAGCACCTCAAATGGTCCCTTCCATAGTTGGAGAGCGTCTTTAGTTTGGGGTTTTTTAAAATAAACAAAACAAGTTATGCTCTTTGAAGGCAGTGTTGGTCAAGAGTGCCCTTAGGAAATGAATATCATTAACACATCAGTCCATATAAGCTGGTTAATAAGCACATGATAATCATGCAGAATATCTTTTCTTAGTAAGGGTGATTCATATGACCCTTTATTTAGATGCATAGGGCAGCCAATGAATATTTAATGAGGGTAAAAGCTATGTTTTCACCAAAAGAAGTAGATTTGAGGTTGAAGAGCTTTTGGTCCAAAGAAACTAAAAGCTTCTGACAATTTACCTAGGTGAGTTTTAATTGTACCTTCGTATGCTCCACCAATCTAGAGAACTTGGGTCATAAGCACAACAAAAATACTGTAGTGGAGCTTATGTATTCAAAATAAACTGCATTATTAGCCCAGGGAAATGAGCCTTTCAACCACTGTAACTTAGAATAAATTCCCCAACTGGAATTAATATTCCAATAACAATTCACTAGAATCATTACCATTTCACAGACAATGAAACTGGAAGAGCTGCACTCACTTCCCTGCATGAACCTATTCACAGGCAAATGTATGCCCTATTAGAACAATGAGCACACATTCTGCACAGGTTAGTAGTGGTTGTAGGGACCCAAAAGTTGAGCTTGACTGTCATTGGCCTTATGAAACTAATGTTCTAGTGATAAGGGAGAGGCAATCAGGAAATTAACAAGTGGTATTTCAGGTGATGGTAAGTCCTCTAAAAGATAATAAAGCGGAATGATGGAGACAGGGAGTGGGTGCATTGGTGGCTACTGTCCTACACGGGATGGTCAGGGAAAGCCTCCATGACTGTATATCATTCGAATGAGAAGAGGGAGAGAGGTTCCATGGAGGTCTCTGGAGAAAGACTATCAAAGGGAGTAAAATGGCCCTGCAATGCCACTGGGGCAGAAGGTTGCTTGCCCTGTTTAAATGTCAAAAAGCCATCATGGCCGGAATAGATGAGGTGAAGAGAATGACACAAGAAGTGTAGATGTAGGCAGGGACCAGATTTTGGGGGGCAGTGCTATTAAAGGTGATCTGCAAGGAGCTAAAGAGTGTGGCACCAAAAGTAAACCTAACTCAGTGTCCTGCTTACTTCAGCTGCCACGGTTTTCAGTGCAAGTTTTCTCAGCCAAAGCACTGAGATGTTTGACGTTTCGGTGGAAACTCCCTGTCTTGTGCAGACCAGCCCTGTGAGCAGCACTGATGTATGATGCTGTGGGCTGTGGTGAAGACTTTATTTGGGTGTGATTGCAGTGGATCCACAGGAGGGCTTTCATAAGATAAAGGATGACCTGAGTTGAGTTTTAAAAGAATTCATCACTGAAGAATCACTGGTCCGTCCTACACTGGGAAAATGGATATATACTGATTCAAGAAGGTGGCAGGAAGACCAGTTAAGAGTGTTACAATGACCCCGTGTAGCTGTGATGGTGGCTGGGAACTGAGGGCTTGAGTTGTCTTTATGCTTGCAGACTGCCCGCAGGTGTGTTGATGGGTTAGAGAGTACTGCAAGAGCAAGAGAGGCACAAGATTCCAACAAGATTTTTGGCCTAGGCATTTGGAAAGACAGAGTTGACATTTATTGAGAAGAGAGTTTCTGAGAGGATCAGGTTGGGAAATGGGAAAAGTAAAGATCTTAACTGTGCACATGTTACATTAAAGGTGCCCCTATAATGTCTAGGATGGATATCCCATGATGGCTTAGGTCATTTTTTTTTTCAAAACCTCTTGGAAAAAAAATACTGAGAAGCTGAAAACAGCAATTCCCAGTATCTCTGACAACAAATTTAATGTGTGAGTTCAGGATGAAACAAGTGGTTTTGTGAGGTGCTGGTTGTGCCTCTCCCAGCATTCAGGGCCATGAAGCTGGTGCATCCTAGACTGTTGCAGAGGCTGCAGAGGGGCTGTGACTCAAGAGCAATGCAGCCTGTCTATTTCCAAGTCTTTCTTTTTCTTCCAGGAAGTAGCATCAGCTTCTTATTGAGGAAAATTTCCAGTGCTGGCTTTGGTAATCATTCTGGAAGCTGAAACCTCAATCTGCTTTCAAACGCATAAAAATAACTTAAGAAATACTTTTCTACAAAAGAAAGGCAGACCATTTTTTGATTGGTTCATTAAATGAAAATAATAATTTTTAATTCTATGCTCCTGGCATTAAAAAAAAACGAACACACAGGATATGTCAGTCGGTGCCCATTAGATTTCATTCAGAAAAGAGCCAAGAAGTGTAGGCTTCTCAAACAAATCTTATTCAAATTGTGAGGCCAAGAGGGGGACAATAGGACATTGTCTTGCTGTGATCACTCACAACCCCAAAGACATTTTAATTCCCATGGTGGCTTGAACATAAAATAGTTGTTATGTTAGATGTTCACACTGAGTAAAGCCAGGTCATGGTTGACTCCTGTTAAATGTTCTTTCTTATATCTGTGACAACACTGAACATGGCCGCGATAAGCTCTGGGTCTCTTTGTATTCTGTTCAAAGTGATCACAGGGAGGTTCAAGCTTCTCTCTCTGGGTCATGCTGAATATATTTGCCCAAAATAATGACAGCTTCCCCTGATGGAATTGTCCTTCCCTAAGTAACATTCTTTGAGGCTACTTACTGGTGTTTCATTTTTAGGCATTATCTAATTTAAGGCCTTTACTCTTGGAAGATGAAAAATCAGCTGCATTCTTTCCTATCAACACACACACATGCACACACGCATTCTTTCCATCCATATCTCCAGTATTTTTCTGAAGACCAATATTTAGCATAGTCTTTATTGTGTCAGTTTAATGCTATTCACAGTTGAGCCAAGTAATTGTGAGTTCTTTAAATTTCAATCTTTGAAGTACAATAGAGATGGAGAACCATCCTTCTGTAAGCTACAGAAGGATTGATGCTCTAATACAATGACATCAGTGAGGACAGTGACACCAGTGATTAAATCAGCTCTAGTAATCAGCAGATTAAGCAAAGCATGAGCTGTAGGGACACCCTCATCTGTGACCATTCAGGGATCTGGCACATCTATGAGGCTCCTTTGGCTCCAATAGTGTGGGCACTGGTGGACATACCCTCCAGAGTGAAGAACAATTTGCTGTGCTTTACCTCCATCTAATTTATGTTAGATGAATAAGAGGTGTTTTTGAAGCCTCTAGTGAGACCTAATAAGAGAATCATATGCAGACTCCAAGGGTTTGCATCAAGGCCATGCCTTCTACAGCCACATAACAGCAGTTTCTGATGGCTTCCAGTCCTCAGGAGAGATGGAGTGTCTGCACATGGACTGTAATGTGCCCAGATAATTAGATCTCCTCATTGTGACCTGGCTTCTATCACACCCACTAGCACATGCATGGGGGGTGGAGAAAGCAGCATCCCTCACAGATGGAGTGATACATCCTGGATTAGACAAGGACAGGTGGCCCACACCACTGGCAGCTAGCCTTCCATCACTGGGACTTGTCACATAGTTCTTATCTGTAAAACCACAGAAAGTTCACTCTGATTAATCAACAAAGGAAAAGAAGATTACACTCACTCCAAGCTTACCTAGACCCTCAGTACCCCTCCCCTCCACACACACCATCAGCCACTCCCTTTCCTGTCCCCAGGCACCTAGGTCAGCCTTACTTGATGACAAATCCCCTGGGACATGGCTAACTTGTTGACTCAGATGAGACACATCTTGGGGTGTGGGAGGAAATATTTAGTTTTTCAGCTCTTCAAGGCCATGTGGAAACTGCTTCCCCAGACCACACACTTTGAGAGCCAGCCAAACACATGTCTACTGGGTCAGAAGTAGAGACTGGACACCTCTGGAGTGCAATTTCATCCTTGCCATCAAGCCTGCCCTGCATCTCCCACCTCCCTCAGGCTCCATCCCCAAACCTTTTCTGGTCTTACCCTGTACCTCTCTTCCTGACTAAATTCCCCAAACTGCTTTGACTCACCTCTTACATCCATGGTGTTCCACGTCCCATTGCACAATCCCTCATTGCCCTCCAAACTCCTGGCCCCCACTGGATGCTCATCTTTGTTCTCCCTCTTGTCTCCATTCCCATGTGACCTGTGCCATGTCCCCTGCTAGCTTGTACATCTGCAGCTTCCTATTGTCCCAATATCAGGGCAGTAAGTTGAGTCTTCAAGAGCCTTGTTCTTTCTCCCAACCCTGGGTCTCATCCTTTATACTCACTCCAGTCTTGGAAAATGGAAACCCCCACTTTACTGCACCAGCTCCAGTGCCTCCTCCCTCAAAATTTAGGTCAGTCCCTCACTCATATTCACAGTCCCATGCTGAGACCCTTCAAAGAACCCTTTTTCATGGCACCCATAGGTCTCTATGAACCCATATAATGCCTAACATGCACAGAACACACAGACTTTACAATTTCCCATTCTGACTTTGAGCAGACCCCATCCCTGCATGGCCCAGCTCTGCTGACCCACAATCTGCCTTTGGGCAGGTCTTTAAGGATTTTAGCCAAATAACCCAGAGGCCATGGGACACTGGAAGAAAACACAACCAGAACAGAGACTTCCTTCCCATTTCCCAGGTTCTGGTTGCAGACTCCCTAAGGACAGGCATGTGGAGTTTGGAAAACACACACAGAAAAAAAAATGAGGACACTGATGTCTGGCTTGAGCTGCAGGTCACAGAAGGACCAAAGCAGGGTCCTCCAGTGCAGGCCTGAAGGTGGCTTATGTGACAGGAGGCTGTATGTTTCCTGGAGCTGTTGAGTTTCATGAAAGAATATTTTTGAAATTATCTGTGGTCTTGTTTTTTTAAGGTGCAAGTGAAAATGTGTGTGCAATGTGAACACTCTTGATGGTTAGGTCGTGGCATGGTTTTATGCCTGCACATCTCCTCAGGTTCTGGACCAAGCCTACTCGAAGGAAACCTGGACCCCCAGGAGGAACTGGGCAGTCAGGCCATCTCCTGCTGGGGACACGAAGTCAGAGGGGAGAGAGAAAAACTGTAAAGTTTTTATGAGGATTCCAGCTAGATAAAGAAAAAATCAGAAGTTTTGAAAATATAATAAGGATTGACATTGTGAGCAAGATAAAAAAAAAAACAGCTACTTACAGGTAAGTAAAACAGGTGTCAGAGAAATTTAAAGGGACAAGAAAGACTTTATTCAAGATCATGCAACAGGGCAGTGAGACTGAACTCAACTCCACTGGAACAAAAGCCTGGGGAGATTTGAAAACAGCAGAAGGAATCACAAGCATCTGCATTTGCTCATGGACGTTAGACAAAACAAAAGTAAAACTCCTCATGAAATTCTGACAGAAGGCCCTTTTACATCTGGCTGTAGAGGTCTCCACCTAAGTTAGGCATCTACTCTTCCACAGAGATGGGGCAGAGAGACATCAGGAAGGCTATATTTCACAGGGATGGGCCCAAATACCCTAGTCAGATATTGTCTGAATCACAACACTAGAAAGAAGCTTTTGTGGAGACATGTGTATGTCAAAAGGTTAGACAAATAATCTGTAATCACAAATTGCAATTACATCTTAAAGAAAATGTTCTATAAAATTTGAGGTCAGAGGTCTGTATCTACAAACACCTCTCAGAAGATTAGAGACTCTAAGGGAACATTAAGGCCTCTAAATCATAACAAAACTGCTTTCTGCATAATGGGGAGAAATACAACTAAATCTTACTCAGCCAAGACCCAGTTTGCATCTCCATTAGTGTCTGCAATTTATAAAGAGACCCAACTTCCCAGCAATTTATAAACAGCCACAAAACACCTGAGAGTCCTTGGGCAGAAGTAGAACAAGATCTCAAGAAAACTGTGCTCCATTTTTTTTATGGAGACATTACATTTTTTTTCTGTAGTCACCTTTCCTTTAAATAACATGAGGTCCAGGGAAGAAAAGCATTCTTGTTCCTCCAACATGGCTGCTCTCATTTGATTTCACCTGAGTAGTTACCTCAGTGTAGAGGAGCTGACATGCACTACATAGTTTGCTCTGATGCATGGCTTTTAACAAGACCTACGATGGGAGTTTTAACAGCCTGTTGAGGTTAGGAAGCCTCACCCTCACACTTCATCCTCAGTCTCTCTAGCTTTGAGTGATGCTATTTTCTCTGGAAGTTATCAAAATACCCATGAAGTCAAACTTAGCTTTATAAAAGGTAAGGTCACTTCTAATTCTGTGGGCATCAGTCTGAACTAGGACATTTAAGCCAAAGCTTTAGGTGTATTACCAATGTCTCCAATTAATTTTTAATTAGAAAACAAACACTGAACTTATGCAAACAAGTCTATTTCCATAAACATGACAATACTCAAGTGGGCCTTAGAAATTAGGGGGCGGAAATAAAATAGTGAGACAAATATCAGTGTGCTAGCCACATGTGTGTTCTTCTCCATTCCCATTGCGAACAATAGTGTCCACACACCCTCCACACATTTCCCTGGTGAAGGCACTAAACTCAGTTTTCTGTGAGCTCCTCGTGTGTTTCCACCTGCCATCAATCAACCACTTCCTGTCTTGTGAAGAACTCAGTGTCACCTCCACCATGGAGAAAATGTAACTGGGACAAAGCAGAGGTTGATCTGGTGTGGAATGTGACCTTCAGTCAACAGTAAGGACAATGTCAGCACACATTTTTTTGTATTTATTCACTCAATGAAAGTCATCTAAGGACAATCTACCTTGACACTAAATCTATTAAAAAGGTGAAAATTGTTCAGAGTTTAATAACATAGAAGAGGGGAGGAGGGTCACTCATATTTCACATCCATCTCAAGGGAGCAGACTTTCAGCAGAACTGATGGGTCAGAGACTTGACACTGATCATCCCCAGCATCCTCTTTCCTGATGGGGCCTGTGGTGAGGTTTCTGTGGTTCTGGAACAACTTCATTTTTTTCCTGAGCCACCAATTCCTGTGATTGAATAAATCCAGGTTAGGACCACATTTGTGTAGAGGTCATGGCCACAACAAGTTTGTGCTCTGTGACTATGGTGCTATGGGCTAAAAGGGTGGGCACTCTCAGGGGCTCTGTGGAGAAACAAAAAATGTGACTGATTGTGAGTGGGCTTGAGAACTTGGACCACACTCCTTCCTGAACCAAAGGTTGCCTGTTTGATTCCCAGTCAGGGCACGTGTCTGACTTGCAGGCCAGATCTCCAGTGGGGGGCACATGAGAGACAACCACACATTGCTCTTTCTCTTCCTTTCTTTCTGCCTACCTTCTCCTCTCTCTAAAAATAAATAAATAAAATCTTTAAAAATAAATAAGTAAGGCAGTTCCATTTGTAGTTTTCAGAGGTAATTTCATACTGTTTTCCACAATGACTGCAGCAATCTGTATTCCCACCAACAATGTACTAGGTTTTCCTTTTCTTTACAACCTTGCCAGCACTTGTTTGTTCATTTGGTTTCAATGGCCATTCTGACCAGTATGAAGTGATATCTTATTGTGGTTTTAATTTGCACCTAAGTGAAGGAACTCGTACCCTTCATGACAGCATGGGTGGATCTGGAGAGCATTATGCTAAGTGAAATGAGTGAGGTGGTGGGTGGCTAAGTTGTTCGAGGGCTGTTTTGTGCACCCAAACCCTGCAGGCTCAATCTTTGGTCACAGTGCATACCTACGTTACAGGCTCAGTCTCCAGTCAGAGCACTTATGGAATGCAGTTAGCCACGAGTGTTCTCATACACTGCTTTACTTGTTCTGATTTTGTCCCTATGTGTATCAAGTCTTCTCTCACTAAAACAACAAAAACAAAAACATGGTCAACATCAATATCATTAGGAAAATGCAAATCAAAACTCTTGGAGTTGCAGTTGTTG
Organism: Trachops cirrhosus; assembly: GCA_028533065.1. Lineage (NCBI taxonomy): Eukaryota > Metazoa > Chordata > Mammalia > Chiroptera > Phyllostomidae > Trachops > Trachops cirrhosus. Next base: position 36,417,927 of record CM052550.1, read on the forward strand.
CTTGTGTTGCTGGGTGTGGGTAACTCTGCTGTGTAGGTAACAGAGAGAACATTGCCCTGGGTGGTACCTTTGATTGCCCCAAAGGCTTCTTCAATCAGAGTTGGCACCTCTCAGCTCTAAGTCAACTTGAGTCTTTAAAAGAACAAGGCAGAGTTCTGGCCAAGATGGAGGCACAGGTAGAAACCCTTCACTTCTTCACACAACCAAAAGGAGCATAACAACCAATCCAAAATCAAGAAACAACCAGAAGTGCCAGAAAACCAAACTGCATGGAGCTCCACCAATCAAGGAATTAAAGAAACACTCAAACAGAAGAACCAGACTGGTAAGAACCCATTCAAGGGGGTGAGGGTGGGGCTGGCTGAGAGAAACCTCTGGGAAGCTGAGTTGGAAGTGATGGCTGCCCAAGGGAGCAGACTGCATGGGTGGAGCTGTCTGAATGGGAAACTAAAACTCAGAACTGACTGTGGGCTACAGCGGTTGCCCAGGTGGAAGAAACTCCAAGTCGCACATGAGGAGAGTTTGTGGGAAAGAGGGCCTAGAGCCCAGCCGCTGAGATGCATTTTTCCCTCTCTGGCCTCTCCCCAACAGGCAGCACTGCAGTACAGCAAGGAGGGTTACCCTGCTTTGGTCAATACCTAAGACCCCACCCCCTTGCAACTTAACAGGTGCACCCAGACAAAGAAATAGGGCCAAAATGAAAATACAGAGCAAATATTCAGAAAGAGAGCTAAAGGATGGGGCTGTAGCCAACATATCTGATGGAGAATTTAAAGCCCTGTTAATCAAAATTCTCAGATAACTGATTGAGCTCCATCAAAAACTGAGAAAACAAATGAAAGATAACCCAAATGAAATAAAGCAAAATATTCAGGGAACAGTGACAGGAAGGAAACCAGGACTCAAAGCAATAATTTGGAACAAAAGGAAAACATGAACATCCAACTGGAACAGAATGAAGAAACAAGAATCCAGAAAAATGGAGAGAGGCCAAGGAATCTCTGGGACAATCTGAAATATTCCAATATCCAAATTACAGGGGTGCCAGAAGGAGAACAACAGCAAGGAATTGAAAACTTATTTGAACAAATAATGAAGGAAAACTTCCCCAATCTGGAGAAAGAAATGGACTTCCAGGAAGTCCAGGAAGACCAGACAGTCCCAAAGAAGTTGGACCCAAAGAGGAACACACCAAAGCACATCATCATTAAGTTACCCAAGATTAAAGATAAAGAGAGGATCCTAAAGAGAGCAAGAGGAAAGGAGAGAGTTACCTGCAAAGGAGTGCCCATAAGGCTCTCAGCTGATTTCTGTACAAATGCACAAACACTTCCTAAAGTCCCTGGGGTGGAGGAGATGATAAGGCTATGGCTGTAGACACACCTGGATTGACTCTGTTAGTGACTGTATCTCTCTGTTCCTCAGTTTATTCTCAATGAAGAAGGTTGCCAGTGTATTAACTATAAAATATTGAGAGTTTCTGACATAAATCTTGGGATAGAAGAACTGATCAAATAAGAGGCATCTGTTAATGATCAACTCCAAGAGAGAATTCCCTGGGCCCCCCACGCTGGTTAGTGAGGAGCTGCCAGAAGCATCTTTTTGTTTTTGTCTTTCTGGGGATGCTGATGGTTTTCTGAACTTTGCTAAGTCCCCAGGACAGGTGACTAAGAGCCAAGAACACTGGCCACCTCTGCTCTCCACACACAGTCAACAGGTGATAAATGAAACTATTTCTGCCCAAATGTGGCTCTGGGGCCTAAGTCCTGAATGGTGACCACCTCAGAAGCCTGTGACTTGGTCACTCATCACAGCCTTGCTTGATTACCTTTCCCAGGATGCCAAACTCAACCTCACTCAGGATCCCCAAGGTCCCTCAAAATCCCTGGACAGGGTTTGTGGGAGGGGTTTCAAGCTGAGTTTTGTAAGAACTGCAGGGTGTCTTCAGATCAGGCTTTGACAGAGCCCTGCAGTCAGTCTTTGGCTCATGATCATGGCAAAGGGCTCAGGGGGCTGAACTGAGATTGATCTCCCTCTGCTGAGTAAGTCCTATCAGACTGGTCCTTTAGTCCACAGGAATGTCTGCAGGGCCAGAACCTGGGAAGGCAACTGAGATCTTTGGAAGTTTGTCTCTACTCTGGGTATGCTGCATTAAATGCCAAAACCCAACCTGGGACATGATGCAGAGGGAGATGGAGACTGAGTCCAGGGCTGTCAGTCATGTGTGTGAACAAGAATCCATCCCACCTGACACCCAGTGATGAGAGAGCAATCACTTACCGAACACGGTAAGTCGTCCAAATCCTATTTTTTTCTTTGAAGCTGGAAGGTGGGCCACTACAGTGTACATTCCTTCATCCAAAAGGCTTACCTCCTTTAACACCAAGAATTCTTTGTGAAGTACTCTTTCCTGTGTGTTGCGGAAAGGATGTCTTGCATATTGTGCTTTGGGTACATAATGAGTTGCAATTAACTGCTGGAACTTTTCCCCTACCCCTTTGTACCACCGGAAGCATGTAACGTCGGGAGGCGAGTCTTGGACATACAGAAGGGCATCCTCCCCTTCAACAACATTGGTTGGCACAATAGCAAACTGGGTAGTCATGGGCAGACACCAGAAGTTTAATAGAGAGACTAGAAAGAAGAAAGAAATTGATCAATGTTTGGATTTATGTATTGGGATGGAAAAATGAAAACCTGGATCCTGGGCAGGTCTCTTCAATCTCAGACTTGGTCTGCGTGACTGTGTATCTCCCATGGTCAAGGTCAGTGGCATGGACACAATTACTTCAGTGCCTCTGAACGTGTTACATTTTTTTGTTTCAAATACTTTTCTCCAGGTATTCATCAGGCTCACCCCTCACTATGTTCTGACCACTGCTGACACTCAGGTGTGTCTTTGAAAGACACCTTTGCTGACCACCTATTTAAAGATTATCTGCGACTTCACTTTCAGACCTGCCCCTGCTCTGTTTTTCATGGCACTTGTGGGTACCTGACATCACAAGATTTGTCTTTGTCTCTCTCTCCAATAAAACATAAGTCCATGTGAACAGGGGCTTATCTGATCTTGTATCTCCAGTGACTGCAACAGGCTGCAAATATCTGTTGGC
>CM052550.1:36423539-36426299 GCA_028533065.1 Trachops cirrhosus
ATCTAGGATGTGACTGCCATCACCTGCCCAGTTAGAAATTTCTCATCAGAAAATTTGGTGAGGATACTTTTTTCACTGAGCTTGTCAGGCCTGCTATGTGGCCCCCTGAGCTTATCAGGGATCCTGCACAGCCCCTTTTTGTTAACATCTCCAGAATTCGCAGTTGGGACAGAGCAGGCAGGAGGGAGGGCCTCAGAAAGACCTGTTGAAGCAGGAGATGAAAATCAGGCTCCTATTCACCATTTTTTGCCAAAGCCAGGTTCACCTGGGAATTTCCTGTGTGTTTTCTGTGTGACTCAATGTTTCCCACTAAAGGGCACGAGCAGACCTGCAGCCAATGTCAGGTGCTGCACGGGGATGCTGACCAGTGCAGGGTGAGCTCAGTGAGGGGACAGGCATTGTCCAGAGTACTATGACTCTAGTGTCAGAAGAACTATCCCACCAGCTGGATGCACTGTTTCAGACAGAGCTTTATGCTTTCAAGCATTCAAAGTAAGGACCTGGTGAAGATCTTCCTAATACTTTTGGGAAAGTGTGCTGGCTTGGAGGTTTGATCCCAAAACATTTGATCCTCCCTCACCGCATTGGAGCATTGCATATAAGTCATCTGTGTCTTTGTATGTCATCTGATCTCGGTCTCCTCCCAAGGCCCAGGAGTGGAGGAGCTCTGTGTGATGACTCAACAAGGGGTCCCTGCGTGTCCTTCTGTTAGGGGAAGGGAGGTACTTATAGGACCTTCAGTCCCACTGAGATGGAAGCAACCACCAATTTTTGGGTTCTCCTTTCCTATCCTGTACAAGAAGTTTCCCTTGTTCTCAGAACATCATGAACTGGTCACATGTCTTCAGAAACAACAGGCAGATGCCCCACATACCAGAAAGTCTGGAGATAAACATTCATCCCCTGATTCCTTTAAGGTAGAGTATGTTTCTCCTTCCCCTGGTGTAACTCTACCAGGTGTTGAGCAACCAGAGTTTCTGTCAGGTCAGAGATCTGAGAGAACAGAAAAAAACACAAGCCTGGGGTGATGAGAACTAATTCACATGTGGGCCTGTGGAGGGCTCGGCTCGTCTGAGAATAAGTGGCCCAACCTTTTACTGTTAGGAGGTTCCTTTCTACCTATGAATGCACCACAATTGAAGGCCTGACCCTGGGATGCCCCCAAGCATGTGGTGGCCTGCTCTCATACTGACACCAATGACTTTATGTTTTTAAGAAACATATTTTGACTTCAAAGATCACACAGAGTGAAGGGCTTCCATTCTCATCAATTTAATGAGTGTTTACTGAGCATCTGTGCTGTGTCAGGTTCTTGGCTGGGGCCTAGAAACTCCAAAAAGAATAAGACACATGTGGGCTCCGCACTCAATGAGTTTGCCTTTTAATAGAGACAGGTTCTCAGATCACACATGGCTCTAAGGATGTAATTAGAAACAAGTGAAGGGTTATAAAAAAGAAACATTTCTGGTGCATTCACAACATGTACCTGAACCTCAGCCTGTCTGGGGATCACAGAGAGCGCTTCTGAGAAGGTGACATCTTGGCTGCTACCTGAAGAGTTAGTAGCCATTTTCCCCTTGGAGAACAGAGGGTGTTAAAAAAAAAAGCCTTCCTGCAGAGGACTGACCTTTGGTGGGCTGATGCTTGGCTGGGTGGAGAAGCAGACACAGCACACTTTGGGGAGCATGCAGAAGGAGAACGACTCTGTGACAATTGATGCTGGTGAGGTTGGGCCCTGCTGAGCTGTGAGTGCCTCTGCTTTAAGATCAGCAGCCCCAAGGAAAGGCTCCAGGCTGTGGAGTACCTCTGCCACCCCACGGTGGACAAGCAGAAAATAGGCAAGGAAAAGTCATGTTACAGTCAGGTATTTACTGAGTGTTGTATTTTTTATTCAATTTATATGTTAATCAACATTTCCTATGTGTATATTTAATTTTAATATATTCAAGAGGTTATAGTTTAATATAACAACCTAAACATATTAAAAGTATACAGTTTATTGAGTTTTTTCAGATGTATGTACCAGAGGAACCATTACAAGGCAGATAATGAATATATCCCTGACTCTTAAAGTCTCTTCACACTCTCTTATAATCTGCCCCTCTCCACCTCCTAAACCTGCGTTAAGAAAATTTTTATTTTTTCTGTCATTATAAATTCATTTTTATTTTCTAGAGTTTTTGATATTTGAATAATACTGTATGTAATTTTAGCCAGAGTTTGCCTTCTTGACTCAATACAATTTTTGACATAGTTCTTTCTTTTTGTTCTTTAGTTCTTTCTCACTCCAGGGTTGCATTAAATTTGTTTACTCATTCACCCCTTCATGGACACTTGTGTTTATTCCAGTTTGGAGCTGTTATATGTAAACCTTCCATGACCACATGTGCAGAAACATCTTCAAGACAAAAACTCAGTGCTTGTAAAACCATGAATAGCTAGAGAAATGGAAGTGAGGGAGCTGCCACTGAAAGTCTGGTTTCAAGGTCGCATGGCCACAGCCTCAAAAACAGGTAAGGAAACACATGCTTCTTCTGCCACAGCCCACTCATCAGTCAACACATAAAGGAAATAATGATCGTTCTCCCTTCCAGCTCTTGAATTAAACACAAGTGCACCTTGGAGGCTGAATTTGACTCACATATGGACTCCCAATCACAACAATTATGGGGAAAATAGTATTGAAACGTTCAGTCCCTGTGATATAAAAGAAAACATAGAAGAAAATGAGCATGCATGCCTAGTGTCAATAGACCATAC
>CM052550.1:36426799-36453140 GCA_028533065.1 Trachops cirrhosus
CATTAGGCAATAAAGATTGCCTAAACCAGTCTTTATGACCTTGGACCTTGAAAAGTTCCTTCTGAACAAGAACTTATTTTCTGGCCTGTAGGTTGAATATCATGGTGAATTAAATCTCTAGAGAAAATGGTTGTGCTTTTAAGAAAAGATAGGTAGTGTAGGAATAGAAGGAAACTACTCAATATGATAAGGCCATAAATGAAAACCTACCGCTAATACAATACTCCAGGGAGAAACACTAAAATGTCTTCTTGTTGGAGAAAAAGTTAGGAAAATGTTTTTATTGTTTTTTTTAAATAAAGTTTTTAAAGAATTATATTTCTTTTTTTTAGGCAGAATGACTTTCAAAATTTCCTTTATATCCAAAGCAGGGATCTGACATTATCTCCTCTAGATGAAATAACCTTGAATGGACTGACATTTACACAATATTTCTTAAGTATTTTGGACAAAAAGAAAAAAGCCTGTGTTGTCTTAAGATCTCAGGGGAAAAATAACCTGATTGAGGTCTATTGCATTAAAGTAGTTGGTTTTGGTAACCAATATAGATTATACAGTTTAAATTTACTCATGTACATTTTGTATCAATGAGGACATTCTCTTACAAAACTCTTATGTCTCAATCAGTAAAAGAGAGTCAGCATTGAAACCGTATTAATTATAGTAAAGACCTTCTTCCAATTTTACCCATTCTTCAAATAATATTTTACTTTGTAACAAAAAACAACAAAATAGAAACCACACCTTATACAGAAAAGAAGAGAAAGAGAGGGGGAAGAGAGACAAGAAAGAGGAGCAGGAAAAGGAGGAGGAGGGGGTGGAGGAAGAAGAAGAAGAACAACAACAACAGCAATAACAAGAAAAAAAGGAACAAGAACAAGAAGAAAACAACGGGAAGAACTAGAAGAAAACCTTCCTTCTCCTACTTCACTGTCCCAGGACCCACTCCAGTAGGGTATCCTGACTTTAGGTGTCTGGTCCTGGATCTGAGTCTTTTTTTTGCTTCTTGACACTGACATTTCCCAAGAGCTTCCAGCTGAGTTTTTCTTGAATAAGCTTTGGTTTGGGTTTGCTGCTATTTCCTCATAAATTAATATTTATGGTTTTGGGGCATAAATGCTACAGAAATGATGCAGTGTTTTCTCTATTGATAGGGGACTCAAGAATGGGAAATTTTTAGTTTAAGTTAACAGTTAGTAAACCTAGTAGGTAATTCATATGTTAAAGATATTGTTTCAGAAACTGCAGGTCCATCCTTGTTCCCTGGAGAGACAGCTGACCTCCTGGGGCACTACTAAAGATTACCACCTGGGGAACAGTGGAGGCATCCAGGACATTGTGTTCCAGGGAGAGACAGATGACCACTCACTTCTGGGAACACCGAACTGCCCAGTGGGAGAACACTGCAGGGTTGTTGTTGTTGTTTTTAATCTAATATTCCCTGAATTTCAAAATCCTTCACCACACTTTTTTTCTGTTATGAAAAGACTGGCTTGGAAGGAAATGTAAGATGGTCCATTAGGGTATGAACCCACTGTTTTCTCAGATCACCGGTCATCTGAATAAAGTGCCCATAAAGATTCAATCACTGTCTCTTCTTATTGGATTCAGTATGTGACAGGCAGCATGAATGCTGGTCTTTCCAGTTTCACTATCACATCAAGAGAGACATAACATGTATTTATTTCATTATTATTTGGGTTTGATGCTATCTGCCAGGTCTCTGCACCATAAGAATAATTAACTAGTAGTTTGCTATTACTTAGTATGAATTAGGCATTAGTGAGTATTCTGTAGAAGGGAAGGAGATTAGAAATTGTGCTATGTCAATATCCTATTTCTTCTTAGACTTTTGGCTACTGGTGTAGAATTCTTTGATGTAGAATACCTTAATCAGTTATTAAGGTATTAATGTATTATTAAGGTATTATTATTACTATGATGGTTGTCTGACAGTTATCTAATTTTATCATTTCTTCTATATTTACAAGTTGACATTTTACTGCAGAGTTTTGCTTTCTCTTCTATCTGTTTGTGTTCATATGTCTGTAAAGGCCTGTTGATTGACAAAACAGACAACCTGTCTTTTGTATTACCGATACAAAGAACCTTTTTTCTTCTATTGGTCTTAAAAATTTTGAACTGTGTCAAATGGCACTGCTGCTTATAATGGAGCCATAGGCACCCAACCACTGTGTTTGTTTAAATGTATCAAGGGTCATGGCAGCTAACCCCTTCTTACTTTAAAAAACATATTTAGGAAACATTGAGTCAACTGTCTAAAATTCACCTCTATTTCATCTACATATATGGAAATCTAATGTTATATTTCCAGCTTTATGGATATCCAACTTCCTTTTTTCTAACTCTCACATACCTAGTCACTATTTTCCTTCCCCTAAATCTTGCCTGTGCCAGGTCCCAGGTGACTAGAGATCAGCCCTACAGCTCCACACCCACCAGGGTTTTTTTAAAAAGATTTTACCCATTAATTTTTAGGGAGAGGGAAAGGGAGGGAGAAAGAAAAGGAGAGAAACATCAATGTGTGGTTGCCTCTCATGCACCCCCTACAGAGGACCTGGCCTGCTACCCAGACATGTAGTTGACTGGGAATCAAACAGGCAACCCTTTGGTTTGCAGGTCGGAGCTCAATCCAGTGAGCCACAACAGCCAGAGCCCACCAGGGTTTTCTTCAGTGAAAAAGGATTAAGCTGATTGTCCTTTCCTGCTCTGGTGCTTTTTTTCTGAAAATCATGTAAGAACTGCCCTGGATCAGCTCCTCCTTTTGTACTTGCCTTGACACAACCTCACAAAAATCTGTCACATCTCTTGGTTTCTCTGTATGGCTATTTAATCACCTTTATAAATTGAGATCCAGGCTGAGCAAAGTGTTACCATTTCTAAACTCAGCTGAGTATGAGGCAAACAGATATTCATGATGTCTTATTCAGCATTTGATAATGTAATTTATAAAAGGCATCCCCATGCTATTTTTAGTGCATATCCTGGTGATATTTCTCATGGGTAAAATGATGCTGATTTTGCCAGAGGGATAAATAATGTACTTAAAAAATGAGGTGATGACATACATAAAACAAATGTGTACTGATACAATTGAAAGTATACTTATATTTTTAATGATAATGATTGCTGTTGCCATGAGCAAACACTTCATGTTAACACTATAAAAATATCACATGTTTTTTAAGAAGAAAGAGCTTCATGAGCCAATATGTGCAAATATGGTTTAATTATATACATGTAATTGATAAATTATAATTTCTTCCTCTATAAATTGAATAGAAATATCATCATATGTTGAAAATATCTGTAATTTAAAAATTACACTCATAATGGTCTACTTACATACCACCTGATGCAGTAGAAGAAGAAAGAATTAAGCACCTAAGAATTACATATATTTCTTTAAACCCAGTGCAGTCTATGGCCAGTTTCTGTGGTGAGGTCTTCTGTGTGATTTCCTGCTCAGGGTTTCTACCTTGGGCCATAGAGAGCAGGAGGGAGGCTGGAAAAATTCCACCAGATGCAGAGGCAGTGAAAAGCACATTTCTTTAAGAAAGAAAAGCTGCCTGCCCAGGCACTTGAGGCTGGATGAGGATTAGAGAAGAGGTGTAAGGGTAGGGGTGGGGGGGTGGACAGGTCCAAAGGCTGAAATTGTAACATTAGGGCTCCTGAGAGACTTTTCCAACCACCCTCCTCATTAAAGAACCACCAACGTGGCTGACTTTCCACTTTGATTGGTTTGAGAGGCAATCTTTGACCTGAGGGGAGAACATGGAAAAGGACCAGAGTAGACATCAGAGCCTGCAGGATACAGTGGTGGAATGCAGAGGGCACAGAAAAACCTCCTCAAAACTTCCAGATGTCATTTTATGGGTCACTGGCATCCAGGAAGCATGAATTGATCTGTTCTTCAAGTATTCTTAGCACCTTCTCAGGGGGCTAAAGACCCATGAGCTACACATTCCAGATAGTGAAAAATCTTTCAAACTGGAATGATATGTGCATGTTCTCTAAAATACAAATATTTTCAATCCTAGTTAGTTGGTTTCAACATCCAGCCAGTCCTTTTGGGGAAACTATGCAATAGCAGGTATGCTTAGAGTACAAGGGAAGAGCACATTATACTACAGAGGTGTTTTAGATAAGAAGGAATAAACAGTGCAAATAGCTGTGAAGTTTAGACAGGACAGTGACCCATATTTTTTGCAGGCATCTAAGGTCCTGGGCCCCAGCCCCCACTCATCCCTTTTCTCACTACCTTGGACTCAACATACTCTAAGGACACCCTGCTTATATCTCTTTCATTCAGGCACCCATAACACCCACTCCTGGGCTGCCTCTCAGCCTCCACTCTATGCCTCTTTCATGGGCACTTGCTCCAAATTGCATCCTATAGATCAAATGAGTTGGGGTACTGGAGCCACAATATTTTTTGTTTCTAAGGCACTTCTGGATAAAGCTTAAACTGCTGGACTCAGAGGCTTTTAAGGAAATATAGCATCAATGTAATCCTGACCTGAGCTGGACACTGCAAATGTTGGCTCTCACCTTGGAACCCACGATCCCTGGGCTCTAGCCCGAGTGTTCCCCCAACACCAGCCGGTCACAATTATTCACCAGGCTGGAGATGTGCCACTATCGTGGTATCTGCCTCTGAGACACTACCCCCCAACTCTTCCACATTTCCTCTCATTTTAGAATTGCCTCCCCACTGCTGTCCAGCCATGGACTTGCCTGAGTGGTCCCCACACCTTTCCATCTCCCTTGGCTCCCTAGAATCCTTTCCCTCAGTGTTTGCTAGTCATCCTCTTACCCCTGGTCTCCCTCTCTCCCGCCTGCCAGTAACCCATCCATCTTTCCTCTTGGGCCATCAAGCCCTAAACTGTGAGTAACTCATCCTGTGGATGAGTTCTAGCATGTTTCTCTGGATACCTCTGTTTAATGTCACATTCTCTATCCCTTTCCTTCCCCATACCTTCACTCTGTTGTTTTGTTTTGTTTTGTTTTGGTTTTTTTGACACTTTCCTGTGGATATTTTCTTACATATAGAAATTCACATGCTCCCTTATGGACATCCCAAATCAAGCATTGGGTCCCAGTATAAAAGGCATTCATGTGAGTCTTCAAGTACCCTATTTGTTCTCCCAAAGAGTCATCTGACCTCTCTGCCATACCCTGGTTTGGAAGAATGGATTTTTTCTTTTTCCCCAACCTCCTCCACCAGTTTAGGTGACTCTCTTGTCTGCATTTGGGTTCTTCACCTTGTTCCCAATTTTGAGATCTCAGCCTCTTCATCAAAACATGCAACCCTCCCTGGTCCTTCTATATTAACTTTATCCTAAACTACACTCATTCAAAGTTTTGTAAAAGATTTGTGAATAAGTTATCTTACACATGAGGTAAAACATATGTGGAATTGGCATAATGTTTGTGTTTAGGATTATTTCAGCTCTCTAGCAAGTTATTTGCCATTTGTCACACACATAATATGCTCAGTGTCCTCACCAATGTCAGTGAGGCAACATTAGAGACCCTCTTTGCCCTGATGTGCCATCCTATCAGGGCTGTGAAAATAATTTTAGACAAGGCACCAAAGAGTGAGCAGGTGGTCACCCTGGAATCGCTAAAGTGCATCTAAGTGGATAAGGCATTCAGCCTGTTTACACATTTTCTAACCAACCCGAATGTCAGAAGGCTGGAATGGATGTTACTTGACTGGAATCCTAGTGTGTGTCTGCATGACCCTGCTCCCTCCTCAGACTTTCTGGGGAAATCTGTTTTGGCCTTTTCCATCTTCTGGAGGTTGTTCTCATTCTTGGTTTATTTTCCCCACCACCTGTACTTTCTCTCTCTTGTTCCCATGGTCACATCTTCTCTCTCTTTTTTTCCCCCTGTTGCTTAATCTCCCTCTGACTATCCCTTTTTTTATATAAGACTGCTTGAGATTACATGGACAGACCACCTAGAAATCCAAGTAGTCTTCCCACCTCACTATCTATAACTTCATCACACTGGTAAAATGTCTTAAGCAGGGAATGTAACAGTCACAGGTTTCATGGAAAACACTCAGGACATAATTATGGAGCAGTGATAATTGCCAGAGCATTCAAAACACTTTTAAAATGTTTTATCTTCAAATATTAAAACTTTTTTTCAAACTACCCAGTTTTCCTCCTGTGTAGCTAATTGAGGTAAGAGTTGTTTCCACAGGTGTAGCTCCACATGGTCCCAGCCATGGAGGACGATCTCATTGCCTCCCACCCCTTTGGAACTTTGTGTTGTCAGACATTCTTCCAGGAAACCTGCTTCCAGGGTGGTGACATTGGGATGAAAATGAGACCAGGAGTTACTTCACAGGTTTTTGGCCTTGAGTACTTCCTTAGGTTGTGAGGTTTACTCAGGTCAGACCTGTGATTGTAAGCATACAACCCTTCAGTCTGTAAGCACAGCTAACAGGCATGCTTCCTATGACTTCCATGGAATTTCCCAGTGCAGACAAAAGCTTTATTTAATAGAAAATGTTTTATTTAACAATGTTATTTACGGATTCATTGGACTCATTATTAATTTGCCAGGTACTCTTGTAGGTCATCCATGACAAAGGTAGTGAAATTTTCTACTAAAATTTATATGCTTCTCCACCTAATGTTTTTTTCGATGGCTTGAGTCTTCAGCTAGTCAGAAAATGAAGTTGTCCCAGGGATGCAGAATTCTTTCCATAGACCAGTCAGGAGGGACAAAACTAGGGATGATCAGTATGAAGTCGCCAACCCCACCAGTTTTCATGAAAGTGATCCCCTCGGGCTAGATGTAAAATATGAGTTCCCCTCCTCACCTCCTCTGTTATTAACCTGAATAAATGTTTTGCACCTTTCAAAAAGATTTGTTGTGTAGGTGGAAGGTCCTAGAAAGACTTGCACTGAGCCAATAAGTGCTGAAAAAGGTGAGATGACATTGTCATTTTTGTTGACTCAAGGTCACATTCCACACCATATCCCCCCTCTGGCTTGTCTCAGTTGCACCATCTCCACAGTGCGGTTGACATCTAGTCATCCAAAGGTGAGCAATGGCCCTGTGGTGACCGGAGGGTGTATGTGATGAGCTTCCAGGAATAGAAGCTCTGTCCCTCCACCAAAGAGAGATGTGGAAGGCTCCTGGACACTGTTGTGGACAATGGGAATGGACAGGAGGACACCCATGTGGCAGTAAAACTGATATTCTTCTCCCTACTTGACTTCTCCCAAAATATTTTTAAAGCCTTCTTGAGTATTCTTATTCTCATGGCAATAGGCTTATTTGCCCTAGTTTAGCACTACTCTTGTTTTACACAGGATAGACGTTAAAATGTTGGTAATACAACCAAGACTTTGGCTGAAATGCTCTAGGTGGACTGATGTTCACACATAGCTAGAAATGACCTCACACATTAAGGACACATTTGCCTTCCCCTGGAAAGACTGCTAATTTACTTGGGCTAAAATTCTAATTTTAATACATAGTAAAAGCTGATTTAAATAACATTAAGTTTCCTAGAGATTCCATTCTAATTGGATATGTAGATGATTTATTTTATTCTCCAAAACATCACAAGACTCCAAGGAGAACAAAACTTACCTGTTATAACAGCTAGCCACAAAAGGATATAAGGCCTCAAAAGTTAAGTTTCATTTTACTTACCTCAATTAAAATATCTTGGCAATCTCATATCTAAAAATAGGCTACTGATAATCCTGAAAGATTCAGAGGAATCCTATTTTTTTTCTTTTTGCCAAAACAGGAAAACAGCTTAGCAGATTCCTGGGTTTGACTAGATAGTGTTGCAACTGGGTTCCAAGTTTTTCATTAATGGCCCAGCCTCTAGATGTCCTTTTAAAATCAAATTGATCTAATCTAATTCAGTGGAACACAAAATTGAAACAAGCTGTGAGATCTCTAAATAATTATAGTAAGCTCCCATTCTGGGACACCTTAATGATAAAATTTCTATCTTTGTATACATAAAAATAAAAGATGGATGTGGGAAATCTTAACTCAAAAACAGATTTTCCCCCTATGGTGTTTTTTTTCTTCCCGTATATGTATTGCTGGTCATCTGATTAAGACTTTCTGGTACTGATCAAGCAGTGGAAACCATGACCCTGACAAGGCACACTTGAAAAAAATGAACATTTTTAAATATATTATATTGATTTATGTTATTGCATACAATTGTCCCATTCCCCCCCTTCACTCCCCTCCCACCTGCATAATGCCCCCCTTTAGTTCATGTCCATGGGTCATACATATAAGTTCTTTGGCTTCTCCATTTCCCATACTATTCTTGCCCTCCCCCTGTCTATTTTCTACCTGCCATCTATGCTACTTATTCTCTGTACCTTTTCCCCCTCTCTCTCCTCCCACTCCCCTGTTGCTAACCCTCCATGTGATCTCCATTTCTGTGGTTCTGTTCCTGTTCTAGTTGTTTGCTTCGTTTTCTTCTGTTTTTGTTTTAGGTGTGGTTGTTAATGATTGTGAGTTTGCTGTCATTTCACTGTTCATATTTTTTATCTTCTTTTTCTTAGATAAGTCCCTTTAACATTTCATATAATAAGGGCTTAGTGATGATGAACTCCTTTAATTTGATCTTACCTGAGAAGCACTTTGTCTGCCCTTCCATTCTAAATGAAAGCTTTGCTGGATAGGGCAATCTTGGATGGAGGTCCTTGCCTTTCATGACTTGGAATACTTCTTTCCAGCCCCTTCTTGCCTGTAAGGTCTCTTTTGAGAAATCAGCTGACAGTCTGATGGGAACTCCTTTGTAGGTAACTGTCTCCTTTTCTCTTGCTGCTTCTAGCATTCTCTCCTTCATTTGAATCTTGGCTAATGTAATGATGATGTGCCTTGGTGTGTTCCTCCTTGGGTCCAACTTCTCTGGGACTCTCTGAGCTTCCTGGACTTCCTGGAAGTCTATTTCCTGTGCCAGATTGGGGAAGTTCTCCTTCATTATTTGTTCAAATAAGTTTTAAATTTGTTGCTCTTCCTCTTCTCCTTCTGGCACCCCTATACTTTGGATGTTGGAATGTTTAAAGTTGTCCTGGAGGTTCCTAAGCCCCTCCTCATTTTTCTGAATTATTATTTCTTCATTCTTTTCTGGTTGGATGTTTCTTTCTTCCTTCTGGTCCACACCGTTGATCTGAGTCCCAGTTTCCTTCCCATCACTATTGGTTCCCTGTACATTTTCCTTTATTTCACTTAGCGTGGCCTTCACTTTTTCATCTAATTCGTGACCAAATTCAACCAATTCTGTGAGCATCCTGATTACCAGTGTTTTGAACTGTGCATCTGATAGGTTGGCTATCGCTTCAATGCTTAGTTGTATTTTTTCTGGAGTTTTGATCTGTTCTTTCATTCGGGCCATTTTTTTTTTTCTCAGTGTGCCTGTAACGTAGTAAGGGGTGGATGGAGCCTTAGGTGTTCACCAGGGCAGGGTAACCCACATCGCTGAGTTGTGACGCTGTTTGCGGGGGAGGGGTCAGAGAAGGAACAATGGTGCTTGCTCAGCTCTCTGCCTGCTTTCAGTCACTTCCTCTGCTTCCCACCAGCAAATTGGGCCCTTCTGGTGCTGATTCCCGTGTGGGTGGGTCTCTCCAATGAACACTCCTGTGAGGATGGGAGTTTGTCCTGCTGCCTCAACCCCCACAGGTGTTTTCAATCAGTGGTTTGAGGCTTTATTTCCCTGAGCTGGGAACCTGAGTTGCACAGTCCATCCTGCTCCCCAGTTGTTTCTCCAAGTTTATTTGCACACGAGTGTGGGACCATCCAGTCTGCAACCCGCCACCTGGCTGGCCCGCCCGGTGCTGCCTTGTGGGTCAGCTGCAGCCTTGCGCACTCTGCTCCACAATCCGCCACCTCACTGGGTCCACCAGCCGCCGCCTTGCCGGGAGTCCTCTCTGCCCAGCTGCCTGTCTCCGCCCCTCCTGCCAGTCTGGATGGATATGTCTTCTTTAACTCTGTGTTGTCAGACTTCCATACAGTTCGGTTTTCTGTCAGTTCTGATTGTTTTTCATTTTTAAATTGTTGTTGTCCTTTTGGTTGTGCGAGGAGGCACAGTGTGTCTACTTATGCCTCCATCTTAAAAAATGAACATTTTAATGAGATCTGTGAGACATTTCCTAAAATACCCACTTTTGGAAAGCAGACATAACTTCTCTAGGAAAAAAAAAAAAGCCAATATGTACCTTCTTTGAGACACAGCATCCTCAAATGTTTTTCAAGGGAATTTTGTTTTTCTTAAATTCTAACAAGTCCCCACAAAACTCACAGCCATGAAAGCAATGGGCAGCAGCAGCCCACCCTGAGCCAACTTACTGAGCCTCTCCCCAAGACCACTTTCACCTGATTTTGCAATACACTGAGAGCAGTCCCACCTAGGCTCACTTTCTTTCTTTTTTTTACCCCAGCTTTTGCAAACCTGCTCTGGGCTGGGCCTTTTTTCCAGTAACATTTTTAGCTGTAGAAGCCATGCTATGGGGGAAAAAAAAGGGATGGGTGAGTCTTTAAGAGAAGTTAAAAGTAAGTAGTTTGTATCAATAAGTTTGGTTATTTCTGAATTAAGAAAAAGAGACAAACTAAGACAAACTAGGGAATTTGTAGAACGTTACTGGAATAAAAATATTGAGAAAAAATTTTATGTATAATTGGTAGAACCTAACTATGGGAATGTGCTGACGCCCTAATCCAACAAGGGATACTAAGTCCATGAATTCAAATAAAAGCCCGTGTGTCTGTGAAAACACAGTCCACTGTCACTGCTGCTGAGAAATCGGAAATTACTTATGGATTTACTTACGCTTACTGTCCTGCTGGCCTGTGGCATTATTAGACAGCAATCGTGATGCACAGTGTTGTGTTCTTAAGCCTTGTCCTCAAAGCTTAAGGTTTCAGCTGCCAAGTGTGCAACTTTTGGAAATCAGATTAATAATAAACAGCACTTGAGTGTTCCCAGTAAGAAGCAGATGAGCCATGGGAACCCCTGATCTGAAAAGGTGCTCTCAAACTGTGAGTAAATGTTTTACTGGATGCAAAAATACAGAAAAATGAGATGGACAGCAAACCTTGGATTGTGTTGACTTATAGGTTAGGAATGATCCAGGGTGTTTTTCTTAATGAAAGCCTGTGGGCAGACTGCATCTTATTTTCCTGCTTTTAACTTTTGAGAAATCCTTGCCTCGACCTCCATCCAAGGTTATAGTTTTGCCCGATTGCCGTGGTCCATCTTTCAGCAAGACAGATGCTGACAGTGAAAGTGCCTAAGCTTGTGCCTCCCCAGAACCATGAGAGCACATGATCCAACCAAAGTTTGTCATCAGTGCATTTTTTCAATTGGTTTAGGACTAAAAGGGCAAAGTGTGGATTAGAAAAATGTGGATTAAAAAACACTAAACCTGAAAAGCCACAGAAGGGCTTGCATGATGGGGCTCACTAATTAAAAAGCCTGAAACTAACACATAAGATAGTCTAGAATTAAAACTTTCTAAATAAAAGCAAATCCTGGTGGGTAGTCACACTCTAGGCTGGTGTCTTCCCCTGACAAAGGTCAACTGAGCATGTCTGTGTCTTTTTGCTTCTACGGTAACATGCCTTTGGAAAGTCAGAGTAATTGTCCTCTTTCCGAACAAGTCCCTGCACCAGAGCAGAGACTGCAGGTACCCCGATTGTCCTCATTGTGGTGTGAATTGTCAACAGCTGACTGTCCTGTACCAACTGATGTAAAAACGTATGTGTCTGTGTGTATCACCTTTTATTCAGTCTTGGAGAATCCCCTGCTTTGCTGTGTCCAACCTCCCTACTCTAACACCAACAAGTTTCATGGACCTCTTATGCCTCCTGCTCTATTTGTAATGTATAAAGTAAGATAGAAAACTGCCATTCTTTGAAGGATTTTCTCAATCTAGTGAGATATAGCTTCCAGCAATTTCTTTCAGTGTGGCTCAAATAAATTAATTATAATTCTCTACAAGGTCAAACCATGTTTCCGTTGACAGTGAAATTCCAGGCTTCTTAGCAGCACTAGGTCTTCCTGGTGAATGGCCGTCACCCTGGGACTCTCCAGAGTCTGGCCAGAAGTTATCTAATCAGGACAGAAGACACATCCTTATTACTCAGAACATTCCGAGACTTTTAGTCTCTCTGTTCTAAGAACAAGGAAAATAGGCCAAATGACTTTCTAGGCTATCACCTGGGGAGTCTGAGTTTTCATGAGGTGGGACCACACCCAGTCACCTAGCCTGCAAGCAGACTCGGACTTGCCATGTGTGGTCTGTGGGCACTGCACTGGGTGTGCACGCTGCACCCCTTTCTATGTGTCCTCCTCTATCAGAGGAGCTGCAAGGTTAAATGCTAGCATTTTTTTAATGCCTCATGTTTCGATTGCAGGTGTAAATTACATTCAGCCTCTGAGGTGCACTTGTGTTTAATTCAGAAGCTGGAAGCGAGATGGAACCATTATTTCTGCTGCTGTGGTGACTGATGGGTGGACCGTGGCAGACACGGCTATATGTGGAGAAGCCGGTGTTTCTTTACCTCTGGGTGAGGCTGAGGCCCTGCAACCTTGAGACCAGACTCCCAGTGGTAACTCCCTCCCTTCCATCTCTCTAGCCCTTCCCTGGTTTTGCAAGCACTGATCCTTTGTGTTAAAGACCTTTCTGCACAAATTTTGTTCATGGCCGGTGCACTTGTAATAGCTCAAAATTGAAAACAACACAAATGTCTATGAGCTGGTGAATGGGAAAACAAATTGTGTGCATGTATACATTAGAATAGAACTAAGGGATAAAAAATAAAGGAAAAAATTATTTCAAAATGCTCATGTTGAGTCAGGAAGTCAACCTTTACTGAAAATTACATATTGTATGTTTTAAATTTTGAGAGTTCTAAAAATTCCTAACTAATTTATAAGAGCAGAAAGCAGGTGACAGTTTGTTTAACACTGGGCAAGGGAGTGGGAAAGAGGCAAAACGAAAAGAACTTACAAAGGGGCCTGAGGAGACTTTAACAGTAAGGGAAGTGTTTATTATCTTCATTGAACAAATTCTCTGGTGCATCCATCTGGGAAAATCTAATAAGCTGTATTCTTCCAATGTGGCAAGCTTATCATACATATATCATCTATAACTCAATAGATATGTTGAAAATTATATAGACACCCATGAATAACACTTAAAATACAAATTCAACGGAAAAACACAAAACTCAGAACAATACCTAACTGCAACATGGGTTTCCTTGCACAATTTTCTGCTTGTTTATCAGTTAGTGGCAGATGTACTCTGCCTTGAGCCTCCCCAGGGGGCTGCTGACCTCACCTCAGCAGCACCCACAGCTCAGCAGAATTCAGCTTTGGCAGCACCACTCAGTCCACAGGCCTTCTCACTCTCCAAGCTCCCCATACTGGATTCTGTCAGCTTTTCCATCCAGCCAGCTGTCTTCCCACCAAATCTAGCCCTCTGCTGGAAGCTCTCCCTGCCCACCCTGTGTCCTTCGATGGGCAAATGGCCACTCACACTTCAGATCTCAACCAAGAGGCCACTTTCTCAGAAGTGTTCTCTGAGATTTCCAGACCAGCTGGACTCAAGGACATGCTCTCGTTGCAGGATAAATGTTTCTACAGTGCCCTTGTTTGGTTTATAATTAAATTTTTAATGTGGTGGTTTATCTGAGAATCTGTCTCTCTTTCAGAAAATAAACTTCATGAGCACAGTGTGTATGTACACACACACACACACACACACACACACACACGCACACACAATTTGTGGAGATCTCAGGCCCACCCCAAGGCCTGACAAACGGCACATTAAATGGATATGAGAAAGCACACAATGGAAGCCTGTCCCCCTGTGTGACACTGAGGTAAGGGCATGTTCGTTATAGACATGAAGAAATTGGGTCCACGTGGGAGGAGGTCACCAAGGGCTTGAGACATTATAGGTTTGGGCCTTTGCCCCTTGTATCTTCAGGAGAGAGAACAGGGACCTCCTAAGTCTGATAGGTTGGACCCTCCTTTATTCCCAGAAAATCACAGCCCTCCCTGTCCCCAACTTGTAAGTGACCTTGAGAAGTTACATCAGCTTCTTGTGGCTGGAACAGCAGCCTGTTCCTTCCTTTTTTCATAGGGACCTGACCAGGCAGATTCTCTGGATCCCTCTTCGCCCCATGTAGTGTTATTACCGAAGATGGACCAAGTTCGCCTTGACTTCAAAAACTCAGGGAATGACGCCTCATCCCCGAGGTCTTTGGTTGTGAGACATCTGCCTGTGGTCCCTGAAGACATCTCTCCACCCCAGCTTGTCCTGCATGGGCACTTCCCATGAAGCACGGGACAGAAGAACCCGGGATGTGTGGTTACCTTCACCTTAGGGGGGCTGAGGGTCCCATGGGCCCCGCACTGCTTTAACAGAGGAACCCATAGAGTCCCCTCGTTGAGTCTGGCAGTATGGGCAGCTGCTCCAGCTCCTGGGTTCTGTGGGGAGGCCCGGAGCAGACAGGGACAGAGATGACTCGGATGCCACACTTCAATATTGTGATGAGGGACACACAGGGCATAGTGGGGATTAACACTTGAGGCCATAATCCTCTGTCAAACTTTTCAAGAGTTCTCACAGGACCCTCCCCCTGGTTTTGAATCTTGGGGCCAGAAACTACTTTTGAAGGAGCCCATTTCCCTAAGGAGAAGCTTCCCCTGACAATGGACTCAGAACACTCTGCACAGTGTCTTTCTTCTCACTGGTCTCACTGTGCCCTGGGATGGAGTCAGGAGGCCAGGGACCCACAGGGACAGAGCCCTGACTGACTGTTCTCCCAGCCTGGAAGTCAGAGCCCACCTCTGTCCTGGGCTCAGGGTCAACTCCCACCCTCTGGAACCTGATCAGCATCCCTGGTACATCATCTGCATTGGTGGAAAATCTTCCTCTTCCCTCCAAAGGGTGACACTGAGCCTCACAGACAACACAGGGAACTCATACATAATCCTAGCTTTGGCTGAGGGGTAGAGAAGAAACCTTATTTCATCCCCTGCCCTAAAGACCCTTCTTAGCCTCTCCCTCATGCCTACTCTGTCCTGCCTGTTCCTTTGTGAGACTGTGAACAAAAAAAGGAACAGAAAAAGGGGCCATGCAATAAATGTGACAAGCTCAGTGAGCAAAAGTAAGCACGCAGGATGCTCTGACCAGAAATTCCTAACTGGGCAGGTGATGGCAGATAGTTACATCCCAGGCATAGAGCTTTCTCAGCAAAGGCCAGACCACCTTAAGTGAGCCCTGTCTCCTGTTCTTATGCATCTTGGATGGCATACGTCTGACAGGTTAGAGTAGTTTTCTTTGTTAAACCATTGAAAGGCAGAGCTCTGGCACCAGAATAGGAGACCACGGAGCTTCTCATGTTCTCTGGCTTCCTGCCTACCCTGTCTATGTGCTGTGAATGTTAATTACCTGTTCCCACCATTGTAAAAAAAATGTATTCCATCATTTTGCCTTTTACCCAGTTCTAGAGATTTCCCCACTATGTTTTCTTTTACCTCAGTTGATTGTAAGCAACTTTTTCCTTCTCCTTTGTTTATAATGTACAATAAGCTGCAAAACTTCTGTTACTCACAAGATTTCAGAACTTGCTCTCACAAATGTGATGTCAGTTTGTCTCAGATACACTTACAAAAATGGTTTACAGGTTTGGACATTTCTTACTTTGATAGGGCCTAGGAGCACCTCCTCTCTCCGGGGTTGCTGTGCTGCTCCCTATGCCATGCCTGACACCATCCACGGGCTCCACAGAGTAAGCACAAGAAAGCCTCCCAGGCAGAAACCACAGGCTGGCTCAACAATCAGTGAGCACAAAGACGAGCACAAGGACGGGCCTGACAAACAGACATGGAGAGGAATGGTCTACCTGAAGATGTGCCCTGAGAACCTGGATGCCCACAGGCTCCTGACCTTTCACCACAGCCCCTTCTTCCCAGAACCGGCAGGACACCTCCCACTTCACACCACAAACTGCAGGTCCTACTGAGACTTATGTTTTTGTCTTTGACTCTGGAAGCAAAGGCCAGTCTGGTGAAAACCTGAGATAGAAGAAGGGTTCCCTCTGCAATTATCACCCAGCTTTACCACTTCTACCTCCAGAGTTTTCTCTGCGACCTTCCTGCTGGGAGGAAATACAACCTTCTCAGGGCGTTTGAGAACATGGGGAAGACCTGGTTCTCAGCTGGGCTTCTGTGTCACAAACAGAAATATTACCCAGGTTTGGGGACTCCTGGGGCTCTCTGTGTGGTGCTGACACACACAAGACCAAGACACAGTAGAGGCCAGTGCTAGTGTGAGTGGGTCATCCTCTCAGGGAAACAAGTGTCCCCAGCTGACTTGCTATTGCAAGTGAGATCCACAAACCAATAAGATGAACCTCTGCTGAGTGTTTGTCAGACACAGAGTCTCATCTTCTGCACACCTGCCACATCAGGATCTGTTCTTTACCAGGATCTAGGGACACTCCACGTCCACAGGGGGTGGGGGTCAGGGCGGCTGTGGCAAATTCAAATCATGGGATCTCATTATTGATGGGCATCCAGTTTGATGGACAGCTTCTGTAAAGGCATTTTAAAATGTGACCTGGACATCACAATCTTTACAAAGTTTCACAGCTGATCTGATGCACAGAGGGCGTGACAAAATCCCTAAGGCAAGTGTTCCTGCCTTAGGGCAGGTCCATCCAGGACTCTCACCCTGAAGGAAAATGTGGAACGTAAAAAAGAGGGGGAGTTACGGAGAAGCTACTGTGTACCTGACAGAGGTAACGCAGATGGTGAGTGTGTGCGTGTGTGTGTGTTCATGGTCTGTAGCCGTTTCCATAGAACAGAAATGTACACAACGGTAAACAAAACTGAAGGCACAGCTGTAGCATAAATAAGGAAAGGGAGAGGAAGAGTCCTGGGAGCAGGCCCCACCCCTGGCTCATTATAACCAGGGAAGTAATCTTGCCCCAAGAAAAGGCTTAGCACACAGGGAGAAGGGACAGCAGGTCGCACCAGCGGGTACCGAAGTGCCTGTGAGCCTACTAGACCGCAAGCTCCTCTTGTTGTGGAACGAACAGAGCAGTCAGCAGACATTATGGACTCCCCCTCAGCTGGCACTTGCAGAAAATTTGTCCTCTGGCATGGGCTACTGCTGACCGGTAAAAGGGCGACAATCCCTGGGGGTGGACTGGAGGATGGGAGACCAAAGTTGTTGAAATCTCTTGTGGAACACAGCACTCAGAGGTTAGAGAGGGTTTCTGTAGTGCCTCAGGGGAGAGGGCAAAAGAGAAGATGGGGATGAAGAAGGGGGTACGGCAGCATGAAAAAAAATCTCATGACCCTGAAGTGGTGAGGAACAGGAAAGTCTCAATGGCTGTTCATCCTAAGTTATTCATCACTGAGTATGGAATTTTCAACTGGTGATAATAATAATCATAAGAATTTATGTGAGGCAACATGAGAAAAATTTAATCAAGAGTGCTGAGCATTGTCTTTACTGCCAAACTCAGAAATGAGGGACCAAAACGCAGAAAAGGAAGGATGCAGAGAATACGCACGCATTCATTCATTCACAGGTGTTGGCAGCTTATGGCAAGCACGTGAGACTCAGCAGGATCAGACAGGCCCACACACTCATGGAGCTCAGGTGCTATGAAGAGGAGAGGGGCAGGGAAAGACATGCGTGTGATGCAGGTCCCCACAAGTGTCATGAAAACAACAGAGCACAGAGAGGTCTTCACAAACATTGGTAAAAGGAGGTGTCTGCCAAGGACACCCTGAGTGTCAGCAAAAGACTGAGGGCAGTGAGGGGGTGAGTCAAGAGACAGCTGGACAAGTGTATTGGAAACAGAAAAAAAAATAACAGGTTCAGAGGTTCTGAAGTAAAAGTGGCCATGCTGCTGACCTGGACAAAAAGAGACACACACTCAAGCTCACACTCACACCCACACCAAAGCTGAGAGATGAAGAGGCTTGTCCAGGATTTAGGGCTTCGTCTTGTAATCCCAGTACATACATGCAAATATTGACCACTTTTTTTCTTTTCTCCTAGTTTCACTTGTAACCTTCTGGAGCCTGCCCACCTCTGCCCAACTCGCTATTGTGTCCACCACCGCTGCCGAAGGCTCGGATGTGCTTCTGCGCATGCGCAATAAGCCTCCGAATGCGAAAGTCATCATTTGGTACAAAGGAAAAGGGGCGAACCCCAATCGTTATATCGTAGCTGTTGCAACATACAAAAGAGAACTGGGAAAAGGGCCTGAATTTAGCGGTCGAGAAACAATAGACAATGAAGGATCCATGCTGATTAAGAAGGTCACCTTGAAGCACTCAGGATACTACACTGTCGTCGTCCATCTTGAAAATCGCATAAAAGAAATAGGATTTGGACGCCTCCGTGTGTATGGTGAGTGAGTGATTCCTCTCTGACCTCTGGATGTGTCAGTGTGTGTGTGTGTGGGGGGGGGGGCGGGAATGGTGAATTCTATTTCACACGCAGGACTGACAGCCCTAGACTCTGCCTCCATCCCCCTCTGCATCACCTCCCAGCTGAAGTTTTGGCATTTGACAGTATAACACAGTGGAGACAAACTTCCCAAGATTTCTGTTCCCTTCCCAGATTGCACCCCGATGACATTCAGTGAGGACAGAAAGACCATTTTGATGAGAGTAACTCAGCAGGGGGAGGAGACCAGTCTCAGTTTGGCCCCTTAGGGCCCTTTCCCTGACCCTGACCCTGACCCTGACCCTGACCCTGAGAATGACCCTGCAGAGCTCCATAATAGCCTGGCCTGAGGAGCTCCCTGGAATTCTCACAGCCGCTCAGCACAGTCAGCCACTGTCCAGACCCCTGTTCCAGAGCTCCTGGCTCCAGAGAGCCTGTGTCAGGTTGAGATCGGCTTCCTTAAAGAGATTGGGAGCAACAATTCCCAGGGTGCCCGAGCCACAGGTCTCCTAAGCTGGTCATCAGCCAGGGCTCAGCCCCTATAACCACATTTGAACAAGGATGGCACCGTGGGTGGGGAGCGCAGATGGACAAGGATCCAGCATCATTAGCCAACTCTTCTGGGGGACTTAGGGGAGTCCATAGGAAGGTCAGCATCTTCAGGGAGAAACCGAGGAGAAAAGATGCTCCTGGCAGCTCCGTGCCCACCAGGGATCAGCTGAGGGAATCATCTCTGGGATCCAATCAATAGCAGATGCCTCTTGTTTGAGCAGCTCCCCTATCCCAAGATTTAAGGTCAGATACTGTGTATATTGTATGATTAATACACTGACACCTGACAGCCAAATATTCATCCTCCTCCACGGAAAAGAAACTGAGGCACAGGGAGATACAGTCTCTAAAGCAGAGTCACACACACCAGGAGAAGCTCATCAGGGTCACCCAAGGTCTGTCTGCAGCCATAGCCCCCCCCCTTCTTCCACCTTGGGATTTGATTAATGTCTGTGGTTTCCTGGGCCAATCATTGGTTGAGATGCTTTCTTCTTAAGCTTCCTCAGCTCAGAGGGATAGATTCTGAGCTGGGGAATGATAATAAATGGAGAATTAATTTTTACTCTAGAACCCAATTTTTACTCTAGAAGCTGCAGGAATCCTCAGAATCAGTGGTGGGAACACTCAGGCATTGCCCTCAGGTGGTCAGGCCACGCCTTCCTGTACTACACTTGAAATCACTAGTTTTTTTCCTGATGTGTTTGTGTCATTTTCACTCGATATAAAAAGAAAACTTTGCCTTATCACTCCACTCTCTACACTTGCAACTAGTACAGAGGCCAACATCGGTCAAAAAACAGTTGCTTTTGATGAATTAGGAAGAAGTAAGTGTTGACTGAAATAACGAATGAAGAAACGATCAAAAATTTCTTCCAAGACTAAAAGATTGATGTAGAGTTTTGGGAATCCTGGGTGCACAGGACAGGCTCACTGTCCCTTCAGGAGCTGGAACCGGGGAAGAAATATTCCTCTTGCAGTTGGCCTTAGGCTCCAGGATATTAATAATAATTTTTACATATGAAAATACTTTTAAATTCTTTCCAAATTTTTATCTCATAACCACCAAACACAAATACTTTACAAGAACGAGAATTTCATCAAGTCCACGCTCGCATCTTACCCTCCACCACCCCTTCTGCATTTGCACAAGTCTCACCTGCCCTTGGCAGAGAGAGAAGTATTTTACTGACTTAGCACATGGTTCTGCTGCCATAGTCAGCTCCTGGCCCCTTCATTTTTTTTCAAGCTCACTTCTTGGACTCGGGTCTATCATTTATTGGCTCACTGACTCTTGTCAGTCACACTCACCTAGGAAGACCAACCTCTTTGCCTAGGTGCCTGACTACCCAACTGACAACCAGCTTGCTTGTGGTCCGTACGTATGTGTTATTTCTGCCTAAACTCATCTATAGGATGTTAAGGGAAATAGTGCCTCATAGAAACACACCTGATCTGGGTGGTGGAGGGCTGTGCAGCCTGAAGAAAAGACCCTTTGTTAGCCAAGCAGTCAGCTGATAAGTGAAAAACAAGAAGTGTGTGGTAGTCTCCGTCTGCCAGGCTTATGCCTTTCCCTGATCCAACCCTGAGGCTTAACGGAACTTTGAGAAAGTCTGTCTGTACTTTTCCCTAGACACAGAGCTCAAGGTCATACATTCTCTCAGCCCTCAGACTCCCATGCATTTGTCTTGTGATAAGCAGACCTGCCTTATTCTTTTAAGGACTCAAGTTGGCTGAGAGATGAGAGGTTCCAACTCTGACTTATGAAGCCTTTTGAAGAATCAAAGGTACCTGATATGGCAAGGTTCTGTTACCTGCACAGCTCAGTTACCTCCGTTAACATCACCAACAGCATGGCCTTGAGATGTAATTTGCACTTTCCAAATGATAGTGATGTTGAGCATCTTTTCCAGTGCTTATAGACCATTTATATGTCTTCTCTGGAGAAATGTCTGTTCAAGTGCTTTGCCCATTTTTTACCAGGTTATTTGGTTTTGTTGTTTTTTAGTTGTAGGTGTCCTTTGCATATTTTGGATGTTAACTTCTCATCTTACATATGATTTGCACAGCATTTTCTATATTCCACAGGTCACCTTTCACTCTGTTGATTTTGTCCTTTGATGAACAGAAGTTTCTCATTTTGACAGAAACCAGTGTATCTAATTTTTCTTCTTTTTTGCCTGTGTTCTTAGTGTCATCTGCAAGAAATCATTGCTAAATCCAATGTTATAATGCTTCCCCCTATATTTTCTTCTAAGAGTTTTGTAGTTCTAGTTCTTTGCTTTAGGATTTGATCCATTTAGCTTTTTTTTTTTTCTCAAAAGGATTTCAGTTTGTCTTGTGGTAAATAGAAGTTTTATGCCAGTGTCACATTTTTTGGTTAGTTCTGCTCCACAGTAAGCTTTGAAATGAGGAAGTGTGAGACCTCCAGGTTTATTCTTTTTTTTTTTGTAACATCATTGCAACCATGTGGGGGATCCACTGAAATTCTACATAAATTCTAGAATGAATTATTTAATTTATGCACAAATGACATTGGGTTTTTTATACTAATTTTACCAAGTAGGTGGAATGGTGTGGGTCTTCCAATTCCATACATCTGGATATTTTTCTATTGATTTGCTTTTTGTTTCCTTTTAGAAACATTTAGAAAAATTTAGCTGATGACAGGTTATGGGACATGTGGGCTAGGAAGGGGTTTCAAGTGCTGCTACTAAAGTAATGCCTGAAGGAACAAGTAAGGGGTCATCCGAGGGTGGTCCGGGATCAGGAGAAAATGACGATCCTTTCTCTTCTTATACATTGTCCCCTGAGTAAAGATTGCTGTCCCACCACAGAGGTCAAAAACATCCTTTGTTGAACTTAACAGAGCTGACTGTAGACCATGAGAGGCTGAGATCTCGGAGAAGACAGCATAACTCCATGCCTCATGTTCATTCTCTATCAGTCACATTCTCTATTTTCCCACAGAGCCTGTGATAATGGCCATCCTTGTAGGCAGCAACACCACAGTCACTGAGAATAAGGACGCTGTGGTCTTGACCTGCTACACAAAGGGAATCTCCGTACAGTGGTTCTTCAATGGCATGAATCTGCGACTTACAGAGAGGATGAAGCTGTCCTGGCAAAACAGAACCCTTACCATAAACCCTGTCAGAAGAGAAGATGCTGGAAGTTATCAGTGTGAGGCCTCAAACCCTATCACTTTTGCTTATAGTGTGCCCCTCCAGCTTAATGTAAAATATGAGTAACTGTCCTGTTTCTCTCTATGTTTTTAAACTCTGAATAAAATATCCTGCATCTTTTAAATAGATTTCTTGTGAAGGTGGAGAGCTTCTAGAAGACTTACCTTAAGTCAATATATGCTGAAAAATGTGAACTTATGTTGTCATTATTGTTGACTCAAGGTCACATTCCACACTAGATTCTATCTCTGGTTTTATTTATTGACTATTTATTTATTTTAATTATTTTATGGCTGTTTAAGTACTGTTGTCTGCATTTATCCCTCACCACTCCCCTCCAACCCTGGCCATCCCCACCTCCCTCCCATCATTCCACACCCCCCCTTGGTTTTGTCCATGTGTAATTTATAATTGTTCCTGAAAACCCTTCCCCTCTCCCCCGCATTATCCCCTCCCATTTCCCCTCTGGTTACTGTCAGATTGATCCTAATTTCAATACCTCTGGTTATATTTTGCTTGCTTGTTTGTTTTGTTGATTAGGTTCCACTTAAAGGTGACATTATATGGTATTTGTCCTTCACTGCCTGGCTTGTTTCACCTAGCATAATGCTCTCCAGCTCCATCCATGCTGTCACAAAGGGTCAGAGCTCCTTCTTTCTTTCTGCTGCATAGAATTCCATTGTGTAAATAGTGTTTACACCATAGTGTTTTGATCCATTCATTTACTGATGGGCATTTAGGTTGCTTCCAGCATTTGGTTATTGTAAATTGTGCTGCTATGAACATTGGTGTACATAGGTTCTTATGTATTGGTGTGTCAGGGTTCTTAGGATATAATCCCAGCAATGGAATTGCTGGGTCAAAAGGCAGTTCTATTTTTAGTTTTCTGAGGAAATTCCATACAGTTTTCCACAGTGGCTATACCAGTCTGCATTCCCAGCAACAGTGCACTAGGGTTCCCTTTCCTCCACATCCTCTGTAACTCTTGTTGTTTATTGATTTGTTTATAATGGCCATTGTCACCAGTATGAAGTGTTATCTCACTGTGGCTTTAATTTTCATCTCTCTGATGGCTAGTGATGCTGAAACAAGACTCTTATCTCTTATCCACCCTTTCTGGTTGGTTTTAGTTGCACCGCCACCACAATGGAGGGGACACTGAGTACTTTAGAGGACGATCTTTGGCTGTGTGATTACCAGTGGGAGCCCTTGATGAGCTCACAGGAATCCAATCTCTGTCCCTCCTTCCAGGAATGGGTGGAGGGCACGTGGACACTGTGGAGACAACAGGAATTGACAGGAGGATACCCACGTGGATAGTAACAGTTAACTTTTTTCCTGTTTTATTTGTGACAAGTAATTTCTAGTGTTTTTAAGTATTCTTATTTCTTATGGCAAGAGGTCTTTTTGCATATGCTCAGTATGATTCTGTCCTCTTCGTTAATAGGATATAATTGGAAACATTGGTAATACAACCAAGGCCTCGGCTCAAATGTCATAGTTCATATTGATGCCCACAGAATCAGAAATGACCTCACTCTTTATAACACTAAGTTGGATCTGATGGGAATTTTAGTATCTCTTGGACACTAGGGCATCACCCAAACCTGCAGAGACTGCAGGTGAAGTGTGAGGGTGAGGCTTCCTAACCTCAGAAGGCTGTTACAACTTTAATCTCAGATTTCATAGGAAAATATTCATCAGAACAAACCATGTGGTGAATGTCAGCTCCTCTGCACTTAGGTAACCAGTCAGGCTAAATCAGGCGACAGTAGCCATGTTTGTGATCAAGAAGACTCTTCTTCTTTGGTGGTGAAGTTTGATCAAGAGGAAGGTGACTATGCAGAGAAGTATAATGGAACCATAAAAACTCCAGAAGCACAGCCTTCTGGGAAGCCAAATTCTGGCTCTGTTCATGGACTGTCAGCTATGTTGATCTCTTTATCAATTGCGGGAACTGATGTAGATGCAAAATGGATCTTGGCTGAAGGAGATGCATTGCTTTCCCCTCCACTGGGTAGAAAGCAGTTTTGTTATGACCTAAATGTTACCTCAGAGTTAACTCAGGCCTCTGACCTCCACGATTTTAGAGAATTCCTTTGGAAAGGTAATCACAATTTGTAAGTGATAATTATTTCTCTGCCTTATTGAAATATGCATGTCTCCTTAAAAGCTTCTTGCCAGTGTTATTACAAAAATAATATGTCTCAAGAGCCTGAGTCACCCTCTTGAAAATTTAATCCTTGTGGTGTTCCTGTGTCCTAGTCACTGAGAGAAGGTAGGGCCCCACTTGGGAGGGGACCTTCACAACCAAGATATAAGAGGACCTCCTGTAAGGATTTCATGAGAAGTTTTACTTTCATTTGTGCAAAGCCAGTTATCAAACACAGATCCCTATTATTCCTTTTTGAGGTTCTTAAAATCTCCCCAGCTTTTTGTTTCTGGGTTGTTGATCAGTCTCACTACCCTTTTGCAAGCTCTTGAATACAATCTTTTTTGCCTTTTTAATTTTATCTGATACATATTTTACTTTGACATCATCTACCTGGAATTAGCTGATCCTGTCATCTTGCTCACAGTTTCAATCCTTACCATATTTTCAAACCTTCCAATTTTTTAACATCTGGCTATAATCTTCCAAATAAGAATTTTTAAGTTTCTGTTCTTGCTTCTGACTTGGCATCCACAGGAAAAGATTACCTGACTACCCAGATTATTCTGGGGCCCCAGGTTTCTGAGACCCCAGAATCTGAGAACCCATGCAGGCCTTTGTCCCAGAATCTCTCCCAGAATCTGAGAATCCATCCAGGCCTGAAAAAGGACCCCTCTGCAGTAAGCTGTCAGCTGTGTTCTCATTATAGTTACACTTTTGATGCACCTTCAAGGAACAAGGTCATGGAGATTTTTAACGATATTCTGTCATAAAACTGAACATCTCTAGTCAACATGCAGGCCCCTGTCACATCAGCCTCGTGCAGGTCTATGTTAGACACACTTTTTTGGTTTCCTAGTTACCTGGAGCTCAGGCCAGACATCAGTGTCCTGATATTTTGTTGTCTTTTTGTTGTTGTTTCTGCCAACTCCGTGTGCCTGTCCTCGGAGAGTTCACAACCAGAGTGTGCGAAATGGGAAATAAAACTCTCTTCTGTGTCTGTTTCTTTTTTTCCTACTCCTTGTGGCCTCTGAGGTGTTTGGTTAAAATATTGGGTTGGCCATAATTTCATGTTTTTTTTCCAAAATATCATTTGTTTTTTTTTCTGTAAGGTGGTTTTAGTAGCACTTAGTTGTCTTAAAATTCAATTGAAACAAATTGGTTAGATTGCATTGTGACAGCTGTCATATCAATGTGCATTTAAAAAACTGATCGATATTGGTGAATTTCTGTGTAGCCTCTTTAATATTGAAGATGGAAAAATGTATGCAACATTTTAGCATATAAGCTTTATTATTTAAAGAAGGTAAAATGCAGCTGAAACACAAATACAGGTTTATGCAGTATATGGCAAAGGTGCTATGAATAATTGAATGTGTCAAAATGTGGCTTGCAAAGTTTTGTTCTAGAGATTTCTTTCTGGACGATGCTTCATGGTCAGGTAGACTGGTTGAGATTGATAGAAATCAAATAGAGACATTAATTGAGTACAATCAGTATTCTACCATGTGGGAGATAGCCGACATACTCAAAATATCCTAATCAATAAAGTCATTGATGAAATAGAAAAAAAATGTGTCTTTTGTTTCACAGAAAAAAATGTACAAACTTTTTGGCCAACCCAAAACTTGGAGGCTTGGCCAGAGCTGGTTTGTGGGTAAACAGTAGTGAGCATAAAAAACAAGCATGGTGGGATGGAGTTTGCTCAGAGTAAGGATGAATAATTGTAAAATGGCATTCTGGGTTTGTTGGGCATTGTATAAATTAAATGGAACCTAGAGGTTTCATGCAGTAAGGGTAGTTTGGAGTGTCCCAAAATAAAATGAAGGAATCTGAGTAAGGGGCTGCCTTACCTGCTGAAAGAGGAGCCACTGAGCTGCTGTGGCACCATGGGAGTGGCTGTCCTCTCAGACCCGGATGTGCGAGAAGGGTGAGACACACGGTGG
>CM052550.1:36453640-36475120 GCA_028533065.1 Trachops cirrhosus
GTTGGAAAGGGGAGGGAGGAGGGGAGGAATGGGTGGGTGGGCAGGAATGGGAATAAAGGATAGAAACTGTACTGAATAAACAAAATAAAAGTTAAAAAAAATAATTTACCTTTGTTCAGGCTGTTGCTGTCCTGCAAGAAAATGCCTCAAACCAGGTAGGAAAATATACAATTTAAAATGAACACATATTTGTGTTCATGAAAGAGTGTCATTAAATGAAATTCAGTTACCATATTTCATGTAGGTCTGAGGAAAGAGGGGAATGCATTTGGGAGTAGTTGAATGATTTTCCAGTGTCATATTTGGACAGTTAGAACATCTGCTACAGACTTTATGAGCTACAGTAAGGTTTCCAGTAATATTGTTTACTTCATGGAATCATATTTTAAAAACCCAATGTGTTAGTTCTTGTACATGTTAAAGTATCAATATTTGAGTCCCTATACATAAAATTGGTTCCCATTTGGCTCCATATATGTTTCTCTTCTTCAAAGTCCCCCTTTTTGCTGTCAGACCCCCTTTTCTTTTTCTCCATCAGTCCACTAGAACTGTAAAGGGAACTTTTTATTGATTCAATAGGAAGCAACACTTATTCTCAGGTGAGAATAATTTGGCTGTTTAATACTTCCCACCCAGCTGCAGAATCAGCTAAATGAATTCCTTTTGCTTTCATGACAGCTTTAGAAGTGTTGAAATTCTGATAATTGCCAATTGTTTCAATATCTGTATAATGTCTAATAATTCTGCAACCTATTTTCTATCTTTAATGCACTTCCGAGAGTAAATTCAGAAGGATTGCTGCTTCCACAACATTCTAGAATTGTGAGCGGCACCAACTGAGCGGCATAGCAACTGTTATTGCAAATGCTGGGCATTTGATTTTTACGCAACTCACAAACCCAATTTAACACAACTAATTCAGATTGTTGGGAGTTTCTTACTGATGTAAAAATAAACACACTTTATTGTTTCCATCATAGAAGTTATTGCCTATCCAACTTGGTGACATTACTGTTCATTGTTCATGGATTCATATGTAAACCACATTAAGTCAGCATCAGCAAGGAGTTTCCTCTGAAGCATTTCTGGAATCAAAGACATGGTCAGTGGGCAAAATGCAATCATGGATGTTTTTATTGTGCAGAGAAGGCAGCAAACTTGATGGGATTCAGTGGAGATTCAAAAGAATGAAAGCATTAAAAATGGAGAGCCCCTACAGAAGATGGCAGTGAGGTAGGTGGGAGCAGAGCTCGCTTCCCCATGTGCACAGGTGAAACATCTTGCTGATCTTCTGGGGAATGTAGTGAAGATCCAATGGAATTTCAGCTTCTATGAAGTTGGAAGGCCAAAATTGTAGAGGACATTGAAAAATATGGTAAGGAGATTGTGTTGGGATGGTAAGGTCCTTGAGACCAGCATGGGGACTAAGGCAGCTGTGGTCCTAGGCCCAGTGCCTGCCACAGGATTCTTGGATGAGAGCCAAATCAACAGCTCCCCCCTCTACCAAACAGGGAGGACAGCATGACACCAGCATGGGCCTGGATGCTTGAAGTCTCTGATGGGAATAAAGATGAAGTGGGAGACGCACAGAGGTAGAGTCCACCCACTGGGACTCTGGACGCAGCTAAGTCATTACCAGAGGAATTGGGGAGCCAGGTGGCATGTGGAGAAGGGAGGAGAGGCGGGCTGTGATGGACCCTGATCGGGATAGTTTCCCATCTGCATAAAAAGTTGGTCTGTGTGAAAAGCTGGACACTTGTTGAGAACAGCAGGCTCAAACAAAAAGATTTTATTCAATAAAAGGCTCTCAGTTGCTGTTTAAGGAACTCTCATATAGCAGCTGGCTCTCGTGGCCCCCACAGCCACCCGATTGCCACTGCTGCACCCTCCCCTCACTGCTGTGATGCTGGCCACCAGCCCTCTCTGCATAGCTGGCTTGTGAAGAGGAAGGAGGAGATGCCCTACACAGATGGTTCAGAGGAGGGCAGCAGGGCTCAGGGAGTTAGCAGTCCCCAGAAAGACTTAACTCAGTGGGGGATCTGAACTACCCTGAAAGTGCCCAGTGAAGTGAAAATGAAGACTTTGAAAGTGCCCAGCACCTAGACCAACAAAGAGGGAGAAGGTGATGTGTGAATTGCCCCTAATTAGTGCCCCTCTTGGATGACAGAACTGGTGGATTAAAGGCACTGGCCTGGCATAGGTGGTCAGTGGGGGCCAGCAGTGCCAGCTGGAGGCTGAGTAACTGTGAATATTGTGGCCCAGACCTTACCTCCCAAAACCATAGAGAAAAGTAAAGACCAGTCCCCCTCAGCCTCAGGCATCCAGAAGACCAGCAGAACTCGCTTGGCCTGTTTAAAGTCAGCAGGAGACTTTCCCCCACCCCAAGTGAGACAATAAGACCTGGAGCTGTGAAAGGTCCAGAGACAGACCCAAAGAGGGAACGCAAGGCTAACCCCAACAACTGAGAAACTGAGGCAGATTTCACTTTGCTGTTTTACAGAACCTGCATGTTATTATTTATATTAATATTTTTCATTACTTTTACTTATTTTATTTTATAAGTAATTCTTTATTTCTCTTCTTTCTGTTTAGTTTTCTTTGTTTAGCTGTATTGTTTTTCTGGTTTTCCTTGTTCTCTCTTTCATATTGTATTTTAATTGTCCTTCCTTCACTTCACTCGTGTTTTTAGTAGCATGCAACTCTTGGTCATGTATTTCCTATTTTTGTTATTCAGATCATATATTCCTTGTGTTATTATTGTTGTTCCAGTATTATTGTAAGTAACTGTGGTTCCATATAATTGTAAATACTACACAGCAACCCTCCATGATCTTAATCCATTTCACTATCTTCCAGAGCTTTAGTAGTGTTGTGGTTAACTCTATTGTCTCGCACAGTACGCCTACTTTCTATCCTTTACTCTCACTCTATTTCATCACCTGACCTCCCAAAAGCACTCTATTTTCTGAATTCAGCTCACAATCCTTCCCCCTCTCACAAGAGTCTTATCTCTTTTTCACCTTTTATAAAAAGTGGCTAGTTGGCTGAAATATCACAGTTAATACTATACATATCCAAAAGATCTCCTATCTCCTCTCTACACGTTGGTACTTTAAATCCCATAGAATACCCTCCCACTGTCTTAATCCATTTTGCCTTCCCCTTGCAACTGATCATGTACAAGAATAGGTGGGAGCTGCTGGAGAGAGAACCCACCAACAAAGTATCCACCAACAGGTAAAAACCCAAGTATGGCAAGAGAGGCCACACAAAGAAAAGAAAGGGCAACCCCAGAGCATCAAGACAAGGAGATCAAAGAGACCACACCACTGAATCCCACAGAATTCCCAGCATAGAGGTTCACCCTATAAAGACAGCTAGCAAAGTGAAACATCAGGAGGCACAGAAACAAACCAAAAGAGTCACTTAAAATGGGGAGACCAAAAAAGAACCTGAAATCAAAATGAATGGAAGACTCCTCACCAAAAGAGAAATGAATTGGAGGTAAGAAAACTATCAAATATAGAATAATGGTTATAAAGATGCTCAAGGAACTCATAGACAACTACAAGGAACTGAGTGAGAAATACAACAGTATGAAAGAGGAAATAGAAACTATAAACAAAAATCAGGAAGAAATAAAAAATACAATTTCTGAAATAAAAAACACACTAGAAGGAATTACAAATGTGCTGGATGAAGTAGAGGACTGAATTAGTAAGCTGAAAGGCAAGGTGGAAAGAAATATCCAGGTAGAGGAACTGCACAAAAAAAGACTAAAAAAATATGAAGATAGCTTAAGGGAACTCCAAGATAATATAAAACACAACAACATTTAATAAAAGGAATACCAGGAGAATAAGAAAAGGAACAATGGATAGAAGCACTGTTTGAAAAAAAATGACAGAAAACTTTCCAAACTTAGAGAGGGGAAAAACCACACAAGTGCGGAAGACACAGAGAGTTCCAATCAAGATGAACTCAAAGAGGCTTACTCCAAGACATATCATAATTAAAATGCCAAGTCTTAAAGACAGATGAAAAATCTTAAAAGCAGCAAGGCAGAAAAAAGAAGTAACATACAAAGGGGCTCTGATAAGGCTAGCAGTTGATTTCTCCACAGAAACACTCCAATCCAAGAGAGAATGGCAAGAGATATTCCCAGTAATGAAAAACAAAGTCTTGCAACCAAGGCTACTCTACCCAGCAAGGCTCTCAATTAAAATGTTAGGCAAAATAAGGATTTTCCAGACAAAAGAAGGCTAAAAGAATATACCTCCACCAAACCAGCACTGCAAGAGATGCTAAAGGGGCTTCTTTAAGAAGAGGAAGGAAGAGAGAGAGAGAGAGAGAGAGAGAGAGAGAGAGAGAGAGAGGAACACAGGTACAAAGGAAGTAAAATGGCAGTGAGTGAGTACCTATCAATAATAACCTTAAATGTAAATGGATTAAATGCTCCAATCAAAAGAGTAGCTGAATGGATAAGAAAACATGACCCACACATATGCTGCCTACAGAAGACCCATCTCTAACAAAAGACCTACACAGACCAAAAGTGAAGGGTTGGAAAAAATTTTCCAAGCAAATGGACAGGAAAAAAAAAAAAGCCAGAGTAGCAATATTCTTATCAGACAAAATAGACTTCAAAATAAGAGCCATCAAAAGAGACCCATAAGGACATTTCATAATACTCAATGGAAAAATCCATCAAGAAGGCATAAATATTGTAAACATATGTGCACCCAACATAGGAGCACCCAAATATATAAGGCAAATCTTGGAGGACTTCAAGAAAGATATTGACAGCAGCACAATTATAGTAGGGGATTTTAATACTCCACTGTCAAAAATGGTTAGGTCTTCCAAACAAAAATATCAACAAAGATTTTGAGGCATTGAACAATGTCCTAGGTCAAATGGACTTAACTGATAAAATATATAGCACCATTCATCACAAAGAAGCAAAATAAACATTCTTTTTGAATGCACATGGAACATTTTCAAAGATAGACCACATGATAGAACACAAAACAAGCCTCAGAAAATTCAAGAAAACTGAAATCATGTCAAACATTTTTTTTCTGACCACAAGAGACTGAAACTGAAGACCAACCTCAAGGACAAAATCTCAAAAACATCTGTGTGATGTCCATTTCTCTGATTCTGATCCTGTTCTGGTTGTTTGCTTAGTTTTTGTTTTTATTGTTTTTCTTTTCTTTTAGGTTAATTTGGTAATAGTTATGAGTTTATTGTCATTTTATTGTTCATATTTTTATCTTCTTTTTCTTAGATAAGTCCCTTTAATGTTTCATATAATAAGGGCTTGGTGATGATGGACTCCTTTAACTTGACCTTATCTGGGAAGCACTTTATCTGCCCTCCCATTCTAAATGAATGCTTTGCTGGATAGAGTAATCTTGGATGTAGGTCCTTGCCTTTCATGACTTTGAATATTTCTTTCCAGTCCCTTCTTGCCTGTAAGGTTTCTTTTGAGAAATCAGCTGGCAGTCTTATGGGAACTCCTTTGTACATAACTGTCTCCTTTTCTCTTGCTGCTTTTAGGATTTTCTCTTTGTCTTTAATCTTGGGTAACTTAATGATGATATGCCTTGGTGTGTTCCTCTTTGGGTCTAACTTCTTTGGGACTCTCTGGGCTTCCTGGAGTTCCTGGAAGTCTATTTCCTTTGCCATATTGGGGAAGTTTTCCTTCATTATTTGTTCAAATAAGTTTTCAATTTCTTGCCGTTGTTCTTATCCTTCTGGCACCCCTATAATTCAGATATAATTGGAACATTTCAGGTTGTCCCAGAGAGTCCTCAGCCTCTCTCATTTTTTTAGATTCTTGTTTCTTTGTTCTGATCCAGTTGGATGTTTATTTCTTCCTTTTGTTGCAATCATTGCTTTGAATCCTCGTTTCCTTCTTATCACTGTTGGTTCCCTGAATATTTTGTTTTATTTCATTTGGGATATATTTCATTTGTTCTTTCATTTTTTGACCAAGCATAATCAGTTCTGTCAGCATTTTGATTATCAGGGCTTTAAATTCTCCATCAGAAAGGTTGGCAATCTCCTCATCACTTAGTTCTGAGGTTTTGCTGTGTTCTTCCATTTGGGCCATATTTCTTTGTCTTGGTGTGCCTGCTAAGTTGTAAGGGGGCAAGGCCTTAGGTATTCACCCAAGCAGGGCAACCCTCCTTGCTGCACTGCCAGTCTGGTTGTTCTGATTGATTTTTTCTTTAATTTCTTCAGTGTCAGGGTTCCATGCAGTTTGATTTTATGGTGTTTTTGGTTGCTTATTGATTTTAGATTGGTTGTTATCCTGCTTTTGGTTGTGTGAGGAAGTGAAGAGTTTGTACCTATGTTTCCATCTTGGCCAGAACTTCCAAATTTCTGGAGACTGAATAGCATGCTATTAAACAATGAGTGGGTCAACAATGAGATCAAGGAAGAAATCAGAAAGT
The DNA here is from genome assembly GCA_028533065.1 of Trachops cirrhosus. NCBI lineage: Eukaryota > Metazoa > Chordata > Mammalia > Chiroptera > Phyllostomidae > Trachops > Trachops cirrhosus. Next base: position 36,460,102 of record CM052550.1, read on the forward strand.
TTCTGGAAACAAATGAGAATGAACACACAACAGGCCAAAACGTATGGGACACAGTGAAGGCCATCCCGAGGGTGAAGTTCATAGTGACACAGGCCTACTTTAAAAAGATAGATACATTTCAAATAAACAACCTAACCCTAAGATTACAAGAACTTGAGGGACAACAACAAAGATAACCCAGAGCAAGTAGAAGGAAGGAAATAACACAGATCAGAGCAGAATTGAATGACATAGAGACTAAAAGAAAAATCCAAAGGATTAATAAATCCAGGAGCTGGTTCTTTGAAAAGATAAACAAAATTGACAAGCCTTTGAGCAGACACATCAAGAAAAAAAGAAAGAGGACCCAAATACACACAATCAGAACTGAAAGAGGAGAGATTACAACTGATACCACAGAAATACAAAGGATTGCAAGAAATTACTATGATGAACTATATGCCAAGAAATTTGAAAACCTAGGTGAAATTGACAAATTTCTATAAAAATAAAATCTTCTAAAACTGAATCAAGAAGAAGCAGAAAGCCTGAACAGACAGAAATTGAAGCAGAACCCAAAAGCCCTGGGCCACATAAACAAAAGGAAAGACAAAAATCACATGATCATATCAATAGATGACAAAAAAGCATTTGATATAGTGCAGCACCCATTTATGATAAAAACACTCAGCAAAGTGGGAGTAGAGGGAGCATTCCTCAACATCATAAAGGTCATATATGAATACCCTATAGCCAACATCATACTCAAAGTACAAAAATTAAAAGCTTTCCCAGTAATATCAGGAACAAGACAAGGATGCCCAGTTTCACCACTTCTATTTTACAAAGTATTGAAATTCCTAGCCACAGCAATCAGGCAAGAAAAAGAAATAGAAAGCATCCAAATTGGAAAGGCATTGTTTGCAGATGACACAATAGAAAGCCATATAGATTCCACCAATAATCTACTTGACCTAACATGTGAATTTGGCAAAGGAGTGGGATACAAAGTCAATATTGAGATATTGAAGGCATATTTGTACTTGAACCATGAAATATCAGAAACAGAAACCAGGAAATAAATCCCATTTGCTATAGTAACAAGACAAATCAAGTATCTAGGAATAAATCTAACTAAGGAGGTAAAAGACTTCTCCCCAAACAACTAAACAACTCTGAAGAAAGAACTTAAGGAAGATGAAAATAAATGGAAGGATATACCATGTTCATGAACTGGAATAATTAACATTATCAAAATGTCCATACTACCCAAAGCAATTTATAGATTCAATGCAATTCTTATTAAAATACCAAAGACATATTTTGCAGATTTAGAAGAATCATTTCAAAAATTTATATGGAACTATAAATGGCCATGAAGAGCTGTAGGAATTTTGAGTATGAAGAACAAAGTAGGAGGGATCAAAATGCTTGACATCAAACTATATTACAAGGTCACTGTAATCAAAACAGTCTGGTACTGGCATAAGAACAGACACATAGATCAGTGGAACTGAATAGAGAGTCCAGAAATAAATACATATCTCTATAGTCAATTAATATTTGACAAAGGGGGTAGAAGCATAAAATAGAGCGAAAATATCCTCTAACAAATGGTGTTGGGAGATCTGAACAGCTACATGCACAAAAACAAAACTCAGTCTCCAGCTTATGATGGGAAGTGCCCTGCCTGGTTTCGGAAGCTGTAATCTACTGTGGTTGAGTCAGAGTAAAAGACCTTGGGACCTTCAGTCACTTAGGAAACAAAGCTTATCTTCCTTGCAGGGACAACACCTCTGCCCACTTTCTCTTTACCCTGCTTGGCTCTGGGCTGATGACTGGTTAGCCACTGATGAGTAAGATTCCTCAAAAGAGAGATGACCTAAGACAGGTATGGTCACAAAGGGGCCCTTGGGGAAGGACTTGGAGCATTATAGAAAAAGGGGGTAATGGATCCTCACCCCTCAGCTTTGACATAACCTGAGCCCTCATTCTTTCTGCAGGAAGCCTGCTACTCTCTTGACTGCCTTACTTCCCCTGCCTGACTTAAGCCTGAAACAATGACTTAAGCCTGAAACAATGCTGGAGGTGGGTTCAGCCCTTGCTGGAAAGGGCGAGTTCCCTAGGGTGGGAAAGAATGGCCTAAGAAAGAATGCATAAAATCCTATGAAACCTACTTTGTTAATACCCTCAATTTAAATGATAAGGATCCAAGCAGGAAGTGAGTTTGTTCCTCAAAGTTTTGTGGCTCTTTAACTATCTGACCCTGACTCAGAATAAGCCCTCAGATTTCTTTGAATATTTTCTATCATTTAATAATTTCTGCCTGACAATGATTGATGAGCTTTACGTATACACCCTGTATTTCTGTGCAAATTGAACCCAATAAAAGCCTGTCCAAGAAAGGGTTGAGGCACTCTCCTCTTGAGAGGATGGCTGAGGCACTCCAAGACTTGCTCTTCTCTTGAGAGAGAAGCTGCACTATCTCTTTTCCTCCACAGGACTTGGTAGTCCATGTGAATTTGTCTCATTTCATCTATAATGCCGTGGACCCCAGGAGCCAGGATCCGAGTCAAGCTTACACTATACAAAAATAAATAAATAAATAAACTCAAGCTAGACAACAGACTTAAAGATAAGTTGTGATACCATAACAGTCATAGAGAAGAACATAAGCAGGAAAAATTGAGGTATTCTATTGTCACTGATATGTCCTCTAGAGCAAGGGACATAAAGAAAAAAATAAACAAGTGGGACTTCATCAAAATAAAAAGCTTCTGCACAGATAAAAAAAATCCACAAAATGAATATGGAACCAACCATATGGGAAAATATATTTGCAAATGATACCTTGGACAAGAGATTGGTCTCCAAAATATATGAAGAACTCACATGACTCTACTACAGGAAAAGAAACAATCCAGTTTAAAAATAGGCAAAGGACACATATTTCTCCAAGCAGGACATACAGAGGGCCTAGAGACCTGTGAAAAGATGCTCAGCATCAGTAGCCATCGGAGAGATGGAAATTAAAATCACAGTGAGCTACCACAGAGCAGTCAGAATGACCACATAAACAAGTCAACAAACAATAAGTGCTGGCGAGGTTGTGGAGAAAAGGCAACCCTAATACATTCTTGGTGGGAATGCAGACTGGTGCAGCCACTGTGAAAAGTTGTATGGAGGTACATCAAAAAATTAAAAATGGATCTGCCATTTCACCCAGTAATCCCACTTCTGGGAATATATCCAAAGAAACCCAAAACACTAATTTGAAAGAACATAAGAGCCCCTATGTTCATTGCAGGGTTATTCACAATCACAAAGATACAGAAGCTGTCCACATGTCCATCAATAGATGAGTGGATAAAACAACTATGGGACATGACAAAGGAATTCTACTCAGCCATAAAAAAAGAAAATTTTAGCAAAATTTTTCCAAATTGTCAAAATTTTTGCAAAAGAATGGAGGGGCCTGGAGAACATTATACTAAGTGAAATAAGCTAGTCAAAGAAAGACAAGTACTTTATGATATTACTCATATGTGGAATCTAGTGAGCAAACTGAGCTAACAAACAAAACAGAAACAGACTCATAGAAGGAGAACAGGTGACAGCGAGTGTGAGGGTGGAGGGATTGAGCAAAAAAGAAAAAGGACTCATGGACATGGACAACAGTGTAGTGATTGCTGCATGGAGAGAGGTGTAAGGGGAATAAATTGTAATGGAAAATATAATAAAGATTAAATTAAAAAAAAAAACCACCCCAAGTATCCCTTATTTTATTCTTACATACTATCACACATTTTTGTTGTCACTGTTGTTTGGATTATTGTGTGACTCCCCCACTGGCACGTCAGGTTGTAACAGTGTGCAGCCAAGAGGGGGGCCCCAAATAGGGATTTGGAATGAGGTCCAGAACTCAAGGTGTCCAGGAAATATTAGAAAGATGTATAGGATGTTCTCACCCCTTCCCCCCACAGGTGTGATTTGGGGGAAGGGACACATAGAGCAGGAACATGCAGAGCTGTTTTGTACAGCAACAGCTTTGCAGCTAACCTTTGGCATGGCCATTTAACATATCTATAACCTTTAACTGGTTGCATAGATATGTTAAATAGCTGTGGCCATGCTTTGAGCCAGGGGGATGAAAGGGACTTCCACCCAAGATGTAACAGGGGGGAGCTCCCTCTGGTTATAGCACCTGTGTGAGAGCTTGGAGAAAATTGGCTCCATGACATGGGGCCACACCTGCCCAGACTCACTATGGCAGCCCAGTAAACTTGGAATAATACAAGAATGCTGGCAGGTGTAACTGATTGTAGGAGGAGTTGGAAATGGGGGTACAGAGAAAGGTTGGCGTGGGGATTTAAACCCAGACTCCATAGCCACGTGAAGAGAGAACCACGCAGTTTTGGCCAGAGTGGGGACCCCCACAGCTTTGGCGAGAGTGAGGGCCACATGACTTTGGGGTGCTCCCTTTTGCCACTTGGCTTAGGAAGCAGGAGAGACTTTACCTGGAAGGAAATGGGTGAAAGGACTCTTGCTGATGGCCCATGAGAAAGTGCTGCATGGCTTTGGTTTAACTGGAATCCTGTCAGTGACACAGCTGATGGTGCCAGGAGCCTGACTCAAGGACTTCTACCTCTTTTCCTGAGATATGGTACCCCAGATTAGGGCAGAGGGAGAGGGAAGGACTGTGTGCATCTGTGGGTATCCTAAAGGACTTTAATATTTTAATGAAGACATTAGGTCACTACTTTAAGTCTGTGTTGCTTTAAAGAAACATTTCCTTTCTTTTTCACAAATCTCTGACATTGAGAGATGTCTTTCCTCTGGTGGCAGGTACAGCGAATCTATTGGGAGTCTTTTTGGTAATAGTATATCATAACCTCCCTTGGCCCTGTTTTGTAACAAGGTCTATGAGGACTGAGATTTTGTCTGTTTTATTTCTTGTGATTAGAACAGTGTCAGGGAGATGGTAAGCAGAAGGTTGGTGTTCTTTCATAAATGAGAAAAATCATAACAAATATGATAATGGTAAAAAGGGTAAAATATGGAGCATTATGACCTCACACAACTGGAACTCTGACCTAGATAATGAACCAGTTAAAACTTTTTCAAAGAGAAGCATCTGATAGAGAATGAGCTCAGGCAAAGCTAGAGCTCATGAGGGGGCAGGAATGAGATGTCCAGGCAGAGAACACAGCATGCACAAAGACCAGGAGGTAGGAAATTTGAGTGAAGTAAATGAATTTTACTGACACATTTTGGTGATAAAGTCACCAAAATATTGGGGCCTGAGGTCTCCAATACACAGTCAATGCTAAAAAATGGCCAGTGTTTTTATTACTGCACTCCTGTGGGTACCCATTGTGGGACTGCCCACTTGGAAACAGCAGTAATAGGAAAATGGTATCTTCTCATCCTGACCACACAAGCAATTCATGATATTAAGCATAGATTACAGCTTGACTGATGTATTAGTGACAAGCAATAAACCACACATATATAAAGTTTCCAACATGATGAGTGTCAGCATGTGCCCACACTCCATGTGTACCCATTTCACCCAAAAACTTTCTCTCATGCCTTTGTAATCCCTTCCTCTGATCCTCATACAACCCCCAGAGTTTGCAGGCAATTACTCCTTTCCTTTCTTGATAGATAAGTTTGCATTTTGTGAAAATTTATATAAATAAAATCATGTAATATGTTCTCTTTCTAATCTGGCTTCAGCACAAACATTTTATAAGTTAAAATTTTCATAATAAAAACTAATCAATTTAGGCCCTATCTGGTATAGCTCAGGGGACTGAGCATGAGCCTGCAAACCAAAAGGTTCCTGGTTCCATTCCCAGACAGTGCACATGCTAGGGTTGTGGGCCAAGTCCTTAGTTGGGGGCATGAGAGAGGCAACCACACATTGATGTTTCTCTCCATCTCTTTCTCCTTCCCTTCCCCTCTCTCTAAAAATAAGTAAAATCTTTAAAAAAATTAATCAAGTTAAAGTGAACAATTCATGGCATTCAGTTTAATCACAATGTTGTGCATCCACAATATCTACCTGGTACTAAAATGTTTTAACCACTCTTATAAAACACAGTACACATTGAGAAATAGCTTCCCCTTATCCCATACCCTAACTATTGGAAAGTACCAGTCTTAACCCTGTCTTCTCCTCATTTTCTGCCCCCTACACCCTGTGTCAGGACTCCTACCAGCTTGTACATCTGGTCTCCTATAGGTCCCAAAATCATGAAACTAATCTGAGTCATCAAAATGTTATCCTTTCTCCCAACCCTACACATGCCCATCCTAGTCTGGGAGAATGGCACCCACGAGCTCCAGTGGCTCTTCTAACAAGAGGTATGTCAAACCCTCACTAATATTATTCAGCTTCATTCTGAGACTCCAAACTATACCCCACACTTTTAGGTCCCCTTAAGTCCATACAATGCTTAATACCCTAACACATCCCAGGTTTTACAATTTCTCATCTGACTTTGAGCAGACTCCATTCCTCCATGACTTCACTATGTTATCATCTGTTTGTACACATATCATCTCTGGCCAGGACCCCAAGGGTCTCAGTCAAATCCACTAGAACCACAGGTAGCAGGAATGGAAATAGAACCAAAAAAGAGATTGATTTCCCATTTCCCAAATCTGGTTGCAGGCTCTTTAAGGACAGGCATGTGGAATTTGTAAAAACAACAAAGAAAACAAAGAACTAGGACAGTGATGTCTGCTCTGAGCTGTACGTCAAAGAGGGCTTGAGAAAGGCTCATTCAGTACATGCCTGTGGGTGGCTGATGTAACAGAGACCTGCATGTTCACTAGAGTAGATGGGTTTTATGATACAATATCTTTTATAATCTCTGTGATCTTGTTTCTTGAAGGTGCAGGGAAAATGTATGTGGAATGAAAACACTGTTGATGGCAAGGGCGCTCTGGAATTGTGCCCTTTCATGCTGGGACAGCTTCATGGATTCTAAAGCAAGGCTGCTTTGAGGTAACCTGGGACCCCATAGGGATCTGGGAAGTCAAGTCATGTCCTTCTGTGAACATCAAGTCAAAAGAGAGGCAAGACAATTTCAAATATTTTTTAAATTAACAAGATAAGGAAAAAATCAGAAGATTAAAAATTAAGGATTAAGGAAGGGCCATCAAAGGACATGTATAAAGGACACACAGACAAAGCCAAAGGGGGTTAGGTTTGAGGGTGTGAGGCAGGGATGGGTGGGGTGTGCGGGCATGATGGGGTGAAAATAGAGATAACTGTACTTGAACAACAATACAAAATAAAAACAAAATAAAAATTAAGGATTGAAACTTTGCATAAGATGCCGTGATTAGCTAGTTACAGGAAGGTTATGTTAAGTAAAATATGAATCAAACAAGTTTAGAAATAAAGTAAGACTTTATTAAAGACCATGCAATAGGGCAGTGAGGCAGAACTCAACACCCCTCATTCAAAGGCTGGAGAGATTTTAGAACAGAAGGAAACCTGGGCTAATTCCTTTGAATTAGAAAGTGACACAAAAACAAAGCAAATCTTTTCATAAAATTCTGGCAGGATATCCCTTGAAATTTTGACTGTAAAGTTCCCCAACCAAGGTAGGCTTCTACTCTTTCTCAGAGACTGGGCCATAGGAGCATGAGGGAATTAAAATTCAAAGTAAAGGGTCCGGGTATTTGAGAAGATATTCTTTGGTTTTTGACCCTGGTGAGAAGCTTTCAAAAACAGTTGTGTATGTTTCAAAGGCCAGATAAAGAATTGGCAATTATATTTTCAAAAGTGTTTTATTTATTTATTTTTAGATAGAGGGGAAGGAAAGGAGAAAGAGAGGGAGAGAAACATCAATGTGTGGTTTCCTCTTGTGCACCCTCAACTTGGAACCTGGCCCACAATCCTATTATGTGCCCTGACTGGGAATTGAAGTGGTAACCTGTTGGCTTGTAGGCTGGTGCTCAATCCACTGAGCTACACCAGCCAAGCTGGCAATTACTTTTTTAATGGAATTGTCTGACTAATAGATGCCAGTGGCCTAGAGTCAGAAAGAACCCATCTAAAGTTTCCTGACTCTGAGAGATCATTGAAACCTCTAGGTCATAGCAAAAGTGTTTTCTTCATAGTGGAGGGACCCACAGCTAAATCTCTTTCAGCCAAACCCAGTTTATATCTTCAGTTCCTTAAATTTATAGACCGGTCAGTTCTGAGCAATGAAGGCACAGGTGTAAAATAGCTGAGTCCTTGAACAGAGCCAGGATTCATCTCCTGGGAGGCTGTACTTTTATATATCTCTGCAGTCACCTTTTCTTTTTGTATGTGATCAAGTGACCTATCAAACAAACAAGAGCATTCTTAATCCTACAACAGGGCTGCTGTAATTTGATTTATCCTAATTTGATACTAAAGTGAAGAGAAATTGATATTAACCACATAGTTTGCTCTGATGCAGGTTTTTATATAAAACATAAGATGGGAGTTTAACAATCTCTTGAATTTGGGAAGCTTCACCCTCACATTATACCTGCAGTCTTGCTAGTTTTGGGTGATGTCCTCTTTCCTGGAAATATAAGAATGACAATCAGGTCAAACTTAGCTTCATAAATAATGAGGTTGTTTCTATTCTATGGGCATCAGACTGAACAAGGGCATTTTATTCAAAGCTTGTTTGTATTGCCAATGATTCCAATGGCATTCTATTAATAAAAGGGTCAGTATCATGCTAAACTTGTACAAATAAGCCTACTGCCATGAAAATAAAAATACTAAAGAAGACATTAGAATTTATGGAAAGAAGTCAGAGAGAAAGAGATCAGAGTTACTAGCCACACAGGCATCTTTTTAGCTTATTCTTGTTGTCCACACAGTGTCCAGGTGCTCTCCACATGATGCCTGGAAAAGGACAGAACTTGAATTTCTGCAAGCTCACCACATGCTCCCACTGGTCATCGCATGACAACTGCCCCTCCTCTGAGGGACTTGGTGTCTCCTTCACTGTAGAGATGGTGCATCTGAGACCAACTGGAGGTGAGATCTGCTGTAAAATGCAACCTTAAGTCAACAACAATGACAATGTCACCTTTTATTATTGAGCATTTATGACTCAGTGCAAGTTTTCTAACAATTTTCCACTTTCACAGAATATCTATTTAAAAAGTGCAAAAGATTTATTCATAGTTTAATAATTTCCACATCCTTTCTCCCAACAAGGTCTATGGTGAAGGTTCTGCAGCCATAACAGCTTCATCCTCTTAAAGACCTTCAGGCTCTTGGTGTTTTGAAACCACAGAGAAGCCCTGGCTGGTGTGGCTCAGTGGACTGAGTGCTGGCCCATGAACCAACAGTCACTGGTTTGATTCCCAGTCAGGACACATGCCTGGGTTGTGGGCCAAGTCCCCAGTGGGGGGTGCTTGAGAGGCAAACCACACATTGACATCTCCCTCCCTTCTCCTCTCTAAAAATAAAATAAATGAAATCTTTAAAACCACAGAGCAAGTGACTATGACTAGTGACCCACAAGTGTGTTTTTCTGGTCTTCTAAGAAAAACACAACAAAAAGACACAGTCAAGTTATTGCTCATCAATAATCATGTTGTTAATATGAGTAAACAATATTTACTCAGCCCTGGCTGGTGTAGCTCAGTGGATTGAGTGCAGGCTGCGAATCAAAGGGTCACTGGTTCTATTTCCAGTCAGGGCACATGCCTGGGTTGCAGGTCAGGTCCCCAGTGGGGGCCACGTGAGAGGTAACGACGCATTTATGTTTCTCTTCCTCTCTTTCTCCCTCCCTTCCCCCTCTCTAAAAAGAAATATAATAAAATCTTTAAAAAATATTTCCTCATATTTATTCTGATTTTCTGAGAGCATTGTTATGTTTTATATTTTTGTCTATTGTATATTGCATGTGGTTTTATTTAGTATTCATTTTTGTTTTGAGGTCTAGTAATGTTTTTTGTGTTCCTGATACTATTAACTAAAGCTTGTAAGAATGTAGAATGCAACACTTTGAGATGTTAAGCTGTCTTATTAGAAGAAATTAAATGAAAGGAAAAAATAAAAATAAAATCAGAGTGGAGATCACACTTGTGTAACAGCCAGCAGCACAGTGTCCTTATGCTCTGTGACTGTGGTGTTGCTGGCTAGAAAGTTGGCCGGCTCACAGGTTCTGTGGAAACAGAGGATGTGGTTGATGGAGACTGGGCTTGGGACCTTGGGCCACTATGCACTTTAAGACACCTCAGCCACTCACAGTCCACAGTTAATTTTGCAAAAGTCACCTGAGGATGATCTTCACCTCTGCACAAAAATAATTGCCTTTGTTGAGGTGACAATGTGTAAATAGAGGGTTGGACATCTTCTTTGACCCCAGATTACCTGAGTGTGAGCCTTGAAATATTCTCATGGACGTCTCAGTACTGTCAGCACAGAGAACCCCTTCCTAGCCCATGTATTCTATAACCTCATCATCAGGTGAAATTTTCCTTTAACATGATATTTCATTAATCTTTTCTTAGAACATATTTGACTTCAAGAAAATCAGACCCCACTCCTCATATACATGTTTGTGTATGTTAGGGAGGGCAGGCTCATATCCTCTGTCAAACTCTGGGGCCAAGCAAACTTTACAGCTAGTTGGGGGGACATTTATATCTCATTATACTTTATTATTCAAGAAAGATAACCCACCCTAGTCTTCATGATATTGTATTTGAAGATGGTTTATCTAAAATTATTTTTAGTTTGAATAGGACATTACTTTCTGGCCTGCAAATTGAATAACATGCTGAAATAACCCTTGAGATAGAAGTTTTTATGGTTTTAACAGAAGACAGGGGCTGCAGGAATAAAAGGAAACTACTCAAGACAGTAAAGGCCACAAATGAGAACTCATAGTTAACACAATACTCCATGGAGAGACACCAAAAGGTTAACAAAGTTGTGAAAAAGATGAAAGTAATTTTCCCCCACTTATTCAACATAGTACTGGGAGCCCTGGGTGGAACAATTAGGCAAGAAGATGACATAAGTGGTATTCAAATTGGAAAAAATAGAAGAAAATTCATCTTGTCAACAGTCAATATAATCTTACATGGAAAAAACTAGAGATTCTGCCCTCCACACACAAAACAACTGTTAGAACTGTAAATACAGTCAAGTTACAATGACAAAATCAACAGTCAGCCTCACTTCCATTTCTTTGGAACAATAAACAAACCTAAAATGGAATTAAGTAAGCAGTTTCATTTCAAGTTGCTTCAGAAAGAATAAAATACTTAGAAAAAAATAACCAAGTGTGTGGAAGATGTATACAGAGAATTACAAATTTTCTGGTAAAAAATTAAAAATAAAACAACAAATAAATAGAAACACTTCTATATTTAAAGATTGAAGGATATCCAATCATGTACATACTTGATGTAATCTTCATAAAAAGTCCATGATGCAGCAAGCTCCAAAGACACCCTGCCTCTACCCTCTTCCAACAGGGACCCCAACAACCACTGTCAGGCTGCTCCTCAGCCCCCACTCAATAGAATTTTGTTGGCACTGACTGTCAATTGTGGATTCAGGATAAGAAGGCTTGGGGTACTGAGGAAGCCACATTTTGCATTGCTATGGAGTTTCTGAGTGAAGCTCAATCTGCCTGACCCAGACCCCCCTTAGGGAGAAAAGTACCATCAATTTTGCCCTGGTCTAATCCAGACACTGAGAACTTTAGTTTACACTCTGAAAACTGACATCCCTGGACCCTAGCCTGCGTACTTTCCGCACACCAGGGGAAAGTGCTTGGTTTTCTTACTCTTTCCACCTCTTTGATCTGCCCCTGTACCCCTAACTTCTTCCCTCTTTGCTATCATTTCCCACTTCCTCTCCAGACATCAGGCAGACTGCATGATCCCTGGGCCTTCCCATCCTTCCTGGATTTCTATAAATTTTGTCCCTCTGTGGCTGCTAGTCTTTTTCTCACCCTCAGTCTCCCTCTATTCCCTTTCCCAGGATCCCATCTCTCATTTCCCTAGGGCCACCAAGCCCTACAGTTGGGCTACTGTGCCTTTGAGAATAAGTAGGAGTATGTTTCCCTGGTTACCTCTGTTTAGGGATCCATTCTCTCTTCTTCAACATTCTTACACTCCCTCCCCCTCTATCACTGTGGGTTCTGACTTTTTTCAAAACTTTCTTTTTTTCCCCCTTTGGATTCAAGAGCACTAACTTCCAAATGATTCCCCAAATCCTGTTTGGTTTCAATATCAAAGACACTTATCTGAGTCTTCAAGGATCTTACTCTTTTTTAAAAAATTCTTTTATTGTTGTTCAAGTACAGTCGTCTGCATTCACCCCCCTCCATGGCCCCCCACCCCAGCCAAACCCACCTACCTTCCCTGCTTCCACCCCCCTTTGTTTTGTCCATGTGTCCTTTATAGTTGTTCTTGAAAATCCTTCCCCCTTCTCCCTCCATTATTCCCTCTACCTCCCCTCTGGTTACTGTTAGATGGTTCTTACTTTCAATGTCTCTGGTTATATTTTGCTTGCTTGTTTATTTTGTTGATTAGGTTCCAATTAAAGGTGAAATCATATGGTATTTGTCTTTCACTGCCTGGCTTATTTCACTTAGCATAATCCTCTCTAGTACTATCCACGCTGTCACAAAGGGTAGGAGCTCCTTTCTTTCTGCTGCATCGTATCCCATTGTGTAAATGTACCATAGTTTTTTGATCCATTCATTTACTGATGGGTGCTTTGGTTGCTTCCAGCACTTGGGTATTGTAAATTGTGTTACTGTGAACATTGGGGTGCAGAGATTCTCTTGGATTGGTGTTTCAGGGTTCTTAAGATACAATCCTAGCAGTGGAATTGCTGGGTCAAAAGGCAGTTCCATTTTTAGTTTTCTGAGGAAATTCCATACTGTTTTCCACAGTGGCTGCACCAGTCTGCATTCCCACCAACAGTGAACTAGGGTTCCCTTTTCTCCACATCCTCTCCAACACTTGTTTGTTGATTCGGTTATGATGGCCATTCTGACTGGTGTGAAGTGGTATCTCATTGTGGTTTTAATTTGTATCTCTCTGATGGCTAGTGATGCTGAGCACCTTTTCCTATGTCTCTGGGACCTCTGTATGTCCTCTCTGGAGAAGTGTCTGTTCAAGTCTTTTGCTTATTTATTTATTTATTATTTTTTGTCTTCCAGGAGTGGGGTCGTGTGAGTTCTTTATGTATTTTGGAGCTCAAACCCTTGTCCGACGTATCATTGGCAAATATGTTTTCCCATATAGTTGGTTTTTTTTTTCATTTTAATGCTGTTTTCTTTAACTATGCAGAAGCATTTTAATTGTATGAGATCCTATTTGTTTATTCTTTCCTTTATGTCCCTTGCTCTAGGGGACATATTGGTAAAAATATTGCTACATGGAATGTCTGAGATTTTCCTGCTGATGTTCTCCTGAAGGACTTTCATAGTGTCACAGCTTATATTTAAGTCTTTTATCCACCTTGAATTTATTTTTGTGTATGGTGTAAATTTGTGTATGGTGATCGAGCTTCATTTTCTTGCATGAAGCTGTCCATCTCTCCCATCACCATTTGTTGAAGAGGCTATTTTTACTTCAATTCATGCCTCTTCCCCCTTTGTTGAATATTAATTGACCGTAGAGACTTGGGTTTATTTCTAAGCTCTCTGTTCTGTTCCATTGGTCTATGTGTCTGTTCTTATGCCACTACCAGGCTGTTTTGATTACAGTGGCCTTGTAGTACAGTTTGATATCAGGTATTGTGATTCCTTCTACTTTGTTCTTCATTCTCAAAATTGCTTCAGCTATTCAGGGTCATTTAGGGTTCCATGTAAATTTCTGAAATGTTTGTTCTATATCTGTGAAATATGTCATTGGTACTTTAATAGGGATTGTGCTGAATCTATAAATTGCTTTGGATAGTATGGACATTTGATGATGTTAATTTTTATTCTTTCTTCAAAAAATCCACTTTGCCTCTTAAAAACATACCCACATTTGAGTGAATTGCCACTTCTTCTACTCCACCCAAATTTTCTAACTTAGTGACTCTCCTTGGTGTGTGGGCCCCCCAACCTGATCATATCCACAATATGGCGTCCTTAGCTTCTTCCTGAAAACCTGTACTGCTCCTTAGTCCTTCTTTATTCTCTTCTACCTAAACCAAGATAACAAAACACACTGTACTTCTTTGCTCTGCTTTTATAATCATTACAATATTTCTTCTATTCTTACTCAACATAGCCCCTGTTATATCTCCAGGTGGCCCTTTGGTTTCTAAAGGCCATCTGACATGAAGATCTGTTTAGGATTTTTATTTATGATCAAAAGACAAACAGAGCTAACTAAGAAAGACCAAAATAACCCAGAAAGTAGCATTTATTTTCCAATACTGTGTATCCAGTTTGTGGACTTTCTTTTGAGACAGGCTCATGGAGTTTATGAAAATGCCAATAAAAGTGAACAGTGTGTTCTGTATTATGGGTATTCCCTAGATGGGTCTAGTTGGTTACAAGGCAGTGAAGGCAATGGGTGCACATGACCAAGAACTGGGATTGCACTTCATTGCAATTTTAAGGAGTCATTATATTCCACACACAGTCAAGGTTCTGTTACAGAATGTCTTCAAAAGGTTTGTGCATCTGATCCCTCACATGTGAGGTGAAAATGCATGCAGAATAGGAACAATGTTGGTGGTTAGGGTTTGTCATTTTCCACACATGAAATGTGCTCAGTGTTCCTGCCAATGTTAGTGAAAAGACCTTAAAGATTCCCTTTGCCCTCATGTGCCATCCCATGAGGGCTGTGGAGGGAATTTCAGACACAGGATGAAAGAATGAGCAGACGGCCACCTGTGTGTCTCCAAAGTGCCTCTGAGTGGACAAGGCATTGAGCCTGTCTACACACTCCCTAACCATCCTGGAGACCAGAAGCCTGAAATGGGCATCACTGTGCTGAAACCCTGTTGTATATCTGAAGGGCCCTGCCTCCTCCTCAGACTCTCTGAAGAAATCTGTTTTTG
>CM052550.1:36475620-36498349 GCA_028533065.1 Trachops cirrhosus
TTTCATTCTTGACCCATTCATTGTTTAATAGCATGCTATTTAATCTCCATGATCTTGTGTGTTTTAGGTTTTTTCATTGGGGTTGGTTTCTGGCTGCAGACCCTTGTGATCCGAGAATATGCTCGGTATGATTTCAATTTTCTTGAATTTGTTGAGGCTTGTTTTGTGTCCTATCATGTGGTCTATCTTTGAAAATGTTCCATGTGCATTTGAGAAGAATGTGTACTTAGCTTCTTTGGGATGGAGGGCTCTATATATATCAATTAAGTCCATTTCATCTAGGGCCTTGTTCAATGCCACAATATCTTTGTTGATATTTTGTTTGGAAGATCTGTCCATTTTTGACAATGGGGTATTAAAATCCCCCACTATAATTGTGTTGCTGTCAATATCTTTCTTGAAGTCCTCTAAGATTTTCTTTATGTATTTGGGTGCTCCTATGTTGGGTGTATAGATATTTACTATGTTTATGTCTTCTTGTTGTGTTCTTCCCTTGAGTATTATGAAGTGACCTTCTGGGTCTCTGTTTATGGCCCTTTTCTGGAAGTCTATTTTGTCTGATATGAGTATTGCTACCCCGGCTTTTTTTTCCTGTTCATTTGCTTGGAAAATTTGTTTCCAGCCCTTCACTTTCAATCTGTTTAGGTCTTTTGTTCTGAGGTGGGTCTCTTGTAGGCAGCATATGTGTGGGTCATGCTTTCTTATCCAATCAGCTACTCTATGTCTTTTAATTGGGGCATTTAATCCATTTACATTTAAGGTTATCATTAATAGGTACCTATTCATAAACATTTGCGTACCTGTGTTCCTCTCTCTTTTTTCCCTTCCTTTCCTTAAAGCAGTCCCTTTAGCATCCTTTGCAGAGCTGAGTTGGTGGAGGTGTATTCTTTCAGACTTCTCTTGTCTGGGAAGCTTCTTATTTGGCCTTCTATCTTGATTGAGAGACTTGCTGGGTAAAGTAGCCTTGGTTGCAAACCTCTGGCTCTCATTACTTGGAATATTTTTTGCCATTCTCTTCTGGCTTGGAATGTTTCTGTTGAGAAGTCAGTTGCTAGCCTTATTGGGGCTCCCTTGCATGTTACTTCCTGGTTCTCCCTTGGTGCCCTTATGATTCTCTCTTTGTCTTGAAATTTTGCCATTTTAATTATGATGTGACTTGAGGTTGGCCTCTTGGGGTTCCTCTTGATTGGGACTCTCTGTGTTTCCTGTATTTGTGTGACTTTTTCTCTCATCAAATTAGGGAAGTTTTCTGTCATTACTTTTCAAATAGGTTTTCTATCCCTTGCTCTTTTTTCTCCTTCAGGAATCCCTATTATATGGATACTATTATGTTTCATATTGTTTTGCATTTCTCTTAATACCTATCCATTCTTTCTGAGTCGCTTTTCCATTTCTTGCTCTTTCTGGGTGCTTTTTTCTACTTTGTCCTCCAGCTCGCTGATCCGATCTTGTGCTTCATCGATCCTGCTTTTCATTCCTTCTACTGTGTTCTTCTGTTCAGTAATTGTATTCTTCATTTCCTCTTCGCCCTTGTTGATAGTTTCTATTTCCTTTTTCATGTTGATATAGTTTGCAGTGAGTTCATTGTAGCTTCCCTGTAGTTTCTGGTAACTCATTGATATTTTGTGGAACTTCCTGATAATCATTGCCTTGAACTCAGAATCTGATAGTTGAGTTTCCTCTATTTCAATTAGCATTCTTTCTGAGGCTTCCTCCTTTCCTTTGATTTGGGGATTCTTTCTTTGTCTTTTCATTGTTCGTGAGACTCTTCTTGATAGCCTCAGCTTCTTAAATTGATCTGTTCTGGCTTTTTGGGTTTATGGTGTGAACTTCTGCTGTAGACTACCTGTGAGATGCAGTGGTATAGTCTCCTTCTGGTATCCAGGTGTTCACAGTTTCTACCTACTCTTTTTTGAGATCGGTTGGAGGGGTAAGGCAAAATGGTTTAAGACAGCAAGAGAATATTGTATGGTATTTACAGTAGCAGCCAGTACAGAGGAGATAGGAGATCCTTTGGTTATGTATACTGTTAATTATGATCTTCCACCCCACTAGCCACTTTTTAGAAAGGATGTAAAGAAGATAAGACTCTTGTTGGGAAGGGAAGGATTGTGAGTTGGTTCTAGAAAGCAGTGAGGATGTGGGAAGTCAGATTCTGAAGTAGGGTGAGAGTAAAGAGTAGTAAATAGGTGAAGTGTGTGAGAGAATAGAGTTAACCACTACAGTAATAAAGTTCAGGAACCTGTGAAGTGGGCTAAAATCTGGAAGTATAAACAATTGTATGGAATAGCTATTATTTACAGTAATATTAAAGCAACAGTCATATGAGAAAATCTATGAAATCTGGATAACAAGAATGGAGAGTATTGAGCCTGGTACTCAAAAATAGAAAGTATTGTACTAATGGAACACAAATGAAGGATAGTATATTAGCAATACACTATGAATGAGATAACGGGGGAAACCTATCAAATGATACAATATAATCAGCCAAGCAAAGAAGTCTATACAAAAGGAAGAGGAATACCAAAATACTATAAAAATTAAAAGTGTATGAATAATGAAATAATGATAATACAATTATGCAATTACTTGCAGGTTCAAAAAAAAAAAAAAAGAAGGAACCAAGCAGATGATGGAAGGAAGAAGAGATAAATTTGGAAAGCAAGGGAGAAGGGTCAAGACTAGGGTGACAGAAAGAGAAGCATAAAGAATTAATAGATCAAAAAATAATATGAATTAAAAGATGAAAGGTTACTTTAAAATAATTAAAAGAAAACAAAAACAAACACACAAAAAACAAACAAAAAGCACCTATTGTTGGTTTCAGACTGGTCAAACCGGTTTTTCTAGCTGGCTTCAGCACACTGAGGGGCGACTGGAGACAGTTTTTCTCTGTTTCTGCTCAGGACTCAGTCAGCCTCTGGCATAATGCTCATAGAGCAGGCGTGCATTCTCCTCCAAGCCCGTCTGGTGCTTCCCAGAAGGGCTCTGTGTGTGTGTGGGTTGGGTGCAACTATGTGCTTCCTTGGGAGTTCCCTGTCGTGTGTTCCAAGGTCCCATGGAGCACCCATGCCCTTTCTGGGTTCACGGGTGTGCACTCTCTGGATTCCGAGGGGTTCCCACTTCCCCCAAATTCACAGGGGCCTCATAGGTCTTGGGGAAGGCCCACGCCTTTTCCTTTTTCAACACTGTGGTTTCCAATAGTTTCACCAAACCACACTCTGTGTTGGGGGTGCGGGCATGGAGGTGGGTGCCTTTGGATGCACTGGGTGGGTTGCACACTTTCACCAGGGCTTTGTGTGGGTGCTTACAGACCCTGTGTGGTTGCCTCTTCATCCTCACTCCTCTCTCACTCCTCTCTCTGTGCCCTCTGGTAAACTGACCTCCCCCGGTGCTGTTCAGTCCTTGTTTGGCCAGAGAGGGAGCGGATGACTCAGCTCTCTCCCGGGAGCCCCACAGCTGACCCTGGTGCGCCGGGCCTGGAGCTGCAACCTCCCTGGTCCCCGCGCTGATCCTTGTAGTCTCCTTACCATCGGGTTTTTCAATGTCCGCTACAATTTGTGATCTCTTATTTTCATTTATGTCGTGATAATGTTGGCTCTTTGCTCTGTTCCTACCTAGAATGGCTAGGATTTTTTCCTGGGTGTGGGAGATGTAGAATCTACTCCGTCTTACCACGCCACCATCTTGGAATCCCTGTCCTCACTCTTTATTGTTGCTGTTTTCACAAACTCCACGTGCCTGTTCTTAGATAGTTAACAACCAGAACCTGGGATATTGGAAATAAGTCTCCACTTTTTTTTAATTTTTCTATCCTGCTTCTCATGATCTATAGGGTATTTGGCTGAAATCCTTGGAGATGCAGCCCGAGGTAGATTGTGGATAAGCAGAGGTGGGTAAAATTATGTGCTGTAGATGGATGGGGTCTGCTCTGATTCAGGATTAGGAATTGTAAAGTTTGAAGAGTTTGGGGGATATAGGCATTATATAGCTTCTAGGGGATCAAGGGTTGCTGTGAAAAAGAGCTGTTTTAGGGATGAAGATATGGCAGAAAAATGTGAAGGAGGAGCTGAGTACCTATTGATGAAGGAGCAACTAGAGTTGATGCAGTGAAGTGGGGGTGCCATTGTCACAGAGTTGGATGGGTGCAAGGGGTGAGAAACAGAATTGTGGAAAACGATAAAGATTTTATGCTCCTGCCCCCTTTGTGAAATTTTAATTGACCATAGAAGCATGGGTTTATTTCTGGGTTCTCTATTCTCTTCCACTGATCTGTGTGTGTTCTTATGCCACTCCCAGACCATTTTGATTACAGTGACCTTGTAATATAGTTTGATATCCAGTGTTGTAATCCTCCTACTTTGTTCTTCT
The DNA here is from genome assembly GCA_028533065.1 of Trachops cirrhosus. Classification (NCBI taxonomy): domain Eukaryota; kingdom Metazoa; phylum Chordata; class Mammalia; order Chiroptera; family Phyllostomidae; genus Trachops; species Trachops cirrhosus. The sequence goes on from CM052550.1 coordinate 36,479,995, forward strand.
TCCTCAAAATTGTGGAGGCTATTCAGGGCTGTTTATAGTTCCATATAAATTTTTGAAACATTTGTTCTATACCTGTGAAATATGTCATTGGTACTTTAATATGGATTGGACTGAATCTATAAATTGCTTTGGGTAGTATGGACATTTTCATGATGTTCATTCTTTCAGTTCATGAACATTGTATATGCTTACATTTATTTGTTTCTTTCTTAATTTCTTTCTTCAGTGTTGTGTAGTTTTCTAAGTACAGATCTTTTACAACCTTAGCTTGGTTTATTCCTAGGCACTTAATTTTATTGTTGCTATAGCAAATGGGAATTTTTCCTGATTCCTGTTTCTGATATTTCACCGTGGGTGTACAAAAGTGCCTTCAATTTTTCTACTATTGTTGTACAAGTACAGTTGTCTCCATTTTCCCACCAACACTTTCCCCCAGCCCACCCACCTCCACCTCACACCTTCAATACTACTGCCTACTGCTCTTGTCCTTGGGACCTTCATACATGTTCCTTGATGACCCTTCACCTTGTAAATATTGAATTAGTATCCCATAGTCTTGACAAATTCATTTATTAGGTTGAATAGTTTTTTGGTGGAATCTATAGGATTTTCTATGTACACTAACATGACAACTGCAAGTGGTGACAGTACTACTTCTGCTTTTCCAGTTCAGATGTCTTTAATTTTTTTGTCTGATCACTGTGGCTAGGACTTCCAATACTATATTGAATTGAAGTGGTGATAGCAGACACCCTTGCCTTGCCCCTGACCTTAGTGGGAAATCTTTAAAAATAAATCTTCCACAAATGGTGTTAGGAGATCTGGACAGCTACATGCAAAAATATGAAACTCAACCACAAACTCACACCATACAAAAATAAACTCAAGATGGATAAAAGACTTAAATATAAGTCACAACACCATAAAAGTCCTAAAGAAGAACAAAGGCAGGGAAATTTCATTTATTCCACACAGCAATATTTTAATTGGTATACCCCCTAGAGCAAGGGACATAGAGAAAAGAATAAACAAATGGGAATTTATCAAATTAAAAAGCTTCTAAATGACTAAAGAAAACATCAGCAAAATTAAAAGGGAACCACCTGAATGGAAAAATATGTTTGCCAATGGTACCTCAGACAAAGGCTTGATCTCCAACATATATAAAGAACTCACACAACTTCACACCAGGAAGACAAACAATCCAATTCAAAAACCAGACAAAGGACCTGAACAGACACTTCTCCAAGGAGGATACACAGAGGGCCCTAAGACATATGAAAAGATGCTCAGCATCACTAGCCATCAAAGAAATACAAATTACAACCTCAATTAGCTACCACTTCATACTCATCAGAATGGTCATCCTGAACAAATCAACAGAAAACAAGTGCTGGCAAGGTTGTGGAGAAGAGGGAACCCAAGTACACTGTTGGTGGGAATGCAGACTGGTACAGCCACTATGGAGAACAGTATGGAATTTCCTCAGAAAACGAAAAACTGAACTGCCTTTTGACCCAGCATTGGTAATCCTGGATTATAATTACAATTATAATGGTAATTTCTCTATGTCCCTTGCCATTATAATGGTAATTATAATCCAGGATTATACCCTAAGAATCTTGAAACATCAGTTGAAAAGAACCTATGCACCCCAACCTTTCAGAGCAGAGCAATTTCCAATAGCCAAGTGCCCTTCAGTAAATGAGTGGATCACAAAACTATGGTACATTCACACAATGGAATATTACACCTCAAAGAGGAAGAAGGAGCTCCTACCCTTCATGACAGCGTGGATCCAACTGGAGAGCATTATGCTAAGTGAAATAAGCCAGGTAGTGAAATACAAATACCATATGACCTCACCTATTATTGGATCCTACTCAAGAAAGCAAATAAGCAAGCAAAATATAACCAGAGACATTGAAATAAAGAACAAACTGGCAGTAACCAGAAGGGAGGGGGAAGAGGGATAATGGGATAAAATAGGGGAAGGACCATCAAGGAACACATATAAAGGACACATGGCCAAAGCCAAAGGGTGTAGGTCCCAGTGTGGAAGACAGCGATGGGTGGGGCGGAGGGTGTGGTGGGAGAAAATGGAGACAAATATACCTGAACAACAATTAAATAAATAAATAAATAAATGAATCCAGAATATTCCAACTTATGTGTCGAGAAAGAAAACAAATAATTGCCTGCAAACTCTGGGGGTTGGGTGGAAAGCAGAGGAAGGGATTACTAAGGCATGGGAGAAACTTTTGGGTGAAATGGATACACATGGTGTAAGTATACATGCCAACACTCATCATGTTGGAAACTACATATGTGTGGTTTATTGTCTGTAGCTTATGCATCAGTCAAGCTGTAACCAATGCTTAATGTTGAATTGCTTGTGTGGTCAGGATGGAAGCCTAGTGTTTTCTTAATAACACTGTTTCTTAATGGGCAGACATGGAATGGGTACCCAGAGGAATACAATAATGACAACACTGGCCATTTTTAGCACTGACTGTGTATTGAGTACCTCAGGCATATTAGCTCACTGAATTACCAAAATTAGTCACCAAAATTCATTTACTTCACTCAAATTTCATACCTCCTGGCCTTTACACATGCTGTGTCCTCTGCTTGGACTTCTCCTTCCTGGCCCCTCATGAGCTCTATGTTTGCCTGGGCTCATTGTCTACTAGATGTTTCTCCTTAAAAAAAGTTTTAACTGGTCTTCATCTAGGTCAGAGTTCCATTTATGTGAGGTCATAATGCTCTATATTTTACCCTTTTAACCATAATCATATTTGTAAATTTTTACCAGTTTGTCAAAGAACACTGTCCATCTACTCACTATCTCCCTGACACTCTTCTAATCACGAGAAATAAAACAGACAAAATCTTAGTCCTCATAGACCTCACACGCAAGTGCAGGGAGTCACAATAATCAAAAAAACAGTAACAATAATAATGTGTGATAGTATGTTAGAAAGAAAAAAGGCATACTTGTGGAGATTTTCTTTGTTCAGTTGAAATGTGTTGGCTCAGTACTGAGGATGTGAACTTATTGGAGCAGAGAGATTGGAAGATGAGAGTAGATGAAGTCAGAAATAAACAAGCCATCAGCCAGAATTTTGGCTTTACTCTGAGTGAACTGGGGAGCCACTGGAGGGTTGAAAGAAAAAAAAGAAAAATGGGACTAATCTGTGTTTATTGAAGGAAAACAATGTTTTACCACACTGAAATTTTAGTTTTAGAATATTCCTTTTAAGCTGTTTAACAAGAAACAAAACTCAGAAAAACTGTTGACCCTCTCCACATTCCTGCCAAGAGATTCAGATAGAAAATGTTCTTCAGGAGAAAAATTGGGAGGTTCACTATAGATTAATTTGATTACATATGGTAAATAAAACGGCTTCAGAAAATCACTTGTTGGTTAGATACCTTTAGTGTCCCACTGATTCTGAGTTGCCCAGAAAAATTCTCTTACCATGTAGGATCTGCTCTTCTCAAGTACCTGTAAAGCACTCATTCTGACTTCTGGAACAAAAGATGCCAATTTCCTTTTTGTCCTTCCTCCACATGTTTTATAATCCAATTATAAAAAATTCCTAACAGTCATTGGAATTTTTATGCTTATGTTAATTCTCCATGATCACTTGTTAAAAACTTTCATCCTCCTGCTAATCTGTTAATTTGATGATTAGTCCAGCCAAAAAAAATTTAGAAGGTGGGAGGAACAGTATTATTATTTTCAGCCTCCACATTAGTGAGGATTTGTGAGGCTGCTGGGTTGTAAGCAGGGAGTTTGGTAAGAAGACAAGTGTATCATCCAGGTGACAGGTGAGGATGGTCAGAGAAGTATGAACAAAACGTGCCAGTTTTTGGATTTATCTGAGCACTGAGTCAAAACTTTTCTAAGGAATTTGATGTGCAGCATAAGAAAAAGTGAGGAGTGTTGAAAATTCAAAGAGATCCAGAAACGGTCTGCAGGAGCACATTGGAGTCAATAATTTGGCTGAAATTAAAAGTCTTAAGGCATCCTGAAATACCTTCCAAATATTAGTTCTCATGTAAATAGTTGGACATCAGCAATCATTTCCAATGTGTCTCTTTCATCCACTACTATATGCCCAGTGCCTCAAACAATGCCTGGTAAATTTAAAGTATGAGTTATCACATATTTATAAAATCTACAAATGAATGAATAATGAACAATCAAAATGTCTCCTGGACATTCATACACAACATTTCTTATTGACTATGAAAATACAGCAATACCACAAAGTCACCATGACTGCAGGGCCCTCATAAACTCATTGGTTGTTGGAAGTCACAGCAGGACCTTTCTTGAGCATTTGTACTGTCCATATTTTTAGGACTAAATTAAGTTGAACATCAAAGTACTTGAAAGATATTGAAACTTAGCAGGTGCCCCTCTAGGAGACTTCCTGGTCCCAATTCCTCAACAATAGAAATGGGAGTGGAGTCTTTCAGGCAACAACAAGCTCAGCAAATATTAATTGAAATTAGAGGCATGTAAAAACACAACAATAGAAATGATTAAGCAGTAATTAATTATAGGCAGTTTTACTTCCTCTTTCCAATTTGAATGTCTTTTTTTGTTTTTAAGTATATTTTATTGATTATGCTACTATAGTTGTCCCATTTTTTCCTCCCCTTTATTCCACTATGCCATTCACAACACCCCCCCACCCTGCACCAGGATACCCACCCTAAGTTCATGTTCATGGGTTGTACATACAATTTCTTTGGCTTCTCCATTTCTTATATACTTCTTAACCTCCCACTGTCTCATTTGTACCTACAATTTATGCTACTTATTCCCTGTATCTTTTCCTCCATTCTCCCCACTCCCCTCACTGCTCGTAATGCTCCATATAAACTCCAGTTCTGTGATTCTGTTCCTGTTCTAGTTCTTTGCTTAGTTCTAGTTCTAGTTTTCAGTTGTTGATAGTTGTTTGTTGTCCTTTTACTATTCATATTTTTTATCTTCTTTTTCTTAGATAAGTTCCTTTAACATTTCATATAATAAGGACTCAGTGATGATGAACTCCTTCAACTTGACCTTATCTGGGAAGCACTTTATCTGCCCTTGCATTCAAAATGAAAGCTTTGCTGAAGATAGGAAACTTGGATGTAGGCCCTTCCCTTTCATGACTTTGAATACTTCTTTCCAGTCCCTTTTTGCCTGCAAGCTTTCTTTTGAGAAATCAGCTGCTAGTCTTATGGGAACTCCTTTGTAGGTAACTGTCTCCTTTTCCCTTGCTGCTTTTCAGTCTCTCCTTATCTTTGATCTTGGGTAAGGTAATTATGATGTGCCTTGGTGTATGCTTCCTTGGTCCAACTTCTTTGGGGCACTGAGCTTCCTGGAATTCCCAGAAGTTTATTTCCTTTGCCAAATTGGGGGAATTCTCCTTCATTATTTTTTCACATAAGTTTTCAATTTCTTGCTCTTCCTCTTCTCCATCTGGCACCCCTATGATCTGAATGTTGGAATGTTTGAAGTTGTACTGGAGAATCCTAAGGCCTCTCCTCATTTTTTTTAATTCTTGTTTCTCCATTCTGTTCTGATCAAATGGTTATTTCTTCCTTCTACTCCATATCATTTATTTGAGTCCTTTTTTTCTTCCCTTCACTGTTGGTTCCCTGTAACTTTTCCTTTATTTCACTTTATATAGTCTTCACTTTCTCCTGCATTTTGTGACCATACCCAACCATTTCTGTGAACATCCTGATTAACAATGTTTTGAACTCTGCATCTACTAGGTTGGCTCTCTCCTCATCACTTAGTTCTATTTTTGGAGCTTTGATCTATTCTTTCACTTGGGCCATATTTCTTTTTCTTAGTGCACCAGTCTGAATGAATGTTTTTTATCTCCTTGCTTGTCAGACTTCCATGCAATTCAATTTTCTGGTACTTCTCATAAATTTTTGTTTTTAAAACTTTTGTTGCCCTTCCTTTGGTTGTGTGAGGAGGCAAATTTATCTACTTGTGCCTCCATCTTTTAGTTCGTTTTCTTGTTTAATTGCTGTGGCTAGAACTTCCAGTGCTGTCTTGAATAGAAGTGATGAAAGTGGACACCCTTATCTTATTCCTGATCTTAGGAGGAAAGATTTTAGTTTTTGCACATTAATTGCGATGTAGGCTGTAGGTTTCTTATAAGTGGTCTTTATTATGTTGAGGTGTTTTCCCTCTACTCCCACTTTACTTTGTGTTTTTTATCGTAAATGTTGCTGTACTCTAACAAATGCTTTTTCAGCCTCTGTTGATATGATCATGTGATTGTTGATTTCCTTTTGTTTAGATGATATATTATGTTTACTGATTTGCAAATATTGTACCATCCTTTCATCCCTGAGCTGAATCCCAATTGATCATGGCGTATGATCTGCTACTATATTGCTGGTTGCAGTTTGCCAATATTTTATATAGGATTTTAGCAACTATGTTCTTAAGCAATATTGGCCAGTGATTTTCTTTCATTGTGTGTCAATACCTGGTCTGGGGATTAGGATGATGCTGGCCTCATCAAAAGACTTTGAGAGTCCTTCCTTATCTTGGAATTTTTAGAATAGTTCAAGAAGAATAGGGGTTAGCTCTTCCTTAAATTTTTTGTAAAATTCTCCTGTGAATCTGTCCAATGTAGGGCTTTTGTGTGCCAGGAATTTTTTGATTACTCCTTCAACTCCACAAACTGTTGTCAGTCTGTTCAGGCCTTCTGCTTCTTCTTGATCCAGTTTTGGAAGACTGTATGTTTCTAGAAATTTGTTCATTTCACCCATGTTTTAAAATTTCTTGGGATATTGTTGTTCATACTAATTTCTTGCAATCCTTTCATCTCTCTGGAGTTGATTGTAATTTCTCTTCTTTCAGTTCTGATTTTATTTATTTGGGTCCTCTCTATTATTTTCTTGATGAGTCTCTTTATAGACTGGTTGATCTTGTTTATCTTTTCAAAGAACAAGCTCCTGGATTTATTGACCCTTTGAATTGATCTCTTAGATTCTGTCATTTATTTCTCCTCTAATATTGTTTATTTCCTTCCTTCTAGTTGCTCAAGGCTTTGCTTGCTGTTGTTCCTCCAGTTTTTATAAATGAAGGGTTAGGTTGTTTATTTGAAATGTTTCTGTCTTTTTCAGGTATCCCTGTATCACTACAAACTTCCCTCTCGGGACTTTCTTTGCATGTCCCATTAGTTTTGGACTGTTTTGTGTTCATTTTCACGTTGTTTCCATAAACTACTTGATTTCTTCCTTGTTTCATTACTCACACATTCATTGTTTATTAGTATGCTATTCAATCTCCATGAATTTGAGTGTCTTTGAGATTTTTCCTTGAGGTTGGTTTCTAGTGTGAGGCCCTTGTATCCTGAGAAAATTCTTGATACAATTTCAATTTTCTTGAATTCATTGAGGCTTCTTTTGTGTCATATCACATGGTCTAGCTCTGAAAATTTTCAATGTGCATTTTGCTTCTTTGAGGTGCGAAGTTCTGCATTTGTCTTTTAAGTCCATTTAATCTAGTGCATCATTCAATGCCACAATATCCTTGTTGATTCTTGTTTGGAAGGTCAATCCATTGTTGACAGTGGGTTGTTAAAACCCCTTAGTGTAAGTGTGTTGCTGTCTATATCTTTCTAGGAGTCCTCCAAGATTTTTGTAATAAATTTGTGTGCTCCTATGTTGGGTGCATATATGTTTACAATGTTTATGCAAAATTACTGTCATTGATCCAGGTCTCTTCCAAAGCTCCTATGACAGACCCCATCCCTAGCTCAGGGCCTGGGGACCACAGCAGCCATGGCCCCAGTCACAGGGCCTGGGGACCTTCCTGATGACCTTCAAGATTTCCTTACAGTCTGTTTTTAAATGTCCTCTGTAATCGTTGGCTTCCAAACTTCATACATGCTGGGATTCCAGTGGCTGCTCACTGTGTTCTTCAGAAGCTGGGCTCGGTGTGCCAATTGGGTGCCTGAGATAATGTGTTAGGCTCCCACCTACCTCACCACTGTATTCCTCCCCCATGAAGTTTTATACAAATGACAGCATGTAGTACGTTCTCTTTTTCATCTGACCTTTTAATTCAGTGTAATTTCATTATGATGTAAAATTTACATAAGTTTAACTATTTTAAAGTGAACAATTCTATGGCCTTTACTGTAGTCACCATATTGAGTATCCATCATGTCTATCTAGTAGTAAAATATTTTAATAACTCATTAAAAACTCTCTACCCTTTGAGAGATTTCTCCCCATTACCCCATACCATTATTTTTGAAAGTACCAACTGTAATTTTGTTTTCATCCCCTCTTTATTTTCTGTCCCATGACCCCCACAATCTTGTACATTTGGTTTTCCCAAGTGCCTCAATGTCAGGAAACTAATTTGAGTCTTCATAACATTATCCTTTCTCACAACCCTGTCTTATTGTTGTGCCCATCCTAATATAGGAGAATGGCACCCCAACTTCACTACAGGAGGGTGTGTCTCTCCATCAACAGGTAGGTCCACCCTCACTCATATTATCCAACTTCATTCTGAGCCTCGAAAATAAACCCTCTTGTATGGCACCTCTATGTGCCCTTGAAACCACATAATGACTAACACCCTCACAACTCCCAGACTTTACAATTTCTCATCTGACTCTGAGCAGACCTCATTCCTACATGACTTTGCTCTGTATTCTCCTCTGCTTATACACAATTCACCTCTGGACAGATACCCCCAAAATCTCAGACAAATACACCAGAGGCCACAGGGAAAACAAAGGAAATGGAACCAGAGAAGGGATTAATTTCCCATTTCACAGGTTCTGGATGCAGGCTCTATAAAGTCAGTCACGTGGAAATTGTAAAAACGACAAAGAAAACAAAGAATGAAGACTATGATGTCTGCCCTGAGCTGCCTGTCAAAGAGGGCTTGAAAGAGGATCATTCGATGCAGGCCTGTGGGTGGCTGATGTAACAGAGACCTGCATGTTTACCAGAGTCATTGAGTTTTATGATAGGAATATTTTATGATCTCTGTGATCTTGTTTCTTGAAGGTGCAAGGAAAACGTATGTGGAATGAGTACACTGTTGATGGTTAATGTGATGTGGAAATGTGCCCTTTCATGCTGGCACATCTTCCTGGATTCTGAGAAAAGGTTCCTTTCAGGCATTTTGGTCCACAAGGGGATCTGAGAAGTCAGGCTATCTCCTGCTGTGAACATCAAGCCAGAAGAGAGGCAAGACTGTTTGAAATCTTTTTAAAAACAATTAGGGAGATAAGAAAAATTTTCAAAAATTAGAACTACGTTAAGGATAGACGCTTTGAGTAAGACAACATGATTAGCTAGTTACAGTGTGGTTGTGTTAAAGTAAAACATACACTGAATACATTTAAAAGTACAAGTAAGACTTTATTAAAGACCATGCAATTGGGCAGTGAAACAGAACACAACACCCCTGATTCACAGGCTGGGAGGTTTTAGAAGAGAAGGAACCATGGGAATCTTTGTTTGTTAATTGACTTTTCTCAAAAGCAAAGCAAAACTTTTCATAAAATTCTGATAGGATGTCCTTTTTGTTTTAGCTATAAAGGTCCCCAAGAAGGATATGTTTCTACTGGAAACAGGAACTCCAGGAAGATTAAAATTCTAAGTAATTGTACAAGGATCCCATTCTTTGTCAGATATTCTTGTTTTTTAACACTGCCAAGAAGCTTTCAAAAAGACTGATGTGTGTTTCAAAAAGATGGATAAAGGATTACCAATTACCAAATTGCAATTCAATTACATTTTTAATGAAATTGTATAAAAAAATAGAAGACCATGGCCCAGAGACAGAAAGAACCCATCTAAAAATTTCCTGAATCTGAAGAACATTAAGTCCTCCAGGTCATAACAAAAATGTTTTCTTCACAGTGGAGAGACTCACAACTAAATTTCTTTCATCCAAGATCCAGTTTGCATCTCCCCCAGTTCCTGAATTTTATAGAGGTGTCAGTTCTCAGCAGTGTAGGAACAGGGGCAAAATAGCTGAGAGTCGTTAAACAGAGCCAGGATTGCATTTCCCAGGAGACTGTACCTTCATGTCTCTTTGTAGTCACCTTTTTAAATTTTTTGTCCAAATGTCATATCAAATGAATAAGAGTATTCTGGATCCTACAGCATAGCTGCTTTAGTTTGTTTTGTCCAGATTAGTTATTGAAGAGAAACTGACACTCACCACATAGTTTGCTCTGATGCACGTTTTTCTGTAAAACATAAGATGGGAGTTTAACAGCCTCTTGAAGTTAGGAAGCCTCACCCTCCCACTTCACTTGCAGTCACCCTAGTTTTGGTTGATGCCCTCTTCTCCAAAAGATACCAAAATAACCATCAGGTAAAACATAACTCCATAAACAGTGACACTATTTCTAATTCTGAGGGCATCAGTCTCAACTACAACATTTGAGTGAAAGCTTTTTTTTGTATTACAAACAATTCCAATTGTATTATATTAATAAAAATGACAAAGCCATACTAGCCTTATACAAATAAGCCTACTGCCATGAAAATAAGAATACTAAAGAAGACATTAGAACTTATGAATTCTAATTCATAAGTTAGAAGTCAGAGAGAAAGAGATCAGAGTTACTCCCCACATAGCTGTCTTTCAGCTTATTCTTGTTGTCCACACAGTGTCCAGGTGCTCTTCACATTACCCCTGGAGAAAAATGGAATTTAAAATTCTGCAAGCTCACCACATGCTCCCACTGGTCATTACATGACAACTGCCCACACTCGGAGGGTCTCAGTGTCTCTAACTGCAAAGATGGTGCATCTGAGACCAACCAATGGTGGGATCTGGTGTAAAATGCAACCTTAAGTCAACAATGACAATGTCAGCTTTTATTGTTGAGCATTTATTGACTGAGTGAAAGTGTTGTAAAAATTTCCCACTTTCACAGCTTATCTATTTTTAAAAGGCAAAAAAAATATTCAGATTTTAATAACTGGTGGGGAAAGAAGGGTCACTTATTTTACAACCATTTTGAGGGGCTCACTTTCAAAGAAACTATGGTTTTCATGACATCACACCGATCATCCCCACATCCTTTGTCCTGACAAAGTCCATGGTGAATGTTCTATAGCCACAGGAGAGCTTCATCTTTTAAAAGAGCTTCAGGCTCTCCCTGTCGTACATCCACTGAGTGGAGGTCACACTTGTATAGCAGCCAGCACCCCAGTGTCCTTATGCTGTGTGACTGGTGTTGTTGACTGGAAAGTTAGCACATTCACAAGTTCTGTGGGGAAACAGAGGATGTGACAGAAAGAGTGGTCTTGGGACCTGGGGCCACTGTGTACCTCCAGAAATATCAGCCACTCACTGTCCATATTTAAGTTTGTAAAGGTCACCTGAGGATGGTCCTGATCTCTGCAGAAAAATGATTGCCTTTGTTGAGGTGACAATGTATAAAGAGAGGGCTGGACATCTCCTCTGACCCCAGATTACCCAAGAGTGAGCCCTGAAATGTTCTCATGGACATCTCAGTACTATCAACACAGAGAACCCCTTCTCAGCTCCTGTGTCCTATAACCTAATCATTAGGTGAAATTTTCCTCCTTCATGAACTTTCTTGATCTTAGAATGTATTTCGCTTCATAAAATCATGCTACACTCCTCATGTAAATGTTAGCATATGTGGGGGAGGCAGGCTTATATCCTGTGTACATCTCTAGAAACGAGCAAACTTTATAGTTACTGGGAAGGCATTTACCTGGTGTTAAATATTTTATTATTCCATAAAGATAGCCCAACCTGGTCTTCATGACCTTGTATTTGAAAGAGTTTTACCTGAATTTTTTATCAGTTTAAACAAGACTTACTTTCTGACCTATGAATTGAATAACATGCTGAAATGGCCCTCTAGAGAGATGTTTTATGATTTTAACAAAAGACAAGGACAGTAGGAATAGAAGGAAAGTACTTAAGACAGTACAGGCCACACGTGAAAACCCACAGTTAACACAGTGCTCCATTGAGAGATACCAAAAGGTTAATAAAATATAGAACAAGGTGAGAGTAACTTTTTCCTCACCTATTCATCATAGTACTGGAATCACTGGATGGATGGAACAATTTGGCAAGCTGATGACATATTTGGTACTCAAATTGGAAAAAGAAGAAAATTGATCTCTTCAACAGACAACTTAACCTTCTATGTAAAAAACACTAGAGATTCTGCCTTCCACACACAAAAATACTAGTGAAAACTAGTAAATTCAGTCAAGTTGGAAAGACTAAGTCAACAGTGAGCACCATTCTCATTTCTTTCTAATGAACAAACCCAACATGGATTTAAGAAAACAGTTCCATTTCAAACAGCATCAGAAATAATGAAATACTTAGAGAAAAATGATCCAGGGATGTGGAAGATGTATGCACTGAACCTACCAAATTTTCTGGAAAACAATTAAAAATTGAAAACAAATAAGTAGAAAAACATCCATATTTACAGATTGAAAGATTTCTAATCCTCTACACTTTTGATACAATTTGTATCAAAAACCTAACTACACACTAAGCTCCAAAAACACCGGGCCTCTACCTCACTTCCAACAGGGACCCCAACAACCACTGCCAGGCTCCTCCTCAGCCCCACTCAATGAGATTTTGTAGGCACTGACTGCCTGTTGCAGACTCAGGATAAGAAGACTTGGGGCACTGTGGAAGCCACATTTTGCATTTCTATGGAGCTTCTGGGCAAAGCGCAATCTGCCTGACCCAGACTCACCTTGGGAGAAGAGCACCAACAATCTCGCCCTGGCCTAATACAGACACTGAGAACTTTAGCTTACACTCTGAAAACTTACATCCCTGGACTGGGACCAGTGCACACCACACACCAGCTTGCCCACCTTACCACATTGCCCTTCTTTGGTCTGCCTCTGTGCTCCTGACTTCTTCAGTGTTTAGTGTCATTCCCTCCTCCTTCTCAGCAATCAGTCAGACTGCACAGACAACATGCGCTCTCCTTCATGTTTTTCTAGAAATTTTGTCCCTCAGTGGCTGCTAGTCTTTTCCCAAATCTTGTTGTCCCACTTATCCCTTTCCCAGCATCCCATCTCTCATTTTTCTGGGGCCATCAAGTCTCACACCTTGGGGTACTGTGCCCTTGGGAATAAGTAGGAGCATGTTTCTCTGGTTACCTCTGTTTAGGGATCCATTCTCTCTTCTCCCCTGCTCCTACACACCCACCCCCTCTACCATCCTGTGCTCTCACTTGTTTCAATGCTGTTTTCTTTGTTTTTCACTTTATGTATACAAGAGCACACCCTCTGTCATTAATTCCCCAAATCAAATATTTGGTTTCAGTATCGAAGACACTTCTGAGACTTCAAGGATCTTACTCATTTTTTTTCCACAAAGCTATCTTACTACTCAAGACCATATCACATTTGGAAGAATTGTTCCCTTTTTTCCCCACCCAAACTTTCCAACTCCAGTGACTCTCTCCATATTGACTGGCCCCCCAGCCCAACCTTATCCACAATATGGGGTCCTCACCTCTTCATGAAAACATGCACCACTCCCTATTCCTTCTTCATTCTCTTCCTCCTAAACCAGATAACAACACTTACTGTCCCTCTCTGCCCTCCTTTTCTAATCACTACAATTTTCTATTTCTGCCAGGATGTTACCTTTTACATCCCCTTTATCTAAGGATATACCTTACCTTATATTCCCTGCCATCCCCCTTTTTTCCAAAGACCACACATGTCTAGGATTTTGATCTATGGTGAAAATCCAACCAGAGCCAACAAAGCTCAAAATAACCCAGAAAGTAGTATCCATTTTCCAATATTGTGTATCCTGTCTGTGACTTTTTGAGACAGACCCATGGAGTTTATGAAAGTGCAAACAAAAGCCAAGAGTGTGCTCTGTATTGGAGGTGTATCCCACAGGTTTCTGAGTGGTCAAAGGACAGTGAAGACAATGGGTTCACATGACCAAGACTGCACCCCATTGTCTTTTTAAGTAGTCATTATATTCCACAGAATATAATCTGTAATCACAGTCAAAGTTCTATTACAGAATATCTTTGAAAGATTTGGGTTTCTTCTCCCTCACATGTGAGGTAAAAGTGCATGTAGAATAGGAACAGTGTTGGTTGCTAGGGTTTGTCATTTTCCACACATGAAATGTGCTCAGTGTTCCTGCCAATGTTAGTGAAACGATCTTAATGATTCCCTTTGTCCTGATGTGCCACCCTGTGAGGGCAGTGGGGGAAATTTCAGACAAGGGATGAAAGAATGAGCAGATGGTCACCTGTGTGTCTCCAAAGTTCATCTGGGTGGATAAGGCATTCAGCCTGTCTACACACACCCTAAGAGCCCTGGAGACCAGTTTCCTGAATGGGCATCACCGTGCTGAAATCCTGTTGTGCATCTGCAGGACCCTCCTCCCTTGTCAGATCCTCTGGAGAAATCCGTTGTTGCTTTTCCATCCTCTGGAGGCTGTTTTCTCTATTGTTTCAGGTTTCCCTCTCATGTGCACCTTTCCTCCTCTGCTCCCATGGTCAGGTCTCCTTTTTTATTTTATCATTTGATCCTGCTAACTGTTTCTCTATGCAATCAAAATACAAATAATTACATGGAGGGACTACCCAGAAAATCCAAAGTAGTCTTTCCATCTTACCATCTGTAACATCACCGCACACACTAAGTATCTTCTGCACAATATAACTCTCACGGGATCCAGTATATGACTCAGGATATTTTCTGGGGCCAATGATTGTCTTTACCATCATATTCAAGAAACTTCAGAATGTAAATATATTTTCTTCATATTTCAAAAAGCTTTCTAAATCTACCCTGTTGCAGCCCTGTGTACTTCAAGAAGGTAAATATTTTCCTCACAGTTGCAGCTCTTCATTACCCCCACCCTGAATAAGTGTCCCATTGCTTACCTTTATTTAAAACATTTGTGTAGTCAGGCATCTCCCCAGACACTCTGGTGCCAGGGTGGTGCCACACTGGAATAAAACAAAGCTGGGCACCAAAGCACAAGCTCCTCAGCCTGGAGCATTTTGTAATGTGTAAAATTACTTTGTCAGATCTGTCACTTTATAATTAGCCAAGTCATCAGGTCTGGTGTCATTCCTGGAACTGCAGCTAACAGATGCCCTATGTCTTGTGTAGATACACTCATTTTGTTTATGAAAGGCAAAAGTTTAGAATTTCAAGTGGACAATTTGACTGCATCTTTCATGGATAACTCTCAAATAGTTATGACAAATTAGTGATATGTCCAATGAACCAGTCATGAGCTTCTTTAAAACAGATGCTTTCTATTGGAGAAGGTTCTTATTTCTTATGAAATAAAATGGTTTTATTTGAGCTAGAGTTGGAAGAAAAAGGAGGATGGACTACAGAATAGAGTCAGCCATGGTGTGATCAGACAGTTAAACCAGACAAAACAAAAGCTGGAAAAGAATCTAGCTTTCTAAATCTCCTCTCACAGATCCTTCATCTAAAGCCTCCAAAGCCCTGTCTTGTCCTTACCTCAGGGAGTTTTAAGTAGGCTGTGAAAGCATTCTCAACCCCCTCAGACTGCTGAGCATGAATATATCCCAGGATAAAAAACACACAATACATGTTTAGTGTTGTTAAACAGTCCATACTACTAAACACTATCTACAGATTCAATGTACACATTGTAATCCCAATGCCATTTTCTAAGGAAGTGGAAAACATCATTCTCAGTCCATATGTTATTTCAAGAGACCCTGAGAAGCCCAAAAACTTTTAAATAAATCAAATTTAGAAGCTTGTGTTTCCAGATTTCAAAACACATTATAAAGCTATAGTATATATAAAGTCTCTCACATATTCAGATTTGAAGAAACAAAGATTCTTCATTAGGGTACTTGGGAAGGCAAAATGTGTTATTTTTTAATGAGTATAGATTTTCAGTCTTACTAATGAAACATTGCTAGAGATCTCTTTTGCTTCAAGGAGAATATACACGCCACTACTGATCTGTACACAGATTCTTGGTTCATGATGGTAAATTTAATGTTATGTATTTTTAATACAATTAGAAAACTATTTGAAGGAAAATATTGGGATAAAGAATGCCAAGACTTTTGAGAATAGTCTGCCTCAGGAGAAGAAGTTTTGGGCATAATAAATATAAACTAGAGCCCTGCCTGGTGTGGCTCAGTGGACTGAGCACGAGCCTGGGAACCAGAGGGCTGCTGGTTCGATTCCTGGTTGGGGCACATGCCTGGGTTGCAGGCTTGGTCCCTGGTGCAGGGCGTGTGAGAGACAGCCACACATTGATGTTTCTCTCCCTCTCTTTCTCCTTCCCTTCTCCTCTCTCTAAAAAATGGATAAATAAATCTTGAAAATAATAATAAAAATAAATAAATATAAACGTGATGTGGTTTGTAGATTCACTTCCAGTTTCAAACATTTTATTTAATTTTAGTTGATGTTAGAGTCTCTGAGACCTAAGGAGCCCATGATGGCAAAGGAGGCTCAAAGATCCAATGATTCACAGTCACTGAAGGGCCCAAAAGGGGGAGGGGAAAGGTCTGGCAGATGTGAAAAGAATGGTCAAAAAGTTTGAGTGTGGTAGGGCATGTAAATTAGAAATTCAGGGACTAGAAAGGTCTACAGTACAAAATAATGGACCAATAATGTCAGGGATGATGAGGATGAAGACACCTTAGATGGGCCATGTTGGGAAATTCCCAAGTCATTTTCCCTTTGTGGCCATTGAAGTTCTTTTTGTGTTTAAAAAACTACTGCCTCTTCTGGAGATATTAAACAGTTAGAACCTAATGATGAAGCATGTAGTCTACAGCAGAAGACAAAGAAAGAGGAGAGTTACCCATGCCATTCACTGGTTTTTAAGGGAAAGGGAACATTTTAAGGGGCACAAATAAGGTCTCACATGATTAACTCCCCTCCATGAACAACACACTTCACCTGAGGGCAACAATAAACCACCACAGAACACCTGACAGACATGAAGTCACAAAAATAAGGCCGGGCAACAGGTTTTCTTTTTCTTCTATTTTTGTTTTTGAAAATCAATCACTCTTACCATCAGTAGAGGCAGATGGTGCACTTAGGACAGTCTTTATCCTGTGTTCAAATGTACTATTGGCACTCACATTCAAGATAAATATTTTAAAATATTTTATGATGGTAAATATACATAATATAAATTTACTGTTTTAAACATTTAAGGGTAAAGTTCATTAGTATTATTTTTATATACTTTTTACAAAATACTTTATTTATTTATTTATTTGCTTGTTTATTTATTTACTTATTTTTAGAGAGAGGGGAAAGGAAGGAGAAAGAGGAGAGAAACATCAATGTGTGGTTGCATTCTCACACGCCCCCTACTGGAGACGTGGACCACAACCCAGGCACATGCCCTGATCTGGTAATCCACCTGGTGACACTTTGGTTCACAGGCCAGCACTCAGTCTAAGGAGCCACACCAGCCAGGGCTCATTAGTATTAAGTACATTCACACTGCTGCACAACCATTATTGTACTTTAACATTTTGCCATTCCCATCAACAGTGCTCAAGCATTCCATAATATCATGAACACTTATTGTCTGTTTTTTGATGATGGCTATTTAAGCGGTTGTAAGACGGAATCTTATTGTAATTTTTTTCTAATTGAATTATAATTGACTTACAATATTCTATTAGTTTCAGGTGGGCCACACGGTGACTCGTACTGATGTAAATGACAAGGTGATCACCATGACAGGTCTAGTTACCCTCTGTGACTATACAAAGTTATTACAATGTCATTGACTACATTCTCTATGCTGTTTGGTACATTTCACAGACATTTATTTTACACATGGATGTTTGTGCCTTTTAATCCCTTTAACCTGTGTTTTTTGTTTTTTTTTTACTATCCTTCCATTCACAGGTTTCTGGAATCTCCTAGTTTATTCTTTGTACCTATGAGCCTCTTATTATTTTGTTTTGTTTGTCCACTCATCTAGCTTTTTAGATTCTACATGCACTAACATATTATGGTATTTGTCTATGTCAGAATGATTTTACTTAATATAATACACTCCAGGACCATCTATAATATTTTGTCAAAATTGACAACATTGCACACATTTTCATGGCAGGAAAATAATTTACAAATGTGTGATTACACATATATGGTATATATATTACGTTTCTTTTATTTATTCATCTATTGATAAACCCTAGGTTGCTTCTATATTATGTGTTATTAAGAAGACACAAAGCTATAATGGATGGAGGTACATATAACTCTTTGAATTAGTGTTTACATTTTCCTCAAATGACTGGTAGTCGAA
>CM052550.1:36498849-36515293 GCA_028533065.1 Trachops cirrhosus
ACCTGGGGTAAATTAGACCTGGGCATAAGATATGTAAAATCCTGTGAGACATGCTTGCTAGGATGCTCTTGGATGTGTAGGCTCTGGCAGGAAACTAGACTAATCCTGTATCTGTTAGGTGATACCAGCCCCAAAACCCAGCATGAGACTTTTGAACCCTATGTAAATTATCTACCTGTTTTGATCTTTTCTGCTAGACTATGAATCCACATTCTGTATCCTTTCACTTTCTCAATACTACCTAATAAAAAGCCTATTGAGGCGGCGGCTCAGAGTGCTTTCCTTTGAGAGAGTGGCCAGGCCACTCGGAGGCACCCTCCCCTTGAGAGGGAAGGCATGCTGTCCTTATTCCTCCGCAGGACTCAGTAGTCCATGTGAATGTTTTTGTCACGGCTTGCGAGCATCTACAACGTTTTCAATCACCTGGGGCTGGTGGACTGCAACAATACACTTGCTCTGGATTCTGCATATTTGAATGGTCCAGCAAAAGAAAATATTGTGATCTGTCAAAGTTATCCTATCTAAGATGAAAAAAAAAAAAAAGGATCAGGGCTCACTCAAGCCAAAGGTGGAACTTTACTCAGGAAAATGTAGGCCTGGAATATGGCAACCTGCCATCACCTGCCGAGCTAGAAATTTCTGATCAGAATGTCCTGTGAGGCTTGTCAGGCCTGCCATGTGGCCCCCTGTGTTGTCAGGGTTGCTGCACAGCCCCTTTCTGTTAACAGTCTCTAGAAGTAGTAGGTGGAACAGAGCAGTCAAGAGGGAGGACCTGTGGAAGACCTGATGAAGTAGGTGAGCAAATCAAGCTTCCACTGTGCAGTTTCCCTTATTGATTTAACTCATGTTTATAGAGCATCTGTGGTGCATCACGCTCTAGGCTGGGCCCTGGAAACTCCAAAGAGAACAAGACAACTGCCAGCCCTGAGCTCATTGACTTTACCTTGTAACAGCAACCAGCTTTCAGATAAATCATGGCTCTCAGGAATTATCCATAAACAAGTGAAGGGTCATAAAGAAAAACTTCTGGAGCATTTGAGCATTTACAACATGTACTTGAGTATCAGCTGGTCTGAGGATCATAGAGAGCACCTCTGAGAAATGACTGTTGGATAAGACCTGAAGAGTTAGTTGCCATTTTCTCCTTGATAAACAGAGGGTGTTTAAAAAAAGTTGCCTACAGAGGAGTAACTTTGGTGGGCTGACCCCTGGCTGGATGGAGGAGTGGACGCAGTCCACATGGGGGACTTGAGAAGTTAGGGAGACTGTGTCATGATTGATTGATGCCGGTATCAACCATTACAGTATCAATGATATAATGATTGATGCTGGTGAGGTTGGTCCCTGCTGGGCTGTGGCTGCTGCTGATTCAGGGAGGTCAGTGATGCCAGAAAGTTGCAGCCTGCAGAGTAATCTGCTGCCCCCTGGTGCACACACAGAAAAATGGGCAAGAAAATGTCATGTTACTGTTAGGTATTTCTTTGTTTGGTTTTGGACTTTTCATTCCACTTATACTTTAGGCAATATTGAATTTATGTATGGATAATGTTAACATATTTACTGACTTGTAGTTGAATATCATAAGCTTAACTTATTGAAAGTATGCAATTTATATAGTGTTTTCAGAAGCATGCACCTGTGACATTGTACAATGAAAATAAAGACCATGTCCCTTACTATTAAAGTCTTCACATGTCCTCTTGCAAGCTCCCTTTCTTCACCTCTGCACCACCTGTTTTAGTGTTAGTGAAATGCTCAAAGTCTATTTTGTTACTATAAGTTCTTTTGCATTATCTGGAATATTCCAACTTTGATCATAAACTATATAAATTTAGGCTGAAGTTGTCTTCTTGGTACATCACAATGATTTTGATATAGTTCTTTCTCCTTATTCTCTAGTTATATCTCATTCCTGGTATGCATTAATTTTATCTATTCACTGTCTTATAGACATTTGTGTTGTCTTCAATTTGGGACTACTAATTAAACCTGCCATGAACATGAATGTAGAACAACCTTTAACACATAGAGTACTGTTTTTAAAACCATGGCGACCTAGAAGAATGGAAGGCAGGGAATTGCCACAGGGAGTCTTGTCTCAAGGTCCCATGACCACAGCCCCACCCAGAGGGACAGAAACACCTGCTTCTTCACATAAAAATGTGTCTGCCACAGCCCACCATCAGTCAACACAGCAGCAGAAATAATGACTTCATCTCCCTTCCAGCTTCCAGAGGACACACAAGTGCACCTCAGATGCTGAATTTAATTCACATCTGGATTGTCAATCAGTAGGAGTAGGCTAAAGGTTCTGTTTATACTTTCAATTCTTCTAATATAAAAGGAAACCTAAAAAATTAAGCATATTGTAAGTTGTGCTGCTATGAAAGACAAATACCATATGACTTTATCTGTAAGTGGAACTTAATCAACAAAACAAACAAGCAAGAAAAACATGACCAGAGATATTGAAATTAAGAACAAACTGACAGTGGCCAGAGGGGAGGCAGGAAGGGATAGTATTAGCAGGGAAAGGGAGGAAGGGTTTTCAGGAACATCTATAAAGGTCACATGGACAAAATCAAAGGAGGGTAGGATCAAGGGTGGGAATTGGGGATGACTGGGGTTGTGGGGCGGCATAGACAAGTATACTTGAACAACAATAAAAAAAGGTAAAAAAAAAAAGTTAAGCATACATGCCTAGTGCCAATAGAAAACACACAGAATGTCTGAGTCTACTTGCAGGCTGTGCAATTCCGGGAGTGACCCCACCCAAGGAGCCTCGAGTTTCTCATGTGATATCATAGAAACATGGTTGACCTTCTTTCTTGGGTTTTAGAAGGACTGTCAAAAATGTTTGAAATTTTCTAAGTGATGAGGGTGATAAGAGTGTCTTTTGTTGTGATGAGGCAACCCTTGGCAGGCCTCTGGAATGTTGCAGAGTGAGGGCAGGTCACCAGAAAGATCAAGTTCTAACAAAAAGCTTGGGATTTTCTGCTGTCAATGTAAGAGATGTTTCAACCTGAGGAATATTTTTGTGAGTCTAGTTGAACAGAACATGATGATGATTGTGAGGAAGAAAAATCTCAATGGATTGAGAAAATGTTCTGAAGAATGGCAATTCTGCACCAAATTTTGTACAGTGCTGTCACATCAAGGGGCCTATGGGGTTATGCAATATTTATTAAGAGGAGATCAGGGAGGTGGGAGAAAGAAAAATGCAGAAATCTCTGTGACTGAGTAAAAAGTAGAACCAATAGACAAATACATTTGTTAACTTGGTTGGTATAGGGAAGTCAGCAGTTAAGAATTAACACAATAACAACTCTGGCTGGTGTAGCTCAGTGGACTGTGCATGGGCCTAGGAACCAAACAGTTGCCAGTTCAATTCCCAGTCATGTCACATGCTTGGGTTGTGGGCCTGGTCCCCAGTGAAAGGCAACCACACATTGATGTTTCTTTCCCTCTCTCCTTCCTTTCCCCTCTCTCTAAAGACAAATAAAGAAAATCTCTAAAAAATAAAGAATTAACTCAATGAGAAGATATGTAACTCTGGTCTCTGCTTTGGTGCAGTGAGGGGTTTGAGAAAAATAAAATTACCCTGACATTTTAAAGGTACATCATGGTAGAGGAAAAAGATGATAAAGACCCTCAGTTAAGGTAAAGACTAACCTTTGTCAGGAAAGATACCAGCCTAGGACATGACTACCCACCATGACTCACTTTGGTTAAGAGTTTTAATTTCAGACCATCCTCTGTGGTTACTTAAGTTTATGTTGTAAGTCCCACCATGCAGGCCTTCCTGAGCTTTTGAGGTTTAGTATGCGGCTCCTTTTTTGTCCACACTGCTTTGGTTATGAATCAGCTGAAACAATACTTTGGTGACTGATGTTTCAGTTAGACAATATTGTCTCAAGTGCTAGGGAGGGAATCTTAGGAAGTCTTAGTGGCAGTGTTTGTCTTGCTGAATGATAAACCATTGGTGATGCAGCAAAAGACCTTATCTTGAGTGGAAGTCAAAGCTTCTGAAAAGAGAAAAGGAGGTAAATGGGAGGCAGTCAGCCCAGAGGCCTTTATTAGAAAAACACTCTGGATCAATTGGGACGTCTAAGCTATCATGGACTAAGTGTTGCTGTCTCATTTCTCTGTGTGGTTTGCATCCTGAATTACATTTACTTACAGTTTGAGGGCACACTATGCACCAAACCACTTGTAAGAGTCTGCCCATGAGATGGAATGCTATTTACTATGATGTACCTATTATTAATTATTAATTATTCATTTTTAATCAGATGTCTGCTAGTAGTACACCTAGAAGCCCATCACAATAAGGTTTATTTGGGGCCAGGCTGTGAGAACAGAATGTAAATTACAATTACAGTCTGAAAATTCCACAGGTGAGGAGGACAATAGGAGTTTCATAAGTACTTTCCTCTGCTTCAGGATCAGATAGAAGGGCTGTGTTTTATAGTCCCTTCAGCTCTCATTTGTATTAACATAGTTAGTCCTTGCTGCATTAGGGTTTAAGGACATTCACATTATTTTGTTTAGCATTTATTTATAAAAGTTTTCTCTCAATGTTTATTCCAGTAACCTTCTACCAATTTCCTTGATCTTAGTTTATCTCTTTTTACTCACTCAGAAATAAACAACTTATTAGAAGAAACTACATAATTTTTTACTCTTAAAGCACATACCTCATTTGTTTATGGGGTTGCATTTCTTTTCAATTTCAAAATGTTAACAGAAATGGGGCCTGAAGCAGGGCAGGTTTGTCAAAAAGTAGCCAGTGGCACATGGATTGTTGACTTTGTGCAGGAAGAATTCCCCCCAAAAATTAAAATTTAAAAATTTAAAAAATTTACCACTATAAAAATCAGTATGGAATTTTCTCAGAAAACTAAAAATGGATCTGCGTTTTGATGCAGCAATTCCACTGCTGGGACTGTATCCTACAAACATTGAAACACCAATCCAAAAGAACCTATGCAACAAAAAGTTCATAGCAGTACAACTTACAATAGCCAAGTTCTGGAAGCAACCTAGGTGCCCATCAGTAAATGAATGGATCAAAAAACTATGGTACATTTACACAATGGAATTCTATGCAGCTGAAAGAAAGAAGGAGCTCCTACTCTTTGTAACAGCATGAATGGAGCTGGAAAGCATTATGCTAAGCGAAATAAGCCAGGCAGTGAAAGACAAATACCATATGATCTCACCTTTAACAGGAAACTAATCAACAAAACAAACAAACATTTAAAAAAATTTTTAAATACATTTTATTGATTGTGCTGTTATTGTTGTCACATTTTTTCTCCCCTTTATTCCCCTCAGCCCTGTACACCCCTCATGATTCATGACCATTGGTCATACATATAAGTTCTTTGGCTTTTCCATTACCCATATTATTCTTAACTTCCCTCTGTGTATTTTGTATCTACCATATATGCTTCTTATTCCCTGTACCATTTCCCATATTTTCCTCCCACCCTTCCCCACTGATAACCCTCCCTGTGATGTCCATTTCTGTGAATCTGTTCGTGTTCCAGTTGTTCATTTAGTTTGTTTTTTTATTTTTAGGCTAGTTGTTGACAGTTGTTTTGTCATTTTTTAGGTTCAGTTGTTGATAGAGGTTGTTGTCATTCTACTGTTCATAGTTTTGATCTTCTTTTTCATAGAGAAGTCCCTTTAACATTTCATATAATAAGGCTTGGTGATCGTGAACTCCTTTAAGTTGACCTTATCTGGGAAGAACTTTATCTGCCCTTCCTTTCTAAATGATAGCTTTGCTGTAGAAAGGAATCTTGGATCTAATTTCTTGCTTCTCATGGCTTTGAATATATCTTTGAAGCCCCCTTCTTGCCTGTAAAGTTTCTTTTGAGAAATTAGCTGCC
Source organism: Trachops cirrhosus (assembly GCA_028533065.1). NCBI lineage: Eukaryota > Metazoa > Chordata > Mammalia > Chiroptera > Phyllostomidae > Trachops > Trachops cirrhosus. Next base: position 36,504,747 of record CM052550.1, read on the forward strand.
AGTCTTATGGAAACTCCTTTGTAGTTGTCTCTTTTTCTCTTGTTGCTTTTAAGATTCTCTTCTTCTCTTTCATCTTGGGTGAGGTAATTATGGTGTGCCTTTGCGTGTTCCTCCTTGGGTCCAAATTCTTTGGGACTCTCTGAGATTCCTGGACTTCCTGGAAATCTATTTCCGTTTTCAGACTGAGGAAGCTCTCCTTCATTATTTGTTCAACTAAGTTTTCAATTTCTTGCTCTTCCTCTTCTCCATCTGGCACCCCTATAATTTGTTTGAGTGTTTGAAGTTGTACTGGATAATCCTAAGGCCTCTCCTCATTTTTGTTGAATTCTTGTTTCTCCATTCTGTGTTGTTTGAATGTTTATTTCTTCCCTGTGGTCCAAACCATTGATTTGACTCCCAGTTTCTTTCCCTTCACTGTTGGTTCCCTGTATATTTTCCTTTATTTCACTTTTCATAGGCTTCACTTTTCCCTCTATTTTGTGACCATACTCAACCATTTCTGAGAGCATCCTTTTTACCAGTGTTTTGAACTCTACATCTGATAGGTTGGCTATCTCTTCATTGCTTGGTTGTATGTTTTCTGGAGCTTTGATTTGTTTTTCCATTTGGGCCGCATTTTTTTTTTGTGTCTGCCCACCTGTCACATAGTAAGGGGCAGAGCCTTAGGTATTTGCCAGGGTGGGAAAACTCCCATAGGTGCATTGAGGTGCTGTGTGTGGGGGAGGGGTCCAAGAGGGAACCATGTGGCTTGCTCAGCTCTCTTTGGGTTCACGTTCACTTCTCCACTACCCACAAGCAAACTGGGCCCTTCTGGTGCTGATTTCAGGTGGGTGGGTTTGTATGTGCTCTAGGGTCCTCTGAGTCTCTCTAACTATCTCTCCCGTGAGGCTGGGAGTTTCTCCCACTGTCTCAACCCCCACAGGTTTTTTTCAGCCAGAGGTTTTGAGGCTTTATTTTCCCATGCTGGAACCCTGGGTTGTGCAGTCTGTCTCATTTCCCAGTCGCTCTTCCCAGTGTGTCTGCATGCAAATGTGGGACTGTCCTCTCTGCCACCCTCTGGCTTGCTCACCCTGGTCCTCCAGCCACTTCCTTGCCACAAGTACTCTCCACCCTGGCTGCTCATCTCCACTCCTCCTATTGATCTGGATGAATATTTGTTCTTTAAGTCCTTTGTTTTCAGGCTTCCATGAAGTTTGCTTTTCTGGCAGTTCATGTTGTTTTTGTTTTTGTATTTGTTGTCCTTCTTCTGATTGTGCGAGGAGGCAAAGTGTATATACCTACACCTCCATCTTGGCCAGAAAAATTTCTGTTAAATTTTTTCCAATAATGTTGGTAAGTGTCGTTTTTTAATGATTTTTTATTTATTTATTTTTAGAGATAGGGGAAGGGAGGAGTGAAGAGATGGAGAGAAACATTGATGTGTGGTTGCCTCTCACGAGCTCCCTCACTGGGGAAATGACCTGCAACCCAGGCATGTGCCCTGACAGGGGATCTAACCTGTGACCCTTTGGTTGGGAGGCTGGGGCTCCATCCACTGAGCCACACTAGTACGGCAGTGAGTGTCTTTAATTGATGCCTCTTCCATTGGACACAATGTGCCATTGTTTTTGAAGTCATCATCTTTGCCTAGGAGTCCAGTTGTGAAATGACTATCACTAATTTATCAGTTCTGACATGTTGATTAATGAGTTTTTTTATAATAATGCAATCTTTTAGTGAGATTGATGTATATGTCCCTTTGTTTAGAGACATATGGTGACCAGTGACTGTCTAACAAGGAGAAAACCTATGTGTTCCTCAAAATAAATAAATTTTAGGTTAAAAAGCTTTTAGGTAAGGTAGATTAAAATCTAAAAATTTTGTTAGGTTATAATTGTACTTTCCTTATGTTTCACCAACCAGATACTTAGGGTGATGGGCACACAAAAATATTGTAAAATACACCAAATACTAGAAAAATGTCGCATTATTTACCAGTGAAATGAGTCCTTCAGTCCCATTTCTATTTTTGAGAAATTGGGATCAGAAAGTATCCCAGAGGGATGCCTGCTCAGTTTCAAGATCATTCAAGGAGTTTTATGTTTAAATTGATTTAGTTACAAAAATGTATAGAGCCTACACACACACAAAAGGTCTGATGTGACTTATAAAAACTAATGGACTCATAAGAGCCCCCAGCATTCATGGTGACTGAGTGATAATATTGTATTTTCTTGGTAGATAAGAAATGTTGTGTATATGTGTCCATGAGACATTTTGATTGTTCATTGCTTGTTCATTTGCAGATTCTGTAAATGTGTGATGAACTCATACTGTAAACCTATCAGGCACTGTCTGAGGCACTGGGGACATAGTACTGGATGAAAGACACAAACTGGATGTGATTGCTGGTGGCTAAGTATTTCCTTGACCACTAATATTTAAAGGGAACTTCAGGATACCTTAAGATTTTTAATCCCAGCCAAATAATTGACCTCAGTAGGCTTTTCCAGTACTTTTCTGAATCCCTTTGTATTTTCAGAAAACCTCTCTTCTTCTTACAACACACATTAAATTCTTTGGAAAACTCTTTGACTCTAGGTGCTCAGAACAAATCCTGAAACTGTAACCTCTTTTCACGCTGATCCAGCCATTCTTACCTGTCACCTGGATGGTGCACTTGTCTTATTACTGAACTCCATGCTTGCAACCCAGCAGCCTTATTAATGCTGGCTAATTTGGAGGCTAAAACATAATAATACTGTCCTTCCTACCTTCTAAATATTTTTGGCTTGCATAACCATCAAAATAACAGGCACAGGTTAGCAAAAAGAAATAAAGTTTTTAACATATGATCATGGATGATTCACATAAGCATAAACATTACTATGACTGTAAGGCAACATTGGGTACATAAAAATTCTTTGAAAAAGGAGAAAAAAGGGAAAGTGGGGTCTTATATTTCAGAGGTCAGAGAGTGTTTTACAAGTAATTGGGAACAGCAGATTCTATATGGAAAGAGAATTTTCTGGGCAACTCAGAATCAGTGGGACAGAGTGGGTATCTAGACCACAGGTGCCTTCCCAAAGCCCTCTCATGTGCCACACATAGTCAATTGGCCTGAAGTGAATTCTCCTGAAGCACATTTCCTGTCTGAATTCCTTGGCAGAAATATAGACAAGGTCAATAATATTTTTCTGTGTTTTATTTCCTAATAAATACCTTAAAATCAATGTACTAAAACCAAATTGGCAGGGTGGCAAAATGTTGGTTACTTTCAATAAACAAAGACCACTCACATCTTTTTTATTTCTTTCGACCTTCTAGTGGCTCCCCAGTTCACGCAGAGTAAAACCAAGCTTCTGGCTGATGGATTCTTTATTTCTGCCTTCATCTGCTCTCATCTTCTGATCTCTCTGCTCCAGTCAGTTCACATCCTCTGTGGTGAGCCAACATTTTGGAACTGAACAAAGAAAATCACTCCAAGTATACCTTACATCATTCTAACATATTGTCATACAATATTGTTGTCTCTGTTGTTTGGATTATTGTGTGACTCCCTCACTGCCAAGTCTGGTCTCTGAAGTCTGACAGTTTGTCTATTTTCTTTGCACTGATTAGAAGACTATCAGGGAGATGGTGAGCAGAGGATCAGTGTCCTTGGTAAATGGGTACAAAAATTACAAATGTGATCATGTTTCAGAGTGTAAAATATGGACAATTACTATCTCACACAACAGGAATTATGATGTAGGTAAAAGACCAGTTAAAACATTTTGAAAGAGAAGTGTCTATGAGAGAATGAGCCCAGGCAAACCTAGAGCTCATGAGGTGGCAGGAATGAGAGATCCAGGCAGAGGACACAGCATGTGCAAAGGACACAGTGGGTGCAAAGGCCAGAAGGCAGGAAAGTTCATTGAAGTAGATGATTTTACTGACTCATTTTGGCATTGTGTGAGCTAATATGCGTCAGGTAGAGAGTACACAGTTGATACTAAAAAATTGCCAAAGTTATTATTGCACTCCTCTGGGTACCATTTCCAGTTTTGCCCACTTGGAAACAGCACTAATAGAAAATCAATACTCTCTTCTCCTGACTACATAAGCAATTCATGGTATTAAGCATGGATTACATCTTGACTGATATACAAGTGACAGACAATAACCCACATATCTGCAAGGTATACCATCTGCTCAGTGTTGACACTCATACAAATTCCATGTATTTCCATGTCACCCATAGCTTTTCACTTGCCTTTGTAATCCCTTCCTCTGCTCTTGCCAACCTCCAGAATTTTCAGGCTATTACTCATGTTCTTTCTTTCTGGGTAGATTCATTTGCATTTTCTGAAATTTTGCATAAATGAAATTATGTTGTATGTTTCCTTTTTAATCTGGCTTTTCAATTAAGCATAATTATTATAGGAGGTAAAATTTACATAATGAAAAGTAAAAAAGTCAGTGGCATTTAGTTAATCACTGTGCTGTGCAGGTAACATGTCTACCTTGTACTAAAATATTTTAATTATTCTTACCCATCATTATAGCCATTGAATGATTGCTCTCCACTTCCCTATACCCTAACTTGTGGAAAGTCCTAATTTTTAATCTGTCTTATCCTCCTCCTTGTTTTCTGCCCCGTTTATAAATTTGCATGACCCCTGTGGACTTGTACATCAGGTGTTCGTTCCCACTAGTTCGAGTGTCATGAAACAAATGTGAGTTTTCAAAACATTATCCTTCCTCCCCTCCCTGTGTCTTACCCTCATGCCCATCCTAATGGGAGTTCTACTTCACCCAACCAGCTCCAGTCACCCCTCCCTCAATAGGTAGGTCAGCCCCTCAGTCATATTATTCAGTCTCATTCTGAGTCTCCAAATAAAGCCTCCTGCATGGCACCTTAAGTCCCTTTGAATCATACAAAGCCTAACACCCTCACACTTCCCGGTCATCACAATTTCTCATCTGACATGGGGCAGACCCCATTCCTCCATCGCTTCACTCTGCGTTCACCTCTGCTTACACACAATCCACCTCTGGACAGGCCCCAAGATTCTCAGGCCAACATACCAGAGCCACAGGGAGCAGAAATTGAATAGAACCAGAGAAGATATTTATCTCTGATTTTCTAGTTCTGGATGCAGGCTCTTTCAGGACAGGCATGTGAAATTTGTAAAAACAACAAAGAAAACAAGAAATGAGGACAGTGATGTCTACTTTGAACTGAGGTCAAATCGGGCTTCAAAGAGGCTTGTTCAGTGTAGACCAGTGCATGGCTGATTAACAGAGACCTGCCTGTTTACTAGGTATTTGAGTTTTATGCTAGGATGTCCTTTTTATAATATCTCTGGTCTTGTTTCTTGAAGGTACAGTAACAATGTATGTGGAATGAATACACTATTGACAGTTAGGGTGTTGTAATATGTCCTTTCTTGCTGGAACAGATTGGTGGATTCTGAGCTAACCTTCTTTTCATGCCACCTGTGGGCCCAGGAGGAACTGTGAAGTCAGGTCATGGCCAGTATTGAATATCCAGTCAGAAGAGAGGTTTAGGCCTGGTATTTGAGAAGATATTCTTTGGTTCTTAACACTGGCTAGAAGCTTTCAAAAAATACTTAGGTATGTTTCAAAAGACTAGGTAAAGAATCAGCCATTACCAAATTCCAATTATATTTTCAACAGAATGGTCTAAAGAAATAGATGTCAGAGGCCTATAGTCAGGAAGAAACTATATAAAGGTTCCTGACTGTGAGGAAACATTAACTCCTCTAGGTCACAACACAAATGCCTTCTTCACAGTGGAGGGACCCACAACTAAATCCTTTTCAGCCAAGCTCCAGTTTGCATCTCCATCAGTTCCTGAATTTTAGAAAGAGCTGTCAGTTCTGAGTGATGTAGGCATAGGGAAAAATAGCTGAGAGACCTTAACAGAGCCAATATTTCATCTCCCAAGAGGCTGTGCATTAATATCTCTATGCAGTCACCTTTTTTGTTGTTTAAAAGTCATGCCAAATGAAGAGGAGTATTCTTGACCCTTCAACAGGGCTTCTGTAATTTGCTTTGTCCTGATCTGGTACCGAAGTGAAAAGGATCTGACATTCACTACATAGTTTGTTCTGATACAGGTTTTTCTATAGAACATATGATGGTTGTTTAACAGCATCTTAAAGTTAGGAAGCTCCACCCTCCCACCTCACTTAGAATGAAGTGACTATTACATGACCCCATGTAGAAGCAATGTCGGCTTGGACCTTAGTGTTGAGGTTTTATCTAAACATTGGAAACAGAGTTCAGCTGTGTTCTTGGGTAGGTATTACTGTGAGCAAGAAAGGCATCACTAATAATGCCAAGATTTTAGAGCTGAACCTAGAAAGGATGGAGTTGACCTTGACTAAAAGGGGAAAGAGTCTAAGAGGATCATGTTGACAGTTTGGGAGAATGAAAACCTCGGTTGTGCACATGATACATTAGAGGTGCCCTAATAATGAATAAAATAGATACCCCAAAGTGGCTTAATTCATTTGCTGTTAAACCTGTTTGAAAAACACACAGATAACTCAGATGCTGAACTTAGCAATCCCCCAAATTTCTGTAAATGAATTAAATGTGAGAGTTCTAGATGGAAGTGGTTTTGTGAGATGTGTGTTGTGCCTCTCCCAGCACTCAGGGTCATGTGGCTGTTGGGTGCTCGACTGTTGCTACAGAGGCTGCAGAGGGGCTGTGCCTGGAGACCAGTGGGGTGTGTCCATTTTGCAAGAAGTAGCAGCATGTTTCATTTGTGAGGCAAATCTTCAGTCCAGTTTTGAAGATCATTCTGGAGGCTCCAACTTCAATGTGCTTCCAAATATATGAGTAAAATAAATTAATTTAAATATGTAATACTATACTAAAAATGGAGACCACTTATAAACTGGTGTTTATACCGGTTCACAAACTGAGGGTTATAATTTTTAAGTTCTATGTTTCTTATGTTAAAAAAACCCAAAACTAACACAAAAACATGTCAGCGTCCTTCTAATAGCATTTGCACAAAAAACCACATTTGTTTTTTTCAGTCAAAACTTAATCACTGTGTAATGCCCAAAGGGGACATATTTAAATGTGATCATCTGCAACCCCAAGGAGATTTTAACTCTCACTGTGGCTGGAACATAAAATTATTATTCTAAGTCTGATATTCATACTCTGAGAAAAGCCAGTTCCCAGCCCCATCCTGTTGGATATTAGTTCTTATATTTGTGACAACACCAGTCTTTACTATGATAAGCCCTGTGTCCCTGTCTGTGCTGTTCAATGTGATCACAGGAAGTTTCTGGCTTCCCTGTATGGACCATACTCAAGAATGTCTGATGCAAACAAACATGATTCCCCAAATGGAACCAAAGACATTTCTCAATAACATTCTTTGAGGTTCCTTATTTTTTATTAACATTTAGGAATTATCTAATTCAAGGTCTTCTCTCCTGGAAACGAGGACTCATCTGCTTTTTGTCTGATCACCAACACACGTGCGCGCGCGCGCACACACACACACACACACATTCTTACCACTGTGTCTCTAATATTTTTCTAAAAGGAAATATTTAGTGTAGACTATCTGTTAAATATTCATATTCAAGCCAACTGTGATTTTTAAAAAATTTAAAACTCTGAAGTATATCAGAGATGGAGAACCATCCTTCTGTGAGCTACAGATGTGGGGAAGTGTGGAACTGCTCATTAGACACTTGTAATGATAAAAAAAGAGTGAAAAAGCCAAAAGCTCCTCCACATACTTTTACAGCTCTTCCAAGTTCTCTTGTGTTGCTATTGCCTTCTGGCAGTCACATTATAAATTGCATACCCCAATGGATTCAAACCATTTTTTTTCAAATTCATGTCACTCCAAGAAGCAGAACCAGAAAAAGAAGTACAAAATGAAAATGCAGGGCTCTTGGTTCAAAATCATTGAGAAATCTATGATTGCAAAAGCAGAGACTAAACCTATCACAAGCCTGTGGTAGTGACTTCACAGATTGCAAGTCTATGAAGCTGGCCATTTGTAGTAATAGAAATGGATGTGATCAACCATCAAGTCAGTTCTACCCCAAACTCATCATAAAAAGCCTACAGAGCTACAATTAATGTCATCCTTAATGGTGAAAACTAGAGGCCTTTCTGATAAAGATGTGCTAAGTGACAAGTTTTTTAAATTGTTTAGACATGTGCTCTGAAAGATAAAATTGCATGCCTGCTGATGTTGATGCTCTAAGACAATGACATCAGTGATGACAGTGACACCAGTGACAGGATCAGCTCTAGTGATCAGAAGTTTAAGCAAAGCTTGAGCTGTGGGGACACCTACATCCGTGACCACTCAGGGATCTGCTACATCTACAAGACTTTCATAGCTCTAATAGTCTGGGACATGCTGCACTTACCCTCCAGAGTCACCAACAAGTGGCTGTGCTTGACCACTCCAGCACTGTGACCTGTCACATAGCACTTCTGTGTAGAATCACAGACAGTCCACTCTGACTGGAAGAAAAAGGATCCACTCACTGTCAGCTTATGCTGGCCCTCAATCCCACCTCTCACATGCACACTCCATCAGCCCCCTCCTTGGTTGTCCCCAGACTCCTAGTCAGAACTGACACACAAACTTCCTGGGGCCTGGTTATCTTGTTGACTCAGCTGAGTCAGGCCTTGAGGTACAAGGGTGAGTGAGATTTGGCTTCTCACAGCTCTCCCAGGCCATGTGAAAAGCGCATCCCCCAGAACACACTTTGAAAATCAGCTGAATAGTTTTCTACTGGGTTAGAAGTAGAATGAACACTTCTGCCTTTGGACTTGATCTCACCACCAAGGCTGCTCTGTATTCCCCACCTACATTAGTCTCCTTTCCAACCCCTTTTGTAGTCTGACTACCCCATACTCCAACCACCTTCCAGACCCCAATCCACAAAATCCCCATACACATATTCTGGGTTCAGTGTATCCCCTTCCTACAACATTTTATTGATCTCCAGACACCTATCACTCCACAGAATGCTCATTTTCATCCCTTCTTGTCCCATATTAGTGACCTCTGTCCCATGTCTCCTACCAACCTCTGCATCCAATGTTTCATCTTGTCCCACTATCACAGAACTAATCTGAGTCTTCAAGACATTATCCTTTCTCCCAACACTGTGTCTCAACACTCATACCCACCCAAATCTGAATAAATGGAACCCCCACTTCATACCATCAGCTCCATATATCTTCCTTCAGCAGGTATGTCAGCCCCTCACTCACTTCTTAGCCTTATCCTAAGACCCTTAGAAGCCCTTCTTTATTGTACTCTATGCCCTCTTGAACCCAAACATCCCATGGTTTACAATTCTCATCCTGATGGCATACACAGCCCATCCTTCAACATCCCCCCTGCCTCTATGAATACCTCTGCTTATCAATAGTCCACTTCTGGTTGGGTCTTCAATTATTACAGCCAAATAATGCAGAGACCACAATAGGCAGGAATAAAAACAGAACCAGAGAACAATTATATTTCTCATTACCAGGGTTTCATTCCAAATACTCTAAGGATAGGCATGTGGAATTGTAAAAACAACAAAGAATCACAACACTGATGTCTGGCCTGAGCTCCCCATCATGTAGGGTGCAAAATAGGTCTTTTAGTTATAGGCTGCACATGGCTGATGTGACAGGGATCAGCTTATTTACTACAGTTGTTTAGTTCCACTATAGAATAGCTCACATGTTTGAGAATTTACTGACTAAATGCAAGTCTTCTAAAAACTTTCTACTTTATCAACAAATTCATTTTAAAAGTACAAAATATTTTATTTTGAGTTTAATAAAATAGAGGATGAAGGCCAGGCATATTTCACATCTAGCCAGAGGGGCACACTTTCAAGAAAACTAGCACATGACCACTAAAAATAAACACAATATCACATTATCTAGATGGCTTAGTAGGACTCATGTGCTCCAAAGGTTGGAAGTAAATTGTTGCTCATGTCAATTCACTAATTCTATGACATCAGTGATAACAGTGCCACAGGTGACCAACTCAGCTCCAGTGATGAGCAATTTCAGCAAAGCATAAGTTGTGGGGACATCCACATCTGTGACCATTCAGGGATCTGCCACTTCTACAAGGTCTTTATGGCTACAGTAGTCTGGGTCATGCTGGTCATATCCTCCAGATTGAAGAACAAGTTGCTGTACTTGTATGTGGTGTCCGCCCTGCCTGGTTTCAGGAGCTGTAACCCCCCGTGGCTAAGGCTGAGTGAGAAACTTCCCAGAACCAGGAGGCCTAAGGAGACAAAACTTATTTCCCTGAACACGGGCACTGCCTGCTCTGCTATTCCCTTCAGTTTGGTCAGATAGTCAATGACGGGCAACCATTCTCTGGGAAGAATGGACCTAAGACAGACACGATCACGTGGGAATAAGCCATCAGGGAAGAAACTCAGGGGGCTGTGGAAGTGAGGGAGTGATCAACATCACCCCTGCCCCCTCACCTTTGCCAACAGCCTGAGTCCTTGTTCTGGATGTGAGAAATCCAAGTCTCCGGGCTGCCT
>CM052550.1:36515793-36561442 GCA_028533065.1 Trachops cirrhosus
TCTTGTCTGCTTTTGGAGACTATTCTGGAAGTTCCATTTTCACTTTGCTTCCAAGTATATAAGTAAAAATATAAAGTTAAATGAGTAATTTTTTTTTCTTTAGAAAAGCAGACCATTTATGAAGTAGTGATGATTCTGGCTCATGACTTAAGGAATATAATTTTCAAATTCTATGCTCCTGATATTAGCAACAAACAAAACAAAATCCCATAGAAATCTTGTTAGTGCCCATCTTTGATCATTTGGGCAAAGAACCAAGAATTTTGGGTTTCTTAGACAAATCTTAATCAGTTTCTTACACTCAGAGAACACATTTTTTTTGATGTTATCACAACCCCAAAAGATTTTAACTCCAATTATGCCAGGAACATAAAATTATGCTCCAGTTTTTGCAGGAAAATTATTCTGTGTCTTATATTCCCACTGTAAGCAAAGCCAGTCCCTGGTTCCCTTCAGTTGGACATTCTTTCTGGTATTTCTGACAACACTACATTTGGCTGTAAATGCAGTCTCTGTGTGTGCTCTTTCAGAGTGATTACAGGAAGGTTCTGGCTTTTATCAGCCATGCTAAGGATTTCTGCTCCAAACAATGGCAGATTCCCCCAGATGTAACCAAAGTTATCTCTGAACAACACGTTTTGAGGTTGCTTACTGATTTTTTAAGTAGAAAAAAAGCCCCAAAGCTGTCCATATCTTTTCACAGCTCCTCCAAGTTGCCTGGTGTTTGTGCAGCCCTCTGGTGGTATCATTACAAATGTCACATCCCAATAGAGTCAAACCAATTTTTTTTTAACATAGGGTCACTCCTAGAGGCAGAAATAGGAAAAGTAAGTATCAAATGACAATGCAAGACTGTTTGTTCAAAAGTCATTAAAAATTTCAAGATTGTGAAAGTGGAGCATTAAACCTACAGCAGGTTCTTCTAAGTGACTATGCAGATTCTGAGCCCATGAAACTTGCTCCCTAGCAGGGCAAATGCATGGGTTCATTACCCAAGTAAATTCCATGAGAAACTCAAGTCATAAAATACATACACACCTGCATTTAATGTTGTATTTAATGGTGTGCAGGAGAGGCTTCCCCACTATAGAGGAGCAATATGTTAGGTTTTCTAAATGCCTTAGAAGACACGGGTGCTCTTAAGGGTGGAAGTGGGTGACTGCTAATGTTGATGCTCTCAGACAATGACATCAGTGATGACGGTGACACCAACAACAGAATTGACTACTCCTGTTCCTGCCAGAGAAAATGTCTTCCCTCAGTGGCCACAGATACAAACCACTGTTCTACAGAGATTTATCCCACTGTCTGTGTGACATATGCTGCCTGCCCCTTTAAAACCTGCTATGTGGTAGATGTGGACTGGTTGTTCTGGGACTATGAGATGTACAGACACCAGATGTCCTCTTGGCTGTCAGGAAGCCAACAAGTGTGCAGCTGCAAGCGGTAGAGTGTGTGGGAAGCTGCTTCCCAGGTGCTCCTCAGTACCTCTTCTGATTCCTGTTGGCTATGAAACATTGTTTGTGAAAACTCTCAACATGGAAATCTAGCTGTTGAAGGGATTTTTTGGAGCCCTGCCACAGCTGATATGCTCCAATTAGCACCACTTGATGAATCTTCCCCTGAGCATGGGATTCTGTATATAAAGGTGGTTCTTGTGCTTTGAAAGTATTGTGTGAAACTAATTTTTAATGTGAGATTATTGTTTCTTTTCTCATGTTATGAGGTTTTTAAATAAGAAGTCAGTTAAAAATGTAATAAGGTTTTTAAAAGAACCTGCTCCCCACCCCCATTTTCAGCTCTGGGATAGAAGAGGACCACAACACAGCAAAGCCATGCCTCCATCTTGGCTGAAAGAACCCCCTAATTTTTCACTTTTATGCATTATGTATACAAGTTTCTCTTTATTTAAAGATGAAGACTCAGCCGCTTTTTTTCCCATCACCAACACACACAGACAGATGTGCACACACATGCCAAACCTCCCATCTGTCTTTCTAGTATTTTTCTAAAGAACAATATTTAGACTTCAGGCCAAGGTGGAGGCATAGGTGGACACACTATGCCTCCTCACACAACCAAAAGAAGGGCAACAACCATTTAAAAACAAAAAACAATCAGAACTGACAGAAAATTGAACTGTATGGAAGTCTGACAACCAAGGAGTTAAAGAAGAAATATCCATCCAGACTGGTAGGAGGGACAGAGATGGGCAGTCGGGCAGAGAGGAGTTGTGGCAAAGTGACGTTAGAGGATCAAGGTGAGCAAGGTGACGGCTGGCAAACCCAGCAAGGTGGAGGATTATGGAGCAGGGCAGGCAAGGCTTCAGCTGGTGGACCCGGCAAAGCAGCGACTGGTGGAGCAAGAGGTCCCACATTCATGTGCTGATAAACTGGAAGGAACACCTGGGGAGCAAGTCAGACCTCACAACCTGGGGTCCCAGTGCAGGGAAATAAAGCTTCTAACCACTGATTGAAAACACTGGTGGGGGGTTGCAGCTGTGGAAGAAACTCCCAGATTCACAGGAGAGTTCATTGGAGAGACCCATATGGCCCTAGAATGCACACAGGCCAACCCACTTGGGAATCAGCACCAGAAGGGCTTACTTTTCTTGTGGGTAGCAGGGGAAGGGACTGAAATCCAGCAGAGAGCGGAGCAAGCGCCATTGTTCCCTCTCAGACTGCTTCCCCAGAAACAGTGTGAGAAAGCAGCGATGTGGGTTGCCCCACCCTGATGAAAAACTAAGGGTCCTCCCCTTATACGTATCAGGTGCCACAAGACAAAAAAAATGGCACAAATGAAAGAGCAGATCAAAGCTCCAGAAAAAATACAACTAAGCAACAAAGAGATAGCCAACTTATCAGATGCACAGTTCAAAACACTGGTAATCAGGAGCTCATGGAACTGGTTAAATTTGGTCAAAAATTAGCTGAAAAAATGAAGGCAATGCTAAGTGAAATAAAGGAAAATGTACAGGGAACCATAGTGATGAGAAGGAAACTGGGACTCAAATCAACTGTGTGGACCAGATGGAAGAAAGAAACATTTGACCAGAACAGAATGAAGAAACAAGAATTCAAAAAAAAATGAGGAGAAGCTTAGGAATATCCAGGACATCTTTAAACATTCCAACATCTGAATTATGTGGGTACTGGAAGGAGAAGAGGAAGAGCAACAAAGTGAAAACTTATTTGAACAAATAATGAAGGAGAACTTCCCCAATCTGGCAAAGGAAATAGACTTCCAGGAAGTCCAGGAAGCTCAGAGAGTCCTGAAGAAGTTGGACCCAAGGAGGAACACACCAAGGCACACCATAATTACATTACCCAAGATTAAAAATAAGGAGAGAATCTTAGAAGCAGCAAGAGAAAAGAAGAGAGTTACCTACAAAGGAGTTCCCATAACAGTGTCAGCTGATTTCTCGAAAGAGACCTTGTAGGCAAGAAGGGGCTGGAAAGAAGTATTCCAAGTCATGAAAGGCAAAGACCTACATACAAGATTGCTCTATCCAGCAAAACTTTCATTTAGAATGGAAGGGCAGATAAAGTGCTTCTCAGATAAGGTCAAGTTAAAGGAGATCATCATCACTAAGCCCTTATTATATAAAATATTAAAGGGATTTATCTAAGAAAAAGAAGACAAAAATATGACAATAAAATGACAGCAAACTCACAGTTATTAACAACCACACCTAAAACACACACACACACACACAAGCAAACTAAGCAAACAACTAGAACAGGAAAATAATCACAGAAATGGAGATCACATGGAGGGTTATCAATAGAGGAGTGGGAGTTGGAGAGAGGGGGAAAGGGTACAGAGAATAAATAACATAAATAGCAGGTAGAAAATAGACAGGGGGAGGTTAAGAATAGTGTAGGAAATGTAAAAGCCAAAGAACTTACATGTATGACCCATGGACATGAACTAAAGGGGGGAGCACTGTGGTTGGGAGGGGGTGTGCAGGGCAGAGGGGAATAAAAGGGGGAAAATGGGAAAACTGAAATAGCATAATCAATAAAATATATTTTAAAAAGACTGCTATTTAGTGTAGATTTTATTGTGTCTGTTTAATTCTATTCACATTTGAGCCACCAACCGAGTTTTCTTTAAATTTGAATCTTGAAGTACATCAGACATGAAGAACTTACCTTCTGTGAGCTGGAGAGGTGAGGGTGAAATAGTTCTGCTTATTGGACATGTGCAGTGACACAAAGAGTGTAGACAAATCCCAAAACGCCTCCAATTTCTTCATAGTCCATCTGGTTACTTTGCATTGGTTCTGCCCTCTAGTGATCACATTGCAAATGGCAGCTCTCAAGGGGTCAAACTATTTTTTTCCAACCCCAGGTCATGCCTAGGAGACAAACCAGAGAAAGTCAGTGTCAAATGAATGTGGGGCTCCTTGTTGAAAAGTCAATAAGCTTTTCAGGATGGTGAAGGCAGAGTATTAAACCTACCAGCAGCCCTTAGTGACTGCACAGAGTGTGAACCCATGAAGCTAAACTTCCCCAGAAGGGCAAATGAACGTGTTCATCCTCCAAGTCAATTTCACACCAAACTCAAGTCACAAAAGCCATACACACTTACTACTGGTGTCATTCTTAATGATTTGAACTACAGGCTTTCTTGCTAGAAATGATCAAAAGGGCAAATTTTCTAAATGCCTGAGTAGACACATCATGGGTTTGAAAGGTGGAAGTGAATGTGTACTAATGTTGATACTTTTCAGACAATGACATTAGTGATGCCAGTGACCCCAGGGAAAAGATCAGCTGCAAGGATGGGCAGTTTATGCAAAGGATCACATCCACATCTGTGACCATTCAGGGATCTGCCACACAGTCTGGGCTATGCTGGATGTACCCTCCAGAGTAACAGACATGTTGTGTTTCTACCTCCATTTAGTTAATGTTAGAAGAATGAAAGATGCTTTATGAACCCTCTGGTTTGACCTAATAAGAGAATGACATTCAGAACTCTAGGCTTTAGGGCAAAGCTATGCCTTCTGCAGCAATACTGCAATAGCTCCTGACTGGCTTTTTAACTCCCACAGGAGTCAGATTGTCTAAATATGGGCTGTAATGGGACAAGGTAGCCAGACCTCCTCAGGTTTGGGTTCTATTGCATGCACAGATGTTAAGGTCAAGTAGGAAGAGCAGTGTCCACCACAAACAGAAGTGATAGATCTGGATTAGACAAGGGCACGTGGCCCAGAATATTAGCACCTACTGCTTCAGCAAGGGGCCCATCACATAGACCATGGAATCCCAGGAAGTTCACTGTCACTTTCAACAAAGAAGTCAACATCTCCACTCTGAGTTCATTTCCCCCTTCAATTCACCCTCCCAACTGCACACACCATCAGCTACTATTTTTCCTCTCCCCAGGCACCTAGTCAACCTTCTTACACACAAATCCCCTGAAACATGGCTTACTTGTTGACTCAGCTGAGTCACGTCTCATGTTATGGCATTGAGTTTTAGTTATTCTCAGTTCTCCAAGGCCATGTGGAAACGGTGGACCTCAGACCACACTTTGAGAGCCTGCTCTATATAATTCCACTGGGTCAGAATAGAGAATGGACACCATTGACCTTCAATCTTGTCCTCATCCTGAAGCATGCCCTGCACGCCCCACCTTTGCCAGGCTTCATTGCAACCCCTCTGCTAGTCTGACTTCCACACCCTCCAACTCACTTCCTGATTAAAATTTCTGTACTCATGGTGTCCCCAGTCTTACAAACTTTCATCGCTCCTCAGAATGCTAGTCCCTAACAGGATGCTAGTCTCATCTCTTCCTTGATTCTTATCCCATGTCTCCTGTTTCATAACATTTGTTGCCTAGTACATCTGGTTTTCCCTCTTACACTAATCTTAGAACACTGATCTGACTCTTCAAAACCTTCTCTTTCTTTCAACCCTGTGTCTCTCCTCATACATCCATCCTAGTCTAGGAGAATGGATCTTCTTACTTAACTGCACCAGCTCCAGTGGCTCCTCCCTCATCACTTAGGTCAGCCTCTTGTATGCCTCAGCCCCATTCTGAGCTTCCTTAACAAACCCTACTCCATCATCTTCTTAAGTCCTCTTTATTCCATACAATGCCTAATACCAAAAACCCATATGCTTTATACTTTCCCATCAGGACTCTGAGCAGATCCTACTTCTTTTTAAGCCCCCATATGCATACCTCTGCCTACCCACAATCCACCTCTGACAAGAGGATTCAGTTAAATACCTGAAGGGACTGAAGTAGTATTAAAAAGTAGACCAGAAAAGAGATTTATTTCCCATTTCCCAACTTCTGATTGTAGACACTAAAGGTAGACATGTGGACTTTGTAAACATAACAGAGAATTCAAAGAAAAATACCCTGTTTGTGCCCTGAGTTCCAGGTCACAGGAGGCACAAAACTGGATCTCCTAGTGCAGGCCTGTGGGGACTGATGTCACAGGGACCTGCATGTTTACTAGACTTTCTAGAGTTCATGACAGAACAATTTTCAAGCCTTCATAAGCTTTTCCTTGAAGGTGAGTGAAAATGTATATTCAAAGCAAACACTGTTGATGGGTAGGCCACAGCAGAGTTTCAGTGGTTCACACCTGCCCTTTCTATCAGATTATAAGACAAAGGCCACTTCAAGGCAAACTCACCCTGAGAGAAATCTGGGCAGTCACATCATCTTTGGCTGTGGACACCAATTCAGAAGGAAGGCAGGACATCTAGAAACAGTTATTTGGAAAATTGCAGCCAGATTTTTTAAAATTGGAAGATATGAAAATAAGGTAAGGATGGGAACTGTGAGTGAAGTGAAAATATCTGCTAATTACAAGTAGGTGATATCAGAGTGATAGATGCATTAAACAAATTTAAAGAGGCAAGAGAGAATTTCTTAAAGACCATGCATTAGTATAGTGAGGCAGAATGCAACACCCTTGAAAGAGAAGGCTGAGAAGATTTTAAGAACAAGAGAAAGAATCAGAGACACCTCTGATTGCTATTTGGCTTTACATTAAAGAAATGTAAAGTAAAGCATTTATGAAATCTTCCCAGTATGTCTTTTTACCTCATGGTTTTAAAGGTCCTCACACAAGTTAGGTCTCTACCCTCCCACAGAGAGTGGGACACAGACATCAGGATAATTAAATTTAAAGTCACCGGCATATGCCCTTGTGACAGATACACTCTGAATAGTAACACTGGTAAGAAGATTTTAAGGAGACTCATGTGCATTTCAAATGGGCGATAAAGAATCTGCAATTACAAATGCAATTCTATTTCTGAAGAAAATGCTCTAAGAGTATGGAGTTCACAGGCCTGCAGTCAGCAAGAACCTGTGTAAAGATCAGTGACTCTGAGGAACATGAAGGCCTCTGGGTCATAATAAAACTGCTTTCTGCAAAGTGGAGGGAAACACAACTACATCTCTTTCAGCCAAGACCCAGTTTTCACCTCCATCAGTGATTGCAATTTACAAAGAGGTGCAAGTTCCCAACTATTTATAAACAGGTGCAAAATAGCTGAGGGTCCCTGAACAGAGCCAGAATCTGATCTCCCAGAAGGCTGTACTTCTGGAGGTTTCCATTTAGACACTACATTTTTTCTCCACAGTAACATTCTCTCTCATCAAATGTAATCCCTAAGGAAAAAGTGTGTACTTGATCCTACAACATAGCTGGAGTTGTGTGGTTTGACGTCATTAGTTACCTAAGTGCAGAGGAACTGACTTTTACCACTTGGTTTGCTCTAATGAAGGTTTTTCTATAAAACATATGATGGGAGTTTTGTTAACTTGAGGTTAAGGAGGTTCACTCTCACACTTCACCTGCAGTCTCTCTAGCTTTGAGTGATGTACTCTTTTCCAAGAGGTACCAAAAGATCAATAAATCAAATTTTACTTCATAAACTATGGAAGTATGGGTTCATTCCTAATTCCATGGGCATTGGTCTGAACTAGGACATTTGAGCTGAAGTCCTGGCTTTATTACCAAAGGTTCCAATTACATCTTATTAACAAAAAGAACAGAAATGTACTAAACTTATTCACATAGTTTTTTTTCTTGTTGTTATTGTTTTTTTACTGTTGCTCAAGTACATTTGTCTGCCATCCCCCCCGCCCCGCATCGCATCATTCCCCCCACATCACAGCCATCCCCACCTCCCTCTCCTGATCCCATGCCCTCTTGGTATTGTCCATGTGTCATTTATAATTCTTCCTGAAAACCCTTTTCCCTTTTCCCCATTATCCTCTCCCACCTCCCATCTGGTTACTGTCAGTTTGTTTTTAATTTCAATGCCTCTGGTTATATTTTGCTGGCTTGTTTGTTTTGTTGATTAGCTTCCACTTAAAGGTGAGATCATGTGGAATTTGTCTTTCACTGCCTGGCTTATTTCACTCAGCATAATGCTCTCTAGTTCCATTCATGCTGTCGCAAAGGTAGGAGCTTCTTCTTTGTTTCTGCTGCATAGTATTCCATTGTGTAAATGTACCATGGTTTTTAGATCCATTCACAAATAGTTTTTTTTGACATATAAATAACAATACTGGAGACTTTAGAAATCTTTTGAAAGCTATCTAAGAGAAAGGCTAAGATCAGTGTTGCTACCCACATGGGTGCCCTCTTGTCCATTCCCATTGTCTACAATTGCAACCAGGTGCCTCTTCACGTTTGCATGGAGAAGTGACAGAGCTCAGGTTCTGTGAGCTCATCACTTGCTCCCATTGGTTATCACAGGACCACTGCTCATTCTCTGAGGAACACAATGTTAACTCCACTGTGGACATGGTACAAATGAGACCAAACCAAAGCAGGGGTTGGTTTGAAAGGTGACCTTAAGTCAACAATAATGACAATGTCAGCTCACATTTTTGAGTGTTTATTGACTTAATATAAATCTTTTAAGAAATATTAACCTACAGACAAATGTATTATAATAATGCAAAGAAATTTAATTTAGAGTTCAATAACACAGAGGAAGAAAGGAGGGTCAGTCATGATACACATGCAGTTCAAGACCCGGACTTTCAGCAGACATGATGGGGTTGGACACTTTACACTTGTAATCCCCAGCATCTTCCCTCCTGACAGGGTTTATAGTGATTTTTCTGCCATTCTCGGTCAGATTCATTCTGTCTGTGAACTTCAGATTTGTCCCATTTAAAAACCACTGGGGGGATTTTCCATCTGTGTAGCAGGTCAAGACCACATCATCTTCATTCTCTCTGACTCCATAGCTGCTAGCTAGGAGGACGGGGACTCTCAGATACTCTGTGGAGAAACAGAGAATGTGAATCTTTGAGAATGTGCTTGGGACATGAAGCCATGCTGCTTCTTCAGAGATCTCCACCAATCACAGTCCACAGTGAGCTATGTAAAGTTCACCAGAGTATGGTCCTGACATTTGCAGAAAGAAAACTGTCTAAGTTCAGGTGACAGTATGTAAAGTGAAAGCTGCACCTCCTCTCTGAGCCCATATAACCTCAGGGGGATTCTATACCTGTTCCCTCAGTCACCTCTGTAGTAGCAGCACACAAAACCCCTTCCCAGTGCATATGGCTCAGAACATCATCAGGTACGATTTTTCTCTCATGAACTTTATTGATCTTTTCCTAGAACTTTTTTTTTGACTTCTCAAAACATCAGGTTCCACTCCTTATGAAAACATTTCCATACTTCGGGGAATGCAAGCTTACCACCTTTGTCCATCTCTGGGGTCAAGGGAAGTTTACAGCAAGCTGAAAAGCATTCAGCTTTTGTTAAAAAAATTATTAGTCATTAAGGATGGCCCAATTCAGTGTTCATGGCTATACACCTTGAGGATTTCTATCTAAAAGGCTTCTCACTCTGAACAAGACTTTATTTCCTTGACAACTGAGTCAATATCAAGATATAATTAATTTCTAGAAGAAAATAGTTAAGGTTTTAACAAAAGACATTGACTGTAGGAATAGAAGGAAATGATTCATATAATAAAGGCCACACATAAGAGCCCAGAACTAACACAATATTCCCCAGACACCCTGACTTCCTGGTTGACCAGACACCTTTCCCTCCATCTGCACAGTCTTCTGTCACCCAGCTGAGGTGTGTTTCTATGCAGCACCATTTCCCAGGACATGCTAGAGACTGGAGATTGAGTGAAACAACGCATAAAGTCCAGAAGCAAGGAAGCTGATACTGGGAATGGAATCATGTGCTCTGCCCTTGATCATTCAAGTCATTCAATCTGCACTGAGGGCAGGAGGGGACTTGTACAAATGCAAAATCAGTGTCATATAGCAAGTGGGGAGCATGGACTTGCTGAAATTCTGGTCCTTCTGGCAATTTGTGTTAGGTGGCTATGAGATAGAAATGTGTAAAAACTTAAAATTATTTTCTGTGTGAAAATGATTATTAATACTCTAGGGCCTAAGACTGATTGCAAGAAAAACTATTTTATTAGAAAAAAAAGAAAAGGATCTGCAATTATGGCCTTAGTTCCTGGAGAAACAGAAAACCTGTTCTCCATGGCCAGAATTTAAACAACTTTGTATCCAGGTTCCAGGCTCAGAAGTGATTTGGATCACTGATTTAATAATTCACTCATTCCCCATTTATTTCTTCCTAATTCATCAACAGTAACTCAGTGTTTGTTACTTATTGGTCCATGAGTTGGTTTCAGGGGTAGAGTGGGGAGTGAGAAGACACAGTCCTTTCATTTATATCTGCTGTGAGAGACTGCACCAAAATAGGAAACAAATAAGTGATGTCCAATCCAGTGCAGGGAGGTGTGAATAGGCCACCCGAGGGGGATGCCTGGATAATCTATACAGTGATTCTAATTGTTACTGCAGGTACTTTGGTTCTAAAGTAAAAATAGACATTTTTTCACCTCATAGACCAAATTGTATTCCTATGAGCTGAACACACTTAATAAAAAAAATCTCTGAACCAGTTTTTTTGGTTTAGAATCCAAAGACCCTCTTCTATGGTCCCCAAGGTAGAGAAATTAAGTCTATGGCTACAGGCAGCCCAAGAGTGACTCTGATGAGCTGCTCATATTCTGTATGACTCTGCTGTAGGGACTGTATCTCCCTGTTCCTCAGTTTATTCTTAATGAAGAAGGTTGTCAGTGTATTAACTGTAAAGTATGGTCAGCATCTGACCTAAATCCTGAAATAGAAGAGCTGCTCAAACAAAGCGTCTTTTATGGACTGACTTCCAGATCTCTTACTGGTCTGAGCTGATCCCTGGTGAATGGGGACCTTCCAGTAGTATCTTTTTTTCTCAGTTTCTTTCTGGAGATGCTGACCTTTTTCTGAACCTTCCTAAGTCCCCCAGGACACTCAGCTAATATCCAGAGACATTGTCTAATTGTGCCCTCCACACACAGACTCAGGTGATGCCAAACTCCATTTCTACCAAGAAGTGACTCTTGGGCATGAGCCAGGACTGGTGACAGGCTCAGGAGCCTTGTAACTCAGGGACCTATTAAACCATTACACACTCAGTCCTTTCAAGGTGCCAAAACCAAACTGGCACAGGCTGCCTTGTGTCCCTGGAGTCAAGAGCTTTGGCACAGGGCTCTGGTGGAGGGGTTTCTGAGCTGAGCTCCATATAAATATCAGGAGGCCTCTCAGACCATGCTCTGACCTAGTATAGCAGGATCAGCCTCAGGTCAAGTTCATAGAATCATGCTCAGAGGGCTGAACTGAGACGGGTTTCCCTCTGCTGAGTTACTCTCATCAGACTGACCCTTCTCTCTTCAGTGATTGTCTGCACAGCTCTAAGTTGGGAAGGGAACTGAGATCTTAAGATGTTTGTCTACACTCTGTTTATCCTGCATTAAATGTCAAAACTGAACCTGAAACAAAATGCAGAGGGGAATGGAGGTAGTGTCCAAGGCTGTCAGTCCTGTGTGTGAAGTAGGAGTCACCACACCAGACCCCAAGTCATCAAAGAGCAATCACTCACCATATACATCAAGTTGCCCAGATGCTATTTCTTTTTTTGAATCTGGAAGGTGGGCCACTATCGTGTATGTTCCTGCATCCTTCATGGTGACCTTCTTCAACAACAAGGATCCATCATAGGTTATAATCTCTTGTCCATTGTTTTCAGGACCAGTTAAATGGAAACTTAATGTCATAACAGAAAATGCAATTACATTATTTTTGTCCACACCATTCCCCCTGTACCACACGAGGGCTACAACCTCAGGAGGCTTATTGCAGATACGCAGAAGCACATCCTCCCCTTTGGCACAATAGGTCGACACAATACTGAGTTGGGCTATGGTGGGCAGGTTCCAGAAGGTTAAGAGTGAGACTAGGAAAAAAGAAAAGAATGGATCAATATTTGTATCTATACATTGGTACCTGAATTCTGAGCGGGTCTCTTTATCTCTCAGCCTCGGTCTGCAGGTGAGTGTGCGACTCCCATGGTCAAGGTCAACAGCATGTCCCCCATTACTTCAACACCTCTGAAGCTGTTATTTTTTCTGTTTCAAATACTATTCTCTAGGTGTTTGTCTTGGTCACCTCCACACTGTGCTTAGACCAATGCTGACACTCAGGGGCAGTTTTAAAAGACACGTTTGCTGACCACCTTCTCTAAAGATTCTTTGCCTTCACTTTCTGACTTGTCCTGCTCTGTTATTTTTTCATGGCTGTTGTGGGTACCTGACCTCATATCTACATGTCTTTCCAATCCCTCTCTCCTCCATAGAAGATGGGCTTTTTGAGAGCAGGGCTTGTCTGATTTAGTACCTCCAGTGACTACAACAGCTTGAAAACACATGGGGATGAATGAATGAGTCCTGGGGCTTGCTTGCTCATTTCTTAGGTTAGCAGTAAAGACAATGTTTAGCACCCCTTATTAAATTTTTCTGGTGTTTCCTGACCCCAGAAATGATGTCAATAATAAATCATTATTATTATTACCAGTTTTAATAATGGTACCCAGTGATGAATAATAGGAAATGGACAGCAATCCACATTTTCCTGCCTCCCACCACTTGCAGATTATGAGATTTTCCTCTTGCTGAGCCCCGTTCCCCATCCTACTCTTTCCTTCTGTTCTTTACACTCAGGTCCAGACAGAAGTCTTCCCTCTTTTCTCTGAGCACTGGTGTCTTCAGCAGGCTCTAACCAGTCTCTGTGTCAGATCATAGTCTACCCCAAGGAATTGTCTCCTACTCACCAACCAGCAGGAGCCTTTGCCATTGGACAAGTCTTCTGTGGGTAGAGACTGACGGGGATCCCATGTCATATGTTATCGGCTCTGTGGCTGCCTCTCTGAGTGAAGCTTGAGGTTCTATAAGGCTCACAGTTACCTCTGTCCAAAGCAGTGCAATCTGCTGTGTGTCCTACCTGTGCATTGAGCTTTGTTCTGGTTCAAGTTTACCATTCTTGTAATGTGAGCTGGGGGCAGGGAGTATGCACATTACCATCCTACTCCGTGCTCTAGTTTTTGCCAACTTTTTCCCTTCTAACCAGTATAGCCCTCCTATAATTTGGTTCCCTGGGAACCCTTGAGGCCTCTCAACACCGCACAAAAACACATGCAAGCACATGCACACATGCATAAACACACACAAACATCCTCTCTTATGCTGTATTTGGAAAACCACAAGCCTGGGGTTTCTAGGTTGAGGGGTTTCCCCACAGTTTCCTGTTAGGTGCCCAGTAGTCTTTCCCAAAGGCTTTCTCTCTCACATTTGACTCTTTCCTTCAGGGCCGTAGTTCTTGAGCTAAATCACAGAAACCTGTCACAAGTAATTCACTGCTGCTGTGCATCACATCACCTGTGAAACATTGCAATGCCCAGGTGACACCTTAAAAATGCAGTTCAAACAGCTGTCCAGCTAATGTGGGTGTCTGTTCAGAATGAGATCCCTTCTTGTGAAAGTAGAACCACCTCTCCTGCACTCCTTTGCACAGGGGAAGTCTCCGAATTCTGTTAAACTGCAGATTCTGACAGGATGCAGTGGGCCAAATAGTCTGTATCTGACAAGCTCTGTGGAGGGGTTGATATTAATGGCCTGTGGAGTTCACTTGGAATCACAAGGCTGATGGGGACACAGGTGTCTTGAGAGGATGACTCACTAAAGCCTGCATTAGCCTCTGCTGTGTCTTTAGCTTGGGTCTGTCAGCACCAGACAGAGAGCCCCAGATGTTATGAAAAAGGGGGATTATTTGTTTGTGACACAGAAACCCAGCTAAGCACCAGGTCTTCCCCATGTTCTCAAAAGCTCTCTGGTTTTATTTTATCGCACATGAAGGTAACAGAAATATCTCTGGGGGTGAGAAGTGGTCAAGCTTGGTGATAATTGAAGAGGAGACCCTTCTTCTATCTCAGGTTGCCACCAGACTGGCTTTTGCTTCCAGGGACAAAAACTCAAAACCAGAATTTTTAGTAGGACATGCAGTTTTGGGTGTGAAGTAGGAGATGTCCTTTGTGTCCCAGGAAGAAGAGACTGTGGTGAAAGGTTTGGTGCCTGTGGACTGCCTGGTTCTCAAGAGACAGTTTCAGGTAGACCATTCCTCTCCAAGTCTGTTTGTAGGACCTGTCGTTGTGCTGCTGGCTGTTGGGAAAACCTCTGAGTTATCCCTGGGCAGATTCCTTATTGTCACCAGACTTGGACACGGATGATGCCAGGGATGGAGTAGAGAGCAGCACAGAAACCCCTGAGAGAGGAGGTGCTCCTAGGCTCTGTCAAGGTAAAAAAAAGTCCAAATTTATACAGCAATGTAATGAGTTTATCTGATCCAAACTGACCTCATATGCCTTGGAGAAAGGACTCAAACATTTTGAAGAAAGGCAGTTTTTCAGTTTATTTTATACATTACCATCAAAGTAGAAGTTGATAAAATTTGCATAAAATTCAGAAGGAGGTGAAAGAAAACATAGCAGAGAGATCTCCAGAATTGGAAAAAAAGGCAAAATGGAGACACACATATTTTTTCCATTGGTGGGTAGAGGATAATTAGCATTTACGGGACACAGACAAGGTGTGCAGGGGACCAGAAAACATACAGGATGCTGTGGTCTCATACACTTGTCCCAGACTCTGTGAAGTGAATGGTCCAGTGAAGAAAATCACTCAGATGCATCAAACTTATGCTCTCCAAGATGCACAAAAATGCATTAGGGCTCACTTAAGTTAAAGACTGACCTTTCTGAAGGGCAATATAGGCCTGGGATGTGACAACTTAACATCACCTGCCCAGTTAGAAATTTCTGATTAGAATATCCTGTGAGGCTTTTCAGGCCTGCCATGTGGCCCTTTGAGCTTGTCATCATTACTGCACCCCCCATTTCTGTTAACAGTCTCTAGAAGCAGCAGGTGAGACAGAGCAGTCAAAAGGGAGGACCTAAGAAAACCTGTTGAAGCAGGAGAAGAAAATCAGGCTACTTCTCCATTTTAGCCAAAGCCAGGTTTCTATATCTATTTCCTGTGTGTCTCAATGTTGCTGCCTAGAGGACAGAAACAGACCTATAGCCAATGTCAGGTGCTACACATGGTTTCTGACCAGTAAGGGTGAACCCATTGAAAAGGCAGGCATTGTCCAAAATATTATGAGTCCAGTGTCAGAAGTGTCACACCAGGGGCATGTGCTGAGTCAGACAGAGCACTCTGCTTTCAAATATCCAAAAGAAGGGCCTGGTGAAGATTCTTCTGAGGCTTTTGGAAGAGGGTGCTGGCCTGGAGGGTCCATCCAAAATATGTCCTGTGTGTCTGCCATCACTACATTGTGGTGTTGTATATAGGTCATTTCTGTGTTTCTGTCCTCCCACAGGGCCCAGGAGAGGGAGCATCTCCACATGAATAAATACTCAACCAGGGGCCCTGTGTGTTCTTTTGTTAAGGTAAGAGAAGTTCTTGTAGAACCCTTAGCCCCTCTGAGATGGAAGGAGCCACCCATTCTGGGTTCTTCTGTCCCATTCTGCACGGGAAGTTTCCGTTGTTCCCCAGGACATCATGACTTACACAGATGTCTTCAGAAACAATAAGCAGGTATTCCACAGACCAGGAATTTTATGATTGAAAGTCATCCCTGATTTCTATAAGGTTCAGGTATGCTCTTTCATCCCCTGGTAATAAGGGTACCAGGGGTTGAGGATTCAAAGTTTCTGTCTGGTAAGCTATCTGTGAGAACAGGAAAAACACAGGTCCTGGTTGATGAGAAATAACTCACAAGGTGGGACTGTGGAGGGCTGTGACTTTGGAGGAATGAAATGCAGTTCAACTCCCACTATTAGGAGGGAGGTTCCTTTCATTCCTCCTGAATGTATGAGGAATAAAAGCCTGACCCTAGCATGTCCCCATGGGGGTGGTGGTGTCCTCTCATGCTGACACCAGTGCCTTTGTGTGTATAAGTTATTTAATTTGACTGTAAGTGTCACACAGAGTGACAGGCTTCCACTGTGTATTTTCCCTTATTGATTTAATGTGTGTTTATGGAGCATCTGTCACATGTCAGGCTCCTGGATGGGCCCTGGAAACTCCAAACAGAATAAGACAAGTGTGGGCCCTGTGCTCATTGACTTTACCTCATAACACAGACAGGCTGTCAGGTAAATCATGTCTCTAGGAACTTAATTATAATCCAGTAAAGGGCCTCAAAACAAAACTTCTGGTCCCTCCATAATTGAGTCTTAGCTGGTCTGGGGAGCATGAAGAACACTTCTGAGAAAGTAACCTCTTGGCTGAAACCTGAACAGTTAGTGGACATTTTGTCCACAAAGAACAGAGGGTGTTAAAAAAAAAAGCTTCCTCAGAAGATTGACCTTTGTAGGGGTGATGCATGGCTGGATGGAAGAGTAGACAGAGTCCATTGCAGAAGCTTGAAGAGTTAGAAAGACTGTGGAATGAGTGATGCTGTTGAGGTTGGTCCCCTGGTGCACTATGGGTGCTGCTGAGGTGGAGTCAGTGGTGCCCCAGAAAGTCTCCTTCTGCAGAGTAATTCTGCTACCCCCTATGGACAAGTAGAAACATGGGCAAGAAAATGTCATGTTACAGTTGGGTACCTTTTTTTTTTAGTTTTGGACTTTGTATTCAACTTATACTTTAGGCAACATTTCATAGATCCATATATAATTTTAATATACTTATTGAATTATAGTTGTATATAATGAGCTTAACATATTGGAAGTATACAATTTATGAAGCATTTTCAGATGCATGCACCAGAGAAGTTGAACAACAGAAATAAAGACCATATCCCTTAGTATTAAAGTGTTCTCATGCCCTCTTGTAATCTTTTTCTTCACCTCCCCACCTCCTTTTTTTAATGTTAAGGGAACTCTCTTC
This sequence comes from Trachops cirrhosus, assembly GCA_028533065.1. Taxonomy (NCBI): domain Eukaryota; kingdom Metazoa; phylum Chordata; class Mammalia; order Chiroptera; family Phyllostomidae; genus Trachops; species Trachops cirrhosus. The sequence goes on from CM052550.1 coordinate 36,533,094, forward strand.
AATTTTTTCATTATAAATTCTTGGCATTTTCTGGAGTTTTCAAAATTTTTGTCATAAAGTATTTAATTTGAGACCAAATTTGGCTATTTTCACATTGTTCTCTCTTTTTATTCTCTATTTATATCTCATTCCAGGATGCATTAATTTTGTTTACCTATTTGCCATTTATGGACTCTTGTGTAGTTTCCAATTTTAGGCTCTTACAAGTAAACCTGCCATGAACATCTGTGCAGAAAAGTCTTTAACACAAAGAATCATCACTTGTAAAACCACTGAGTAGCTAGAGAAATAGAAGTTAGGGAGTTAGCCCTGGAAGTCTAGTCTCAAGTTTGCATGGCTACAGCCCCACCCAGAGGTACAGAAACACCTGCTTCTTCACATGAAACTGTGTCTGCTGCTGCCCACGATCAGTCAACACAACAACAGAAATAATGATTCCATCTGGTTTACACCATCTAGATGATGAAACAGTGAACCTCAGAAACTGCATTTAATTCACATCTGGATTCTCAATCACTAGGATAGGGGAAAGGTAGTGTTTAAGTTTCCAATCCTTCTGACATAAGGGGGAACCCCCACAAAAAAGAAGGATGTATGCCAAGTGCCCACTGATAATACGGAGCATGTCTGAGCCCACCTGCAGGCTGTGTGACTCTGGGTGAGTGACCCTACCTGAAGAAGTCTTGGGTTTCTCATGTGATTTCATGAAAATATGTTTGGTATTCTTTTTTGGATTTTAGAAAAGAGCAGCTGACTCTTGGAATTTTGTAAGGGATGAGGGTGATAAGAGTGCCTTGTGTTGTGATGATGTAACTCTTGGCAGGCCTCTGGGATGTTGCAGAGTGAGGGTAGGTCACCAGAAAGACCAACTTCTGGTCAGAAGCTTGGAATTTTCAGCTGTCAATGTAAGAAATGTTTCAACCTGATGGGAATTTTTATGACTCTACTTGGACAAAACATGAAGATAATTCCTGGGAAGGAAAACCACAATGGACTGAGAGAATGTTCTGAAACATGGCAGTGTCACCCCTTATTTCATACAGTACAGGGAAAGCCAGAGGCCTAAGGGGTTACATGAAATCCATGGGCTATCCATTAAGGAGTTGGAGGATGCAAAGGAGAGAAATCTCTGAGACTGGGTAAAAAGTAAAACAAATGGACACAATTGTGAGGTGGGTTGGTAGAGGAAAGATAGCAGTTAAGAATAAACACAATAACAATAGTAATGAGAGGGTATGTGGTTTCTCCTATGGTGCAGTGAGGGGTCTGGAATAAGGAAAACTATCCTGACATTTTAAAGGTATGTTATGTTAAAGGGAAAAAATAAAAATAAAATAAACAGCTTATTTAAGGTAAAGATTGACTTTCATCAGGAAAGAGATTGGCCTTAGTCATGACTTCTCCCCAATACTAACTTTTGGTTGAAATTTTAATTTCAGACCACCCTATGTGGTTACTTCATGTCTCTGAGTTTGTAAGTCCAAGAATACACACAGTTTTATTTGTACTGAGGAGTTTTTTTGCTTTCAAAAGGTGAAAATTTTAGGTGAGGTCTCAGGGAAGATCTCAAGATAATATTCATCAGCATTTTCAGGTGTGCCCTTTCATAGTTGTGGTCTCCACTACTTGGTCAGTACCAGGCCAGGAGGTCTAAATTGCATGAGCAGCTATGTGCCAGAAGAGGAAAGGCCACCCTGAAAACAAGGTCCAGTACACTTCATGTATTGCTATGAACCTGGGGCTGTTCACCTGGGTAAACTTTGGTATCCAGGTGTAAATTGCTTGACCACTTTGTTCAGACACCTTTCTCAGTTTCCCCATTTCACTTGCAAAGGAGTATTTCCAGCTTCTTACTAATCTGCCTCAAAAGGAAAACCATAAAAAGAACATTTTTGGTAAAATAAAAGTTATCACATACACCTCTAGAAATTATTAATAGTCGTGCTATATGCACACTGTTTGAGAAAAGCCCAAAGAACAGCTATAATTATTATTATGACTAATATTAGCAGGTAGGTAAGAACAATCAAACTTAGAATGTTCAACATCAGTTTGTAGTTACAAAGCATTTGTCAATGTCTTGGCATAGCTGTCTGTCTCTGATACCAGCAACTTCTCATCCTTGAAATATGTTCAATTGTGGTAAGTAGAGGCAAGCATCAGAGACAGGGACAGGTGTACTTTTGCTGTTGGGCCCTTGTTAAAGTTTTTTCCAACAATGTCGGTGAGTGTCTTTAACTGATTTCTCCTCCATTAGACAAAATATGTCATTTTTTGAATTTGTCATCAAAGCCTAGCAGTGCGCCTATGAAATGGATATCACTAATTTATCATTCTTTATAAGTTGATTAATAAGCTTTGATAATAATGTAGAATGTCTCATTTAGTAAGGTTGCTCTATATGTCCCTCTGTTTAGATGTATAGGGTGACCAGTGACTATTGAATGAGGAGAAAAGCTATGTGTTTACCAAGAGGAGTAAATTTTAGGTTAAAAGGCTTTTGGCTAATGAGGTTAAAGATTAATGGGGTTAAAAGATTCTAAAAATTTAGATAAATTTTAATTACACATTTTATATGTTTCAACCATCCAGAAAATTATGGTGATAGACACAATGAGAATATTATAAATAGACCATATATAAGAAGTACATTACATTATTTGCCCAGTGAAATTGAAACCAAGACACCAGCATTCAGGCTGCCTGTCACTACCAAACCCAATAAGCGATGACAGTGACTGAAACAAAAGCTTTAATATATACATTACTTGCTTGGCTTATAATTTTTTACCTTAAACTAAAATTTTCCAACTCTTGAGTCCCCTATCATTCCCAACTGTTAGTATTAAACTATCTCATTTCTATGAGATCAGCTTCATATGGAAGTATATGTTTTGTTGTTGGGCATGTAACTTGGAATTGGACTGTCTGGTGGGGGGGTCTAGAGAAACACCTGATTGCAGACCTACATGAGGAGCCACATTGTATGCATCAATACGCTGTGATACTGAAGAAAATGACAAGGATAAAAAGTAATAAATGCCTCTCAAAGACCAGGTATATAAGGCAGTGAGGGGGTTAGTTTAGACAAGTCAATACAAAAGGATCCCTCTCTCTGTTTTATATTGGACACCACATCATTACTTGCTTTACTTTATGCTCTATGAGCTGTGAACTATCAGGTTAAAACAGTAGATTCCTCTAAATTCTTCACATCCATGATTATGCCTTAAAAGAAGGTAGTCTATTGCTGCATGGTTTTCTAGTACTGTTTCTCTGACTTGTCTTAGTTTTTAACTAATGGCACTGATGGCTTGGGAGGTGGCATTCAAAGCTTTTGCCATAGCGCAGGCTAATCTGCTTATTTCTACATTCAAATAGGTTACCATCACTAGCATTACAAATATAGTTAAAGACACATATACAGCAGGGCTAAAGGGGTGTAAGTCACTGAAACAATCGGGTGTAAGGGAGAGATCCCATCCAACCTGGGTTAAGTGGGGCTTCCAGACAGCATGGTCCCCCACAACCATTTGCTGGAACATAAGAATAGACAGTCATTCCACTTATCAGAAACCATCCCATTGACAGTTTAACATGAGCAAAAGATAAGATACATCAGTGGTGGTGATGCATTTCATCTTCACACCTGCTGAGAGCACAGTTGACAAAAGGTGCACACTCTCCAGTGGGGTACATTAGTGACCTTTAAGGAAATCATTTCCCTGTCCTTTACAGTTAGCACTGGTTCCCAGTTACAAATATCGAAGTAAGTCATTTTCTTTTTGATATGCTCAAACACAGTATAATTTCTAAGGCTTTCCAAGGGAGTACAAACACCTACAAAACATGAAGTGAAAGTCTGCTCAACATAAGTTCCTCCTGTAAAGCAAAAGTCAGAAATATTCAGAATAATTTTTGTTAAATATACCCAAATATTTTCAACTTGTTTGAAATGAATAAGTTGTCCATAACAAGGGGTTAAACAGGAGGTAATGAAGAGAGCATAAGTCATTGTTCTCCAAAGATGACTTTCAGATCTTCTTCCAGTGCTTTCTTTATTCTGATGTGATGAGTACAACTGAGGTTTTATTTCTGCCAGCTTCAACATGGTGGAGGTGGTGAGGAGTATGTCCCAAGGTCCAGTCCACTTTCCTCTTAGTTGGCTTTCTAGAGATGCTGTCACCCAAATCTTGAGTAGCACCTTGTCTGCAGGCTAATAGGAATGCAGCAAACCTATGGGAGAGAAGTCTCTAACACAAGTAAGGTAATTCATCACAGCTAAGGTCTGACTTAACTGTTGTATATTTTCTTTATCTTCATTTTATATCTATATACATATCTCCCACCCCAATTGTGACCTGAAATGCCACCTGTACACAATTTCATAGGGACTCATCTGAATCCCACTTTGAGGAGCCACCCTTATCCTGAGCAAGGAAATGAACTAAGATTTATCCCAATGGAGATGAATTTCTTGACACAGCTTAGCTATATTTTTCTTCAAGGTGTGATTCATCTTCTCTACTTCCCAGAAGCCTGAGGTCTCCATGCCCTGTGGAGTCTCCACTTGATTCCTAAAATTTACTAACCTCCTGTGTAATTTCTGAAATAAAAGCAAGTCCGTTATCACTCTGGATGCTGCCAGGAAGGCCAAAGTGAGGGATTATTTCCTTCAGTAAAGCTTTCACTGCCTCCAAGGATTTCTCCATTCTAGTAGGATAAGCTTCTACCCAACCTGAACAAGGTGCCAACAAAGGCTAACAAATATTTCCACTCTCAGACTCTTGGCATCTGAGTAAAATTTATTTGCCAGTCCTCAAGTGGACACTGTCCTTGGTATTGCTTTCTTTTTTCCTTTGATGGGAACCTGTCTTGGGGCTGTTCTTCCAGCACACAACACATCTAGCAATTGTTTTTTTTATGGCTCTAGAAATGCCAGGACCTGTAAGCCACAGTTTGACATAGGTGGTTAATGAGACTCTTCCACTCTGTGGCATCATGCAAATGCTTCATGACAGCCTCTACTAAATGTTCAGGAAAACAGTATAGCTTCTGTCTTATTCTTTTTCTGTCTGCTATCAGGACCTTCTTCATCAAAACCCCAGCCCTTAACTTTCTCTAAGTCTGCAGTCAAATATTCAGGGTCAAATTGTGACAAGTCCAGACCAGGTACCAAGGGCATTATAAACATTCCTTTACCAGCCTCTTTTGCTGCCCATTCAGCCAGATTGCTTCCTCTAGCCACTTCAGTGTCCTCTTTCTGATGCCCTGGGCAGGGTATAACTGCCACCTGTAAAGGTACCTGAACAGCCTCTAATAATTTTAAAATTTCCACTGCATGCTTACTCTCCTTTTTGTTGGAGGTTAATAGTCCTCCATCCTTCCAGATTGAACCATGTGCATGCAAAATCAAGGAAGCATAACTTGAGTCAGTATACACATCCACTCTCTTTTCCTGTGACAATTCTAGCACCCTCATCAGTGCTCTCAGTTCAGCTTTCTGAGCAGAGGTTCCTGGCTGTAAGGCCCTGGCCTCCACTATTCCTTCAAGAGTCACAACTGCATACTCAGCCTTTCTGCTTCCTTTGTCCATATAACTGCTTCCATCTGTATAGAGAGTCCAGTCTGCTTCTTCTAAAGGATGGTCCTGTAAATTGATTCTGCTAGAATACACTTCATCAGTTATCTCAGCACAGTCATGGATTAGCACAGCTGAGTCAGACTCTGGGAGAAGAGAGGCAGGGTTTAACTTACTTACAGTTTTGAGGGAGACATTGGGATTGTCAGGAAGAATGGCTTGGTACTTTCCCATTCTTCCAGCAGTGAGCCACATATTTCCCTTTTGCTCCAGCAGGCTCAACACTGGTTGGGACATGTAACTGGTATAGGCTGTCCCAAGGAAAACTTTTTCAGTTTCCTGCAAAAGCTTGTGGGTGGCTGCCACTCTCAAGAAGGCTGGCCACCCCTGGACAGTGTGATCTACTTTCCTTGACAATTATGTGATGGGCTGCAAATGTCACTAAGTGTTTGGGTGAGGAATCCTAGGGCAATGCCCTATCTCTCACCCACATAATATTGAAAGGGCTTCAGTAAGTTCAGAAACCCCAAAGCCAATGCAGAAGACAGGTGAGCCTGCAGGGACGCAAAAGCCTGAGTGCACTCCTTTGTCCCCTCTAAAGGGTTATTTTCAGGTCTTTTCAGAGCCTCATACTGTGGTTTAGCAATGAGCCCAATGTTTGGAATCCAAATGCAGCAGTCTCTTGCCATGCTCAGGAATTTCCTTAACTGCTTCCTGGTTTTGGGAGGGGCCTTCTGTGGACTTTTGTTGTACCACCTGCACCATACTCAGACTTTTCTGCTCAGGGACACCTTTCCATTCCCTCAAGGAGGCATCTCTTATAATGCTCTAAGAGAGGAAGGCCATCCCCATTAGGGTCCCAACTGTGCTCAGTCAGAGGTATTGTCCTGGGAGGGCCCAGAGCCCCATCTGGATTTTCTTGGTGCAACCTCTGAGCCTCTTCACATGCCTTATTGAACATCAGCTTCTGCTCATCCCCTGTAAGAAAATAATTTCAAAAGGCTTGTATGTCTGTCCAGTTGGAATAATGAGTGGCAAAAACTGATGCAATCAAATCAGTCATTTTAGCAGGATCATCTCTATAAGAAAGATCTGAGCTTTTCCAGTTTTGCAGATCTGATGTAAAAAAACAGAGTATGTGCCCAATAATATCCAGCAGGCTGGCCCTCTGGCCCTACTCCCACTGAAAGTCTCTGAAAAGCATATTGCCCTGCCCCAGTAGGGGCTTTTTATCCACCTAATTTGGTTCCTTGACAGATTGAGGACAGTGATGCCAGTTCAAGCACACTTTCTCCATGTCACTCATAGGAGTGGATCCCTGGGGCTGCAGGAACTCTGACCAGCTTGCACCTGTCATAATATCTAGATCTTCCTGGCCCCTCTCCTCTGAGCTTCTATCTTTCACATGCAAATTCCCTTTTCTCTGAGCCATTAACTTATTTCCTCTTAATTGTGCCTCTTTATTATGTAAACTCAAAAAAAAAACCTTTCTAGGTAAGGCATTTTGTCCCACTTCCCTGATTTTTGACTAAACAACTCTAGTTACACTATAATACAGTAATTTAAAGACCCATTCAGTGACCAGTGCTCTCCTGAGTCTAAATTATACAGGACATAAGCAGAACAGTATTACAATAAAATCACATATGCTCTAGATATAGGCTCATAAGTCGACAATTTAGCCAGAACTGACCCCAAAGTGCTGTTTTCCAGAACAAAAGCTTTTTCACTCATTACACCAGATGGACCTCCAAACAGAGGGTACACAAACCAAATCAAAAGACATCCTTTTCTAGACAGAACTCCTTCAGACAGAGGGTACCCAAACCAAATTGGACACCATTTTTTCAGACCGAGCTCTGTAACCCAGAAAGGTACCTTCACCAGACGATCTAAGTCGTGGGATTTTAACCCGAACCAGAAAGTGCAACAATTCAATCAAACATGATCAACAATGAGAAGCGATGGGAGTGAGGGGGAGAATCCCCAAGTGAAATCACTTGACGGCTCCTTGGGATTCTCCAAATCCAAACTCCTGGGGCCTTTCAGCCCAGGCAGCCAATGGGACTCCCTGCCAAATACCCAGACTTACCAGAGAGTCCCAAAGTCTGTCCCAGAACAGAGTTGCCAAAATATGAAACCAGAAAATACACTGGAGTTTGGGCTGCCTGTCACTTCCAAACCCAATAAGCAATGACAGCAACTGAATCTTTATGGGCACTTTATTCAGATGGCCGGCTATCTGAGAAGATGGTGGGTTCATACCCTAACAGACCATCTTGCCTTCTCTTTCTGGGCCAGACATTTTATAACAGGGAATAGGGGAATAAACAAGGTGCAGTGAGAGCCCTCAGATTCAGGGAGGGTTAGGTGAAAGAAGTTGCAACATTCCTGTCCTGGGCAGTTAGCAGTTCCCAGGGGCAGGTGGTCATCTGTCTCTCACTGGAACACAAAGGCCTGGATGCCTCCACTTGTCCCCAGCTTGTAATCTTTAGAAATGCCCCAGGTGGATGGTTCTTTTCCCAGGAGCCAGGATGGGCCTTATCAATCTGTAGTTTCTGAAACAAAAGCTTTAACATATACATTACTTGCTAGGCTTACAACTTTTAACCATAAATTAAAATTTTCCAACTCTTGAGCCCCTATCACTATGATTTATCCACAGCTGTTCAGGAAGAACTAGTCCTGTGACCCCAACTCAAGTCTTAGTTTATCTTTAATGCTATCAATACTTATTGCTGAATAAGATCTTTAGATCATTCAAGTACTTTTACGTTTAACTTAATTTAGTTCCAAAATTGCCTACAGCAGCAATGCTCCATAGAGGTCCTGATGTCACTACAACAACAATGGGTTTATAAGGGCCCCTGCAGTCATGGTAACTTTGTAGAATTGCTGTATTTTCTTAGTCAGTCAATAAGAAATATTGTGTATGAGTGTTTAGGAGACATTTTGATTGTTCATTACTTGTTAGTTTATAGATTTTGTATATGTGTAATGAATTCATACCATAAACTGACTGAATGTGGTATTGAGCTAGAGGTGTTCCAAAATGCAGAAGTCCCCTAAAAACCTGGCTTGGTGGACAGAAAGCTAACCAAACCAGAGAGAGAAGCAGGAAGAACCAGGAGAGGCTGGGGGCTCTGTGAGAGATAGTGAAACCAGAAAACCCAGTTTTCATGCTGCCTGTCACATACTTAACCCAATCAGCAGAGACAGGGATTGAATCTTTATGGACCTTTTATTCAGATGGCCTGTGATCTTAGAAGACAGTGGGTTCATAACCTAACAGACCCTCTTACATTTCCTTCCAAGCCAGCCTTATATCAGACAACAAAATGCAATGAGGGGTTTTGAAATTCAGGGAAAATTAGATTAAATAACTGCAGTGTTCTTGCCCAGGCCAGTTAGCACTTCCCAGGGGCTGCTGTTCCTCAGTCTCTCCCTGGAACACAATGGCAGGGATGCCTCCACTTGTTCCCCAGGCAGTAATCTTCAGCAGTGTCCCAAGAGGTCAGCTGTATTTCCCAGGAGCCAGGATGAGCCTTATCTGCACTTTCTGAAACAAAACAATAGCTTTAACATAGGGGTTACTTACTAGGCTTGTAACTACGTTAAACTAAAATTTTCCACCTCATGAGTCCTCTATCACTATCATATATTAATATTGTTGCTGTTTTTGCATTATACTGTGACTCACCCACCAGCAAGTCAGGTCTATGAGGACTGAGATTATGTCTGTTTTCTTCTAGTAATTAAGAGAGAGTCAAGTAGATGGTGAACACGAGGCTGGTGTTCTTAAATAAATGAGTAAAACGACTAGAAATATGATCATGGTTAAAAGGGTAAATTATGGAGCATTATGACCTCACATAACTAGAATTCTGACAGAGATGAAGGAACATTTAAAGTTTCTTAAAGTGAAACATCTGATAGAGAATGAGCCCAGGCAAACATAGAGCTCATGAGGGGCAGTAATGAGAGGTCCAAGCACAGGACACAGCATGTGTAAGGGACAGGAAGCAGGGATGTTTAGTGAAGTAATGAATTTTACTGACTCATTTTGGTGATGAAGTGAGCTAATATGCCTGAGGTACCCAATACACAGTCAGCACTAAACAGTGGCCAGTATTGTCATTATAGCATTCCTCTGGGTACCCATTTCAGGTCTACCCACTTGGAAACAGCAGTAATAGGAAAACAATATCTTCTCATCCTGACCACACAAGCAATTCATGACATTAAGCACTGACTACAGCCTGACTGACATATTAGTGACAAGCAATGAACTACACATATGCAAAGTGTACAATCTGATGAGTGTTGACATGTGCACACTCCATGTGAATCCATTTCATCCAAAAGTTTCTCGCATGCCTTCGTAATCTCATCCTCTTCTCCCAACCCAACCCCCAGAGTTTGCAGGCAATTACATATTTTCTTTGTTTCTCCACAGATACGTTTGCATTTTCTGAAGTTTTATATAAATAAAGCCATGTAGGATGTTCTCTTTTTAATATGGCTTCTTTAATTCACCATAATTATTTTATGAGGTAAATTTTATACAATAAATTTAGTGACTTTAAAGTGTACAATTCAGTGTCATTTACTATAGTCATAATGTTGGGTAGCCATCATGTCTACCCAGTGCTGAAATATTTCAATCACATACAACACTACACCCATTGAGAGATTGCTTCCAATTATCCCATACCCTAACTTCTGCAAATTACCAACCTTAAATCTGTCTTTGTCACCTCTTTGTTTTGTGTGCCATACACCCTGTGTCAGGACTCTGCCAGCTTGGACATCTGGAGTTCCCACTCATCCCAATGTCAGGAAACTAATCTGAGTTTTCAAATCATTATCCTTTTTCTCAGATCTGTGTCTTACACTCACGCTCATCCTGGTCTGGGAGAATGACACTCTCATTTGACTGCAGGAGCTCCAGTGGCTCCTCTCTCAACAGGTAGGTCAGACCCTCACTCATATTATTCAGCTTCATTCTGGGCCTCCCAAACAAACCTTCTGTATGGCAGCATTAGGGCCCCTTGTAAGCTTAAAATGCTTAACATCCTAACACATCCCAGGCTTCACAATTTTTCATGTGTCTCCGGGCAGACTCCATTCCTCCTTGACGTTGATCTGTCTTCAGCTCTGCTTATAAACAATTCAGTGCTGGCCAGGTCCCCAAGGATCTCTCAAATATACCTGAGACCACCAGGAGCAAGAAAGGAAATAGAAACAGAAAAGTGATTTACTAACCATTTCCAATTTCTGGTTGCAGGCTCTTTAAGGACAGGCATGTGGAATTTGTAAAAACAACAAAGAGAACAAAGAATGAGGACAGTGATGTCTGCCCTGAGCTGCACATCAAAGTGGGCTTGAGAGAGACTCATTCAGTACATGCCTGTGGGTGGCTGACATAACAGAGACCTGCATGTTCACTACAGTAGTTGAAGTTAATGGCAGAATATCTTTTAAAATCTCTGTGATCTTGTTTCTTGAAGGCGCAGGGAAAATGTATGTGGAATGAGAACACTGTTGATGGTGAGGGCGCTGTGGACTTGTGCCCTTTCCTGCTGGCACGACTTCATGGATTCTGAGGCAAGGCTGCACGGAGGCAACCTGGGGCCCCAGAAAGATCTGGGAAGTAAGGTTATCTCCTGTTGTGAATATCAAGTCAGAAGAGAGGGAGACAATATAAACCTTTTTTTTTTAATTACAAGAAAAGGAAAAATTGGAAGATTTAAACTATATTAAGGATATAGTTTAAGTAAGATGAGATGATTAGCTACTTACTGGGAACTTATATTAAAATAAAACATGCATGAAACAAGTTCAAAAATAGAAATAAGACTATATTAAAGACTATGCATTAGGGCAATGAGACAGAACTCATTGAAAGGCTGGAGAGATTTTATAACAGAAGGATTTAAGGGCATCTTTGTTTGCTAACTGACTTTGCACAAAAGAAAAACAGAACTGAATACAATCCTGACAGGAGGTCCTTACATTTTGTATGAAAAGGTCACCAAGCAAGGTTGGTTTCTACTCTTCAGAGACAGGGCAGAGGTACACCAAGAAGATTAAAATTCAAATTAATGGGTCCAGGTATTTGAGACATATTCTTTGGTGCTTAACATTGTCCAAAATGCTCAGAAAGACTTGTATATGTTTTACAAGATCAGATAAAAGTCAGGAATTACAAATTGCAATCACATTTCTAAGGGATTATCTGAAAAAATAGATGTCAGAAGCTTATAGTCAAAAAGCACCTGTCTAAAGGTTTCTGACTCTTGGAACTTTAAGGCCTCTAAGTCATAACAAAAATGCTTCCTTCACACTGGAGGGAATCACAACCAAATCCCTTACAGTGAAGACCCAGTTTGAGTCTCCATCAATTCCTGCAATAATGGAGGGAAAAGAGGGAAGGGTTTTCTGGTACAAGTATGAAGGACACATGGACAAAACCAAAGGTGGGTAGAATCAGGGTAGGAAGTGGGGATGGCTGGCGTTGGGGTGTAGTGATAGGGGGAAAACAGAGAAATTGTACTCGAACAACATTAAAGAATGTGGAAAAAAAGACTGGTCAGTTCCTAGCAATGTAGGCACAAGTGCAAACTTGCTGAGAGTCCTTGAACTGAGACAGGATGGCATCTCCCAGGAGGCTGTGCTTTTATATCTCTCTGCACTCACCTTTTATTGTTTTTTTTTAATAAAAATCATATGAAATAAGAATATTCTATATCCTACAACATGGCTGCTGTAATTTACTTTGTCCCGATTAGTAACAATTTCCAACTTTCACAGCATATCTACTTGAAAAAATGCAAAAGATTTATCCAGAATTTAATAACAGGTGAGGAAAAAAGGGTCACTTGTATTTTACAACCATATTGAGGGTCTCATACTTTCAAAGACACTATGATTTCCATGACATCACACTGATCATTCCCACATCCTTTGTCCTGAAAAAGTCCATGGTGAAAGTTCTGTAGCCACAGGACAGCTGCATCTTCTAAAGTAGGCTCAGGCTCTTCCTGTTGTACAACCACTGAATGGAGGTCACACTTGTATAGGAGCCAGCACCCCAGTGTCCTTATGCTGTGTGACTGGTGCTGTTGACTGGAAAGTTAGCATGCACACAAATTCTGTGGGAAACAGAGGATGTGACAAAGAGAGAGAGTGGTCTTGGGACCTGGGGGCACTATATACCTCCAGAAATATCAGCCACTCACTGTCCATATTTAAGTTTGTAAAGGTCACCTGAGGATGGTCCTGATCTCTGCAGAAAAATGATTGCTGTTGTTGAGGTGACAATGTGTAAAGAGAGGGCTGGACATCTTCTCTGACCCCAGATTACCCAAGAGTGAGCCCTGAAATGTTCTCATGGACATCTCAGTGCTATCATCTTAGAGAACCCCTTCTTAGCTCCTGTGTCCTATAACCTAATCATTAGGTGATTTTTTCCTCTCTCATGAACTTTCTTGATCTTAGAACTTATTTCACTTTGTAAAATCATGTCCCACTCCTCATATAAGTGTTTGTTTATGTTGAGGAAGGCAGGTTTATATCCCCTGTATAACTCTGGGGCCAAGGAAATGTTATAGTTAGTGGGAAGGCATTTACCTGGTCTTAAATATTTTATTATTCCATAAAGATAGTCCAACCTGGTTGTTTTGACCTTGTATTTGAAGGAGTTTTTTTGTAAATATATTGACAGTTTCAACAGGACTTACTTTCTGGGTTGGAAGCTGAATAACATGCTGAAATAACTCTCTAGGGAGACATTGTTATGTTTTTAACAAAAGACAGGGACTGCAGGAATAGAAGGAACCTGCTCAAGACTGTAAATGCCACACAGAAAAACCATACTTAACACAACATTCTGTGGAGAAAAAACAAAATGTTAATAAAATATAGAATAAGGTGAGAGTAACTTTTTCCTTACCTATTCAACATAGTACTAGAATCACTGGTGGAACAATTTGTCAAGAAGATGACATATATGGTACTCAAATTGAAAAAAAAGAAGACAATTGGCCTCTTCAACACATAACTTCCCCTTATATGTAAAAAAGACTAGAGATTATGCCCTCCACACACAAAAAAACTGTGAAAACTAGTAAATTCAGTCAAGTTGGAAAGGACAAATTCAACAGTCAACATCATTCCCATTTCTTTGCAACACTAATGAACAAACCCCAAATGGATTTACAGAAACAGTTTCATGTCCAACAGCACCAGAAAGAATGAAATACTAAGAAAAAAATGATCTAAGTATGTGGAAGATGTATGCACTGAAACTACCAACTTATCTGGAAAACAATTAAAAATTAAAAACAAATAAGTAGAAAAACCTCTACATGTATGGATTGAAAGACTTCGAATCATAAACATATTTGATGCAATTTGTATCAAAAACCTAACAATACAGGAAGCTCCAAAGACACCCAGCCTCTACCCCCCAACCAGGGACCCCAAAAACCACTGCCAGGCTGTTCCTCAGCCCCACTCAATGGGATTTTGTGGGCACTGACTGCCTGTTACAGACTCAGGATAGGAAGACTTGGGGTACTGAAGAAGTAACATTTTGCATTTCTATGGAGCTTCTGGGCAAAGCTCAATCTGCCTGACCCAGACTTACCTTGGGATACGAGCACCAACAATCTAGCCCTGGTCTAATACAGGCACTGGGAACTTTAGCTTACACTCTGAAAACTGACATCCCTGGACTGGAACCAGTGCACACCACACACCAGCTTGCCCACCTTACCACATTGCCCTTCTTTGGTCTGCCTCTGTGCCCCTAACTTCTTCAGTCTTTGATATAATTTCCCACCTCCTCCCCAGCAATCAGCCAGACTGCATGGACAACATGCCCTCTCCTTCCTGCCTTTCTAGAAATTTTATCCCTCAGTGGCTGCTGGTCTTTATCCAACCCTCGGATCACCTCTTATCCCTTTCCCCGCATCCCTTGTCTCATTTCCCTGCAGCCATCAAGCCCTACAACTTGGGCTACTGTGCCCTTGAGAACAAGTGGGAGCATGTTTCTGTGGTTACCTCTGTTTAGGAATGCATTCTCTCTTCTCAGGATTTCTACACAGCCACCCCCTCTACAACTCTCTGCTCTGACCCTTCTCAATGCTTTTTTTTTTCACCTCATGTATAGAAGAGCATACCCTGGGTCATTAATTCCCCAAATCAAATATTTGGTTTCAGTATCAAAGACACTTGTGAGATTTCAAGGATCTTATTCTTTTTTTCCAGAAAGCCATCTAACTACTCAAGACCATACACCCACATTTGGAAAAATTGCTCCCTCTTTTCCCCACCCAAACTTCCCAACTCCAGTGACTATCTCCTTGATGGGAGGGCTCTCTAATCTGACTTTAGCCAAGATTGTGTTCTGTATTTCTTGGGGACATATCCCAGAAATCTCTGATTGGTCACAGGACAGTGAAGGCATTGGGTGCACATGACTAAAAACTGGGGACTGCACCTCATTGTCTTTTTAAGAAGCCATTATATTTCACAGAGTATAATCTGTGGTGAGAGTCAAGGTTCTATTACAGAATATCTTTGAGAGATATGTGCATCAGGTCCTCTACATATGAGGTGAAAATGCATGTAGAATAGGAACAATGTTGATGTTTAGAGTTTGTCATTTTCATACATGAAATTTGCTGTGTTCCTGCCAATGTTAGTGAAAAGACCTTAATAATTCCATTTATCCTGATGTGACACCCTGTGAGGGTTGTGGAGGAAATTTCAGACAAGGGATGAAAGAATGAGCAGATGGTCACCTGTGTGTCTCCAAAGTTTATTCGGGTGGATAAGGCATTGAGCCTGTCTACACACATCCTAAGAGCCCTGGAGACCAGTTTCCTGAATGGGCATCACTGTGCTGAAATCCTGCTGTGCATCTGCAGGACCCTCCTCCCTTGTCAAATCCTCTGGAGAAACCCATTTTTGCCTTTCTATTCTCTGGAGGCTGTTTTCTCTCTTGTCGCAGGCTCCCCTCTCATGTGCACCTTTCCTCCTCTGCTCCCATGGTCACATCTCCTTTTTTATTTTATCATTTGATCTTCCACTGTTTCTCTAAGTCATCAAAATACAAATAATTATATGGAGGGACTGCCCAGAAAATCCAAAGTAGTCTTTCCATCTTACCACTGGTAACATCACCACACATGCAAAGTATCTTCTGCAGAATATAACTCTCACAGGATCCAGTATATGACTCAGAATATTTTCAGGGGCCAATGATTGTCTCTACCACCATATTCAAAGAACTTTAAAATGTAAATATATTTTCTTCATATTTCAAAAAGCTTTCTAAATCTACCCTGTTGCAGCCCTGCGTACTTCAAGAAGGTTAATATTTTCCTGACAGTTGTAGCTCTTCATTACCCCCACCCTGAATAAATGTCCCATTGCTTACCTTTCTTTTAAACATTTGTGCTGTGAAGCATCTATCCAGACATGCTGATTCCAGGGTGGTGACACTGGAATGAAAGTGCAGCTGGGCACCCGTGTCCAGGCTCCTCAGTCTGGAGCATTTTCTATGGGTATAAAATTACTTCATCATATCTGTGACTTTGTAATTAGTCCAGCCTTCAGGTCTGTTGTCATTTGGGAAATGCAGCTAACAGACACCCTATGTCTTAAACAGATTCAGTTATTTCAGTTATGAAAGACAAAGCTTTAGATGTTCTAATGGACAATTTGACTCTGTTTCTCATGGATGACTTTCAAATAGTTATGACAAATTAGTGATGTGTCCAATGAACCAGTCACA
This sequence comes from Trachops cirrhosus, assembly GCA_028533065.1. NCBI lineage: Eukaryota > Metazoa > Chordata > Mammalia > Chiroptera > Phyllostomidae > Trachops > Trachops cirrhosus. The sequence goes on from CM052550.1 coordinate 36,549,479, forward strand.
ATTTTTTAATAGTGTTTTATACTGAAGATGATTCTTGTTTGTTACCAAATGAAATGGTTTTATTTGAGCTGGAGTTGGCAGAAAAAAAGAGGATGGACTGCAGAACAAAGTCAGCCATGGTTTGATCAAACAGTTAAACCAGGACAACACAAATGCTGGGAAAGAGTCTAGCTCCCTTAATCTCTCACAGATCCTGCATCTAAAGTCCAAAAAGCCCCATCCTGTTCTTACCTCAGGGAGTGTTAAGTGGGGTGTGAAATCAGTATCAACCCCCTCAGAGTGCTGAGCATGAATATATCACAGGAGAAAAAACCAACAAGTGCTTCTTTGAAAATTCATACTCTTCAGTACCAAAACCATAGTTTACATGTTTAGTATTGTCAGACAGTCCAAACTACTGAATACTATCTACAGATTCAATGTGCACATTGTAATCCCAATGCCATTTTCTAAGGAAATAAAAAATATCATTCTCAATGCATATGCTATTTCAAGAGACCCTGAGGAGCCCAAACAATCTTTTAAATAAATCAAACTTAGAAGCTTGTGTTTCCATATTCCAAGCCATTATAAACCTATAGTATGTATAAAGTCTCTCACATATTCAGATTTGAAGAAGCAAGGATTGTTCATCAGGGTGCTTGGGGAAGGCAAAATGGGGTGTTGTTTTTAATGAGGATAGATTTTCAGTCTTACTGACAAAACAATGCTAGAGATCTGTTTTGCTTTGAGGAGAATATATATATATCACTACTGATCTGTACACAGATTCTTGGTTTATGATGGAAAATTTAATGTTATGTGTTTGTAGTATAATTAGATAAAAATATTTGAAGGAAAAGTATTGGGGTAAAGAATGCCAAGACTTTTGAGAAGGAATATAACTGCCTCAATAGAAGAGGTTCTAGGCATAATAAATATAACATATATGTGGTTTGTAGATTAATTTCCAGTTTCAAATATTTTATTTAATTTCAGTTGGTTTTGGAGTCTCTGAGCCCCTCAAGAGCCCATGATGGCAAAGGAGGCTCAGAGATCTATTGATTCACAGTAGCTGAAGGGCCCAAGTTGGAGGGGAAAGGTGTGACAGTTGTGGAAAGACTGGTCAAAAAGTTTGAGTGTGGAGGGGCATACACATTAAAAATTCAGGGAACTGAAGAGTCTATAATATAAAATAATGGATCACTAATGTCAGGGATGATGAGGATGAAGATATCTTAGATGGTCTGTGTTGGGAAATTCCCGTCATTTTCTCTTTGTGGCCATTGAAGTTCCATTTGTGTATAAAAAACTTCTGCCTCTTCTGGAGATATTAAACAGCTAGAACCTAATGATGAAGCATGTAGTCTACAGCGGAAGTCGGGGAAGGAGGAGAATTTCCCAAGGCATTCACTGGTTTTTAAGGCAAAGGGAACATTTTTAAGGGGCACAAACAATGTCTCACATGATTAACTCCCTCCTGTGAGCACGCCTCACCTGAGGGCAGCAATCAACCTTCTCAGAACACCTGAAAGACATGAAATCACTAAAGTAAAGCCAGGCAACAGGTTTTCTTTTCTTTCCATTTATGTTTGAAAATCAATCACTCTTACCATCAAGAGAAGCCAATGAGTGGGGCACTTAGGATGCTCTTTATTCTGTGTTCAAATGTCCCATTGACATTCATAATAAAATTAAATTTAAAAATATGTTATGATTTTAAATACACATAATATAAATGTACTATTTTAAACATTTTAGGAACATTTCATGCTATTAACTACATTCACATTGCTGTGTGGCCATCATTGCACTTTCGCATTTTGCCATTCCCACCAACAGTGCTCAAGCATCTGCTCTGCGCACAATTTCATGGACACTTGTTATTTTCTGTTGTTTTGATAATGGCTTTTTTAGTGAGTGTGAGATGAAATTATGTTGTATTTTTAAGGTGTTTCTTCTAGTTGAAATATAACTGACTTACAATATTCTACTACTTTCAGGTGAACAACACAGTTCCTCGTACTGATGTGGATGACAAGGTGATCACCACAGCAGGTCTAGTTACCCTCTGTCACTGTACAATGTTATTACAACATTATTACTACATTCCCTATGCTGTTTGGTACATACCAGTGACATATTTATTTTATAAGTGCAGGTTTGTACCTTTCATTCCATTTAACCTATTTTTTAACTGCCCTTCCACTTACAAATTTCTGAAATCTATCAGTATTTTCTTTGTATGTTTGAGCCTGTTATTATTAAGTTTGGTTTGTTTGTGTAGCTTTGTAGATTCTACATACAGGAACATCTTACAGTATTTGTCTTTGTCTGTGAGACTGATTTTACTTAATATAATACATTCCAGGACTATCTGTAATATTTTGTCACAAATGACAAGACTTCCTACATTTTTATGGCTGAGCAATATTTTCAATATAAATGTGTATATATATAGATGTCTGGTATATATATTATATTTCTTTTATTTATCCATCTATTGATGAACACACTATGGAAGGTTGCTTCCATAATTTGACTATTATTTATAAGGCACAAGGCTGAGATGAATAGAGGTGAGTATAACATTTTGAATTAGTGTTTACATTTTCTTCAGACCAATGACCAGAAGTTAAATTGTTAAGTTGTATGGTAGTTCTAGTTTTAATTTTTAAATAAATCTCACTGACTTTGTGATTAAAATTTTTAATGAGACATATATTCTTACTACAATTTCTGAACCTCATCACAGCACTGGGACATCACCCCCAAGTTAAACTCAATTAGGCAATTGAGTTTCGGTCATATTGAACTTATTCTCCCCTTTTTGGAAAATCTTTGCAGTCTATGTCTCACTAAACTCCAGCATTACCACCTGTCAGTGGTCTGAGTGCCCAGTACTGAAGGAGCAGCCACCAGGATCCCCATGCTGAGTCCTTCCCCAGCCTGCAGGAGCCATCTTGCTCAGGCAGAGCACTCCTCTCTGAATGGCATCCACCTGAGGGGAAGCACTGCTCACAGGAATGAGTCTGCCCCATCCAGTGGTGCTTAAACCTGACTGCAGATTACAGATTGACCAGATTAACAATGGAAGGAGAATGCCATGGACTATGGATTACTGGTAGCCTCAAACAGGCTACCTAGGGCCAGACTGTGACAGCAGTTGATGTCACCAGGGGAAGGTCCAGAAAGAAAAAACAGTGGTAAACACTAGTTTCTGAGATAAATTCCCTTCAGCCTTCTTCATGACATGTGATTTTGTCTCCTGCAGAACTTTTTAACACTCACTTCTGGTCTTTCAAGTTTATGCATTTTAAGTCACTAGTTTTTATGTTATAGTTTATTTCAAATCTCATATTTTGCTCCTCCCTTCTCTTATTCCATTTTGCCTTCTTCTTTCCTTTTTATTTTTAGTTTAAATTTTATTTTCTCTCTTGATATGACTTGTTTCCATTCCATACTCTCACTAATTGTACCCCTTTGCCTTCTCATACAATCTTGCTTGTAATTAGTAACCCCAAATTTTTTTCTGGTTTTAGCATACACTTATTCTCTCCACACCGCTATCAGTCTTTGCTTGTTGGTGGTTATTGGTGCATTTCTTCAATTTTATCTCTAGACCCTCACTATTTTTGTATCACAAACCTCAAATTTTACCTTTCCCCATCCTACTCCCATTTTATGTTTTATAGAAAAATCAGCATCAGAGAAAACTATGTGGTGAATATCATTTCTTCTTCACTTCTGTATCAAATTAGGACAAAGCAAATTAAAGCAGTTGCCCTAGCTGGTGTCACTCAGTGGACTGAGTGCCAGCCTGCCAACCAAAAGGTTGTCAGTTCAATTCCAAGTCAGGGCACATACCTGGGTTGTGGGCCAGGTCCCCACTTGGGGATGCACAAGAGGCAACCAAACACTGATGTTTATCTCCTTCTCTTTCTCCCTTCCTTCTCCTCTCTCTAAAAATAAATAAATAAAATCTAAAAAAAAAATAAAGCATTTGTGTTGGAGGATCAATAAAACTCTTGTTCATTTGATATGATGTTTGAGCAAAAAAAAAGGTGACTACAGAGAAATATACAATTAGTCTTCTGGGAGATGAAATGTTGGCTCTTTCCAAGGACTCTCAACTATTTTGCCCCTGTGCCTACATTGCTAGGAACTGACACCTCTTTATAAAATTCAGGAGCTGATGGAGATGCAAACTAGGTCTTGGCTGAAAGAGATTTAGTTGTGGGTCCTTCCACTGTGAAGAAGGCATTTTTGTTATGACCTGGAAGGCTAATGTTTCCTCAGAGTCAGAAATCCTTACATGGGTTCTTTCTGAATCTAGGCCACTCACATCTATTTTTTTTAAAGCACTCCATTAAAAATGAAATTGCAATTTGGTAATTGCTGATTATTTATCTGGTCTGTTGAAACATATATAAGTCTTTTTGAAAGCTTCTTGCCAATGTTAAGACTCAAAAAACATCTGGCTCAAATACCTGGTCCCATTACTTAGAATTTTAACCTTCCTGGTGTTCTCATGTGCCAGTAGAAGCACACCTTTGTTGGGAACCTTTAGAACCAAAATGTAAAATGACCTCTTATCAGAATTTCATGAAAAGTTTTGCTTTCATTTTGTATAAACACAATTAGCAAAAACAGATTCCCATAGATTCTTCTAAAATCTCTCCAGCTTTCCAATCAGGGGTGTTGTTTTCTGTTTCACTGCCCTATGGCATGGTCTTTAATAAAGTCTTACATTTATTTTAAAAATAATTTAATGTATGTTTTACCTTAACATAACATATTTGTGAGTATCTAATCATGTTTTCCTACCCTAAAGTGTCTATCCTTAGTGTGCTTTAAATCTTCAAATTTTTCCTTACCTCATTAATTGTTTTTAAAAATGTTTCCAAAACACATGTCTCTCTTCTACTTGGTGCTCACAGGAGGAGATGACCTGACTTCCCAGGTCATCTTCTGGACCCAAATGCCTCAAAGCAACCTTTGCTCAGAATCCACGAAGACATACCAGCATGAAAGGGCACATTTCCACAGCGCCCTAACCATCAACAGTGTACTCATTCCACATAGATTTTCAGTGCACATTCAAAACAAGATCGCAGAGATTATAAAACATATCCTATCCTGAAACTCAACAACTGAAGTAAACATGTAAGTCTCTGTTACATAGCCACCCACAGGCCCACATTGAATGATCATCTCCCAAGCCCTCTTTGACGTGCAGCTCAGGGCAGACATCACTGTCCTCACTCTTTGTTTCCTTTGTTCCTTTTACAAATCCCACATGCCTATCTTTAAAGAGCCTGAATCCAGAATCTGGGAAATGGGAAATAAATCTCTTCTCTTGTTCCATTTCCTGTCCTGTTCCCTGTGACCTCTGGTGTTTGGTTGAGACTTTTGGGGAACCTTTCCAGAGGTGGATTGTGTGTGATCAGAGGTGAACCCAGGTGAAGTCATGGAGGAATGGGGTCTATTCATAGTAGATGAGAAATTTTAAAGGCTGGGAGTTGGCAGGTTGTTAGGCACTGTATGGTATAAAGGGGCCCTAAAGGTGCCATGCAGAAGGGTTTATTTTGGAGGCTCAGAATGAAGCTTAACAATTCGAGTGAGGATCTTACTTACCTGATGAGAGAGGAGCCACTTGAGCTTGTGTAGTGAAGTGGGAGGGCCACCCCTTCATATTAGGATGGGCATGATGGTAAGACACAGTGTTGGAAGAAACAATAATGGTTTGAAGACCCAGATTAGTTTCCTGAAATTGGAGCAAGTGGCAAATTTCACATATGACAATGACATATTTCACAGATATAGATCAAACATTTCAGAAATGTATATGGAACCATAAACTACCCTGGAAAGATGCAGCAATTTTGAGAAAGAAGTACAAAGTAGGAGGGATCGCAATACCTGATATCAAACTGTATTACAAGGCCATTGTAATCAAAACAGCCTGGTACTGGTATAAAAACAGGCACATAGAACAATGGAACAGAACAGAGATCCCAGAAATAAACACAAGTCTCTATGGTTAATTAATTTTGACAAAGGGGGAAGAAGCATAAATTGGAGTAAAAATAGCCTCTTCAACAAATGGTGTTGGGAGATCTCGACAGCTGCATGCAAAAAAAAGAAAGAAAGAAAGAAAGAAACTCGAGCACCAACTTACACCATACACAAAAATAAATTCAAGGTGGATAAAAGACTTAAATATTAGTCATGACACCATGAAAGTCCTAGAGGAAAACATCGGTAGGAAAATCTCAGCCATGTCATGCAACAACATCTTCACTGATATGTCCAGAAAAGCAATGGACATAAAGGAAGGAATAAACAAGTGGGACCTCATCAAATTAAAAAACCTCTGCATGGCTAAAGAAAACAGGATTAAAATGAAAAGAGAACCAACTTTATGGGAAAACATATTTGCCAATGATACCTTGGACAGGGGTTTGATCTTCAAAATATGTAAAGAACTCACATGACTCCAATCCAGTAAGACAAAAAACCCAATTAAAAAATGGGCAAAAGACTTGAACAGACACTTCTGCAAGGAGGGCATACAGGGGGCCAGAGACATATGAAAAGATGCTCAGCATCACTAGCTATCAGAGAGATGCAAGTTAAAACCACAGTGAGATACCACCTCACACTGGTCAGAATGGCCATCATTAACAAATCAACAAACAAGTGTTGAAGAGGATGTGGAGAAAAGGGAACCCCAGTGCACTGTTGGTAGGAATGCAGACTGGTGCATCCACTGTGGAAAACAGTATGGAATTTCCTCAGAAAACTAAAAATGGAAGTGCCTTTTCACCCAAAAATTCCACTGCTAAGATTGTATCTTAAGAACCCTGAAACACCAATCCAAGAGAATCTATGCACTCGAATGTTCATAGCAACACAATTTACAATAGCCAAGTGCTGGAAGCAACCAAAGCACCCATCAGTAAATGAATGGATCAAAAAACTATGGTACATTTACACAATGGGATACGATGCAGCAGAAAGAAAGGAGCCCCTACCCTTTGTGACAGCATGGATGGTACCAGAGAGGATTATGCTAAGTGAAATAAGCCAGGCCATGAAAGACAAATACCATATGGTCTCACCTTTAATTGGAACCTAATCAACAAAACAAACAAGCAAGCAAAATATAGCCAGAGACATTGAAAGCAAGAACAATCTAACAGTAACCAGAGGGGAGGTGGAGGAAATAATGGGGGGAATGAGGGAAGGGTTTTCAAGAACAACTATAAAGGACACATGGGCAAAACAAAACAGGGGGATGGAAGCAAGGGCTGGGGAGGTGGGTTTGGGTGGGGTTGGGGGAGTGGTGGGGAGAAAATTCAGACAACTGTAATTGAACAACAATAAAGTAATTTATTTAAAAATAGAACTAAAAGAATTTTAACTGGTCTTCACAGGTCAGAATCACACTTCTGTGAGGTTATAATGCTGCACATTTTACCCTTTTAACCATTATCATATTTGTAATTTTTAATTCATTTATCAAAGAACACCTGCCCTCTGTTCACCATCTCCCTCACAGTCTTCTAATCATGAGTAAGAGAACAGACAAAATCTTAGAGCTCATAGTCCTGACTTGGCAGTGAGGGAGTCACACAATAATCCAAATAACAGTGACAACAATATTGTATGACAGTATGTTAGAATAAAGTAAGGCATACTTGGCATGATTTTCTTTGTTCAATTCAAATGTGTTGACTCAGCACAGAGGATGTGAACTTATTGGAACAGAGAGATCAGAAGATGAAAGTAGATGAAGGCAGAAATAATGAAGCCATCAGCTAAAACTTTGGCTTTGCTCTGAGTGAACTGGGGAGACACTGGAAGTTTGAAAGAAAAAAAAAGGCAGATGTGAATAATCTGTTTGTTGAAGGAAACCAACATTTTGCTACCCTGAAATTTTAGTTTAAAGACATTGCTTTTAGGCTGTTTATTAGGGAACAAAACTCAGAAACTACCGTTGACCCTCTCCACATTTCTGCCAAGAGGTTCAGATGGAAAGTATGCTTCAGGAGAAAAATTGGGGTGTTCACTTTAGGCTAATTTAATTATTATGTATGAAAAATAGAAGTGCTTGAGGAAGGCACCTGTGGGCTAGGTAACCCCTGTGCCTTTCTGATACTGAATTGGCAAGAAAAAAATTCTGTTGCTATGTAACATCTGGTCTTCTCAACTGCTTGCAAAGCACTCATTCTGACTTCTGAAACAAAAGACCCCATTTTCCTTTTTTTCTCCTTTGTCCAGAATGTTTATAACCCAATGTTTCCTCACAGTCATTGGATTTTTATGCTTGTCTGAATTCTCTATGATTATGTATTAAAAACTTTATTTCCTTCTGCTGGTTGGCCTCTGTTAATTTGATTAGCCCAGCCAAAAAAATTTAAAAGGTGGGAGGGACAGTATTACTATTTTTAGCCTCCTCATTGACCAGGATTTCTGAGGCTGCTGGGTTGCAAGCAGGGAGTTTGGTGAGAAAACAAGTATAGTCATCCAGGTAACAGGTGAGGATAGTTGGAGCAGTGTGAGGAAAAAGTGTCAGTTTTGGGATTTGTTCTGAGCACTGAGTCAAAGAATTTTCTGAAGAAATTAATGTGGGGTGTAAGAAAAAGTGAGGAGTGGCAAAAATACAAAGAGATTAAGAAAAATTCTACAGGAAAACATTCAGGTCAATGATTTGCCTGGGATTACAAATATTAAGGCATCCTGAAGTGCCCTTGAAATATTAGTTGTCAAGTAAATAGTTGGTTATCAACTGTCATGTCCAGTTCATCTCTTTCATCCACTACCATACTTCAACTGCCTCAGACAGTGCTTGATAAATTTAAAGTATGAGTTCATTACATTTTTACAGAATCTAGAAAGGAATGAGTAATGGACAATCAAAATGTCTCTTGAACTACCATACACAACATTTCTTATTTACAAGGAAAATATTGCAATACCACAGATTTACCATTAGAACAGGGGGCCCTTCTAAATCCATTTGTTTTTGTCAATCACCTGAGGACCTTTCTTGAGCGTTTGTGCTGTACTTACTTTTGTAAATAAATTAAGTTGAATATAAAAGTACTTGAATGATGCTGAAACTGAGCAGGCACCCTTGTGGGAGACTTCCTGGACCCAGTTTCTCAACAATAGATATGGGACTGGAGTCTTTCAGTCAACAAAAACTAAAAAAAATATTAATTGAAATTAGGGACATGTAAAAAAATACAAATGATTAAGTAGTAGTTAATTATAGGTAGTTTTACTTCCTTTTACCCAATGTAAATGTCTTTTATTTCTTTTTCTTGTCTGATTGTTGTGGCTAGGAGTTCCTATACTATGTTGACTAGAAGTGTTGAAAGCCCATACCCTTGTCTTGTTCCTTGTCTTAGGGGAGAGGTTTTAGTTTTTGCCCATTGAGCATGATGTTGGCTGTAAGTTTCTCGTATATGGCCTTTATTTTGTTGAGGTATGCTTCTTCTCTCCCACTTTGCTGAGTGTTTTTTATCATATAAATGGGTGCTGTACTCTAACAAATGCTTTTTCAGTCTCTATTGATATGATCATGTGAATTTTGTCTTTCCTGTTGTTTATGTAATATATTACACTTATTGATTTGCAAATATTGTACCATCCTTGCATCCCTGGGATGAATCCCAAATGATCATGGTGTGTGATCTTTCCATTATATTTCTCATTGTGGCTTGCCAATATTTTGTTTAGGATTTTAACATCTATGTTCAAAAGCAATATTGACCCGTGGTTTTCTTTCATTGTTGTGTCTATATTTGGTTTGGTTATTAGGCTGCTGCTACCCTCATAAAAAGACTTGGGAGTCTTCCCTCTAATTGGAATTTTTAGAATAGTTTGAGAAGAATAGGGATTAGCTCTTCCTCAATTTTTTTTCTGTGAAATCATCCTTTGAAGCTATACTTGTACCTTTATCTCATCAATGATAGAAGGACAAAAAGTAATTTGTAAAGTCTCTGGTGAGAACTACTTAGACAATTACATTCTGATGTTCTCAGTTTACAGCAAGACCATGCCTTTTTCAAAAATGGAACCACAGTTGCAGACTGGCTCTGTGCCTCAGGAAACATGGAGAGTCTGAATGGGGGCTGTAAATGTGAATAGGTGGCTAGAACTACACATCATGACCTGGGTGGTATGACATCCACCAACATAAGGTCAGTTGAGGAGACCAGCATCCATCACAGCTGGGAGTGATACAACCGGGATTAGACAAGGACAGGTGGCTGAGAACGTTGGCATCAAGCAATTCAGTACAGTGACCTGTTATATAGCACTTACCTGTGGAATCACAGAAAGCTCACTTTGAGGAGTCAAGAAAAAAATAAAAGACTTCCTTTACTCCAAGTTCATTACAGACCTTAACTCCCACTCTCTCATACACATACTCTTTTAGTCACTCCCTTACCTGTTACCAGATTCCAAGTCATATTTACTCACTGACACAAAAATTCCCTAAACATGGCTAACTTGTTGACTCAGCTGATATACATTTTGTACAGGAATTAAATTTAACATTTTATAGCACTCCCAGGCCCTATGAAATCTGTTTCCCCAGACCACACTTTGAGAGCCAGTGTCACATGTTTCTTCTGTGTCAGAACTGGAGACTGGGCATCTCTGTCCCTTAGTTGGGTTTTTACCCCCAAGACTGGCCTTCATCCTTTACTTCCATAGGTTTCATCTCAACTTTTGATCTAGTCTAACAAATCTTCACTCCAACTTTCTTCCTGACACAAATCTCTAAACTAACTCAGCTCATCTTCTGCACTCATGCTGTTTCAATCTTACAATTTCTCTTCACTCTCAAGACTCCAACATCTCACCCTTCACTAGATGCTCAGCTATTTTTCTCCCATTTGAAAAGTATGCAAAGTACTCCTACAAATCAACAACAACAGAACCAAATAACCTTATATAAAATGAACAAAGTTCTTGAATAAACATCTTATCAAGCAAGATATGCAAATGGACAATAAACCCATAAAAAGATGCTCATATTCAGCATAATATGGAAATTACAAATCACAAAATCCAGGGTCAAAGTGGTTGCTTCTGATGGTGGCTGTGGGTATTGCTGCTGTGCAGGTACAGAGAGAATGCTCCCCTGTGTGGTCCCTCTGAGTCCTCCAAAGGTTTCTTCAATTAGAGTTCATGAATTTCACCTCTCAGCCAACTTGTTTCTTAAAGAAATAAGGCAGGTCTGTGTATGATATGACAAATATATGGGGATCCCAGTGCTCAGAGTTTTAAGTGCTCTTGCTATATCCAAAAAATAATCCAAACTTTCTCAGGTGTCTGTTGACTATTGGGGTTTGATCATGGAAATACAGTGGACTGGAAGTTAGAGACCACCCCAAACTTCTTCTGGTGCTTCACTTACTAGCTGACTGGCTTGATGGACAAGGCTCTACTCCTTCAGGCTGCACACACCTCCCTCATCCAATGGAGGTGTGTTTCTGTGAGCCAACGTTTCCCAGGTCATCCTAAGACTTAAATATGAACCAAATAACACATGGGGACCAGGAGCAGGATGTTAAACAGCTGAATACTCAGGCCCCTGGACCAAGAAGTGTGTCTGGACATCCAAGGTGAGTGTGACTGACATGAGCCAGTGAGCCAATAAGTAATTGTGCAGAGTCCAGAAACGAGTTGGAAAAGTGAGGGAAACAGGCAGGAGCTATCTGTGGCAGCAGAACCGTGTGCTCTGCCCGTGGTCATTTTATTTATCCCCCCTCTGCTGAGGGCTGGTGAGGTGTTGTGCAATGCAGGAGTGTGGGATGGCAAGTGGGCAGCAGGAAGTTGCCTAAATTCTGGCCTTTGTGGACCATTTACGTGTGGTGGTAATGAAATAACATTTGAAAAAATTGAAATTTTGTATGTAAAATTATTATTAGTATTTTAGGGCCTGAGACCAGTGCAGAAAAG
>CM052550.1:36567351-36592565 GCA_028533065.1 Trachops cirrhosus
TTTTCTTCTTGATTTCTGCTTCTGCTGTTTCATTGTTGGTGTACAAAAATGCCTTTGATTTCTGGATATTGACTTTGTATCCCGCTGTTTTGCCAAATTCATTTATTAGGTCAAGCAGTTTTTTGGCCGAGTGTAAAGGATTTTCTATGTACACTATCATGTCATCTGCAAACAGTGACAGTTTTGTTTCCTCCTTTCCAATGTGGATGACTCTTATTTCATTTTCTTTTCTGATCACTGTGCCTAAAACTTCCAGTACTATATGGAATAGAAGTGGTGAAAGTGAACAGCCTTGTCTTGTTCCTGATCTTAGTGGAAAAGATTTAAGTTTTTGCCCGTTTAGTATGATGTTGGCTGTAGGTCTGTCATATATAGCCTTTATTGTGCTGAGGAATGCTCCCTCTATTCCCACTTTGCTGAGTGTTTTTATCATAAATGGCTGCTGTACTTTATCAAATGCTTTTTCCGCATCTATGAATATGATCATGTGATTTTTGTCTTTGCTTTTGTTTATGTGATGTATTACAATTACTGATTTGTGAATATTGAACTGTCCTTGCATCCCTAGGATGAATCCCACTTGGTCATGGTATATGATCTTTCTAATGTATTGTTGGATGCGGTTTGCCAATATTTTGTTGAGGATTTTAGCATCTATGTTCATCAGTGATATTGGTCTGAAGTTTTCTTACTTTCTTTTGTCTATCTGGTTTTGGAATTAGGATGATGCTGGCTTATAAAAAGAGTTTGGGAGTTTTCCATCTTTTTGGATTTTTTTGGAATAGTCTGTGAAGGATAGGGGTTAGCTCTTCCCTAAATACTTTGTAGAATTCTCCTGTGAAACCAACTGGTTCAGAGGTTTTGTGTGCTGGGAGTTTTTTTATTACTGCTCCAATTTCATTTGCTGTTATTTGTCTGTTCAGACTTTCTGCTTCTTTTTCATTGAGTTTTGGAAGATTATATTTTTCTAGGAATTTGTCCATTTCACCTAGGTTTTCTAATTTCTTGACATACAGCTCTTCATAGTAATTTCTTACAATCCTTTGTATTTCTTTGGTATCAGTTGTAATCTCTCCTCTTTCATTTCTGACTGTGTTTATTTGGGTCTTCTCTCTTTTTTTCTTGATGAGTCTGCTTAAAGGCTTGTCAATTTTGTTCATCTTTTCAGAGAACCAGCTTCTTGATTCATTGATCCTTAAAATTGTGCTTTTAGTCTCTATGCCATTTAATTCTGTTCTGATCTTGGTTATTTCCCTCCTTCTACTTGCTTGGGCTGTCTTTGTTGTTGTTCCTCGAGTTCTTATAGTTATAAAATTAGGTTGTTTGTTTCAACTGTTTCTATCTTTCTTAGGTAGGCCTGTACCGCTATGGACTTCCCTCTCAGAATTTCCTTCGCTTTGTCCCATAAGTTTTGGATTGTTGTGGATTCATTTTCATTTGTTTCCAGAAACTTTTTGATTTCTCCCCTAATTTCATTCTTAACCCATTCATTGTTTAATAGCATGCTATTCAATCTCCATGATTTTGAGTGTTTTTGCATTCTTTCCCTTGGGGTTTGTTTCTAGTTTCAGTACCTTTTGTTCAGAGAAAATTCTTGATATGATTTCCATTTTCTTGAATTTGTTGAGGCTTGTTTTGTGTCCTATCATGTGGTCTATCTTTGAGAATGTTCCATGTGCATTTGAGAAGAATGTGTACTTAGCTTCTTTGGGATGGAGGGCTCTATATATATCAGTTAAGTCCATTTCATCTAGGACATTATTCAGTGCCACAATATCTTTGTTGATATTTTGTTTGGAAGATCTGTCCATTTTTGACACTGGGGTGTGAAAATCCCCTAGTATAATTGTGTTGCTGTCAATATCTTTCTTGAAGTCCTCTAAGATTTTCTTTATGTATTTGGGTGCTCCTATGTTGGCTGCATATATATTGACAATGTTTATGTCTCCTTGGTTGATTCTTCCCTTGAGTATTATGAAGTGACCTTCTGGGTCTCTCTTTATGGCTCTTTTTTGGAAGTCTATTTTGTCTGATATGAGTATTGCTATCCTGGCTTTTTCTTTCCCATCCGTTTGCTTGGAAAATTTGTTTCCATCCATTCACTTTCAGCCTGTGTAGGTCTTTGCTCTTGAGGTGGGTCTCTTGTAGGCAGCCTATGTGTGGGTCATACTTTCTTATTCATTCAGCTATTCTGTCTTTTGATTGGGGCATTTAATCCATTTACATTTAAGGTTATTATTGATAGGTACTTATTCATTGCCATTTATGTACCTGTGTTCCTCTCTTTCCCTCTCTTTTCTTTCCTTTCCTTAAAGTAGTCCCTTTAGCATCTCTTGCAGAGCTGTCTTGGTGGAGGTGTATTCTTTTAGACTGCTTTTGTCTGGGAAGCTTCTTATTTGACCTTCTATGTTGATTGAAAGCCTTGCTGGGTAAAGTAGCCTTGGTTGCAGTCCTCTGGTTCTCATTACTTGGAATATTTCTTGCCATTCTCTTCTGGCTTCGAGCGTTTTCATTGAGAAGTCAGCTGCTAGCCTAATTGGGGCTCCTTTGTATGTTACTTCCTGTTTCTCCCTTGCTGACTTTAAGGTTCTCTATTTGTCTTGAAATTTTGCCATTTTGATTGTGATGTGTCTGGAAGTGGGCCTCTTTGAGTTCCTCTTGACTGGGACTCTCTGTGTTTCCTGGATTTGTGTGACTTTTTCTCATTAAATTAGGGAAGATTTCTGGCATAACTTTTTCAAATAGGTTTTCTATCCCTTGCTCTTCTTCTCCTTCAGGTATCCCTATTATATGGATATTATTACATTTCATATTGTCTTGCATTTTTCTTAATCTCTCTGCATTCTTTTTGAGCCTGTTTCCATTTTCTTGATCTTTCTGGGTGGGTGTTTTTTTTCTACTTTGTCCTCCAGCTCCCTGATGCGATCTTCTGCTTCATTGATCCTACTTTTGATTCCTTCTACTGTGTTGTTCAGTTCTGAAATTGTATTCTTCATTTCCTCTTGGCCCTTGTTGATAGCTTCTATTTCCTTTTTCATGTTGATATAGTTTGCAGTGAGTTCATTGTAGCTTCCCTGTAGTTTCTGGAAACTCATTGAGAGTTCGTGGAACTTCCTGATAATCATTGCTTTGAACTCAGAATCTGATAGTTGAGTTGCTTCTATTTCATTTAGCATTCTTTCTGAGTCTTCTTCCTTTCCCTTGATTTGGGGATTGTTTCTTTGTCTTCTCAGTGTTCATGAGACTCTTCTTGCTAGCCTCAGCTGCTTATATTGATCTGTTCTGGCTCCCTGGGTTTATGGTGTGAACTTCTGTGGTAGAATACCTGTGAGATTCTGTGGTGCAGTCTCTTTCAGGTATCCAGGTGTTCACAGCTTCCACCTACTCTTTTTTGTGATCAGTTGGAGGGGTAAGGCAAAATGGTTTAAGACAGCAAGAGAGTATTCTATGATATTTACAGTAGCAGCCAGTAGAGAGGAGATAGGAGATCCTTTGGCTATGTATAGTGTTAATTGTGATCTTCCACCCCACTAGCCACTTTTTAGAAAGGATGTAAAGAAGATAAGACTCTTGTTGGGAAGGAAAAGATTGTGAGTTCGATCTAGAAAGCAGTGAGGATGTGGGAAGTCAGATTCTGAGGTAGGGTGAGAGTAAAGAGTAGTAAATAGGTGTGGTGTGTGAAAGAATAGAGTTGACCACTACAGTAATAGAGTTCAGGAAACTGTGAAGTGGGCTAAGATCTTGGAGGAGTGTTGTATAGTATTTACAACTGTATGTAATAGCTATTATTTACAGTAATATTAGAGCATCAATCATATGACAGAATTTATGAGCTCTAGATAACAAGAATAGGGAGTATAGAACCTTGAGTAGTGTACTAATGGAACACCAATGAAGGACAGTAAATTAGCAATACTCTATGAATGAGATAACAGGGGAAACCTATCAAATGATACAATATAACCAACCAAGCAAAGAAGACTATACAGATAGAAGAGGAATACCAAAATACTATTAAAATGAAAATTAAAAATATAAGAATAATGAAATAATGATAATACAAGTATGCAATTTGTTGCAGGTTCAAAAAAAGAAGAAAAAGGCAGAAGATCGAAAGAAGAAGAGATAAATTTGAAAAAAAAGGGAGAAGGATCAACAGTAGAATGAAAGAAAGGGAGGCACAAGGAATGGATAGATATAAAAATAATAAGATTTAAAAAATAAAAAGTTACTTAAAAAAATAAACCAACAAACCTTTTGTTGGTTTCAGACTGGCCAAACCGGTTTTTCTGTTCTTGCTGGCTCCAGCAGGCTGAGGGGTGACTGGAGTCACTTTTCAGAACTTAGTCAGCCTCTGGTGTACTGTCCCCAGGGCTAGCTGCACTCTGTCTAGAGCCATAATGTCCCTAGGGCTAGCCGCACGTTCTCTTCAGAGCCAGTCTGGGGCTTCTCCACAGGGCCCTGGGTGTGGGATCTGGGTCCCACATGCTCTCTGAGGCTCACTGCCATGGACTCCAGTTTCCTGCGGGGCATGTGCACCTTTTCTGGGTTCATGGGCGTGAAGTCTGTGGATCCCAAGGGGCGCACAATTTCCCTGAATTCATAGCCTGGGTACTGGAGAACCCATGGAGCACCCACACCTTTTCCTTGTTCAGAGCTGTGGTCTTCCACAAAATCACACTCTCTCTAGGTTGGGGTGTGGGTGCAAGGCCAGGCACTCCAGCCAGGTCGCCCTTGGTCGCACAGGCTGGAGCACACACTCTTCCCAGGGCTATGCAAGGGTGCTCACAGACCCTGTGTGAGTGCCTCTCCATCCTCATTCTCCTCTCTGTGCCCCCAAGTAAACAGGCCTCCTCTGGTGCTGCTCAATCCTTGTTTGGCTGGGGAGGGAACAGCTGACCCAGATCTCTCCCAAGAGCCCTGAGGCAGACCCTGGAGCACTGGGCCTGGGGCTGCAGCTCCCTGGATCCGGAGCTGATCCCTGAGCCTTTATTATCCTGAAGTAGTCTCCTTACTGTCTTGTTTTTCAATGTCTGCTACAATTTTTGATCTCCTATTTTCATATATGTTGTGATAATGTTGGCTGTTTGCTCTGTTCCTCTGTAGATCAGCTAGGTTTTTCTCCCACGTGTAGGGTGAAGTGGAATATGCTCCCTCCTACCACATCACCATCTTTCCAGACACATCAGTGGTTCTGATGTGAACAGTGCACCCAGGTGAATGAGGTGAGCAAGCTCAAGTCAGCAGTTCTTTCTCTGAGTGATAGGAGCAGTGTGATTAATTACCCTTTCATAATGGAATTTCTAAAGCCTTATCAACAATTGTCAAGGTTTTCCTACAGATAACAGGGTTATAAACACAGTCCATATTGCCTAATTCTAAACAAAGCAAAAGAAAAATGGGAGAAGAAAGATTTTCCCAATGATTTTATTTATTTATTTTTTAGAGAGAGAGGAGGAGGGAGGGAGAAAGAGGAGAGACACATTAATGTGTGGTTGCCTCTTGAATGCCCCCTAGGGGGAACCTGGCATGTGTCCTACTGGGAATCAAACCAGCAACCCTTTGGTTCACAGGCCAGCACTCACTGAGCCACACCAGCCAGGGCAGAAAGAATTCTCATAAAAGTGGTTCAAATATTTACTTATCTAAGGAGCAGACCCTCTTCCATCTCTTTTTTAAAAATTAGTACCATAGGCAAATACAAATCTTAAAATTCTCCTCTAAATATTAATAAAAGTTTTAGCTATATGACAGAATAAATTCAATTTATTACAACAGTTATAAATTAAAATTAATGTTTTTTGCACTTTTGTCCTGTTGTATTGGCTAAAAAATACTTATTTATTTATTTTTTTAAAAAACTTATTGTGGTTTATTTAATGAAGTAATTTCTACAGCGGACTAGAGTTTAAAAGCAATTACATGTGTGTCATTTGAAGAGAATGCTGTACAATCAATAAGATTCTTCTTAAATCTTTATTTCAAGGACTTTCCCCATCTTTCCACTTAGCAATACAAAGCATTTCTTATTTTTGTAGAAAAAATACATAATATTTTTCTACAAAAAGAAGGCAGACCATTTATGGGCTGGTTCATATACTGAGGATTATAATTTTTTTTAATTTTATGATCCTAATATCAAAAACAAACAAGCAAACAAAACAACACTATCAGAGAATATATCAGTACCCATCATTTATCATTTGGATCAAGAGCTGAGAACTTTGGTTTTTCTCAAACAAATCTTAACCAGTGTGTAAGGACCAGAGAGGAGATGTATATATATATTTTTTGAGTGAACACCTAAACCCTCATAGTAGATTTTGACTCCCACTTGATTTGGAACATTAAATGATTTTGTGTTTGATATTCACACTGTGAACAGAGTCAGTTCCCAACTACCTCATGTTAAATGTCCTTTCTTGCATTTGTGACAACACTGGTCATCACTGTGGTAAACCTTATATCTCAGCGTGTGCTGTTCAAAGTGATCACAGGAAGGCTCTGTCTTCTGTGGGCCACACTGAGAATATCTGCCCCAAACTAAGAAATCACTCTGGGGAGAACTGAAGTCTCCTCTACATTACATTCTTTCAGGGCGCTTGCTAATTTTTCACTTTTATGCATTATGTATACAAGATCTTCTTTCTTGAAAGATGCTCAGCTGCTTTTCTTTCCATCACCACACACACACACACACACACCTGAACACTTACACGCCAAACTCCCCCTCTATCTTTACAGGATTTTTCTAAAGAAGGATATTTAGTGTACACTTTATTGTGTCTCTTTAATTCTATTCACATTTGAGCCACCAACAGAGTTTTCTTTAAATTTGAATCTTGAAGTAAATCAGAGAGGAAGAACTTACCTTATGTGAGCTGGAGAGATGAGGGTGAAACAGTTCTGCTCATTAGACACTTACAGTGACCCAAATAGTGTAGATAAAGCTCAAAACTCCTCCAATCCCTTCATAGCTCCTGGTTATTTTGCATTAGTGCTGCCCTCTGGTGATCACATTTCAAATGATAGCTCCCAATATGGTCAAACTGTTTTTGTCCAACCCCAGGTCATGCCTAGGAGACAAACCAGAGAAAGTAAGTGTCAAGTGAATGTGGACCTCCTGGTTGAAAAGTCAATAAGCATTTCAGGATGGTGAAGGCAGAGTATTAAACCTACCAGCAGCTCTTAGTGACTGCACTGAGTGTACACCCATGAAGCTAAACCTCCCCAGAAGGGCAAATGAATGTGTTCATCCTCCAACTCAATTTCACACCAAACTCAAGACACAAAAGCCATAGAGACTTACTACTAGTGTCATACTTAATGGTTTTAACTACAGGCTTTCTTGCTAGAAATGATTGAAAGGGCAAGTTTTCTAAATGCCTGAGTAGACACATGGGTTTTGAAGGGTGTAAGTGAATGTGTACTAATGTTGATACTTTACAGACAATGACATTAGTGATACCAGTGACACCAGGGAAAGGATCAGCTGCAAGGATGGGCAGTTTATGCAAAGCATTACATCCACATCTGTGACCATTCAGGGATCTGCCACACAGTCTTGGATATGCTCAACGTACCGTTTAGAGTAAAAGACATGTTGCTGTGTTTCTACCTCCATTCAGTTAATGTTAGAAGAATGAAAGGTGCTTTATGACCCCTCTGATTTGACCTAGTAAGAGAATGACATTCAGAATTCTAGGCTTCAGGGCAAGGCCATGCCATCTACAGCAATAATGTAATAGTTCATGACTGGCTTTTGATTCCCACAGGAGTCAGATTGTCTAAATATGGGCTGCAATGTGACAAGGTAGCCAGGCGTCCTCAGATTTAGGTTCTGTCGCATGCACAGATATTAAAGTCAAGTAGGAACAGCAGCATCCATCACAAACAGAAGTGATAGATCTCATTTAGACAAGGACAGGTGGCCCAGACCATTAGCACCTACTGCTTCAGCTAGTGGCCTGTCACATAGTTTTCACCATGGAATTGTAAGAAGTTCACTGTCTCTTCCAACAAAGAAGTCAACATCTCCACTCTGAGTTCATTCTGGGCACCAATTTTGCCTCCCAACCGCACATATCATTACATCAGCCACTATTTTTGCCTCTCCCCAGGCACCTAGTCAACCTACTAACACACAAATCCCCTAAAACATGGCTAACTTGTTGACTCAGCTGATGGGACTCAGGTTCTTGCCTTGGATCATGTTTTGGGATTGAGTTTTAGTTATTCTGAGTTCTCTAAGGCCATTTGGAAATGGTGGTCCATAGACCACACTTTGAGAGCCTGCTCCATATATTTCCACTGGGTCAGAATATACACTAGACACCATTGGCCTTCAATCTTGTCCTCATCCTCAAGCCTGCCCTGCACTCCCCAACTTTGCCAGGCTTCATTGCAACTCCCCTGCTAGCCTAACTACCACACACTCCAACTCCCTTCCTGACTAAAATTTCTGTACTCATGGTGTCCCCAATCTTACAAACCTTCATCTCTCCTCAGAATCCCAGTCCCCAACAGATGCTCATCTCATCTCTCCCTTGATTCTTATCCCATGTCTCCAGTTTCATAACATTTGTTGCCTAGTACATCTGGTTTTCCCTCTTATACTAATCTTAGAACAATAACCTGAGTCTTCAAAATCTTACTCTTTTTGCCAACCATGTGTCTCTCCCCACATACCCATCCTAGTCTGGGAGAATGGCTCCCCTCTCTTAACTGTACCAGCCCCTCCCTCATCACTTAGGTCAACCCCTTACTTGTATGTCTCATCCCCATCCTGAGCTTCCTTAATGAACAAAGCTCTCCTCCATCACCTTCTTATGTCTTCTTTAATCCATACAATGCCTAATACCCCAACCCATATGCTTTATACTTTCTCATCAGGACTCTGAGCTGATCCTATTTTTTTTTTTTTGGCACCCTCATATGCAAACCTCTGCTTACCCACAATCTTCCTCTCACCAGAGAATTCAGTCAAATGACTCAGAGGACCCAAGTAGGAATAAAAAGTAGACCAGAAAAGATATTTATTTCCCATTTCCCAACTTCTGATTATAGGCACTAAAGGTAGACATGTGGACTTTGTGAACATAACAGAGAAATAAAAGAAAAAGACACTGATTTGTGCCCCAAGTTTCAGGTCACAGGAGGCACAAAACTGGGTCTCCCAGTGCAGGCCTGTGGGGGCTGATGTCACAGGGACCTGCATGTTTACTAGACTTTCTAGGGTTCATGACAGAACAATTTTCAAACCTCCATAAGCTTTTCCATGAATGTGAGTGAAAATGTATGTACAATGCAAACACTATTGATGGGCAGGCCACAGCAGAGTTTCAGAGGTTCACACCTTCCCTTTCTATCAGATTCTAAGACAAAGGCCACTTCAAGGCAAACACATCTGGAGAGAAATCTGGGAAGTCAGGTCATCTTTGGCTGTGAATACCAATTCAGAAGTAAGGCAGGACAACTGGAAACAGTTGCTTGGAAAACTGCATCAAGATTTTAAAATATTGGACACTTTGAAAATAAAGTAAGGATGGGCACTGTGAGTGAAGTGAAAATATCTGCTAATTACAAGTAGGTGATATCAGAGTGAGAGATGCATTAAACAAATTTAAAGAGGCAAGAGAGAATTTCTTATAGACCATGCATTAGTATAGTGAGGCAGAATGCAACACCCTTGAAAGAGAAGGCTGAGAAGATTTTAAGAACAAGAGAAAGAATCAGAGACACCTCTGATTGCTATTTGGCTTTACAAAAAAGAAATGTAAAGTAAAGCATTTATGAAATCTTCCCAGTATGTCTTTTCACCTCATGCTTTTAAAGGTCCACACAGAAGTTAATCTTTTACTCTCCCAGAGAGATGAGACACAGACACCAGGAGGATTAAATTTAAAGTCAGGGGCTGATGCGTTCCTGGCCAGCAGGATCCTTGTGTGTTGTGGCTGCTATGAACACATACACATGGACTACAGAAATCCTGTGGAGGAAATGGATGGCATGGTCACTCTCTAAGTGAGAGAGAGGGCCCAGTCTCCCACCTGGACAGGCTTTTATTGCTTTTCTGGGTATATTACATTGAGGATGGCCCTTAACTATTATGCACAGGTTTGCTGTAGGTGACTACCTTTTACATATAACAAAGGAAAGAATGTTGCTAATTACTTTGAAGAGAAGGATGTTACAGATCAGAGGGGAAAGTGGTTGAACTGGTTACAGTCCATACTTGGGAGTCCATACTTTAGCTCAGATTTAGGAAGTTACAGTAAGTACTTGCTGCCTCAATTCAGGGTAAGGGAGTTTTAGAAAAAGCAAGCCTCATAGTGGCCTAGGTACAATGCAGTCCTGATTCATCATGGAAAACCTATCGGTTGGCATGGCTCCTGTGTACCTGACCTTGCTTCCCTCTGGCCTTTGTGAGTGGGAGCTGAGCTACAACCCACACCACATGTAACGGCTCCCTACAAGGGGCTTATGCCCTTGAGACAGACACACTCTGAATGATAGCACTGCAAGAGGAATTTAAGGAGACTTGTGTATTTCAAATGGGGAATAAAATAATTTTCAATTACAAATTTCAATTCTATTTCTGAAGAAAATGCTCTAAAACTGTAGAGGTCAGAGGCCTGCAATCAGGAAGAACTTAAGTAAGTGTCAGTGAGTCTGAGGAACATAAAAGCCTCTGGTTAATAATGAAACTGCTTTCTGCACAGTGGAGGGAGACACAACTACATCTCTTTCATCCAAGACCCAGTTTTCACCTCCATCAGTTATTGCAATTTATAAAGAGGTGCAAAACAGCTGAGAGTTCCTGATCAGAGCCAGAATCTGATCTCCCAGAAGGCTGTGCTTCTGGAGATTTTCATTTGGACACTATATTTTTCTCTACAATAATATTCCCTGTCTTCAAACATAATCCCTAAGGAAGACATGTGTACTTGACCCTAAAACATGGCTGGAGTTGCCTGATTTGACCCCATCAGTTACCTAAGAGCAGAGGAACTGACTTTCACCGCTTGGTTTGCTCTAATGAAAGTATTTCTACAGAACACATGGTGGGAGTTTTGTCACTTGAGGTTAAGGAGCTTCACCGTCACAATTCACTTGTAGTTTCTCTAGCTTTGAGTGCTGTACTCCTCTCCAGGAGGTATCAAAAGACCAAGAGTTCAAACTTAGCTTCATAAACTATGGGTTCATTTCTAATTCCATGGGCATTGGTCTGAACTAGGACATTTGAGCTAAAGTCCTCGCTTTATTACCAAAGTTTCTAATTATATCATATTAACAGAAAGAACAGAAATGGACTAAACTAATCAGATAGTTTTATTGACATATAAATAACAATACTGAAGACTTTAGAAATCTTTTGAAAGCTATCTAAGAGAAAGGCTAAGATCAGTGTTGCTACCCACATGGGTGCCCTCTTGTCCATTCCCATTGTCTACAATTGCAACCAGGTGCTTCTTCACATTTGCATGGAGAATTGACAGAGCTCAGATTCTGTGAGCTCATCACCTGCTCCCATTGGTTATCACAGAACCACTGCTCATTCTCTGAGGAACACAATGTTAACTCCACTGTGGACATGGTACAAATGAGACCAAACCAAAGCAGGGTTTGGTTTGAAAGGTGACCTTAAGTCAACAATAATGACAATGTCAGCTCACATTTTTGAGTGTTTATTGACTTAATATAAATCTTTTAAGAACTATTCACCTGCAGACAAATGTATTATAATAATGCAAAGAAAGTTATTCTAGAGTTCAATAACACAGAGGAAGAAATAAGGGTCACTAATATAGCACATTTAGTAGAATGGGTCGACTTTCAAGCCTCATGATGAGGTTTGATGCTTTATAGTTGTAAAGCCCAGCATCTTCCCTCTTGACTGGGTCTATGGTGAGTCTTCTGCCATCCTTGGTCAGCTTCATTCTCTCTGTGAAATTCAGATTCATGCCATTGAACAGCCACTGGGTGGAGAGTCCATTTGTGTAGCAGGTGAAGACCACATTATCTACATTCTCTCTGACTGCATAGCTGCTAGCTAGGAGGACGGGCACTCTCAGAGGCTCTGTGGAGAAACAGAGAATGTCAATCTTTGAGATTGTGCTTGAGACATGGAGCCATGCTGCTTCCTCAGGGATCTCCACCACTCACAGTCCACAGTGAGCTATGTAAAGATCACCAGAGTTTGGTCCTGACATTTGCAGAAATAAAATTCTCTAAGTTCAGGTGACAGTATGTAAAGTGAAAGCTACACCTCTTCTCTGAGCCCAGTTAACTTCAGGGGGATTCCATATCTGTTCCCTCACTCATCTCTGTAGTAGCAGCACACAAAACCCCTTCCCAGTGTATATGGCTCATAACCTCATCATCAGGTACAATTTTTCTCTCGTGAGCTTTATTGATCTTTTCCTAGAACTTTTTTTTTGACTTCACAAAACATCAGGTTCCACTCCTTATGAAAACATTTCCATACTTTGGGGAAGACAAGCTTAACACCTTTGACCATCTGTGGGGTCAAGGGCAGTTTATAACAAATGAAAAAAGCATTAAGTTTTTCTTAAAAAATTTATTAAGCATTAAGGATGCCCCAATCCAGTGTTTGTGGCTTACACCTTGAGG
Organism: Trachops cirrhosus; assembly: GCA_028533065.1. Taxonomy (NCBI): domain Eukaryota; kingdom Metazoa; phylum Chordata; class Mammalia; order Chiroptera; family Phyllostomidae; genus Trachops; species Trachops cirrhosus. Next base: position 36,579,985 of record CM052550.1, read on the forward strand.
ATTTCTATCTAAAAGCCTTCTCACTCTGAACAAGACTTTATTTCCTTGACAACTGAGTCAATATCATGGTATAATTAATCTCTAGAGGGAAGTAGTTAAGGTTTTAACAAAAGACATTGACTGTAGGAATAGAAGGAAATGATTCATATAATAAAGGTCACACATAACAGCCCAGAGCTAACACAATATTCCCCAGACCACCTGACTTCCTGGTTGACCAGAAGCATTTTCTTGCAGCTACACAGACTTCTTTCACCCAGCTGAGGTGTGTTTCTATGAGGCACCATTTCCCAGGACATCCTACAGACTGGGGTTTGAGAGAAACAACAAATAAAGTCCAGAAGCAAACAAGCACTAAGTTAACTACTCGGGCCTCCGGCCCAAGACGTGGGTCAGGATTTTCCAGGTAGTGTGACTGAAATGAGACTGTGAGGCAATGAATGATAGAGCAGGGTCCAAGAAGTGATTTAGCAAAGAAAAAAAAAGGACAGGCAGAAGCCAATAATGGCAGCAGAATCATCTACTCTGCCCTTGATTATTAAGTTTTTCTCTTTTCCATGATGGCAGCTGAGAACTTGTACAAATGGAAAATGAGTGACTTGCAGCAAATGTGGAGCACTGACTTCCTGAAATTCTGGTGTTTGTGCAATTTGTGTAAGGTGGCCATGAGAAAGAAATATGGAAAAACTTAAAATTATTCTGCATGTGAAATGATGATTAATACCCAATGGCCTAAGACTAATTGCAAGAAATACTATTTCCTTAGAAAAAGAGGAAAAGGATATGCGCTGATGGTCATAGTTCCTGGAGGCACAGAAAGCCTGTCCCTTATGGCCAGAATTTAAAAAACTCTGTATCCAGGTTCCTGGTTCACAAGTGATTTTGGATTATTCATTCATTTCTTTCATTCTCCATTTATTTCTTCCTATTTCATGAACAGCAACTCAGTGTTTGTTACTTATTGGTCCATGAGCTGGTTTCAGGGGTAGAGTGGGTAGTAAGAAGACAAAGTCCTTTTCTTTACAACTGCTGGGAGAGACTGCACCAAAACAGGGAACAAATAAGTGATGTCAAATCCAGTGCAGGGAGGAGTGGATGGGCCACCTGAGGGGGTGCTTGGGTAATCTATACAGTGATTCTGATTGTTACTGCAGGTACATTGGTTCTAGTGTAAAAATGGATTATGTCTCCATGTTTTCACTCCACAGACCAAATTGTATTCCTATGAGCTGAGGACACTTAATACAAAAAGATTCTTAGTCAGTTTTTTTGGTTTAGAATCCAAAGACCCTCTTCTATGGTCCCCAAGGTAGAGAAATTAATTCTGTGGCTACAGACAGCCCAAGCTTGACTCTGATGAGCTGTTTTTATTCTGTGTGATTCTATTGTAGTGACTGTTTCTCCCTGTTCCTTAGTTTATTCTCAGTGAAGAAGGTTGCCAGTGCGTTAACTATAAAGTATGGTCAGTATCTGACCTAACTCCTGAAATGAAAGAGCTGCTCACACAAAGAATCTCTTATTGATTGACTCCCAGATCTCTTATTGGTCTGAGCTGATCCCTGATCCTCATTAGGACCTTCCAGGAGCATCTTTTTTTTTCAGTTTCTTTCTGGAGATGCTGATCTTTTTATGAACCTTCCTAAGTCCCCCAGGACACTCAGCTATATCCATAAGCATAGTCTGAGTGTGCCCTCCACACACAGACTCAGGTGATACCAAACTCCATTTGTACCAAGAAGTGACTCTTGGGCCTGAGTGAGGACTGCTGACAGGTTCAGGAGCCTTGTGAGTCAGGGGCCCTTTAAACCATTATACATTCTGCCATTTCGAGGATGCCAAACCCAAACTGTCACAGATTGATTTGTGTCCCTGGAGTCAAGATCTCTGGCAGAGGGCTCTGGGGAGGGGTTTCTGAGCTGAGCTCTGTGTGAATATCAGGAGGCCTCTCAGACTATGCTGTGACCTAGTATAGCAGGACCAGCCTCAGGTCAAGTTCATAGGAACATGCTCAGGCGGCTGAAGTGAGACTTGTTTCCCTCTGCTGAGTTACTCTCATCAGACTGTTCCTTCTGTCTGCAATGACTGTCTGCAGGGCTGCAAGTTGGGAAGGTAACTGAGACCTTAAGATGCTTGTCTACACTCTGTGTATCCTACATTAAATGTCAAAACTGAACCTGAAACAAAATGCAGAGGGGAATGGAGGTAGTGTCCAGGACTGTCAGTCCTGTGTGTGAAGTAGGAGTCACCGCACCAGACCCCAAGTCTTCAGAGAGCAATCACTCACCATACACATGAAGCTGCCCAGATCCTATTTCTGTTTCTGAATCTGGAAGGTGGACCATTAGGGTGTATATTCCTGTGTCATTCATGGTGACCTTCTTCAACAGCAAGGATCCATCCGCTGTTACTACTGCTGTTCCATTGTTTTCAGGACCACTTAAAATGACACCTGATGTCATCATAGAAAATGCAATTATATTATTTTTGTCCACACCGTTCCCCTTGTGCCACACGAAGCCTACAGCCTCAGGAGTCTTATTGTAGATACGCAGGTGCACATCTGCCCCTTTGGGAGCATAGGTCGACACAATAATGATTTCGGCTGTGGTGGGCAGGCTCCAGAAGGTCAAGAGTGAAACTAGGAAATAAGAAATAATGAATCAATGTCTGTATCTATGTACTGGGACTGAAAGATGAGGCCCTGAATCCTGAGTGGGTCTCTTTATCTCTCAACCTTTGTCTGTAGGTGAGTGTGTGTCTTCCATGGTCAAGGTCAACAGCATGGCCCCCATTACTTCAGCACCTCTGAAGCTGTTATTTTTTCTGTTTCAAATACTTATCTCCAGGTGTTTGTCTTGGTCACCTCCTCACTGTGTTTAGACCAATGCTGACACTCAGGAGCAGTTTTGAAAGACACATTTGCTGACCACCTTCTCTAAAGATTCTCTGCCTTCACTTTCTGACCTATCTGGCTCTGTTTTTGTTTTGTTTTTTTTTCATGGCTGTTGTGGGTACCTGACCTCATGTCAACACCATTCCTTGTCCCTCTCTCCTCCATAGAACATGGGCTTTCTGAGAGCAGGGCTTGTCTGATCTTGTACCTCCAGTGACTACAACTTGAAAATACATGGGGATGAATGAATGAGTACTGTACCTCCTGGGGTTTATTTGCCCATTTCTGGGATTTGTGGTAAAGACAATGTTTAGCACCCCTGTTTAATTTTTCTGGTGTTTCCAGACATAAATCATTATTACTACTAGTTTTCATAATTCAATACTTAGTGATGAATAACAGGCAATGAACAGCAATCCACGTTTTCCTGCCTCCCACCATTTCCAGATTATGAGATTTTCCTCTTGCTGGTCCCTTTCCCCGTACTACTCTACTCCTTGTTCTTTACCCTCAAGTCCAAACAGAAGCCTTCCTTCTTTTTTCAGAACACTGGTCTCTTCAGCAGACCCCAGGCAGTCTCTGTGCCAGATTCTTAGTCTGCCCAAAGGGATTTCCTCCTACTCACCAACCAGCAAGAGCCCTTGCCATTGGACAAGTCCTCTGCAGATAGAGACTGAATTGGATCCCATGGTATATGTTCTCTTCTCTGTGGCTGCCTCTTTGACAGAAACTTGAGGTTCTGTGATACTCACAAGCTCCTGTGTCCAGAATGGTGCAATCTGCTGTGTGTCCTAACTGTAGGCTGAGCTTTATTCTGGGGCAAGTTTACTATTCTTGTCATGTGAACTGGGAGCAGGGACTATGCACATGACCATCCCACTCCCTGCTCTAGTTTTTGCCACCCTTGGCCCTTCTAACTGGTACTGCCCTCCCATAATTTGGTTCCTTTGAAGTCCTGAGGCCTCTCAACACCACACAAATACAAATGTAAACACATGCCCACATGCATAAATGCAAACCCAACACCCACTCCCATGCTGTATTTGGAAAAGCACAAGCTTGGGGTTTCTGGGTTTAGGGGTTTCTCCACAGTCAGGTCAGGTGCCCAATAGACTTTCTCACAGCTTTCTCTCTCTCTCTCTCTCTCTCTCTCTCTCTCTCTCTCTCTCTCTCTCTCTGTCTCTCTCTCTCTCTCTCTCTCTCACACACACACACACACACACACACACACACACACACTTGAGGCTTCCCTTCAGAGCAGTAGTTCTTGAACTAAGTCACAGAAACCTGTCACAAGGAAGTCACTCCTGCTGTGTAACAACGGATCACTTCTGAAACATTGTAAACATTGCAATGCCCAGGTGACACCTTAAAAATGCAGCTTAAGCAGCTGTCCAGCTAATGTGGGTAGTCATGCAGAGTGAGATCCCTTGATGTGAAAGTAGAACCACCTATCCTGCTGTCCTGTGTACACGGGAAGTCTCCAGATCCTGTTAAACTGCAGATTCTAACTGGGTGCAGTGGGCCAGAGACTGTATCTGACAAGCTCTGAGGGGAGGTTGATCTTAATTATGGCCTCTGGAGCTCACTTGCAATAGCAAGGCTGACAAGGACACAGGTGTCTTGAGAGGATGACACACTACTGCCAGCATAGACCTCTGCTGTGTCTTTAGCTTGGGTCTGTCAGCATTACACAGAGAGCCCCAGACATTATTAAAGAGGGGGATCATTTTTTTGGGATGCAGAAACCCAGCTGGGTACCAGGTCTTCCCCATGTTCTCAAAAGCTCTCTGGTTTTATTTTTTTTCCCACATGAAGGTAATTAACAGAAATAACTCTGGGGATTATCACTTGGTGATAATTGTAGAGGGGACCTTTCTTCTATCTCAGGTTGCCACCAGACTGGCTTTTGCTTCCAGGGACAAAAACTCAAAACCAGAATTCTTAGTAAAACATGCAATTTTGGGTGTGAAGTGGAAGATGTCCTCTGTGTCCCAGGAAGAAGGGACTGTGGTGAAAGGTTTGGTGCCTGTGGACTGCCTGGTTCTCAAGAGACAGTTTCAGGTAGACCATTCCTCTCCAAGTCTGTTTGTAGGACCTGTCATTGTGCTGCTGGCTGTTGGGAAAACTCCTGAGTTATCCCTGGGCAGATTCCTTATTGTCACCAGACTTGGACATGGATGATGCCAGGGATGGAGTGGAGAGCAGCACAGAAACCCCTGAGAGAGGAGGTGCTCCTAGGCTCTGTCAAGGTAAAAAAAAGTCCAAATTTATACAGCAATGTAATGAGTTTATCTGATCCAAACTGACCTCATATGCCTTGGAGAAAGGACTCAAACACTTTGAAGAAAGGCAGTTTTTCAGTTTATTTTATACATTACCATCAAAGTAGAAGTTGATAAAATTTGCATAAAATTCAGAAGGAGGTGAAAGAAAACATAGCAGAGAGATCTCCAGAATTGGAAAAAAAGGCAAAATGGAGACACACATATTTTTTCCATTGGTGGGTAGAGGATAATTAGCATTTACGGGACACAGACAAGGTGTGCAGGGGACCAGAAAACATACAGGATGCTGTGGTCTCATACACTTGTCCCAGACTCTGTGAAGTGAATGGTCCAGTGAAGAAAATCACTCAGATGCATCAAACTTATGCTCTCCAAGATGCACAAAAATGGATCCAGGCTCACTTAAGTTAAAGACTGACCTTTCTTAGGGAAAATACAGACCTGGGATGTGACAATCTGCCAAGATAGAAATTTTTAATTGGAATAATTTGTGAGTATTGTCAGGACTGCCATGTGGACCACTGAGCTTGTCACCATTACTGCACACCCCATTTCTGTTAACAGTCTGTGGAAGTAGCAAGTGGGGCAGAGCAGTAAAGAGGGAGGACCTGAGAAAAGCCTGTTGAAGCAGGGGATGAAAATCAGGCTACTTCTCCATCTTCACCAAAGTCTGGTTCCTGTGTCTATTTCCTGTGTGTTTCAATGTTGTGTCCTAGAGGAAAGAAGCAGACCTATAGCCAATGTCAGGTGCTGCACAGGGTTTCTGACCGGTACGTGGTGAGCCTAGTGAAAAAGCAGGCATTGTCCTGACTATTATGAGTCCAATGTCAGGATAACTGTTTCATCATGGGCATGTGCTGACCCATACAGAGCTCTCTGCTTTCAAGTATCCAAAAGAAGGGCCTGGTGAAGGTTCTCTTGAGGCTTTTGGAAAAGAATGCTGGCCTGGAGGGTCCATCCAAAATATTTCTGTGCGTCCTCCATAATTACATTGCGATGTTGCATATAAGTCATTTCTGTGTTCCTGTCTGCCCCTGGAGCACAGGAGCAGGAGCATCTCCAAGTGAATATTCAACTAGGGCCCCTGTGTATTCTTTTATTAGGAGAAGAGAGGCTTTTTTAGACCCCTCAGGACCTTGCGATGGAAGCAACCACAGATTCTGGGTTACCCTGTCCCATTCTGCACAGGAAGTTTTCCTTGTTCCCCAGGACATCATGAAGTAGAGACATGTCTTCAGAGCCAACAGGCAGGTGTCCCACAGACCAACAATTTTGAGAATGAAAAGTCTTCCCTCATGCCTACAAGGTCAGGGTATATTCTTTATTCCCCTGGCAGTAAGTCTTGCAAGGGTTAAGGATCCAGTGTTTCTGCCAGTCACCTATATGTGAGAACAGGAAAAACACAGGCCTGGGGTGATGAAACGTAACTCACAGGTGGCACTGAGGAAGGCTGTGACTTTGGAGGAATAAGTGTAGTCCAACCCCTCACTGTTAGGAAGTTTCTTTCATTCCTCCTGACTGTATGAGAAATAAAAGGCTGACCCTAGGATGTCCCCAAGCAGGCCCCATCCTCCTGTCATGCTTACAGGAGTGTTTTGTGTCTATAAGAACATAATTTGACTGCAAGTGTCACACAGACTGACAGGCTTCCACTGGGCAGTTTCCCATATTGATTTAACAAGTATTTACAGAGCATCTGTTATGTGTCAACCTCCTGACTAGGCTCTGGAAACTCCAAACAGAGTAAGACAAGTGTGGGCCCTGTGCTCGTTGACTTTACCTTGTAACACAGACAGGATTTCAGGTAAATCACAGCTCTAGGAACTGAATTATAATCCAGTGAAGGGGACTCAGAAGAAAACTTCTGGTCCCTCCAAAGTATGTAATTGAGTCTCGGCTGCTCTGGGGAGCATGGAGAGCACCTCTGATAAAGTAACCACTTGGCTGAAACCTGGAGAGGTAGTGGACATTTACTCCATAAAGAGAGAGGGTGTGAAAAAAAAAAGCTTCCTCAGAAGATTGACCTTTGTAGTGGTGATGCATGCCTAGATGGAAGAGTAGACAGAGTCCATTGCAGAAGCTTGAAGAGTTAGAAAGACTGTGGAATGAGTGGTGCTGTTTTGGTGGGTCCCCTGGTGCACTATGGAGGCTGCTGAGGTGGAGTCAGTGGTGTCCCAGAAAGGTTCCTTCTGCAGAGTAATTCTGCCACACCCTGTGGATAAGTAGAAATATGGGCAAGAAAATGTCATGTTATAGTTGGGTATCTTTTTTTTTAGTTTTGGACTTTGTATTCAACTTATACTTTAGGCAATATTTCATAGATCTATATATAATTGTAATATAGTCATTGAATTATACTTGAATATAATGAGCTTAAGATATTGAAAGTATGCAATTTATGAAGTGTTTTCAGATGCATGCACCAGAGAAGTTGTACAATGAAAATAAAGACCATGTCCCTCACTATTAAAATCTTCTCGTTCCCTCTTGTAGCCTCTTTTTTCTTCTCATCTCCACCTCCTTTTTTAGTGTTAAGTGAATTCTCCTCAGTTTTTTCATTGCAAATTCCTTGGCACTTTCTGGAATTTTCAAAAATTTTATCATAAATTATTCAATTTGAGGCCAATTTTGGCTATTTTGTCATAGTTATTTCTTTTTATTCTGTATTTATACCTCATTCCAGGGATGCATTAATATTGATTATCTATTCACCCTTCATGGACACTTGTGTTGTTTTCAATTTGGGTCTCTTACAAGTAAACCTGCCATGAACTTATGTGCAGAAAAGTCTTTAACACAAAGAATCAGTGCTTGTAAAACCACTGAATAGCTGTAGAAATAGAAGTTAGGGAGTTACCCCTGGAAGTCTGGTCTCAAGGTTGCACTGCCACAGGCACTCTCAGAAGTTAAAATATGTGTGTTTCTTCACATAAATCTGTGTCTGCCACAGCCTGCCATCAGTCACCACAGTAGCAGAAACAATAGCCCCATCTTTCTCCCAGTTTCTAAATTACGAACCAGTGTACCTCAGAAACTGCATTTAATTCACATCTAGATTGACAATCACTAGGTGTAGGGGAAAGGTAGTGTTTAAGTTTTCAATGCCTCTCATATAAGGAGAAACCTCCTAAAAAAAGAATCATGTATGCCAAGTGCCCACTGATAATATGTAGTCCACCTGCAGGCTGTGTGACTCTGGGTGAGTGACCCCACCTCGAGAAGCATCAGTACTCTCATGTGATGTCACAAACATATGTTTGGTCTTCTTTCTTGGATTTTAGAAAAGAGCAGCTGACTCTTGGAATTTTGTAAGGGATGAGGGTGATAAGAGTGCTTTGTGTTGTGATGATGCAACTCTTGGCAGCCCTCTGGGGAGTTACAGAGTGAGGACAGGTCACCAGAAAGACCTGGTTCTGATCAGAAGCTTGGAATTTTCAGCTATCAATGTAAGAAATGTTTCAACCTGATGGGAACGTTTATGACTCTACTTGGGCTAAACATGATGATAATTGTGGGAAGGAAAATCCCAATGGACTGGGAAAATGTTCTGAAACATGGCAGTGTCACCCTTATTTTATACAGTACAGTGAAAGCAGGAGGCCTAAGGGGTTACATGTAATCCATGGGCTGTGCATTAAGGAGTTGGAGGATGCAAAGTGCAGAAATCTCTGGGACTGGGTAAAAAGTAAAACAAATGGACACAATTGTGAGGTGGGTTGGTACAGGAAAGATAGCAGTTAGCAATAAACACAATAACCACAATAATGGAAGGGTATGTGGTCTCTGCTATGGAGCAGTGAGGGGTCTTGAATAAAGAAAAATATCCTGATATTTTAAAGTTATGTTATATTACAGGAAAAAATAAAAATAAAAGAAACACCTTATTTAAGGTAAAGATTGACTTTCATCAGGAAAGAGATTGGCCTTGGACATGACTACTCACCATAACTCACTTTTGGTTGAAATTTTAATTTCAGAACATCCTATGTGGTTACTTCAGGCCTCTGAGTTTTTAAGTCCAAGCACACAGGCCTCCCCTGACCTTGTCAGGTTTAGTATGTGGTCCCAACTTTGTCCACACTGCCCTCTTTGGTTATAAATCAACTTAAAAGATGCATTGCTGACCAATCTTTTGGTTAGATAATATTGTCTCAAGTGATAGGAAGGGACCCTTAGGAAGTCTTAGCATTTGTCTTGCTGAACGATAAACCAATTGTGATGCAGCAAGACCTTCACCTTGGACGGAAGTCGAGGCTGAACATTGTCAAAAGAGAAAAGCAGGTAAATGGGAGCAGTCAGTCCCACGGGCCTTTATTAGACAAATACTCTGGATCATTTTGAACCTAGAAGCTTTCGTGATCTAAATTGTGTTGTCTTCATTTCTCCGTATTTTTCATCCTGTATTACATTTACTTATAATTTGAGGACATGCTCCACACCAGTCCAGTTTTACCCATCTGACCATGAGATGGGGTCATATTTCCTATGCCCATCTATTATTAATTATTCATTATTAATCTTATTTTTGCTAGGTGTATGCTAGGAAGCTGTGACCTTAAAGTTTATTTGGGGACCAGGATTTAAGAACACAATGCTGTGAAGTACAATTACCATCTGAAAGCTCCACAGGTGAGGACAGTAAGAGTTTCATAGGTACATTTCCTCTGCTTCAGCAGCCGGCATGGAGAGCAGTATTTAATAGCCACTTCAGCACCTGTTTGAATAATATAGTTAGCAGTCCTATTCAGTTAGGATATGAGGATATTCATATAATTAGGTTCTAGCATTTATTTTACAAAATTCCTTTCCTAATATTTTTATTCCAGTAACCTTCAATAATTTCTTTGATTTTAGTTATTTTCTTTTCACTCAGAAATAACCAACTTAGGAAGACAGACTACTTACTTTAAAAAAAAGATTTTATAAATTTATTTTTAGAAAGAGGGGAAGGGAGAGTGAAAGAGAGGGAGGGAATCATCAGTGTGTCCTTGACTCTCTCTCACATGCCCCTACAGGGCATGTGCCCTAACTGGGAATCAAACAGGCAATGCTTTGGTTTGTTGGCTCCACTCAGTCTACTGAGCTGCAGCAGCCAGGGATAAACACCTGATTTTTAAACTCTCTTAACACACACACACACACACACACACACATGTGCGCACACATCACCTTTCCTTCTTTTGCAATCGCATTTCTTCTAAATTTCAAGATGTTGCCAGAATGGGGGCCCTGCTCAGGGCAGGATTGCCTAAGGTTAATGATTAATGCATGGATTCTTGATTTGTGCAGGAAGAATTTCACAAAATAAAGCCAGGTGATTTTGAGGGTATATTTATTTAAGCAGGGGACAGTGAAACAAAGATGGACCAAGAATAAATAGAGAATCAGAAGAGAGACTCAGTGGGGCTGCTTTGATTCTCTTAAAACATTATGGGAAACATGTGAGACTGTGAGGGGCTGCTCTCAGCTTATTGCAGAGTCACAGAAAAGGGGCCTTATGGAAAAGTTTAGGGGGTTTGCTTGGGACAAGCTGCTGCTGCCGTGCTACTTTATTAAAAGTCTCTTGGGAACCCCTCAGAGATGACAAGAAGGGAAATTTACCCTCCCCTAAAAAAAGAAAAACAATTCACTAGGTGTGCCTCAAGAAGTTTACATGCCCCACTGGATGATTAGCTTAGTGGACTGAGCATTGGCCTATGAACTGAAAAGTCACTGGTTAGATTCCCAGTGAGAGCACGTGCCTGGGTTGCAGGCAAGGTCCTCTGTTGATGGTGTGCAAGAGGCAACCTATCGATCATTTCCATCACACATTGATGTTTCTCTCTCTCTCTCTCTCATTCTATCTCCATCCACTCTCTAAAAAATGACTAAATAAATTTTTTTAAAAATAAAATCAAGAGTGCACACAGTTTTATTTGTGTTGAGAAGCTTTGTTGCTTTCAGGAGGTGAAAATGTTAGGTGAGGTCTCAGGGAAGATCTCAAGATAATATTCATGAGTGTTTTCAGGTGTAACCTTCAGGGTGTGGTCTCCACTACTTGGTCAGTACCAAGTCAGAAGGTCTAAATTGCATGAGCAGCTATATGCCAGAAGAGGAAATGGCACCCTGAAACAAGTTCAGCCACCTTTCTCAATTTCTCCACTTCACTTGCAAAGGAGTATTTCTAGGTTCTTACTAACCTGCCTCAAAAGAAAAAACATAAAAAGAATATTTTTGGTAAAATAAAAGTTATCATATACATTTTAGAAATTATTAGCATTTGTGTTACATACACACTGTTTGAGAAAAGCCTGAAGAACAACTATAAGTATTATTATGACTAATTTTAGCAGACAGGTAAAGACAATCAAACTTACAATGGTCAACATCAATTTGAAGTTATACGGCATTTGTCAATGTCTGGGCATAGCTGTCTGTCTCTGACAGCAGCAACTTCTCATCCTTAAAATATGTTTGATTGTGATGAGTAGAGGCAAGCATCAGAGACAGGGACAGGTGTACTTTGGCTGTTGGGCCCCTGATCAGGTTTTTTCCAACAATGATGGCCAGTGTCTTTAACTGATGTCTCCTCCATTAGACAAAATGTGTTACTGTCTTTGAAGTCATCATCATTGCCTTGCAGTGCACCTGTGAAATGGATACCACTACTTTATCATTCTTTATAAGTTGATTAATATGTTTTGATAAAATGCAGAATGTCTCATTTAGTAAGGTTGATCTATATGTCTTTCTGTTTAGATGTATAGGGTGACCAGTTATTATTGAATGAGGAGAAAAGCTATGTGTTTACCATAAGGAGTAAATTGCAGGTTAAAAGACTTTTTGGCTAAAGGTGGTTAAAAGATTCTAAAATTTTATTTAGATAAGTTTTAATTGCACATTTTGTATGTTTTACCACACCAGAAAATTATGGTGATGGGCACAATGAGAATATTATAAATAGAGCACATATTAGAAATGCATTGCTTTGTTTGCCCAGAGAAATGAGTCCCTCAGTCACTGTAACTCAGGGAGAGTTCCCCAATTGGGGTTCATTTCTCCCAATAATAATTTAACTTTGTTGAAGCTGTTGCTCTAATTCAAGAAAATGCCTTAACCCAGTTGGAAATTATATACAATATAAAGCTAACACACATTTGTATCCTTTTTTTTTGTAAAGGGTTTTTATTTTTTTTATTTTAGTTTATTCAGTACAGTTTCTATCCTTTATTCCCATTCCAGCCCACCCACCCATTCCTCTCCTCCTCCCTCCCCTTTCCAACCCCCCCTAGTTTTGTCCATGTGTCCTCTATATTTGTTCCTGTAAACCCTTCCCCTCTCCCCTTTGATCACTGACTACCTGTCCTGTATTTCAGTGTCTTTTGTTATATTTTACTTGTTTCTTTGTTTTGTTGTTTAGG
>CM052550.1:36593065-36656146 GCA_028533065.1 Trachops cirrhosus
GTGTACTAGGGTCCCTTTTTCTCCACAACCTCTCCAGCACTTGTTGTTTGTTTTTTTGTTTATGATGGCCATTCTGACTGGTGTGAAGTGGTATCTCATTGTGGTTTTAATTTGCATCTCTCTAATAGCTAGCGATACATTTGTATTCTTGAGATGGTAGCATTCATATAAAGTTCCGTTGCCATATTTCAAGTGGGTCTGGGGAAAGTGGTAAATGTATATGGGCCTGGTTGAATGATAATCCAGTTTCGTATTTGGACAGATAGAACATCTGCTGCAGACTTTATGAGCTACAGGAAGAGGTTTCCAGTTGTATTTTTACTTCATGAGATCGTGTTTTTAAAAACCCAATGCATGGATTCCTATACATGTTAAAGTATCAATAATTGAGTCCCTATGAATAAGATTGGTTCCCGTTTGACTATGTTTATTTATGCTTAGCTTCCTCAACCCCCACCCACACTTTCTTTTGTCAGACCCCTTTTTCTTATTCTGCAGTGGTCCACTGGAACTATAAAAGAGGGCTTTTTTTTTCATTTAATAAAAAGTAACATGCATTCTCAGTTCAAAATAATTTGGCTGTTGAATACTGCCCAGTGAGCTGCAGGATCAGCTAAGTGAATTTTTTTTTTTTTTTTGCTTTCATGGTAGCAGCTTTGGAAGTCTTGAAATTTTTTTTTCACTAGGAATTTTCTTTTAAAAATTATTTTATTGTTGTTGAATTACAGTGGTCTCCATTCACCCACCACCACTCCCCCTCACCCCAAACATCCCCACCACCCTCCCTTGCTTCCATCCCCTCCACCTTGGTTTTGTCCATGTATCCTTTGTGGTTGTTCCTGAAAACCTTCCCCACTTCCCCCCATTATCCTTACCCATCTCCCCTCTGGTTACTGTCAGATTGCTCTAAAGTTCACTGTCTTTTGTTATATTTTTCTTGCTTGTTTGTTTTGTTAATTAGGTTCCAGTTAAAGGTGAGATCTTATGGCATTTCTGCCCTATCTCCTGGCTTATTTCAGTTAGAATAATGCTCTCCAGTTCTGATAAGTTCCAAATATTTCAGTATCTGCATAACATTTAATAATTTTTCAACCTATGTGCTGTATTTAATGCACTTGCCTGAGCAAGTTCAGATGGCTTGTTTCTTCCCCAACATTCTAGTGTGAGCTATGACAAAGTCATTGTTACTGTTTGTACAAAAGTAAAGTTTTTGATTTTTTGTCATGACAAGCCTGAGTTAGAACAATTAATTCAGATTGCTGGGACTTTCTTACTGATGTAAAAATAAACACATTTCATTTTGTCCATCATAGAAGCTATTGCCTATCCAAATTGGTAATATTACTGTTTATCTTTCATGGATTCATATGTAAACCACATTAAATCAGCATCAGCAAGGAGTTTCCTGCGAACCTTCCCTGGAAACAAAGAGATGGACAGTGGGCAAAATGCAGCCATGGATGTCTTTATTCTGCAAAGAAGGCGGCAAGCTTGCTGTGATAAGACTGTTATATCAAGTTCATAGGTGCAGAAACTGAGAAACTTACAGAAGTGTTGAGTATAATGGTAATTCAGTGGAGATTCAAAAGGTTGAAAGCATAAAAGAAAAGAGCCCATAGCTATCTTTTCTGTTTGTTCACATAATGTGTCTATGGCAGAGATGTCTGTCACCCAGGGAAGGAGAACTTTGGCTTCTGAGTCTAATTGCTGACGGCAAGTCCCTATAGGTCTATGACAATCTCTATGTTTTTGAGTTAGAACTGCCAAAATGATTTTGTATAAGAAGTTAGAAAGTTTATACATCTTGTGTGTCAGAAATTGAGTTTTAGGTAATTCTTTAGAAATTTTACATCTCGGTTTTTTGGAGGCGGTTGGTGTTTCATGAATTAGGTCACATCAATTTGACTTTAATAGATCATATAAAAACTGGAAAGAGTTTAAACCTAATTGTGACAATATCTTGTGAGACCCAGGATCTCTAAGTTTCTTTCCCTATTTTAAAAGAGAAAAAAATAAGATTCCTTTGAGTCTTTGAAGATTGACTCGTATCCATCTTTAGATACGAGATGGTCAATTTATTTTCCTTGAGGTTGCAAAATTCAAGGTTATCCTTTGAGACCTGATATCTTTTTGTTGTTAGCTGTTCTGATGGATAAATTGTGTTCTTTTTAAGTCTAGCACCATCCTAGAGCATAAAAGTAAACTATCCACATGTTGGATCAAAGTGGAAACTTTAAGAAATTTAACATTATTTAAACCAGCTTTTAATATATGGGAAAATAAGTGGGCTCTCTGTATATCCCTGTGACATTTTAGTTCAAGTAAATTGCCAGTTTTCCCAAGTGAAGGCAAAGAGATATTGACTGTGCATTATTTTTTACTGAAATGCTGAACAAAGCACTACATAAATTTATTACTGAGAAATATTTACAGTTCATGGGAATAACTGATAATAAGGTATGTGGATTTGGATTCACAGGATATCTGGAAATAACTATTTTATTTACAGCTCTGAGAGTATGTACAAGTGTCCATTGTATTTTACTTGGTTTCTTTACTGACAACTTGGGAGAATTTCAGAACCTTCTATATTAATTATGTCTACTTTTAAAGTAATTTGATATAATGGGCTTAATCCCAGCTACTGCATCAGATCTTCAAGTAAAATGGAAAATATTAGGCACAGGAAAAGCATTACAAATACTTATTTTAATGGGAGTGAATGATTGATCTTGCCAATATCTGTATGAGGAAGGGCTCAAAGTTACATTGAAACACCTTGCAAGAAATGTTCAGTCTCAGGATGTTTTCTTCTTGTGGAAGTTCCTTTATAATGATTATTTTCCCAAGTGTTTCAGTATTCAAATACATTTTACCTTTCCAGAAAAAAACTATGTGGGTGCCCTTTGTTTCAAAAATAATCTCGCCCTTTCAGTGAGAACCCTATGTTACCTACATTTTATAGTTAGAAGGAGACAGGTTGTGACTTAAGAACATTCATTAATTGATTAAATGTCCCTGACACTTGCACTGAAGATTTTCTCTTAATTGGGTGTTGGTAAGAATAGATAAACTAGCTCCAGGATCTACAAGGCCTTAGGAATCTCCACAATTGTGGTAATTTTCATTTATTTTTAACTATTAGTAAGGAGAAAAGGAAACACCCTTATAACTCTCTGAGCAACCATAGGCTTGCTTTTGCATTAATTTCTTCTTCTAAATCTTCTTTCAGTTTTCTTTAACTCTACTAAAGGGAACAGGCTTCTCTACAGGAGTTTCCCAGTGAACTTTATTTGGTAAGTCTGTTTCTTTACTTCCGTGAACCAGTAGGTACATTCATTGGAGTACATCAGAATAACCATGATATTTATCCCAACAGTTAATTAATTAATTAATTAATTTTTGCAAATCATCCATGTCCTGGAGAAAGTCATTGAAACTTTAGGTAGATTTTTATATCCTCTTTTAGTTTTGGGAATATATATCTGTATATACTCTCTGATTCTCCACTGCTTAAAACTGCCTTTTTTTTTTTACTGAAGGAAACTGCTAGAATTCATGCATTATTCTTGTCCAAGTTCTATTCTCATTTGATTAAAGTTTATTAGGGAGTGGTAATGGAGGAGATATAAAAGAAATAAAAAAGGATAAAAGAAGAAAGAGGGCAATTCCAGACAAAACAATATCCCTCAAAAGGAAAAGAATATGGTGAAGGAAATGCAGAAGGAAGAATGAGGTGCTGGCATTTATTAGCTACAGAAGACATTTTTAGTTCAGAGAGAGCCCCTAAATTTTTTATTATTATTTTTTGAACAGAGGATTTATCTATGCTTTTCCTAGAAGTTTCTAATTTCCAATAGAGATGTGCTTGCCATTTATTCAGTTAAATTTTGGAGCTGTCCTTTTTTAAACTGTTGCATTCAGAAATTAATGAGATGGTGAAAGAGTTGTATTTTGGCCATAATAAATTGATATCTCTTATATTGAAATCTTTCCATTTCTGTAAGTATTTGCAAGTGAAATCTTCTTATTTATTGTCTAACTGCCAGAGAAATAATGGGGGTGGAGCTGAGATTGAGAGCTTTTAGCCTTGGAGTCCTGATTTTTTTTTACAACAATTTTACTTTTATTTGGATATTTGCAGAGTGTGAGTAAATTTCTAGGAATGTTGCATGGTAGCTTTAAGCGGGTTGCTTATGGGTTGAGCTCCAAGGTGCTGTCACTTCCTGAGCTGCATTAAACTCTATCATGTGTCTCAGTTTTTCTCCCAGATACTAGGTGACTAAACTTTATGTGAGCATCCTTTTACACATCAATTATTTCATTACGGTTGAGTTGGAATTCCCTATGTGGTCCTGCACATTTTGGGGAATTCTCTCAGACACCTTCACAGAGATTCTTAGTCACCTAAGAATACCTGAGATTAGACCTTGAAGTAGGAAGTGCCTTTGGTCTTCAAAGTTGAACAAGTCCAGTCTCTCAATTGCCCAGCAAAATGTGTTGTTCAGACTCTCAAAGAGAAATTCCAATTGAAAGCAAAAGTTAAAATCCAGGCATCCTTTTTTGTTGGGGGTAGGGGGAGGGTCAAAAGGTGTGGGGGCAGTTTTGAAGTCTTCTGGTTAGTCTGGTTTTTCTCAACTCTTTATCTTTAGCTTCACTTTGAGAACTTAAAACAGTAGCTCAAATAAATTCTAGGCTTTTACCTTAAAACAGGGAGGTCCATTATTTTGAGAAAAACTTAAGGAAGCTCACATGAAACACTACCAGGATGGTGAGTCATAGGGGGTCCCCTGCTGGTACTTAGTAAGGTGGTCTTGCTTGAGCTTCTCTGGAATCCTGCCACACTGTGCCAGTAAATATCCAAGTTAGAAATGTGTAAACATTTACAGAAAGTGTAGAAGTTAATTTCAAAGGAGAAACGATTATTTCAACAAACTGAAAAAGTGTTCCAGAGAATGGCAGTTTGCACCTTAGTTTATCATTAGATTCAAAGGAAAAGTTAAGGAGGTTGCATAAAACTTATTGGTGCTGGATTAGAGAGTTGGAAGATGCAAAACAGGTGAAATTTCTTGGATTGGATGAAAATTAAAACAATAGGCATAGGTTTTTTTTTTACATTGATGTGTACAGGATACTTAGCAGTTGATTAATATGATAACAATAATAATGAAAAATTATTTATTCTCTTCTCTGGTGCAGTGAGGGTTCTAGAAAAACATATCATTCTGACATTTTAAGGTTCTGTTATCAAAGGTGCAAAAGACACTAGACAAAACAAAGACTGATGTTTTTTTATAAAAGAACCCAGACTAAAACATGACTACCTGCCATGATTCACTTTCAGTTACTAAGTTTTAATTTCCGACCATTCTATGTTGTTACTTTAGGTCTCAGTGTATATAAAGTTCACTGCACAGGCCTCCACTGAGGTTTTCAGATTTAATATATGTATTTTTTATCCATGTACTCCAATTCTCCAAAACCTTTGAAAGGGAGAGGAGCTACAAATAGTTAATAATGGTCAACTATTTAGTCAATTATAACAACAAAGAGAAACTTCCAAAAAAAAACACCCCTAAACATAAGGATTGCAGAGCTTCTCAGAGGGTGGGGACCTAGGGAACAAATGGAAGCTCCATTACTATCACCCAATGCCTACTTAACCCACTGTGTCTCTTCCACATTGCTGATCCTGAGTGATGTCTTTGTAATAAACCAGTAATAGCAAATAAAGCCTTTTCTGCATTCTGTGTGTTTTTCTAGAGATTTATAATACCTAAGGAGAGGTAATAACAATTCCCCAATTTGTAGTTGATTAGGCAGGAACGTGAGTAGCCTGGGCACCCTTCTTGCAATTGGCATCAGCAGTAACAGCAGTCTTGGGTTACTGAGTCTGGAACTGTGGGGTCTGCATGCACTCTGGGTACTCAGTGTCAGATCTACATGGAATTGTAGGACAAGGCACTGGAGAATTGATTGTTGATGGAAGACAAAAACCCCTTATCTCATAGGAAAAAACCTGGTTGGTGTGAGGCTAGAATTGATTGAAAGTATGCAATCTGCCTCTATCAGGTGCTCAGGGAATTTGAGAAGATTTTAGGTACACTCCCCTCTCTCCCTGAGAAGCCACACTTTAAGAAGCCATATCTACTTTTTTCTTTTCTCTGTTGTCAGAGCAAGGCCTGAAGCAGTATGCCCCCTCCCAGGAGGAATCAAAGTACAGGCCAGTAAACTGATACACACTGTTGTCTACCCTGAAGTGGGACTGTTTGCCTGAGCCTAGAAAGCCACACATACAAAATAAAAGGTTCAAAGTTGAAGTGAAAGGAAAAAAACATATGTGAATATATCAGAGGAACTTTGAAATAATGGGCAGCTAATGTTCTAAAAGAACTGCCTAGTGATTTACATTTAAGGTCATTTAACAGAAAGAAGTGAAAAAAAACATGATTGGGGGTTTTGAAAACATGAAATATGAGAATTTCTCAGTAATTATGTACATTTTTCATGATCCTTTAAATCTGACTTATTACTCCCCTGGCATCATTCTGTTTGGGGCTTATGAGTTATTAGAGTTGGAGGTCTTCCTGCTTTCAGACTGATAGGGGCTTTAAGACTTGGATAATTTTAGCTTAAGGTAAAAAGTTATGTCTAGCAAGTAATGTATATGTTACAGCTTTTGTTTCAGAAAGTATAGATAAGGCCCCTGCTGGCTCTTGGAAAAACAGCTGACCTGGGGCACTGCTAAAGATTACTGCCTGGGGACAACCAGAGGCATCCAGACCTTCCAGTTCCAGGGATAGACAGATAACTACTGCCCCTGGGAACAGCTAACTGGGAAGGACAGGAATGTTGCAGCTTCTATCACCTAATCCTCACTGAATCACAAAGGCCTCACCACACCTGGTTTATTCCCTGGTATAGAAAGTCTGGCCTAGAAAGAGAAGGCAACATGGTCTGTTAGGGTATGAACTCACTGTCTTCTCAGCTCCCTGGCCATCTGAATAAAGCACCCATAAAGATTCAATCGCTGTCATTGCTTATTGGGTTTGGTAGTGCCAGGCAGCCTGAATGCCAGTGTCTTTTGCAGTTACATATTTTGGCGACTCTGTTCCAGGACAGACATTGGGACTCTTCGGTAAGTCTGGGTATTTGGCAGGGTGTCCCATTGGCTGCTTGGGCAGAGAGGTCCTGTGAGTTTGGATTCCAAGAATCCCAAGCAGCTGCCAAGTGATTTCACTTGGGAGTCCCCACCCTCACTTCTGGCATTTCTCATTGTTTATCACATTTGTTTGAATCGTTGCACTTTCTGGTTCAGTTTAAAATCCTGGGTCACGACTTAGGTTGTCTGGCAAAGGTAATTCCTGGGTTAGAGAGCTCTGCCTGTTTTGGGTAGCCTCTGTCTGGAGCTCTGTCTGGTAGAATGGGGAAAAAGCCTCTGTTCCGTGAAACTGCCATTTGGAGCCAGTTACTTATGAGCATGTATCTACAACGTATGTTGTTTTATTGTAGTACTGTTCTGTTTGTTTCCTGTATAGTTTAGACTCAGGAGAGTGCTGGTCACTGAATGGGTCTTTAAATTACTGTATTATACTTTAACTAGAATTGTTATGTCAAAAAAATCAAAGAAGTGATACCCAGTACCTTATCTAGAAGTTTTTTTGAGTTTACAGGATAAAGATGCATGCAGAGTTTTTAAAAAGGAAATAAGTTAATGGCTCAGAGAAAAGGGAATTTGCTTGTGAAAGATAGAAGCTCAGAGGAGAGGGGCCAGGAAGATCTAGATATTATGACAGGTGCAAGCTGGTCAGAGTTCCTGCAGCCCCAGGGATCCACTCCTATGAGTGACATGGAGAAAGTGTGCTTGAACTGGCATCACTGTCCTCAATCTGTCAAGGAACCAAATTAGGTGGATAAAAAGCCCCTACTGGGGCAGGGCAATATGCTTTTCAGAGACTTTCAGTGGGAGTAGGGCCAGAGGGCCAGCCTGCTGGATATTATTGGGCACATACTCTGTTTTGCTACATCAGATCTGCAAAACTGGAAAAGCTCAAACCCTTCTTATGGACATGATCTTGCTAAAAGGACTAATTTGGTTGCGACAGTTTTTACCACTCATTATCTCAACTGGGCAGATATACAAGCCTTATGGAGTTATTTGCTTCGGTAAGGGGGATGAGCAGAGGCTGGTGTTGGATAAAGCCAATGAAGAGGCTCAGGTGTTACACCAAGAAAATCCAGATGGGGCTCTAGGTCTTCCCAGGGCAATACTTGTAACTGAGCCCAACCAGGACCCTAAAAAGGATGGATGGCCTTCCTCTCTTAGAGCATTATAAGAGATGCCTCCTTGAGGGAATGGGAAAGGTGTCCCTGAGCAGAAAAGTCTGAGTATGGTGCAGGTGGTGAACAAAAGTCCACAGAGAACCCCTCCCAACACCAGGAAACAGTTAAGGAGATTCTTGGGGATGGCAAGTGACTGCTGCATTTAGATTCCAAACTTTGGGCTCATTGCTAAACCACTGTGTGAGGCTCTGAAAAGACCTGAAGATCACCCTTTAGAGTGGTGGATAAAGGAGTGCACTAGGCTTTTGAGTCCCTGCAGGCTCACTTGGCTTCTGCACTGGCCTTGGGGCTTCCAAACGTACTGAAGCCCTTTCAATTCAATATTATGTGGGTGAGAGACAGGGCATTGCCCTAGGATTCCTCACCCAAATGCTTAGTGACATTTGCAGTCCATCACATAATTGTCAAGGAAATTAGGCCACACTGTCCAGGGGTGGCCAGCCTGCTTGAGAGTGGCAGCCACCTGCGAACTCTTTCAGGAAGCTGAAAAATTTCCCTTGGGACAATCTATCACCTTTTGTGCACCTCATCAAGTGTTGAGCCTGATGGAGCAAAAGGGAAATATGTGGCTTACTGATGAAAGAACAGGCAGATACCAGACTCTTCTCTCCACAATCCAAACACCTCCCTCAAAACTGTAAGTAAGGGAAATCCTGACTTCTCCCAGAATCTGACTCAACTGCGCTAATACATGACTGTGCTGAGATAACTAATGAAGTGTATTCTAACAGAATTGATTTACAGGACCATCCTTTAGAAGAAGCAGACTGTACTCTCTATACAGATGGAAGAGGTTATATGGACAAAGAAAGCAGAAGAGGTGGGTACGCAGTTGTGACTCTTCAAAGAGTAGTGGAGGCCAAAGCCTTGTTGCCAGGAATGTCTGCTCAGAAAAATGTACTGATCCCACTGATGAGGGCACTGGAATTGCTGCATGGAAAAAGAGTGAATGTGTATATCAGCTCAAGGTAAGCTTTCCTGATTTTGCATGAACATGGTCCAATTTGGAAGGATGGAGGACTATTAACCTCCAATAAAAAGGAGATGAAGCATGCAGTGGAAATTTTAAAATTATTAGAGGCTGTTCAGGTACCTTTACAGGTGGCAGTTATACACTGCCTGTGGCATCAGAAAGAGGACACTAAAGTGGCTAGAGGAAACAATCTGGCTGAACGAGTGGCAGAAGAGGCTGCTAAAGTAATATTTATAATGCCCTCGGTACCTGTTCTGGACTTGCCATATTTGACCCTGAGTATTCGACTGCAGACTTAGAGAAAGCTAAATGCTGGGGTTTTAATGAAGAAGGTCCTGATAGTGGACAAAAAATAATAAAGAAGCAGTACTGTTTTCTTGAACATTTAGTAGAGCCAGTCATGAAGCATTTGCATGAGGCCACACACTATGGAAAAGACTCATTAACCACCTATGTGAAACTGTGGCTCACAAGTCCTGGAATTTCTAAAGCCATAAGAAAAATTGCTAGATGTGTTATGTGCTGGAAGAACAACCCCAAAATAGAACCCCATCAAAGGAAAAAAGAAAACAATACCAAGGACAGTGTCCACTTGAGGACTGGCAAATAGACTTTACTCAGATGCCAAGGTTCTGAGAGTGGAAATATTTGTTAACCTTTGTTGACACCTTTTTTCAGCATGGGTAGAAGCTTATCATGCTAGAATGGAGAAATCCTTACAGGCAATCAAAGCTTTTACTGAAGTAAATAGTCCCTCACTTTGGCCTCCCTGGCAGTATCCAGAGTGATAAAAGACCTGCTTTTATTTTTAAAAAAAAATCACACAGGAGGTTAGTAAATTTTAGGAATCAAATGGAGAATTTACATGGTATGGAGACCTCAGTCTTTTGGGAAGTGGAGAAGATGAATTAACTTAAAGAAAATTATAGCCAAACTTTGTCAAGAAACTCATCTCCATTAAGATCGAGCTTTGCCTATTGCCCTGCTCAGGATAAGGGTGGCTCCTCAAAGTGGGATTCAGTTATGTCCCTATTAACTTGTGTACAGTTGGCCATTTCAGGTCACAACTGGAGTGGGAGATATGTATATAAAAAACTGAAGGTAAAGAAAATGTACAACATTTAAGTCAGACCTTACCTGTGATGAAAGACCTTGCCTACATTAGAGACTTCTCTCCCACAGGTTTCCAGCATTCCTTTTAGCCTGCAGACAAGGTGCTACTCAAGATTTGGGTGACAGCATCTCTAGAAAGCCAACTAAGAGGAAAGTGGACTGGACCTTGGGACATATGCTTCACCATCCCCACCATGGTGAAACTGGCAGAAATAAAACCTTGAACTCATCACACCAGAATAAAAGAAAGCACTGGAGGAAGATCTCAAAGTCATCTTTGGAGAACAATGACTTATGTTCTCTTCTTTACCTCTTGTTTAAGCCCTTGTTATAGACAGCTTATTTTGTTCAAACAAGATGAAAATATTTGGGTATATTTAACACAAATTATTCTGAATATTTCTGACTTATGCTTTACAGGAGGAACTTATGTTGAACAAACTTTCACTTTATGTCTTACAAGGTGTCTGTACTTCTTTGGAAAGCCTTAGAAATCAAACAGTGTTTAAGCATATTGAAAAGAAAATGACGTACTCGGATATTTATAATCGGGGACCAGTGGTGACTATAAAGGACAGGGAAATGTTTTCCTTAAAGATCACTAATGTTCCCCAGCTAGAGAGTGTGCACCTTTTGTCAACTGTACTAAAACCATCTTGTGCTCTTGGAAGATGTGAAGATGAAATGCACCATCACCACTGATGTATGTTATGCTTATGCTCATGTTAAACTGCCAACAGGATGGTTTCTGATATGTGGAATGTCTATTCCTATGTTCTAGCGAACAGCTCTGGGGGACCATGCTGTCTGGGAAGACTGACAGTGTTTATGCCTCAGAAGCCCCACTTACTCAGGTTTGACTGGATCTCTCCCTTACACCTGATTGTATCAGTGACTTACACCTTTTAGCCCTGCTGAATATGAGTCTTTAACTATATTTGTAATGTCAACCATGGTAACTTATTTGAATGTAGAAATAAGCCGATTAGCCTACACTGTGGCAAAAGCTTTGAATGCCACCTCTCAAGCCATCAGTGCCATTAGTCAAGAACTAAGACAAGCCAGAGAAGCTGTACTGGAAAACCATGCAGCTATAGAATACCTTCTTTTATGGAATAATCATGGATGTGAAACATTTAAAGAACTCTGCTGTTTTAACCTAACTGATAGTTCACAGCTAATAGAACAAAAACTAAAGCAAATAAATAATGTAGTGTCTAATATAAAACAGAGAGAGAGATTCTTTTGCATTGACTTGTCTAAACTAACTTCTGGGTTGCCTAGTATACCTGATCTTTGAGACATTTATTGTTTTTATCCTTGTCATTTTCTTCATTATTACAGTTGTTGCCCATACAATGGAACTTATGTTGGTCTGCAATTTGGTGTATTCCTAAGCCCCCTTCACCAGACAGTACCATGCTAAGTTCTGATTAATAGAAATGAGATAGTTTAATATTAATGGCAGGGAATGATAGGGAACTCAAGACTTGGAAAATTTTAGCTTAAGGTAAAAAGTTATGTCTAACAAGTAATGTATATGTTAAATCTTTTTTTCAGAAACTGCAGATAAGGCCCGTCCTGTGTCTTGGAAAAACAGCCAATGTCTTGGGGGATTGCGAAAGATTACTATCTGGGGACAACTGGAGGCATCTGGACTTTCCTGTTCCAGGCAGAGACAGATGACCACTGCCCCTGGGAACAGCTAACTGCCCAGGACAGCAATGTTGCAGCTTCTATCACCTAATCCTCACTGAATCTCAAAGCCCTCACCACACCATGTTTATTCCCTGATATAAAAAGTCTGCCCTAGAAAGAGAAGGCAAGATGGTCTGTTAGGGTATGAACCCACCATCTTCTCAGATCCCTGGCCATCTGAATAAAGCACCCATAAAGACTCAATCACTGTCATTGCTTATTGGGTTTGGTAGTGACAGGCAGCCTGAATGCCGGTGTCTTTTCTTGTAACAAGATGACACAAAGTTCTGCCACCAGTTTTGGGGCTGTGTTGATGTTGTTAATTTAAGAGGAGAAAAGAGATCTATCTACCTGGTATTTAGCAAGCTACATCCTTCTCTTATCTTGAGGAAGATATCTCTTGTAACCTGTTTTCCTGACAAGTTTCCACTTTTTTACTCACAGGTACAAGGCTGGTTTTCTTTTATCTTATATTCTCTAATGGATTGAGTGATTGATTGATTTATAGAAAGGTGAAGTGATGGAGAAAGAGAGGGGCAGAAACACTGATGTGGGAGAGAAATATCGATGGGTAGCGTCCTGTGGAAGCCTGACAGGGGACCAAAGCTGCAACACAGGCATGTGCCCTGACCTCTAATTAAACCAGGGACATTTCTTGCTCTGTGGCACAATGCCCAACCAACTGAGCCAGGCCAGTCAAGTTCCCATTTATTCTTCAACTGGAGATCAGGACAGCCAGTTGTGGGAGAAAAGATATTTTTTCCCTCATCATTTCAATTCCTCTATTTTAGCTGTTAATCAAATTAGGAGAGACAGAATAACAGAAGACAATGTATGAAGTGTATTATACTAATGAATATTCTGAAGTGAAAAATATAGAAACCCAAAGAAGTATTGGATAGTTAAGACTTACATGCTATTCTAAAGTGAAAGAACAAAAAGCATTGTGAACAGGCTTCAAATTGAAAAAAAATCTAGTTCCATGGATATTCCAAAGTAAATAAATGCTAAATATATATTGGCTTGACATTTGCATGTGAATATTTCTCCTTAAAATGGTCCTGCACCTAAATACTTTCTAGGCAATTAAGAGGGGAGTTCAAAGATTATTTTATTTTTTTCTGAGCCTTTTTTTCCCCAATAACAAGATCAGAATCAATATTCTAAAAAGGACACTGGGCTGTCAACTATGCTTCCCTTCACAGCAAAACCATGACCCTTAAGCTGGTTTAACAGGACTAACTGAAAGCTTAATTCTACTACACCTAGTCATTTAATTAAAGTCATTGAGTCTCTAAATTATTACCAAACAAGATAAAATACTGAAACATGGTTCATCAAACTAAGTGCATCAACTTTTGACTTCTTATTACAGAAAACTTAAAGCATACATTTGAATCTGCAAATAAAAAAATCCATGCTGTGTTGTTCACAGCTCCCCTTTGTGAGCATCTTAATTCCTGGAAAGTAACTCAATGTGTGCTATGATATTATGCACAGCTGTTCAGGAAGAAGTAGGAATCCTGTTGAAACTGGGAAGGCGAACAGCATTCTGGCTGCCTGTCACTACCCAACAAAGGAATGAGTAATGAACAATCAAAATGTCTCCTGAACAACTATACACAACATTTCTTATTTACAAGGAAAATACTGCAATACCACAGATTTACCATTAGAACAGGGGGCCCTTCTAAATCCATTTGTTGTTGTCAATCACCTGAGGACCTTTCTTAAGCATTTGTGCTGTACTTACTTTTGTAAATACATTAAGTTGAATATAAAAGTACTTGAATGATGCTGAAACTGAGCAGGCACTTTTGTGGGAGACTTCCTGGGCCCAGTTTCTCAACAACAGATATGGGACTGGAGTCTCAGTCAACAAAAACTCAAAAAATATTAATTGAAATTAGGGACATGTAAAAAAATACAAATGATTAAGTAATAGTTAATTATAGGTAGTTTTACTTCCTTTTACCCAATGTGAATGTCTTTTATTTCTTTTCCTTGTCTGATTGCTGTGGCTAGGAGTTCCTATACTATGTTGACTAGAAGTGTTGAAAGCCCACACCCTTGTCTTGTTCCTGATCTTAGGGGGAAAGCTTTTAGTTCTTGCCCATTGAGTATGATGTTCACTGTAAGTTTCTCGTATATGGCTTTTATTTTTTTGCAGTGCTCCCTCTACTACAACTTTGCTGAGTGTTTTTATCAAAAATGGGTGATGTACTCTAACGAATGCTTTTTCAGCCTCTATTGATATGATTATGTGATATTTGTCTTTCCTTTTGTTTATGTGATATATTACCTTTATGATTTGCAAATATTGTAGCATCCTTGTATTCCTGGGATGAATCCCAAATGACCATAGTGTGTGATCTTTTTATTGTGTTTCTGGTTGTGGCTTGCCAATATTTTGTTTAGGATTTTAGTATCTATGTTCATAAGCAATATTGGCCAGTAGTTTTCTTCTTTGTTGTGTCTATATTTGGTTTGGGGTTTAGACTGATGTTGGTCTCATAAAAAGACCTTGGGTGTTCTCCCTGCTTTGGAACTTTTAGAATAGTGTGAGAAGAACAGGAGTTAGCTCTTCCATAATTTTTTTTAAATTCTCCTATGAAACTCTATTATCTAGGGTTTTTTTGTGCCAAGAATTTTTGCTTACTCTTCAATTTCAGTTGGTGCTTTTGGCCTATTTAGGCTTTTTGCTTCTTTTTGATTCAGTTGTGGAAGATTTTTGTTTCTAGAAATGTGTTCATTTCACCCAGGTTTTCAAATTCTTGAGATATAGTTTTCATAGTAATTTCTTACAATCCATTGTATTTCTGTGGTATCAGGTGTAATCTCTCCTCTGTCATTTCGGATTGTTTTTATTTGGGTCCTCTCTTTTTTTGTCTTGATGAGTCTGCTTAAAAACTTGTCAATTTTTTCATCTTTGGGAAGAACTAGCTCCTGCATTTATTGATCCTTTGAATTGTTCTCCTAGATGCTATGTCATTGAATTCTGATCTGATCTTGATTATTTCCTCTCTTTTACTGGCTCTGGGCTTTGCATGTTGTTTCTCCAGTTCTTGTAGATGAAGGTCAGGTTGTTATTTGAAATATTTCTGTCTTTTTTAGGTAAGCCTGGATTTCTATAAACTTCCCCTTGAAGAGTGACGGCCTTTGATATGTCCCATAGGCATTTAGGCTGTTATGTCTTGATTTTCATTTGTTTTCAGAAACTTTTGATTTCTTAATTGATCTCATTGTTAACCCATTCATTGTTTAATAATATGTTATTCAGTCTCCATGAGTTTGACTGTTTTTGAGTTTTTCCTTTGTAGTTTTCTAGTTTTCAGTCATTTTGGTCCAACAAAGTTTTTCATGTGATTTAAAATTTCTTGAATTTGTTGAGGCTTATTTAGTGAGTGATCATGTGGTCTATCTTTGAAAATCTTCCGTATGTATTTGAATAGACTGTGCATTTTGCTTCTTTGGGGTGAAAGGTTCTGCATATATCTTTTAAGTCCATTTAATCTAGTGCATATTCAGTGCCAAAATATCCTTGTTAATTCTTTATTTTGAAGATCTAGTCATTGTTGGCAATAGGGTGTTAAAAACCCCCAATATAAATGTGTGACTGTCTATATCTTTATTGGAGCCCTCCAAGATTTGTGTAATAAATCTGGGTGCTCCAAAATTTGGTGCATATATGTTTACAATGTTTATTGTCTTCTTGATGGATTCTGCCTTTGACTAGTTTGAAATATCCTTCTGTGTCTCTTATTATGGCCTTTGTATTGATGTCTATTTTTTTCTGATTCAAGTATTGCTACCCTGTCTTATTTTTCCTGTCTATTTGCTTGGAATGTCTTCTTCCAATACTTCACTTTCAGACTGGGTAAGTCTTTTCTTCTCAGGTGGGTCTCTTGGAGGCAGCATAAGTGTGGGTCATGTTCTCTTATCCATTCAGGTATCCTATGTCTTTTGATTAGTACAGTTAATCCATTTACATTTAAGGTTATTATCAACAGGCAATTATTCATTTCATCTACCCCCTCTGCACCTTTGTTCCTTTCTCACTCTTCTTCTTCATTTTCTTTTTTGTATGCTTTTTAAAATTATATTTAGAGAGAGGGGAGAAGAGAGAAAGAGAGGGAGAGAAATGTCATTGTGTGGTTGCCTTTTGCATGCCTGCTACTGGAGATCTTGCCCGCAACCCAGGTATATGTCCTAGACTGGGAAGCAAACTGGGAACCCTTTGATTTCAGACCAGCACTCAACCACTGAGCCACACCAGCCAGGGATTTCTTTATCATTTTAAAGGAATCCCTATGCATGTCTTGCCATGCTGGTTTGGTGGAGGTGTATTCTTTTAGCTTTCTTTCTTTTCTGGAAAAGGCCTCATTTCACCTTTCTTTTTAAATAAGAGCCTTGCTAGATAGAGGAGTCTTGGTTCCAGACCTTTGGTTTCCATTATTTGCAACATTTCTTGCCATTCCTGTCTGGCTTTCAGTTTTTCGGTTAAGAAGTTAGCTGCTAAGCTTATTAGAGCTCCCTTGTATGTTACTTCTTATTTCTCCCCTGCTGCCTTTAAGATTCTCTCTTTGTCTTTCAATTTTGCCATTTTCATTAGGATGTGTCTTGGAGTGGGCCTTTTTGGGTTCCTCTTGATTGGAACCCTCTGTGCTCCCTGGACTTCTTTACCTTTTTCTTTCATCAAGTTAGGTAAGTTTTCAATGATTTCTCTTTCAAACAGGTTTTCTATTCCTTGCTCCTCTTCTTCTCCCTCTAGTATCTTTATTATATGGATATTATTATGTTTCATGTTGTCCAGCAATTCCCTTAGTCCCTCTTCATTCTTCTGGGGTCTATTTTTTTTCCTTTTCTTGTTCTTTCTGGGAGTTTTTTTCTACTTTGTTCTTCACCTTGCTGACTTGATCCTGTGCTTCATCTAGCCTGCTTTTGACACCTTCTACTGTATTCTTCAATTCAGAAATTGTATTCTTCATTTCCTCTTGGCCCTAGTTGATTGTTTTTATGTCCTTTTTCATGCTGATATAGTTTGAAGTAAGTTCCTTGTAGTTTCCCTGTAGTTTTTGGTAATTCTCTGTGAGCTCATTGAGCTTCCTTATAACCATTGTTTTGAACTCAATATCTGATACTTGACTTGCTTGTATTTCATTTAGTACTCCTTCTGAGGATTCACCTTTTCCTTTCATTTGGGGGTTGTTTCTTTGTCTTTCTGTTATTTGTTTGACTCTTCTTGTTTGCTTCTGCTTCTTAAATTGATCTGTTTTTGACTTCCTCACTTTGACTTCCTGTGATGAGAAGTTCTATGTTAGAAGTCCTGTGCCATTCAGTGGTACAGTCTCCTCAGATCACCTGAACTAGAAGCTCTCTGGATGCTCTTTATGCCTTTTATGTTGGTTCTCTGGATGTAATTGAGTTTTGATTGTTTTGAGAAGTTTTTGGTGGTCCGTCCCTCCAGCTGGTTGACTGAGGGTCACTCCTCCTACCATGTGTTATGTGCTGCTGGGAAGGTACTGCCAGAACAAAGCCACAAAGACGAGGAAACAAACCCACATCCACAAAAATAACTACCCTCCACCATCCCACTATTAACAGCAAATGAACTAGTATATAATAAGGGTGTAAATAGATGAAGATGATTATAAGAAATGAGAGGGGATATGGGATGACTCACTGAAAGAAAAATGACTTTGAGAAGGTAGAGGGAGGAGCACTAATAAGAAATGGGAGTTGGAGCAATGCAAAGAGAGACAGTAAAATTTACATCATAAATTAAAAAGAGAATGAAGAATGTTCAATGGAAAATGAGGAGCGAAACGTATAGTATTAGGTTTAACAGAAATTAGAATAATATAAAATAAAGCATGGGAAGAAAAACAAAGGAATTATTAAATAATTAACAAAAATATGGAACCAAATTGAAGAGAAAGATCTACCACAGTAGTATCAACAACAAATGAGGTAAAATTAATATAGGTGGTATGGGAATAAGAAGGGAAAAAACAAAGAAAAAAGTTCAATAGATGTCTAGGGGAATGAATAATGATTTTGAAATGATAGCAGGAAAGGGAATACTAAGACTGAAAAACAAAACCAGTCTAATACAAGGAAAAATTAAAATTTGGGTTGTATGAAAAAGAAAAAATGAGAATGAAGAAAAATTAAAAGGCAGAGTGAAAGAGAAATAGAAGACAGACAAAAGCAGGTAAACACAGGGCAAAAGTTAAAATTTTAGAAGAAAAAAAAGAGGAGAGGGTCCCAGTAAAATTTGATATTTGAAACCCAAAATTAGTAAAGATCTCAACATAAAACTGAAAAAAAGATGCAACAACTACCCTACCTACCACCAACTAGCAAAGATTGCTAAAGGTGGAGAGAGAATGGGGGTATTTTTAAGAGTGGGGTGGGGGGAAAGGAAGTGAGATGACCATTGGCAAGAGAATTGGTTTCCTATGTCTGGATGTGGGAGAAATAGGAAGAGTGTAGAATGGAACCATGTTGTAGCAAGAGAAGAAACAAAATCTGAAATGAAAATAACATGAGGAAAGAAGAAGGTAAAACGGGATGAGAGGAAGGAGGGGAAACATATAAATTGAAATAAACTATAGTATAAATCTAGTAACTTCATGTGCACAATCTTACTAACCTTCATCGCTCTTCAGACTCCTAGACCCCAAAGGGATTTTCATCTCATTCTTTCCTTTGACTCTTATTCCATGTGTCATGTTTCATAACTTTTCTTGCCTAGTGCACCTGGTTACTGGGACACTGATATCTACCTGAGATCCATGTCACAAGAGTCACAAACAGGGTCTTCCAGTGCAGACCTGTGTGGGGCTGATGTGGCAGGGATCTGCATGTTTACAAGAGTTTCAGAGTTTCATGACAGAATACTTTTACAATCTCTGTAAACTTGTTTCTGGAGAGTGAGTGAACATGTATGCAGAATGAGAACACTGTTGTTGGTTAGGCTGCTGCAGAGGTGCAGTTTTTTACTTCTACCCTTTTTCTCAGATTCTAAGACAAAGGTCATTTTAATCAACCTTGTTCCCAGAACAATCTAGGTAGTCAGGTCACCTTATGCTGTGGACACCAATTCAGGACTGAGGCAGGACAATGGGAAATATGTATTGAAAAATGTCAGCCAGATTAAAAATATTTGGAGTATTTGATACTATAATAAGGATGGACAACTGTGAGCAAGATGACAGAATCAGATAATTATAAGTAGATGATGTCAGAGGGAAACATGCATCAAACAAGTTTAAGAGACAAGAGACACTTTATTAAAAACCATGCATTAATGTAGTGAGCCAGAACTCAGGTCCCATGAAACAGAAGGCTGTGAAGATTTTAAGAACTGGAGAAAGAATCAAAGGCATCTCTGTTTGCTAATTGGCTTTACAGAAAAGAAAATTGAAACTTTTCATAAAACCTTCACAGGAGGTCATTTTAACTCCTGGCTTTAAGGGTTCTCACCCAAGTTAGGCTTCCAGCCCCCACAGAGACTGATACACAGAGACTCAGGAGGAATAAATTTTAAGAGATGGATACAGGGCTTTGTGACAGATACTCACTGAATCATAACACTGGCAAGGAAATTTTAAGGACTCTTGCGTATTTCAAGTGGGCAATAAAAAGATTCTGTAATTACAAGTTGCAATTACATTTCTAAAGAGAATGCTCTAAAATATGGAGGTCCAAGGCCTGTGATAAGAAAGGACCTCTCTAAAGGTTGATGACTGTGAGGGAACACTAAGGCCTCTAGGTCATAACAAACCTACTTGTGCACAGTGGAGGGAAATACAACTACATCTCTTTCAGCAAAGGTTCATTTTGCATCTACCTCAGTTCCTACAATTTATAAACAGGTGAAAAGTAACTGAGACTCCCTGAACAGAGCCAGGATTTGATCTCCCAGAAGGCTGTGCTTCTAAAGTTTTCCTTTCAGACATTATATTTATCTCTACTCTTGCTTTTCTGTTCATCAAAATTAATCACCAAGGAAGAATTGTGTTCTTGATCCTACAACATGGCAGGTGTCATCTGATTTAGCCTGATTAGTTACCTAAGTATGGAGGAACTGACACTTACCATACAGCTTACTTTGATAAGTGTTTTTTCTATAAAACATATAACAGGAATTTAACAGCCAATTGAGGGTAGCAAGCCTCACCCTCACACTTCACCTGCATTTCTCTAGCTTTAGGTGATGTCCCCTTCTCCAAGAGGTACCAAAACACCAAAGAGGTCAAACTTAGCTTTGTAAAGTGTGAGTTTTTTTCTAATTCCATGCATAAGGTTCTGAACTAGGACTATTGAGCTAAAGCTTTGGTATTATTATCAAAGTTCCAATTATATCTTTTTTACAGAAAGAAAAAAATGTACTGGATTCAGAACAGGAATTTCATTGATATATAAGCAACAGAGACTTTTAGACACAAACAAAAATCAGTGTTGCTACTCACACGGGTGTCCTTGTGTCCACTCCCATTGTCTACAACAGTGTCCCAGTGCCTCCATGTGTTTGCATGGAGGAGCGACATGGCTCAGATTCTCTAAGCACTTCACCTGATCCCATTGGTTATCACAGGACCACTGTTCATCCTCTGAGGGCCACAGTGTCAGCTACACTGTGGACATGGTACACATGAGACCAAACTGAGGTGGGGTTTGGTCTGATATGTGACTTTCAGTCAATGTTAGCTCAGATTTTTGACTGTTTTTTGACTCAATGCATTTTGTAAGGACTATTCACCTTCAGAATAAATCTATTCTAGTAAGGCAAGAAAACCTTTTATTTAGAGGATAACAGCATAGATGGGGAAAGAAGAGTCACTCAAATTTCACATCCAGCTCAAGAGGCACACTTGCAATAGATCTGATGGGGTTGGAGGCTTCACATTGGTAATTCCCAGCATTATCCCTCTTGACTGGATCTATGGTGAGGCTTCAATGGTTCTTGGACAGCTTCTTTCACTCTGTGGGCTGCAATTTTGTGCCATTAAACAACCACTGGATGGTGAGTGCATTTGAGTAGCAGGTCAGGACCACAGCATCCTTATTCTCTGTGACTGTGGTGTTGCTGACTCAGAGGGTGGGCACTCTCACATTCCCTGTGGGGAAACAGAGAATGTGATTCATTGAGAATGGGCTTGAGACATGGAGCCATGCTGCTTCGTCAGAGATCTCAGCCAGTCACAGTCCACAGTGAGCTATGTAAAGGTCACCAGGGTAAGGTTTTGACATTTGCAGAAGCACAATGGTTTATATTCAGGTTACAATATGTAAGGAGAGAGCTGCAGTTCCTCACTTACCCCATATAACTTTCAGATGATTCCTTAACTGTTCTTGCAGACATCTGTGTCATAGCAGCACTCAGAACCCTTTCCCAGCCCATGTGTCCTATAACCTCATCTTCAGGTACAAATTTTCTCTCATGAGCTTTTCTTGATCTTTTTCTAGAACATTTTTGACTTCAGAAAGCATTCTACTACTTACATAAAATTTTATGTGTGTTGGTGAAGGCAGGCTTACCACCTTTGTCCATCTCTACAGCCAAAGGAAGTTTACAATAAGTGGGAAAGCATTTAGCTATTGTTAAATAATTTGTTAGGCAGTAAAAAATGGCTCAATCCAGGCTTCATGACTGTAGACCTGATTGATTTCTGTCTAAAACACTTTTAATTCTGAACAAGATTTTATTTCCTGGCCTACTGATTCAATGTCATGTTGAAATTAATCTCTACAGGGAAGTGGTTATGACTTTAACAAAAAATATTGACTGTAGCAATAGAAGAAGACTATACACTATAATAAAGGCCATACATAAAAGCCCAGAGTTAACACAATATTCCATGGAGACACTCAAAAAAATTACTAATATCATGAACAAGAAATAGATGCTATTTTTCCACATATTCAACAGAGTACTGGAAATTTTGACCACAACATTTTTGCAAGAAGATGAAACAAGTTGTATCAAAATTGGTGAAGAAGGAAAAAAAATACTTTTTGAAAAGATAACATAATCTTATATGTAGAAAACCCTAAAGTTTCTGACAGACAAAAACATATACACACACTTTGAACTTATATAAGGGAAAGTTGCAGGAGATAAAATCAACACTTGAGATCACTTTTTTTCTTGCGACAACAATAAAGACTTCCAAAACAAAATTAATTAAAATGTTCCATTTTCAATAGCATCAAAAGACTAGAAAACAAAGGAATAAACTTAATTAATAAGGTAGAAGTTTTATACACTTAAAACTACCAAATTTTTTTGAAAGAAATTAGACACAAATAAATGGAAATACATGCATGTTAATTTATTGGAAGACCCCAGACTATCTTCATATTTGACACAATCACTATCAAAACCTCAAAGTCTCACTTACAGAAATAGAAAAACCCACCCTACATTTCATAAGGAAATTCAATGAACCCCAAATTGACGGAAGCCAACCTATCCCTGCTGTATGACACGGTCATAGAGGGAGCCACACGTCCGCACAGCAGACTCGGCAGGGAAAGCACCTGAATCTCCCTTGTGTTGTTTCTCTTTTGCTTGCCTGTGCTTGGGATCATTTTTATTGCTATACATACTGGAGCAGATGGTGAGAATGAGAATTGCTTGAGAATCATAGGGATAACGTAAGTGATAACTACATTACCACTCCAAATTCCCCTTGTACCCCAGACTTGATCAGGAGTTTCCTAAAAAGGGAGTTATTTCATGATAGGACAATTATGCACACCAAATAGCCAGTCCTGACTAGAACTTCCCCGAATAAATTAGGCAGGCCAATATCCCCTAGAAAGGGCAGGAGAAAGAAGAGAGCTAAATATTCAGTTTTATATAGATTTCCTTGGACCACAAGAGCCCCTACACCACAACCAACTGACCCCCACTGCCCTATACTAGAGCTTATGTAAATGGTTATTAGAAAAATTGGTTAGAACTGTCCTTTCCAGAGAAGCTTAAGAGAACTGGACCTCCTTGGTATTTTTATACACAGGTTCAAAAGGATAGATTGTTCAGGCAATTGCTTAGGGCCTGGGCACTTTGGGGTTAGACTTCATTCCTGGGGTAGAGAAGAGTATGGAGGAGACAGTTCCTTTATAACAAACAGGATCTCAATGCTTTTGGTGTTTATAGCTAGCAAAGCAGATTTAGAGATGAGAGACAGATATTAATCACTATGACCACAGACCCTGTACCTCAGTCACTTGGCAAGATGCCCAGACTAAAATGTGCCCATATTCTAGTCAACTCGTGACTTTATGTGTTAACCACAAAACTTCCACCTAAGCTTGAAAAAATAGGTGTCAAGATAAGTAGAAGGAAGAGGCTCAGACAGAGAGATGAGGTCAATATAGATAAGGCTTGCAAACTGCAAAGTATCTAACTGCTCAATTGTATTTTATATAACATGTATTGCTGATTATATCCAAATATTATGTAATGCTTTCTACACAGCAATGGTAAAGTCAATGTACTCTGGAAAACAAATTTTTTTTGCTCCCACATTGCCACATATGCTTACCCTAGAGTATAAAATAAAGCACTCACCCCAGCAAGGCAGAGAAATGCCCGGCTGGTGAGCTTAAAAGCACCAAGCCCCCTGTCATTATTCGCCGACGCCGTTCCTTCCATAGGAATTCCCTGGACCTACAGGAGCTGGACTCTGGCACCAAATTGTTGAAATAGTGTTTAAAAAAGAATGCAGGAGAAGGTCTCATGTTTCCTAAGCTCAAAACTTACTGCAGAGTCAGCTGAAACTGTGATGCTGGCACGAAAACTTCTGTTCATCAAAGTCACAATCAAATGGTGTCAATGAAAAGGCTTAGACTATTCAATGGAGAAAAGATAGACTTTGTAACTATGATGTTGAAAAGAAATATCCACATGCAAACAATTGACATGGATTGTTGTCTTTTACTATACACAAAAATTAGATCAAAATAGATTAAATGGTAAAGGTTAGACCTAAAGTTTAAAATGCTAAAAATGTATAGAGAGAAGCATTATGACATTATGTTGGCAATGATTTTATGAATATGACAGTAAGAATACAGGCAAAAATAGACAATTAGGATTTTGTCAAAATGAAAAATTCTCTTCATCAAAAGCACAGCAGATTGAAAGGTGACCTATGAAATGGAGAAAATATTTTGAAAATCCTATGGAAAATAAAAGGTTAATGTCTAGAATATACAAAAGATTTACAACTCTACAATAAGGACAAAATGAATAATCTGATTTATAAAGGGATAAAGCACTTGAATAGAATTTACTCTGGAGAATATACACAAATGGCCAATAGTCACCAAAAAAAGATGCTCAACAAGACAATTATTTCATGAAATGAAAATCAAATCTCTCAAGGTCAATTTTGTTGCTTGTGATGTTGGGTGTGGTTAACTTTACTCTGCATGTAAGAGCAAAAAATGGCCCTTTGTGGTACCTTTGATTTCTCCAAAAGCTTCTTCAATCATAGCTGGAACTTCTCACATCTCAGTAACCTGAGTCTGTGAAATAATAAGGCAGGTCAGTGTATCACAAAAAGTATTTGGGGATCTGAGTGCTCAGTGTATATATGGTCTCCAGCTATAGGTCTGGGGAAAATACAGACTTTCTCAGGTGTTAGTTTAGTATCAGTGTTTGGTTATGGAAAGACTCAGAAATGAGTGTCAGAGACATCCCTGCACTTCTCCTGGTTCTTCACTGACCACCGACTGACTGCCCGGCTGAGCAAAAAACTTTCCTTCCAGCGGCACAGACTTCTATCACCCAGCTGAGGTGTGTTTCCATGAGGCACTATTTCCCAGGATATCCTGGAGACTGGGGTTGAAGCACAAATAACACATAAGGACCAGAAGCAAGCCTGTGGAAAGTTGACTACTCAGACCTCTGGGCGAAGAGGTGGGTCAGGATTTTCCAGGTGAAGGTGAATGAAATGAGCCAGTGAACCAGTAAATAATAGAGCAAATTTCAATAAATGATTTAGGAAAGAGCAAAAGGGATAGACAGAAGCTGATTATGGTGGCAGAATCATGGGCTCTGCCCTTGACCATTAAAGTCATTCTCTCTGCTCTGAGGGTAGGTGACGACTTGGGCAAATGCAAACTGTGTAAGTTCCATCAAGTGGGGAGCATTGACTTCCTAAAATTCTGGTGCTAGTGGGGAATTTGTGTTAGGTGGCCATGTGATAGAAATTTGGGAAAACTTAAAATTCTTCTGTATGTAAATTGGGGCTCAAGACCAATTGCAAAAAGAACTATTTTATTAGAGAAATGAAAAGGATCTGAGATGATGGTCTTAGTTCCTGAAGGCATAGAAAGCTTGTCCCCTATGGTGACCATTCCAAGGACTCTGAATCCAGATTACAGCTCTGAAGACATTTTGGATCATTCGTTCATTCATTCATTCAATCGCCATTTATTTCCTCCAAATATATCAAAAGCAATTTATTACACATTGGTCCTAAACTGGTTTCAGGGATAGAGTGGGGAATGAAAAGGCAAAATCCTTGTTTTTTATATCTGGTGGGAGTCACTGCACCACAACAGGAATCAAATAAGTGATGTCAAGTCCAGTGCAGGGAGGTGTGGTGGGGCCACATTAGGGGGAGGCCCGGGTAATCTATGCAGTGACTCTGACTGTTACTGCAGGTAATTAGGTTCTGGAGTAAAGTAGATTATTCCTCCACTTTTCTCACTCCACAAAACAAAGGGTATTCCTATGATCAGAGGAGACCTAGAGAAAAAGTATCTGAACCAATTCATTGGTTTAGGAATCCAAAGACACCCTCATATGGCCCCCAAGGTAGAAAAATCAAGTCTTATGACTACAAACAGCCCTCAGGTGACTCTGATCAGCTGCTCATGGATTGTGGGACTGATTTACTGACAGTATCTTCCTGTATCTCAGTTTATTCTCAATGAATATTTGGCTGCCAGATTGTCAGTGCAGCAAGTGTAAAATATTTAGATGATTTGACCTAAATCTTGAAATACAAAAGCTGCTCAAATAAGAGACAACTCTTTCTCATCAACTCCAAGAGAGAATCCCCTGAGCTGATCCCTGGTGAGTGAGGACCTTCCAGGAGCATCTTTTTCTCTCAGTTTCTCTCTGGGGATGCTGACTATTTTCTGAAGTCCCCCAGGACAGTTGGCTAATATACAGAGATATTGTCTGACTGTGCTCTCCACACACAGACTCAGGTGATACCAAACTCCATTTCGGCCAAGATGGGACTCTTGGACCTGAGCCAGGACTGGTCACTGCCTCAGGAGACTTGTTACTCAGGGGCACATTAAACCCTTACACACTCAGCCCTTTTGAGGATGCCAAAACCAAACTGGCACAGGCTTCCTTCTGTCCCTGGAATCAAGATTTCTGGCACAGGGCTCTGGGGAGTGTTCTGAGCTGAGCTCCATATGAATATCAGGAGGCCTCTCAGACCATGCTCTGACCTAGTATAGCAGGGTCAGCCTCAGGTCAAATTCATAGGACCATGCTCAGGGAGCTGAACTGAGATGGGTTTCCCTCTGCTGAGTTACTTTTATCAGACTGATTCTTCTGTCTGCAGTGACTGTCTGCAGGGCTGCAAGTTGGGAGGGGAACTGAGACCTTAGGAATTTTGTCTACACTCTGTGTATCCTGCAATAGATGCCAAAATCCAGCCTGAAACAAAATGCAGAGGGCAATGGAAGCAAAGTTGAGAATTATCAGTTCTGTGTTCGAAGTAGAATTCACCCCACCTGACATCTAGAGGTCAGAGAGCAATCACTCACTGTATACATTGAGCTGTCGATATCCTATTAATATTTTAAATTTTGTTGTTCCACTGCTATGGTGTAAAGTACTATGTCTTTCATGGTGACCTTTAACAGCAAAGACCCATCATAGTTTATTGTCACTCCTCCTTTGGAGGACCTCTTATATGGTACTTTGCAGTTTGTGCAAGAAATGCAATTATATGATTGCTGTCTGGGACTTCCCCTCTGTATCATAAGAGGAATGTAGCATCAGGAGGCTTGTTGAGGATATGTAAATGCACATTCTCCCCTTCAGCAGCATTTTTCAGCCACATATCCTATTGGGCTGTGGTGGGCAGGCACCAGAAATTTAAGACTGAGACTAGAAAATAGGAAAAAGAAATTGATCAATATTTGTATCTTTGTATTGGGTTGGAAAGATGGGGCCCTGAGTCCTGAGCAGGTCTCTTTATCTCTCAGCCTTGGTCTGCCTAAGAGTGTGTGTCTCCCATGGTGAAGGTCAACAGCATAGACCCCATTACTTCTGAAAGTAACTTCTAGCATCTCTGAAAGTGTTACTTTTTCTGTTTCATGTACTCTTCTTTAGGTGTTTGTTTTACTCACCCCTTCACTATACTCAGACCCCTTCTGACACTCAGGAGCATTTTTGAAAGACATCTTTGTTGACCACCTTCTCTAAAGATTCTCTACCTTCACTTTCTGACCTGTGATCCTGTTTTTTGTTTTTCATGGCTGTTGTGGGTACCTGACCTCACATTTAGATTTTTCCTTGTTACTCGCTCCTCCACACAACATGGACCTGATGAGAGCAGGGTTTCTCGGATCTAGTATCTCCAGTGACTCCAACCACCTGGAAATACATGGGGTTGAATGAATGAGTTTTCCTAGGGTCCTCTAAATCATGCGATGCATTTATTGATTTCTGAGGTTTGTGGTAAAGACAATGCCTAGCACCCCTGCAATTTTTTTTCTGCTGTTTCCTGACATAAATCATTATTATCATTAGCGGTTTTCATAATTCAATACTCAGTGATGAATTGAGGAAATGAACAGCAATCCAGGTTTTCCTGCCTCCCACCACTTCCAGATTATGAGATTTTCCTCTTGCGGAGCCCTCTTCTCCATCCTACTCCTTCCTTTTGTCCTTTACACTCAGGTACAGACAGAAGTCTTCCCTCTTTTCTCAGAGCACTGGTCTCTCCATCAGATCCCAGCCAGTCTCTGTGTCAGATCCTTAGTCTACCCGGAGGAATTCTCTCCTACTTACCAACCAGCAGGAGCCCTTACTAGTGGTCAAGTCCTCTAAGGTTAGAGACTCAAAGGGATCCAATGGTGTCTGCTGCCTCCTCTGTGGCTGTGTCTTTCAGAAAAGCCTGAGGTTCTGTAAGGCTCTCAGGCACCTCTCTCCAGAATGGTGCAATCTGCTGTGTGTCCTACCAGTGTGCTGAGCTTTATTGAGGGGAATGTTTAGTATTCCTGTCATGTGGGCTGGGGTCAGGGTTTGCACACAGAACCCTCCAATGCCCTGCCTTCAGTTTTTCCACACTTGTCCCTTCTTACCAGTGCTGATCCCCTATATTCCACCTCCTAGAGAACACCTGAGGCTTCCCAAAACCACACAGAAACCCACAAGCTCACATGCATATAAATACACATAACCCCCGCCCCCACACACACACCCTCATGCTTTGTTAGGAAAAACACAAACCTGAGTTGTCTGGCTTTCAGGGGCCTGCACACAGCTTCCTGTCAGGTGCCCAATAGTCTTTCCAGGAGCCTCTCTCTTTCACACTTGACTTTTCCTTTCAGAGCAGGTGTTCTTTAGCTAAGTCAGAAAAACCTAAAACAGGGATATTACTCCTGCTGGGCATTGGATCACCTGTGAGACATTGTAAACATTGCAATGCCCAGGTGACACCTTAAAAATGCAGCTTCAGCAGCTTTCAGCTAATTTGGTTGCCCAATCAAAATGAGGTCTCTTCATGGGAGGGCAGAATCACTTCTATTGCTCTCCTGTGCAGAGGTGATGTCTTCACATCCCATTAAACTGCCAATTCTGACTGGGTTGCAGTGAGTCAGAGGCTCTGCATCTGACAAATTCTCAGGAGAGGCTGATCCTGCTGAGCTGTAGTGAACACTTACATTAGCAAGGCTGATGGGACACATATATCCCTGAAAGGGTGACCCACTCATGCCAGCAGTGGACACTGCTGTGTGTTGGTCTTGGCTCTGTCAGCGCCACACAGAGAGCCTCTGATGTCCTGAAAATATCTCTAATATTTCTGTTTGTGACACAGAAACCCAGCTGGGCACCTGGTCCTCCCCATGTTTTCAAATGCTCTGAAAAAGTCTTATTTCCTCCCGGCAGGAATGTCAAAGAGATGAATCCGGTAGTGAAAAGGGTCAGCCTTGTGAAAATTTCAGTGGGGACCCTTCTTCTATCTGAGGTGTCACTACACTGGATTTTGCCTCCAGGGACAAAGATTTAACACAGGAACTCTCAGCCAGATGTGAAAATTTTGGGTGTGAAGTGGGAGACTCATGTCCTGAGTGTCCCAGGAAGAAAGGCCTTTGGTGAAAGGTCAGGTGCCTGTGGCTTCCTGGTTCTCAGGGATCAGCTTAATGTAGATCCCCCTCTCCACATGTGTTTGTTGGACCTATTCTTGTGCTCTCTGTCTGTTGGGAGAATGTCTGAGTTCTGCCTGGGTGTCTTTCTTGTGGTCACTAGATTCCCATGGATGATGCCAGACTTGAGGAGCAGCACAGAAAACCCTGAGGGAGGAGGTGCTCCCAGACCCTGTCAAAATAAAAAGAAAAGTCCAAACCTTTAGAGCAATTTAATGAGATTACTTGAGCCATAATAATCACATATGCTGGGCATGTAGGTCTGAAATCCTGTGAAGAAAGAAAGTTTTGCAGCATCGTTTATACATTATAATCAAAGTAGAAGTTGAAAAAAGTTGCATAAACTCCTTTAGTAGGTGAGATAAAATATAGCAGGAAAATCTCTAGAATTGGGGAAAGAAGGCAAAATTAAAAAACATATATTTTACTTTGGTGGGTATAGGAAAATTCACATTTACAGGATACAGAGAAGGTGTGCAGGGGACCAGATAACATAAAGGATGTTATGTAAAAGAATGAAAAGTCATCCCTGATTCCTATAAGGCCAGGGTACACTCTTTCCTCCCCTCGTAGTAACTCTACCAAGGATTGAGGATCCAGACTTTCTGTCAGATCAGGTATCTGTGAGATCAGGAAGAACACAGGCCCTGGGTGATGAGACATATCTCAGAAGGTGGCTCTGTGGAGGGCTGTGATTTTAAGGGGAATAAAATGGAGTCCAATCCCCACAGTTAGGAGGATTCTGTCCTTTCTTTTGACTCTATGAGAAGTAAAAACCTGAACCTAGGATGTCCCCAAGCAGGCAGTGGCCTCCTATCATACTGACACTAATGCCTTTGTGTCTATGAAAACATAATTTGACTGCAAGAGTCACACAGAGTGACAGCCTTCCATTGTGTGCTTCCCCTTATCAATTTAATGAGCATTTACAGAGCTTCTGTGATGAGTCAGGCTCTTGGCTGGGCCCTGGAAACTGCAAGGAGAATAAAACATGTGTGGGTCTTGTGCTTATCAAGTTTACCTTGTAACAGAGACAAGGTCTCAGATAAATCATGGCTCTAGGGGATTAGTTAGAATTCAGTGGAGGGGCATGAAAGA
Source organism: Trachops cirrhosus (assembly GCA_028533065.1). NCBI lineage: Eukaryota > Metazoa > Chordata > Mammalia > Chiroptera > Phyllostomidae > Trachops > Trachops cirrhosus. The sequence continues at coordinate 36,623,712 of CM052550.1, forward strand.
AGACTTTGGGTGCAAACACAGCATGTACTTGAATCTTAGCTGGTTTGGGGATCATAGAGAGAACTTTTGACAAAGCGGCCTCTTTGCTGACACCTGAAGAATTTATGGCCATTTTACTCTAGAGGAACAGAGGCTGTTAAGAAAAAACAGCTGCCTGCAGAGGTCTGACCTTTGGTGGGCTGATATATGGCTATATAGAGGAGCAAACAGAGTCTGCTCCCCTAGATGAGGAGCTTGAAGAGTTAGGAAAAATGTGTAATGATTGATATTTTTGAGGTTGGGCTCTGCTGGGCTGTGGGTGCTGCTCTGTTGGGGTCAGACATGCCCCAGAAAGTATCCAGCCTGCAGAGTAATTCTGGCACACCCTGGTGGACAAGCAGAAAAATGGGCAAGGAGATTTCATACTACAGTTAATTTTCTTTTAGTTTTTTACTTCTTATTTAACTATACATTAGACAATACTTCACAGGTATATATAATTTTAATATATTTTTGAATTACAATTGAATATAATAAGCTGAACATATTGAAAGCATAAAATTTATAATTTTTTCCGATGCATGCACCAGATAATATGTTACAATTAAAGTAAAGACCATGTCCCTTACTATTAAAGTCTTTTTATGCCCTCTTGTGATCTCTTTATTCTTCATCTCTACACATCCTTTTTTAGTGTTAATAAAACTCTCATCAGCTTATTTTATTAAAAATTCATATAGATTTTCAGGATTATCCAAATTTTTCATCATGAAGTACGTAATTTTAGGCCAAGGTTGGCTTCTTGACTCAACAAGATGATTTTGACATAGCTCTTTCTTTTTAAACTCTAGTTATGTGTAATTCTAAGGATGCATTAATTTTGTTTTTCCATTCACCCTTTATGGACATTTGAGTTGTTTCCAATTTTGGTCTCTGACAAGTAAACCTGTAATGAACATGAATGCAGAAAATTCTATAAGGCAAATAATTAGTATTTATAAAACAAATGAATAGCTACAGAAATAGAACTTAGGGAGTTTCCCCTGGAAGTCTAGTTTCAAGGTCCCACTGCCAAAGCCCTACCCAGAGGTAAAGAAACACCTGCTTCTTCACATAAAACTGTGCCACAGCCCACACATTAGTGAACACAGTGACAGAAATAATGGTTCCATCTCAGTTCTAACTTCTAAATTATGAACCAGTGCACCTCAGAAACTGCATTTAATTCACATCTGGAGTCTCAATCACTAAGAATAGGGAAAAAGTAGTGTTTAACTTTTAGTCCCTCTGATATAAAAGGAAACCTAATAAAATGAAGGATATATGCCAAGTGCCACATGACATTTCTGAGGCCACCTGCAGCCTGTGTAACTCTGAGTGAGTGACCACACTTTGATAAGACTCACTTCTGTCATGTGATGTCATAAAAATATGTTTGGTCTTCTTTCTTGGATTTTAAAAAAGGACGTCTAAAACTCCTAGAATTTTGTAAGTGATGTGGGTGGTAAGTGTACTTTTGTTGTGATGATGCAACTCCTGGCTGGTCTCTGGATAGTTGCAGAGTGAGGGCAGGTCACCAGAAAGAGCAACTTCTGATAAGAAGTTTGGAATTTCCAGCTGTCAATGTAAGAAATGTTTCAACCTGAAAAGAATTTTTAATAGTCTTTTTGAGCCAAACATGATGATACTTGCAGGAACCAAAATCACAATGGACTGAGCAAACGTTCTGAAGAATGGCAATTTGCCCCTTAGTTCATACAGTGCCTTCAAAGGCTGGGGCCCGAGGGGTTATATGAAACCCATTGGCATTAGATTAGAGATGCTGGGGAAAGAAAAGTGCAGGGACCTCTGAGACTGTTAAAGATTAAAATGAATAGACACAATTTTGAGGTTGGTTTATCCAGGAAAGTCATCAGTTAACAATGAACACAATAGTGACAGTAATAGAGAAGGTATGTTGTCTCTGCTGTGGTGCAGTGAGGTGTCCAGAAAACAGAAAATTACCCTGACATTTTAAAGGTGTGTTATGTTTGAGGCAAAAAGACAATGAACACTCTCAGTTGAGGTAAAGATTGAGTTTTGTCAGGAAAGATACCAGCCTAGGACATGACTATGCACCACGGCTCACTTTGGTTAAGAGTTTTAATTTCAGACCTTCCTCTGTGGTTGTTTAAGCTCATGTGTTTTACATCCCACCATGCAGGCCTTCCCTGAGCTTGTGAGGTTTACACTGTGGCCCCTTTTTTGTCCACACTGCTTTGGTTATAAATCAACCTAAACAATGCATTGGTGACTAAACTTTCAGTTAGTCAATATTGTCTCAAGTGCTAGGAAGGGATTCTTAGGAAATTTTACTGTCAATGTTTGTCTTACTGAAAGATAAACCATCATTGATGCAGCAAGCCATTAACCTTGCATGGAAGTCAAAGCTGAAACATCTCAAAAGAGAAAAGCAGGTAAATAGGAGCAGTCAGTCCCACAGGCCTTTATTAGACAAACACTCTGGATCATTTCTAACCTGTAAGCTACCGTGATCTAAGTTTTTCTGTCTCGTTTCTCTGTATTTTGCACCTTGTATAACATTTACTTACAGTTTGAGGGCACACTATAGACTAAAGCACTTTTAACAATCTGACCATGTGATTGGTTCTTATTTACTATGGCCCACCTGTTATTAATTATAAATTAGTCATAAATCTGATTTCTGCTAGTTTTACACTTGAAAGCTATAACCTTAAGGTTCTTTGGGGGGCCAGGTTGTGAGACATATTTGTATTCTTGAGAGGGTGGCATTTAAATAGAATTTAATTACCATATTTTCAATGGATCTGAAGAAAGTTGGAAATGTATATGGACCTAGTTGAATGATTTTCCAGTGTTATATTTGGACAGATAGAACATCTGCTACAAATGTTATGAGCTATAGGAAGAGGCTTCCAGTAATATTGTTTATTTCCTGGAATCATATTTTTAAAAAACCCAATGTCTTAGCTCATGTACTTGTTAAAATATCAGTGATTGACTTCCCTCAGGTAAGACTGGTTTTTGTTTGACACCATATATGTTTCTCTAGTTCCAAGGTGCACCATTAGCTGTCAGAACCCCTTTCTTTTTCTGCAACAGTCCAGTAGAACTATAAAAGAGATTCTTTCATTGATTTAATAGGAAGCAACAAGCATTCTCAGGTCAAAATAATTTAGCTGTTTAATACTACCCGCCTAGCTGCAGCATCAGATGAATGAATTCCACTTGCTTTCATAGTAGCAGCTTTAGAAGTCTTCAAATTCTGAAAATTGTCAATTGTTTCAATATCTGTACAACATCTAATAATTGTGCAACTTATTTTCTATCTTAAATCAATTTCCCAAAATAAATTCAGAAGACTTTCTGCTTCCACAACATTGAGAGTTTTGAGCTATACCAAGGGCTTAGCCACTATTAGTGAAAATATGGAGTATTTGATTTTTTGAAAATTGACAAGTGCATGTTAGAACAATTATTTCAGATTGTTGGGAGTTTCTTACTTGGGGGAATAAAAACCTTCAGTTGTGTCCATCATAGAAGTTATTGCCTATCCAGCTTGTTAATAGTACTGTTCATTGTTCACAGATTCATATATGTAAACCTCATTAAGTCAGCATCAGCAAGGAGTTTCCTGTGAACAATCCCTGGAAACAAAGAGATGGTCAGTGGGCAAAATGCAGCCGCAGATGTCTTTATTCTGCACAAAAGTCAGCAAACTTTCTGTGATAATCTGTTATATCAAGTTCAAAACAGTAGATGCAGAAAGTGAGACACTTACAGAAGTGTTGAGTATGATGGGATTTCAGTGGAGATTCAAAAGAATGAAAACATAAAAAATGGAGAGTCCATAGCTATCTTTTCTGTTTGTTTGCATAACAGGTCTAAAGCAGAAATGACTGTCATGTAGGGAGGGAGCTCTTTGGCTTCTGAGTCTGATTGCTGATGATAAAATCGCATGGGTCAAACGTAATGTCTCTTTTTGAGTTAAATCTTCCTAAGTATTTTTGCGTGAAGAGTTAGAAAATTTTTGCTTAATATGTGTCAGAATGTGGGCTTTGGATAATATTTTAGAGATTTTACATCTTGTTTTTTTTGGGAAGGGGGAAGATTCCATGAATTTGAATTTAATAAAACATGTAAAAACTGGAAAAATTTTAATCAGTTGTCACAATAGTCAGTAAAAACCAGCATCATCTAAGTTTCTTTCTCTATTTTAAAAGAGGAAAAAATAAGATTCCATTGAGTCTCTGGAGGCTAATTAATATTCATCTTTGGATATGAGATGTCAATCTATTTTATTTGAGTTAAACAAAATTGTAGCTTAATCTTTGAGACCTGACTCCTTTTCTTGTTAGCTGTCCTGAAAAGTAAATTGTGTCCTTTTTAAGTCTAGTAATATACTAGAGCATAAAAGTAAATCAGATGTTAATCTCTGGGAGAAATAGTTTGGGCTCTCTGGATCAACCTGGGACATTTTAGTGCAAGTAAATTGGCAATCTTCCCAAGTGAAGGCAAAGAGATGTTGACTGTGCATTATTTTATACTGAAGTGATGAGCAAGGAATTACATCAATTTATTACTGAAAAATGTTCACAGTCCACAGATGTGGATGATAATAAAGTATGTGGATGTTGAATCACAGGATACCTAGAAATAACTATTTTATTTATAGCTCAGATTATGTACACGTCTTCAGCTTTTTTTAATTTGGTTTCTTTACCAGCAAGTTGGGAGAACTACAGAAGCTTCTATCTAGATTATGACTCCTTTTAAAGTAATTTGATATAATGGGCTTCATTCCAGCTAGTGCATCAGGTCTTCAAGTAAAATGGTAAATATTAGGCAGAGGCAAAGTATCATCAATAGTTATTGTAATAGGAGTGGCTGATTGATCTCGACAATATCTGCACTGGAAAGAGCTCAAAGTGCCATTGGAACATCCTATAAGAAATGTTTAGTCTCAAGATTTGCTTTTTCTTCCTATGGAAGTTCCTTTATAATTATTATTTCCCCATTGTTTCAGCATTTAAATACATTTCACCGTTCCAGGAAAAGAATATGTGGGTGCCATGAGTTTAAACAAAATCTCTCCCTATCAGGTAAACTGTGGCGGATTAGACCAGTAAAAATGTATGTTACCTCATGACATTTTATAGTTGAAGGGGACAGGCTGTGACTTAAGAACATTCATTCATTGGCCAAATGTCCCTACATTCTGCACCCAAGCTATACTCTTAATTGGGTGTTGTTAAGAACAGATAAAGTGGTCCCAGTACCTACAGGGGACTTTGGGATTTCCCCTATTATAGTAATATTAATTTCTTTTTAACTACAAGTAAGTAGAAAAAGAAACACCTTTGGCCCTGGCTGGTGTGGCTTAGTGGGTTAAGCACGGGCCTGTGAACCAAGAGATCACGGTTCGATTCCCAGTCAAGGCACATACCTGGGTTGCAGGCCAGTTCCCAGTAGGGAATGCACAGGAAGCAACCATACATTGATATTTCTCTCCCTCTCTCCTTCCCTTCCCCTCTGAAGATAAATAAATAAAATCTTAAAGAAAATGTTTTAAAAAAAAAAGAAACACCTTTGTATTCCACTGAGAGACCATATGCTTGCTTTTGTATTTTTTCTTGTTTTCAATTTTTTTTAAGCTTTCTAAATCCTCTTTTAAAGTGAACAGACTTCTCTACAGGAGTTTCCCAGTGAACATTATTTGATGAATCTGTGGCTTCACTCGCAGGAGCCAGTAGGTGTAATCACTGGAAGAAGTCAGAATAACGATGAACTTGTGTCCCAACAGTTCAATTAGAAGTTTTTGCAAGCCTGTCAGAGTCTTGGAGACAAGTCAATCTTTGAAATTTTTAGGTAGATTTTTATATTCTTTTTTAGTTTTAGAAATATATATAACCACTCATTGTCCTCTTCATAAAACAAGTTTTTTTGTTTTGTTTTGTTTTTTGTTTTTCTGAATGGGGCTGCTAGAATTCATGGATTATTTTTGTCTAAATTTCTATTGTCATTTTCTCTAAGAGTATTAGGGAGTTGTAGTGGTATAAAGGAGATTTTAAAAAAAGGATAAAATAAGAAAGAAAGAAGGCAATTCTGTACTAAAGAAAAAAGTAAATCAGAGGCAAATAATACAGTGAAGGGTCTATGGAAAGAGGAGGTATGTGGTGCTGGCATTTAATACCTATAGGAGCCTTCTTTAGTTCAGATAGAGTCCTAAAAAGTTTTTATTATTTTTTAAGAGAGGATTTATCTGTGCTTCTCCTAGGAGCTTCTAATTTCCAATAAAAATATATTTGCCATTTATTCAGTTAAAATTTAGAGCCATAATTTTTTAAAATTTTGAATGTCTAGATTAATTAGATGTCAAAAGATTTCTACTTTGGCCCTCCTACATTGACACCTCCTCTAATAAAATCTTTACATTTCTCTAAGCACTTGCAAATAAAGTCTTTTTATTTATTATCTACCTGCCAGAGTAGTAATGAGGGAACTGGGGCTCAAAGTTTGTAGCCTTGGAGGCTTGGTTTCCCACATCCATTTTACTATTTTTATTATCTTTGAAATTTAAATTATTTCTCCCCTGGCATCATTCTTTGGGGGTTATTCGTTCCTGGAGTCCAAAGGTCTTCCTGCTTTCAGATAACACCAAGTCCTGTACCCAGTTACAGGATTGTGTTGGTGATGTTAATTTAAGAGCAGAAAACAGATCTATCCACCTCATGTTTAATAGGCTACATTCTTCTTTTACTTGTCAATGTATTTCTTGCGACCTCTTTTCCTGACAAGTTTCTACATTTTTACTTACAGCTGCCAGGTGTTTTCCTTTTACCTTTTATTCTTTTATAAAATTATATCTTTTTCTTTTCTTTTCTTTTCTTTTCTTTTCTTTTCTTTTCTTTTCTTTTCTTTCTCTCTTTCTCTCTTTCTCTCTCTCTTTCTTTCTTTCTTTCTTTCGATGAAATGGACAAAGAGAGGGAGAGAAACATTGATGTAAAAGAGAAACATCAACCAGTGGTGACTCTTGTGGACCCTGACAAGGGACCAAGCCTGAAACACAGGCATACTCCCTGACCTCTAAACAAACCAGAGACATTTTTTGCTCTGTGGGACAGCCCACTGAGCCACACCAATCAGGTTTCCACTTATTATTCAACTAGAGATCATGACAGCCAGCTGTGGGAGCAAAAGATGTTTTAAAACTTTTCTCTTACCTTTCCATTCTTCTAGCTATTAATGTAACAATCAAATCAACAGAGGCAGATTACGAGGAGACAATATACAGAGTCTATTTTACTAATGAATATTCTGAAGTAAAAAAGAGATCCAAAGAAGTATTGGTTAGTTTAGACATATGCTGTTCTGAAGATAAAGAGCAAAAAACATTGTGGTTTGAAGCTTCATCGCGCGCGCGCGCGCGCACACGCACACGCACACACACGCGCCCAAGCATGGAGATTCCAAAACAAATGAATAGTAAATAGATATTGGCTTGGCATTTCCATGTGAATGTTCCTTCTTCAGCTGGTTCTCCTTCTAAATACTCCCTACGCAGTTAAGGGAAGTTCACATAGTGGTATTATTTTTAAGCTTTCTGGTTACCAATTACAAGAGCAGAATCCATATTCTAAAAGGCACATCTGGGGTGGTAACTAGACTTCCATTCAAAGCCCAGCCACTACCCTCCAGCTGCCTTAACAAATCTAACTGAAAGCTCAATTCCACTACACCTAGGCATTACTTTAAGTACATAAAGTCACTATGTATCTAAATTATTACCAAACAAGATAAAATACTGACATTAATTTTTCACCTAAATATATCAACATTTGACTTCTTATTACAGACAATTTAAAAGTTATGTTTGAACCTGCTAATAAATATGTTCCTAGCTTTGGTGTTCATGACTTCCCTATTATGGGGACATTAATTCCTGGAAAGTAACTCAATACCTGTGTTGTGATCTTATCCACACCTGTTCAGAAGGAACTGGGAATCCTGTGACCCTGGCTCATGTCTTAGTTTAGTGTTTATGCTATCATAATTTATTGGTTAATCAGATAAGTAGTGTTTTCACGTGTTCCTAATTTCAGTTAGTCTATCTGAGCATGTTTCTGCCTGAAAGACTCCAGTCCCATTTCTATTGTTGAGACATTGGGCCCAGAGAGTCTCCCAGAGGGGCTCCTGCTCAGTTTCATTATCATTCAAATACTCCTACATTTAACTTAATTTAGTTCCTAAATTGCTTACAGCACAAATGTTCCAGAGAGGTCCTGATGTGACTACAACAACAGATGAATTTATAAGGGCCTCTGCAGTCATGATAATATTGTGGTATTGCGGTATTGTCTTAGTCAATAACAAATGTTGTGTGTGGGTGTCCAGGAGACATTTTGATTGTTCATGACTTGTTCATTTGTAGATTCTGTAAATGAGTAATGAACTCATACTGTAAACCTACCAGGCACTGTCTGAGGCACTGGGGACATAGTAGTGGATGTAAGAGACAAAGTGGACATGATTGCTGATGTCTAAGTATTTACTTGACCACTAATATTTAAAAGGCACTTCAGGATACCTTAAGATTTTTAATCCCAGCCAAGTAATTGACCACAATGGGCTTCTCCAGTACTTTTCTGAATCCCTTTGTATTTTCATAACACCTCTCTTCTGCTTACAACACACATTAAATTCTTCACAAAACTCTTTGACTCTAGGTGCTCAGAACAAATCCTGAAACTGTAACTTCTTTTCTCACTAGTCCAACCATTCTTTCCTGTTACCTGAATGATGCACTTGTCTTATTACTGAGCTCCCTGCTTGTAACCCAGCAGCCTTATTAATACTGGCTAATTTGGAGGCTAAAATATAATAAAATTGTCCATCCCCCCTTCTACATATTTTAGGCTTGCCTACCCATCAAAATAACAAACACAGATTAGGAGAAAGAAATAACGTTTTTAACATATGATTATGGATATTTCTCATAAGAATAAACATTGCTATAACTGTAAGGCAACATTGGGTACATAAAATTTTTGAAAAAAAAGAAAAAAGGGAAGGTGGGCTCTTATATTTCAGAAGTCAGAGACTGCTGTACAGCTAATTGAGAATAGAAGATCCAAATGGAAAAAAAATTGATGACTCTGCAGAATCAGTGGGACAGAGTGGGTATCTAGACAACAGGTGTCTTCCCAAAGCCCTCTCATGTACCACACATAGTCAATTAGCCTAAAGAGAATTCTCTGAAGAATATTTGCTGTCTAAATCATTGGCAGAAATGTTTAGAGGGTCAACAGTATTTTTCTGTATTTTATTTCCTAATAAATACCTTAAAATCATTATACTAAAACCAAATTGGCAGGGCAGCAAAATGTTGGTTACTTTCAATAAACACAGATTACTCACATTTCTTTTTTTTTTTTCTTTCAGCCTTCTAGTAGCTCCCCAATTCACTCAGAGTAAAGCCAAGATTCTGGCTGATGAATTCTTTATTTCTGCCTTCATCTGCTCTTATCTTCTGATCTCTCTGCTCTAGTAAGTTCCCATCCTCTTTGGTGAGCCAACATATTGGAATTTAACAAAGAAAATCACTCCAAGTATGCCTTACATCATTCTAACATACTGTCATACAATATTGTTGTCACTGTTGTTTGGATTATTGTGTGACTCCCTCACTGTCAAGTCTGGTCTATGAGGTCTGAGAGTTTGTCTATTTTCTTTGTACTGATTAGAATAGTGTCAGGGTGATGGTGAACAGAGGGTCATTGTTCTTTCATAAGTGAATACAAATATTACAAATGTGATAATGTTTAAGAGGGTAAAATTTAGACAATTAGGATCTCACATAACAGGAAATCTGACCTAGGTAAAAGACCAGTTAGAACATTTCTAAAAGAGAAGCATCTAATAGAGAATGATCCCAGGCAAACCTAGAGCTCATGAGGTGGCAGGAATGAAAGATCCAGGCAGAGGACACAGTGTGGGCAAAGGCTAGAAGGTAGGAAAGTTCATTGAACTAGATGATTTTACTGACTCAGTTTGGCATTGTGTGAGCTAATATGCCTCAGGGGCAGTACACCGTCAGTACTAAAAAATTGCCAAAGTTCTTATTATTGTACTCCTCTGGGTACCATTTTCAGGTCTGTCCACTTGGAAACAGCATTAATTGAAAAACAATACTCTCTCCTCCTGCCCACACAAACAATTCATGATATCAAGCATGGATTACATCTTGACTGATATACAAGTGACAGGCCATAACCCACATATCTGCAAGGTATAACATCTGCTCAGTGTTGGCACTCATGCAAATGTGTTTCCATTTCTATTTCCATGTGTTTCTATTTCTCCCAAAGCTTTTCGCTTGCCTTTGTAATCCCTTCCTCTGCTCCTGCCAACCTCCAGAATTTTCAGGCTATTACTCATGTTCTTTCTTTCTGGGTAGATTCATTTGCATTTTCTAAAATTTTGAATAAATAAAATTATGTAGTATGTTTTCTTTTTAATCTGTCTTTTTAATTAAGCACAATTAGTATATGAGGTAAAATTTACATAATGAAAAGTGAAAAAGTCAGTGGCATTTAGTTTAATCACTGTGTTGTGCAGGTAACATGTCTATCTTGTACTAATATATTTTAATTACTCTTATCCAACATTATAGCCATTGAATGACTGCTCCCCAATTCCCTGTACCCTACCTTGTGGAAAGTACCAATCTTTAACCTGTCTGATCCTCCTCCTTGTTTATTTCCCATATATGAGGTCTCATGACCCCTGTGGACTTGTATATCAGGAGCTCCCACTAGTTCTAGTGTCAGGAAACAAATCTGAGTTTTCAAAACATTACCCTTCCTGTGTCTTACCCTCATGCCCATCCTAATGTGGATGAATGGCACCCCCACTTCACCCAGCAAGCTCCAGTCACCCCTCCCTCAACAGGTAGGTCATGCCCTCATTCATATTATTCAGCCTTATTCTGAGTCTCCAAACAAACCCTCCTGCATGGCACCTTAAGTCCCTTTTGAAAAATATAATGCCTAACACCCTCATACCTCCCAGTCATCACAATTTCTCATCTGACAGACACTGGCAGACCCCATTCCTCCATCACGTCACTCTGTGTTCACCTCTGCTTACACAAAATCCACCTCTGGACAGGCCCCAAGATTCTCAGGCCAACACACCAGAGCCACAGGGAGCAGAAATTGAATAGAACCAGAGAAGATATTTATTTCCAATTTCCTAGTTCTGGATTCAGGTTCTTTAAGGACAGGCATGTGGAATTTGTAAAAACAACAAGGAGAACAAAGAATGAGGACAGTGATGTCTACTTTGAACTGCAGGCCACATCAGTCTTCAAAGAGGCTCATTCATTGCAGGCCTGTTCATGGCTGATGTAACAGAGACTTGCGTGCTTACTAGGTGTTTGAGTTTTATGACAGGATGTCTTTTTTATAATCTCTCTGATCTTGTTTCTTGAAGGTACAGTAACAATGTATGTGGAATGAATACACTGTTGACAGTTAGGGTGTTGCAATATGCCCTTTCTTGCTGGAACAGATTGGTGGATTCTGAGCCAAGCTTCTTTTCATGTCACCTGTGGGCCCAGGAGGAACTGTGAAGTCAGGTCATTGCCAGGTTTGAACATTGAGTTAGAATATAGGCAAGAAAATTGCAAAAAAAATTAATTAAGTAGATAAGCAAAAAAATTGGAAGATTTAAAAATATGTAAGGGATTGACCATTTGAGTAAGATGACATGGTTAGCTCATTAGAGGCAGGTTATGTTAAAGAAACACATGCATTAAACAAGCTTAGAAATAAAAGTAAGACTTGACTAAAGTTCATGCAATAGGGTAATGAGACAGAACTGAATGACATGAATTTAAAGGCTGGAGAAATTTTAGAACAAAAGGAAACATGGGAATCTGTGCTTCCTAAAGTATGTTAGACAAAGGAAAGCAAAACTTTTCATAAAACCTGAAGAGGGTGTCATTATATGTCTTGGTTGTAAAGTTACTCAAGTATGGTAGGTTTCTACTCTTCCTCAGAGACTGGCTCACCAGGAAGATTAAAATTTAGTGTAATGGGCCTGGTATTTGAGAAGATATTGTTTGGTTCTTGACATTGGCTAGAAGCTTTCAAAACAGTTAGGTATGTTTCAAAAGACTAGGTAAAGAATCAGCCATTACCAAATTCCAATTATATTTTCAACAGAATGGTCTAAAGAAATAGATGTCAGAGGCCTGTAGTCAGGAAGAAACTGTCTAAAGGTTGCTGACTGTGAGAGAACATTAAGTCCTCTAGGTCATAACACAAATGCCTTCTTCACAGCTGAGGGACCCACAACTAAATCCCTTTCAGACAACAGCCAGTTTGCATCTCCTTCAGTTCCTGCAATTTATAAAAAGGTGTCAGTTCCTAGCAATGTAGGCACAGGGGCAAAATAGCAGAGAATCCTTGAACAGAACCAAGATTCATCTCCCAGGATGCTGTACTTTTACATATCTCTGCACACACCGTTTTTTTTTTTTGCTCAATCATCATATAAAGCAAACAAGAATAATCTTGATTCTACAATATAGCTGCTGTAATTGACTTTGTCCTGATGAGTTACTGAAGTGAAGAGAAACTGACTTTTACCACCTAGTTCGCTCTGATGCAGGTTTTCCTATAGAATATAACATGGCAATTTTTTAATTTTAATTTTTAATTTTTTATGTAATGTTGTCCAGTTGTAGTTGTCCTGCCTTTTTCCCCATTTCTCACCCCAAACCCAGCCTCCCAATGCCCACAGACATTCTCCCCCATGCTTCATGCCCATTAATTCTCTATTTGTGTTCCTTTACTTGTCCTTCTCCCCTTTTTCCCCATTTCCCCATTCTCATGCTCTTGTGGTCACTATCACTTCCTCCTTTAGTTATAAATCTTTGGTTCTATTTCCCTCATTCATTTGTTTTGGTGATTAGGTTCCTGTTACAGGTGAGATCATATGGTATTTGTCTTTCAGCACCTGGCTTATCTCACTTAGCATAATGCTCTCCAGTTCCATCCATGCTGTCACTAACAGTAGTGGGAGCTCCTTTTTTTCTGCTATGTACTATTTTATTGTATAAATGCACCATGGTTTTTTGATCCACTCATTTACTGATGTACACTTAGGCTGTTTCCAGCACATGACTATTATCAATAACACTGCCATGAACATTGGGGTGCATATGTTCTTTGGAATTGGTGATTCAACATTCTTATAGTCCCAGCAGTGAGAACCCTGGATTGAAAGGCAGTTCCATTTTTTACATTTTAGAGGGAATTGAATTCTGTTTTCTACAGTGACCACACCAGTCAGCATTCCCACCAACACATATTAGGGTACTCTTTTCTCCACAACCTCGCCAGTATTTGTTGTTTGTTGATTTCTTAATGATGGGCATTCTGAATGGTGTGAACTGACATCTCACTGTATTTTTTTTATTGTTGTTCAGTATAGTTGTCTCCATTTCCCTCCTACCACTCCCTCTACCCCAACCCTTACCCCAATCCACACTTCCCACCCTTGGTCCTACCCTGCTTTGGTTTTGTCCATTTATACTTTATAGATGTTCCTGAAAATCCTTTCCCCATTTTCACTGAGTATGCCCTCCCTTCTCCCCTCTAGTTACTATCAGTTCTTAATTTCAATATCCCTCTAATGTCTAGTCATGCTGAGTCTTCTCCTATATGTCGATGGTCCCTTTGTTTGTCTTTCTTGGAGAAGTGTCTGTTCAGATCCTTTCCCCATTTTCTAATTGAATTGCTTGTCTTCTTGGTGTGGAGTCGTGTGAGTTCTTTATATATTTTGGAGATTAAGTTTTTTTTTCCTGAGGTTTCACTGGCAAATATGTTTTCCCTTACAGTTTGTTCCCTTTTCATTTTATTGTTGTTTTCTTTAGCCATGCAGAAGATTTATAGTTTGATGTAGTCCCATTTGTTTATTCTTTTCTTTCAATCCCTTACCATAGGGGATGTATCAGTGAAACTATTCACTATGTATCAGTGAAGCTAGGATATCTGAAATTTTCATGCCTAAGTTTTCCTATAGGGCTTTTATTATGGCATGAATTACATGTAAGACTTTTATCCATCTTAATTTTATTTTGCTATATGGTGTAATTTGGTGGTCTAAGTTCATTTTGTTTTGCATGTACTAGTTCAGATCTCCCCACACCATTTAGTGAAGAAGTTATCTTCACACCGTTTTATGTGCCTACTCCCTGTGTCAAATATTAATTGATCATGTAGACATGGATTTATTTTTGACCTTTCTATTCTGTTCCATTGGTCTATATGTCTGTTCTTATGCCAATACCAGACTGTTTTGATTACAGTGGCCTTGTAATATAGTTTGATATCAGATATTGTGACCCCTCCTACTTTGTTCTTTTTCTCAAAATTGTTGAGGCCATTAGGGGTATTTATGGTTCTACGTAAATTTTTGAAACATATGTTCTGTATCTGCAAATATGTCATTGGTATTTTCATACAGATTGCGTTGAGTCTATAGATTGCCTTGGGTAGTATGGACATTTTAATGATGGTAATTCTTCCAGTCCATGAACATGGTATATGCTTCCAGTTATTTGTGTCTTCCTTAATTTCTTTCTTCAGTGTTATATAGATCTCTGAGTACAGGTTTGTATTTCTGTGGTTAAATTCAAACTTGAGTATCTTATTTTTCTTGTTCTTATAGTAAATGGAATATTTTTCCTAATTTCTATTTCTGATATTTCATTGTTGGTGTACAAAAATGCTTTTGTTTCATGAATGTTTGAAAACTGGTATTTTGACAAATTCATTTATTAGGTCCAGTAGTTGATTGGTGGAGTTCATAATGTTTTCTATGAACATTGTCATGTCATCTGTAAACATGAACAAATTTACTTCCTCCTTTCCAATTTGGATGCTTTTTGTTTCTTCTTGTATGAACACTGTGGCTAGAATTCCAACACTATGTTGGATAGAAATTGTTAAAACATATACTCTTGTCTCTGATGTTAGTGGGAAAGCTTTTGTCCATAGTATTTGTATAGGATCCTCTGCATTTCTGTGTTGGTTGTAATTTTACCAGTTTCAGTTTTGGTTTTATTTATTTGGCTCATATGTCCTTTTTTGTTGTTGAGCCTAGTTAAAGGCTTGTTGATTTTGTTTGTCTTTTGAAAGAACCAGCTCCTGGATTTATTGATCCTTTGGATTGGTCTATTAGTTTCTATGCCATTTATTTCTGCTCTGATCTTGATTATTTCCTTTCTTCTGCTTGCTTTGGGAAAAGATGGGAGTTTTAACAGCCACTTGATGTTAGGAAGCTTCACCATCATACCACACCTGCAGTCTCCCTAGTTTGGAGTGGTTTTCTGTTCTCCTTGGTTCTTGGAATCCCATAGACTGTGATTTTCTGGCATTTCTGGTTGTTTTTTGTTTTATGATTGTTTGTTATCCTTCTTATGTTTGTTTGAGGAGACGACATGAGGACATTTGCACATCCTTCTTGGCCAGAAGTGCAAAGGGAAGCTTTTAAATTACAGTCACTAAAAGGTTCACTGATGGGAGGAGCACCTGCCCTTCCATCACTTTTAAAAATATTTTCCCCTTTCAAATACAAACTTTAAAATCTTCTCTAAAAATTCATGAAAATTTAATATTATGAATGAATAAATTCAACTTAATATAACAGTTGTATTAATGGTTTTTGCATTTTTATCCCTGTGTCCTGGCTAAAATTTTATATATTTATTTATTTTTAAAAATATATTCTTATGATTTATTTCATGAAGTATCCTCTGCATGAGGGTATAGTGTAAAAGCAGTTATATGAGTGTGATTTGAGAAGAATGATGTATAATCAATAAGAACCCCTGAAAACTTTCATTCATGGGCTTTCCCTGTCTTTCAGCTTAGCAGTACCAGGCAGTTCTCAGTTTACATGAACAGCATCTTTACAACTGCTGAAATAGAAAATTAGTATATAAATAGTGCTAGGCATTTACTAAATAATTCACAGGCCAGTAAGTTTAATTGTGCAGTTGTGAAATAAAATGTGAAAGAGATTTTGAAACCTTAAGACTGGGTAATCTGCTGTGTTTCCAACATGTCTTTGACTGCCGGTAGAGAGTGGTTTCCTTCTTACCTGCAAAATGGTAATCTCTGCTTATTTGACTAGCTGCCCAATTAGCATATTTTATGTTGTAATTTTTGTTTTTGCACTTGCTTTTGAGTTAGAAGCAATATGGCTTCCCCATATGTGAAGTCCAAACAAAGCTCTCAGATTACTGTTGTTCTGTTTCAATATTAGTGCAAAATACTTTCTTAAAAGTTCAGTGTTTCCCAGTCCACCTATGGTATATTTAACTTCATTGCACTGCTAAGTGTTGGGGGGCTCCGCCCACAGAGCCAACCTGGTGCCATGGATGAGAATAAGTCTACCAAGACATGATCTGCTTGAGGAGGAAAGGTGGCTGATCTCTCAAACAAGAAGGACCAGGAGCCTGTTCCTCAATGGGCTTTTATTGGGTTCAGTTGCACAGGATTACAGATAAAGCTCATTAATCATTGTCAGGCAGTAAGGAACAAACAATAGATAACAAAGAACTCTGAGGACCTATTTTGAGTCAGGGTCAGATAGCTAAATAGCTGTAAAACTTTGAGGAACAAACTCACTTCTTGCTTGAACCCTTATCATTTAATTGATAGCATTCTAAACAAAGCAGGTTTCACAGGATTTTACATATTCTTTCTTAGGCCTGATTGCCCAGGGAACCTGCCCTTTCCAGCACAGAGCTGCACCACCCTCTGTCATTGTTTCAGGCTTAGGTGGAGCAAGGGAAGCGAGGCAGCCAAGAGATTTGGAGACTTCTCCCAGACAGAATGAGGACTCAGGCTTTGTCAAAGCTGAGGGGTGAGGGTCCATCACCTCCTTTTGCTGTACTCCCCAAAGTCGTTCCTTGGGGGCCTCCCACGTGATCATGCCTGTCTTAGGTTGTTCTACCCTTGGGGAATCTTACCTGTCATTGGCTAACTGACCAAGCATTGGGGGCCAGTTATGCAAAGAGGAGCAGAAGCAGTGCTCCTGCCAGGGAGATAAGCTTTTGTCTCCTTGATGGCTTAGGGTCCAAGGTCACTTCCTCAGCATTAGCTTTGGCGG
This sequence comes from Trachops cirrhosus, assembly GCA_028533065.1. Taxonomy (NCBI): domain Eukaryota; kingdom Metazoa; phylum Chordata; class Mammalia; order Chiroptera; family Phyllostomidae; genus Trachops; species Trachops cirrhosus. The sequence continues at coordinate 36,640,899 of CM052550.1, forward strand.
GGGTTATAGCTTCTGAAACCAGGCAGGGTGGTTCCCAACAGCTATCAGTACAACTGACTGTGTCAAAAAGTCATCATAAGCTTCTTCAAACAAAAGGTTGCTTTAACAGGGCCACATTCAGTGATATAAAGCCCTGCAAGTTCATGCCAGGTTTTTTGTGCTCCAACAAATTGTCCCAGACCCTTATTCAGTTCCTGACTGGTCTCCAGTTTTCCCCCCAGAATGTTTAAAATAACAGTTTAAAGGAATTTTTTCAGCCACATTAGTTTGACTTTCATGAACAATTTGATCATGCAGCTGTACAGTTTCATCTTATCTTTCCATGGCCTCAATCACATGCCACTTGGTTAGTTGACTCTGGGACCGCCAGAGAACTGTACTCTCGATTCCTGAAGACAAAACAAGGCCAAGTCATCCAGCCACAGATGGGGCCTACAGTCATCACTTCTTCATATATGATCCAAAAACATCTCCAAGCTTAGCAGCATATTCCTGAATTGATTCCTCTATGGAGTTCACAGTTTGATCACTGTTTCATGAGATTTCTTTTCTCTATATTTTAACTTTTTCTTGAATTTCTCCTGAGAAATTGGAAAGCCTTGAGACTGTCCTAATATTCTCAGAATGTTAATTGGTTTTAAAATTAAACAATCAGGTCATTGCTGGTATCCCTCTGTATAGATGTCTATATGTCCACATAATCTGGAAATAATTAGACTTGGTTTATAATAATTCCTCAACTTAATTGGCTCACATAAGTTAAAATATAACAAAAACTAACCCAATTTCTAGTGCATTAATGGGCAATATTTTTCATGACTAAAATGATGTTATTTTTGATAAATCCATTAACAATTGGTAGGTCAGAGTCGCTCAAGAACACAGACAGACACAACAAGCTAAGGAGAGGAGGGTTTATTAGCAGGGAAGAAGAGGGAAAGTGGAGCCTACTGAGGGAGGTTGGGACTCATGGGGCAAAGTGGAGGCTATTGAGGGAGGTTGGGACTCCCTCCATTGTTCTTAGATCAGGGTTTTTAAATGCAGAAAACTTTGGTTGGGGTATTAGAGTCTGATTGCCTAGGACTGGCTGCTGGGTGAAAGCTGCATCCTGTTATGCCTGATAAGCCAACCACAGACCCTAATTTTTCTGGGTAGGGTCTGCAGGCAGCTTCCCTCGGTGCCATTTTCTCACCTGGTGATTTTCATTCCTCCTAGGCCTGCCTACATCTAACAATAACATATCTAAAGGATGAGTCAATGACATACATAATATTGATATGCACATATATGATTGGAGTACTTATATGATTCTAATGAGAATGATTGTGGCTGCCATGGAAAAGGCTTTATTGTTTACATGGTGAAAATATCAAATATTTCTATAAGAAGAAGAAGCTTCATGAACCAAGTGTGCACATGTGGTTTAAAAACACTAAATATGTATAATCAATGAATTGTTTGCCTTCCTCCATACCAATTAATGGAAATATCATTATACATTCAAATATTTGTTATTCAAAAATAACTTCTCTAATGGTTTATTTACATAGCGTCCAATGCAGTAGATAGAAGAATAAATAAGAACCTAACAATTAAGGAAATATCTTTAAACCCAAAGCAGACTATTGCTTGTTTCTGTGGAGAGGTCTCTGTGAAGTCCTACCCAGGGTCTGTGCTCTGGATCCTAGAGGATAGCTAGGGTGATTGAAGAAAGGCCACCAAATGTAGTGGAATTGGGAAGGGGATCTCCCTGCAATAAAATAGTTACCTGCCCAGGCACTTGGGACTGGATTGATATTAGAGTAGAGGTAAGGGTGGGTGAAAGTGCATTTGAATGGCTAAAATTGTAAAGTTGAGACCCTGAGTGGCTTTGCCAATCACATCCCATGATAAGACAAACTCCAGAAAGGTTGAGTCCACACTGTGAATTGTTTGAGGCTACAAAGCCTGGCCTGAGGGAGAGACATGTAAAAAATTCAGAGTAGAAATGAGAGCCCAGTGGGTAAAGAAGTTCAATGACTAAGTCCAAGAGAGACCTCCCAAAGCTTTCCTGATGGTGATAAGCCTGGTAAAGAAGAACAAGGTGGGAGGCAGTAGATAAAGAGTGGATGGTTTGGGGGGTTATTTTCGCAATTTAGATGGTCAGGGACAACGTCCATGTTTCTGTGACATTTGAGTGAGACCTAGAAAGGAGCAGATGGGGTTATGGAGGACTTGGCTGGTGACACCTGATTTCAACTGATTAGTTACCTCAGTGCATAAAAACTGACTTTCACCACATATTTTTCTCAGATGAAGTTTTTGCCATAAAACATAAGATGAAAGTTTTAACAGTCACTTGAGGTTATAAAGCTTCACCCTGAGAATTCACCTGCATTCTCTCTAGCTCTGGATGGTGTCTTCTTCTCCAAGAGATACCAAAGATAAAACAGGTAAAACTTAGTTTCATAAGGCCTGAGGTCATTTCTAATTACACGGGCATTGGTCTGAACTAGGAAATGTGAGCTAAAGTGTTGGTTTTATTATCAAAGCTAACAATTATTTATTAGTAACGAAAAGAACAGACATGTATTGAACTTATGAAAATAATTTTATTGACATATAAATAAGAGTAATCAAGGATTAGAAATCTTTGAAAGAAAGAGAAAGACAATGATCAGTGTTGCTAATCACAGGAGTGCCCTCTTGTCCATTCCCCTTATCTACAACAGTGTCCAGGTGCCCTCCGCATATTTACATGAAGAAAGACAGAGCTCAGATTCTCTGAGATCGTCACCTGGTCCCACTGGTTATCACAGGACCACTGCTAATCCTCTGAAGGACACAATGTCACCTCCACTGTGGACATGGTACAAATGAGACCAACCTGAGATGAGAGTTGTCTGAAATATGACCTTAATTCAACAATAGTGACAATGTCTGCTTATATTTTTGAGTGTTTATTGTTTCAATGCAAATCTTTTAAGAACTATTGACCTTCAAAAATCTATTTTAATGCTGCAAAATATTTTATTTAGAATTTAATAATGTCAGCAAATAATTGTCACTCAGCTGCATATGCAGCACAACTGGCAAATTTGCAGTAGATGTGATGGGGTTGGAAACTTCACACTTGTAAATCCCAGCATCTTCCTTCTTCACAGGGTCTATGGTGAGGCTTTGGTGGAACTTTGTCACCTTCATAGGCTCATTGAAGTGCAGATTCATGTCATTGAACAACCAGTGAATCGAGTGTGCATTTGTTTTGCAGGTCAAGACCACAGAATCTTTATTGTCTGTGACTGTGGTGCTACCAGCATCGAGGGAGACCATTAATTCAGGCTCTGTGGAGGAACAGGGAATGTGACTGATTAAGATGGACTTCACACATGGAACCATACTACTTACTCAGATATCAACCACTCACAGACCACGGTGAGCTAAGTAAGGGTTACCAGACTATGTTCCTGACATTTGCAGAAGGATAATTATCTAAGTTCAGGTGCATTATGTAAGGAGACCGCTGCAGCTCCACTCTGACCAGGGTGATTCCATTCATATTCCCTCGGTCATCTGTGTTAGCAGCTCACAAAACCCCTTCCCAGCCCATATGTACTATAACCTCATCATCAGATAGAATTTTCCTCTCTTGAGCTTTTACTGACCTTTTACTAAGACTTTTTTTTTTTTCCACAAAACGTTACACCCTACTCCTTAGGTAAACTTTATCAATGTTGCGGAAGGCAGGCTTATCATTTTGTCCATCTCTGGAGCCAAGCAAGATTACAGTAAGGGGAAAAGCATTTAGATTTTGTTAAATAATTTATTAGTCAGTAAAGACTGTTCAATAAAGAAAAGACAGTCTTTCCAACAAATATGTTGCACAATGATATTCACATGCAGACGAGTGACATGGGTCATTGTCTGATCCCACACACAAAAAATCAATCAAAGTGATCAAATTCTAACGGTTAGACCCAAAACCATAAAATGCTTGGGAAAGTATAGGGAGAAGCCTTATGACATTGGTTTGGGAAAGGTTTTATGAATATGGCTCTAAGAAAAAGGTAAAAAACAGGCAATTGGATTTTGTCAAAATGAAAATGTTCTTTTCATGAAAAAAACACAACAGGTTGAAAGGTGACCTACGGAATTTGAGAAAATACTTTGCAAACCATATGCAAAATAAAAGGTTTATGTCTAGAATATACAAAAAGTCTTCTACAACTCAACAGCCACCACAAGACCATATATAAACTTACTTAAAAATGACCAAAACACTTCAGTAGCCATTTCTCCAGAGAATATACACAACAGGTTAAAAGTCAAAGAAAAAATGCTAAAAATACCACTATTATTTACAAAAATGAAAGTCAAAATTCTCCAGGTTGACTTAGTTGCCTGTGCTGTTGGGAATGGTTAACTTTGCTCTACAGGTAAGAAAATAAAACTTGCCCTGTGTAGTACCTTTCTTCTTTCCAAAATCTTCTTTAACCAGAGATGGCACCTCTCACATCTCAGTCAACTTGAGTCTTTGAAGGAACCCAGGAGGTCTGTGCATCACTAGAAAATGCATGGGGCTTTGGTTGCTCAGAGAATGTATGGCCACTAGCTGTATGTCTGGCAGAAAGTACAGGCATTCTCAGGTGTCATTTAAGTATCAGTGTTTAGTTATGGAGAGACTTAAGATTGGGAGTCAGATACACGCCTGTAATTCTGGTTCTTCACTGACCACTTGACTGCCTGGTTGACAAGAAGTGTTTCCTTGCAGCTGCACAGACTCCTATCACCCAGCTGAAGTGTGTTTTCATGAGGCACCACTTCCCAAGACATCCAAGAGTCTGGGGTTTGTGTAGATTAACACATAGAGTCCAGGGGAAAGGCAGTGGTAAATTGACTACTCAGGTCTCTGAGACAAAAATGGGTCAGGTCTTTTGAGTTGAGTGAGACCCAAATTAATCAATGAGTGAAATGGGTCAGTGAGCCAAACGTGATAGAGGAAAATCCAAGAAGTGATTTAGAGAAGAGGAAAAAGGACAGGCAGAAGTTGATTAAGGCAGCAGAATCAAGTGCTCTGTCCTTGATCATTAAAGTCAGTCTCTCTTCCCTGAGGGCAGGTAAGGACTGGTGCAAATGCAAAACAAGTGTCTTCTAGCAAATGGTGTCATGGACTTGCTGAAATTCTTGACCATGTGGGCAATAAGTGCTAGGTGGCTACAAGATAGAAATTTGGAAAAAACTTAAAATTCTTCTGTATGTGAAAATTATTATTAACCTCCCTGGTCCTAAGAGAAATTACAAAAATATTATTTTATTACCAAACAGAAACTGATCTGAGATGGCGGTCTTAGTTCCTGGAGGCACAGAAAACTTGTCTGTCATGACAAGAATTTAAAGGGTTCTGAATCCAGGTTCCAGGCTCTGAAGTGATTTTGGATCATTCATTCATTCATTCATTCATTCATTCAATAATCATTTACTTCTTCCTAATTCATCAAAAGCAACTGAATGTTTGTTACATGTTGACCCATGAGTTTGTTTCAGGCATAGAGTGGGGAGTGAGAAGGCAAAGTGCTCTGTTTATATCTGCTTGAGGCGCCTCTACCAAAAACAAGAAGCAAATAAATAATTGATGTGAAGTCAAGTGCAGGAAGGTGTGGATAGGCCACGTGAGTGGGAGACCTGTGCAGTGATTCTGATTGTTACTGCAGGTATTTTGTTCTAGAGTAAAAATACATTATTTCTCCTTTTTGTCACTACACAAGCCAAAAGGTATTCCTGTGAGATAAGCATGCCTAAGACAAAAGAATCTGCACCAACTTGTTGGTTTAAAGATCCAAAGACACCCTCATAGGGTCTCTAAAGAATAGGAATTAAATTTAAGGAAAGAGACACAGTCTGAGAGACTCTTATCACTTGCACATGCTCTGTTTGACTCTGCTGTCATGACTATCTCTGTTTCTCCATGCCTCCATTTATTCTCAAGGAAAGTTGGTGGCTAAGTTGTGAGTGTAAAAACTGTAAAATATTTACAGCATCTGACCTTAAACAGGGACAGAAGAGCTGTTTATATAAGAGGCATCACTCATTGACTGATTCCAAGAGACAATCGCTGGACTGATCCCTGGTAAATAAGGAGCTTCCAGGAGCATCTTTTTTTCTAAGTTTCTTTCTGGGAATGCTGACTTTCTTCTGAACCTTTCTAAGACCCTCAGGACAGTCGGTTATACACAAGGACATTGCCTAACTGTGCTTTACAAACACAGATTCAGGAGATACAAAACTCCATTTTTGGAAAGATTTGGCTCTTAGGCCTGAGCCCTGACAAGTGACTAGCTCAGGATCTTTTTGTCTGGGGATGCCATTAAACTGTTTCTCACTCAGATTGTCCCAGGAGTTCAAACACAACTTGGGACAAGCTGACAACTGTCCCTGAGTTCAAGATCCCTGGGACAAGGTTCTGGGGAGGAATTTCTGAGCTGAGCTCTAAGAATTTCAGGGGGCCTCTCAGACCATGCTTTGAAGTAGTATGTCAAAGTCATTCTTAAGGTCAAGTTCATAGGCAGGTGCTCAGGGGACTGAATGAGATGGGACTCCCTCTGCAGAGTAACTTCTACCACAATGATCCTTCTGTCTGCAGTGACTGTCCACAGGGATGCAAGTTGGAAAGGCAACTGATAACTTAGAAAATTCATCTACACAAAATCCAACCTAAACAAAATATGGAAAGGAATGGAAACAGAATTCAGGGGTGTCTCTCCTGTGTGTGAAGTAAAATTCACCCCACTCAGCACCCAGTAGTAGGATAGCAATCACTCACCGTATACATGAAGCCACCCAAATCCAATGACTTTTTTTTCACTTGCAAGGTAGACTTCTACGGTGTACATTACTGCATCATTCATGGTGGCATTGTCTATAAGCAAGGATCCATCAAAGGTTAATCTCTCTCGGCCACTGTGTGCAGGACCCTTTATATCATCTCTTAAGTGTGTTATAAAAAAATGCAATCATACGATTTCTGTCCCTGCTTTGGACCCTGTAGCATACAAATGCTCTAACATCAGGATGTGTACTGCAGAGAGGTAGATATGCAGCCTCCACTTCAGCAGTAAATGTTGACACAACAGTGAGTTGAGCTGTGGTGGGATGGCACCAGAAGTTGAAGAATGAGACTAGAAAATAAAAAAAAAAAGAAATCTATGCTTGTGTGTATATGTTTTGATGGAAAGATGAGGCTCTGATTTCTGAATAGGTCTCTTTATTTCCCAGCCTTGATCTACAGGTGAGCATGTGTCTCCCATGGTCAACTTCCACAGCATGGCCCCCATTATTTCAGCACCTCTAAAACTGTCACTTTTTTGGTTTTAAACAGTCTTCTCTAGGTGTTTTCTTGCTCACCCTCTCATGCTCAGACTCCTTATTACACTCAGGGGCATTTTTGGGAGACACTTTGCTGACCACCTTCTTTAAAGATCCTCTCTCTTCATTTCCTTTTGGCATGGGTCTTGTGCATACCTCACCTATCATCTAGATCTTTCCTTTTCCCTCTCTCCTGTTGAATATGGGCTCAAATAAAGCAGGGCCTTGTTGGATCTTTTACCTCCAGGGACTAGGCAGGCTGCAAGTAGATGGAGCTGAATGAATGAGCAATCCCAGGGTTGTACCATTCAGGATATATTTGAGCATTTCTCAGGTTGGTGGTGAAGACAATGTCTTGCACCACTGGTTAAGTTTTTATTTTTTTCTAGTGTTTCCTGACATAAATCACTGTTATCTTTATCAGTTTAATTATTTGATACTGAATGATGAATAACAGGAAATAAAGAGCAATTGAGGTTTTCTTGCCTCTCACCATTCCAGATTATGAGATTTTTCTCTTGCTTTCTGATTCTACTCTGTTCCTTGACCTTCAGGTTGTAATGGAAGACTTCCTTCTTTTCTCACACCCTTTGCCTCCTCAGATGATCCCAGCCAGTCTCTGTGTCAGATCCTTAGTCTACCTCAAGGAATTGTGTCTTTCTTACCAGCCACCAGGAGCTGTTGCCAGTAGATAAGTCTTGTATGGCTAGAGACAGATAGGAATCGCATGGTGTATGTTGTCTGCTCTGTGTCTGCTTCTTTGAGAAAAGCTGGAGGTTCTGTAAGGCTCACAGGCACCTCTGTCCAGAATGGTGCAATATGCTCTGTGTCCTACCTGTGTGCTGATCTTTATTCTGGGGCATGTTTACTATAGTTGTCATGTGGGCTGGGGGCTGGTTGTCTGCATGAGACACTCCCATTCCCTGCCCTCCTTCTACCACCCCAGTCCATACTTACCAGTACTGTTCCCCTACATTTCTGTTCCCTGGGAACTCCTGAGGTTTCTCAACACCACACACATGCACACATGCATATAAACATGCACACGTACACACATACACTCTCATGCTGTGTTTGGAAAGCAATGGACTGGGTTTTTGGGGTTTCAGACATTCCCAAGAACTTCCTGTCAGCTGCACATAGGACTTTCCCACAGCCTTCTCTCTATTATATTTGACTTTTCCCTTCAGAGCAGGTGGTCTGAGCTAAGTCAGAAAAACCTGTCACAAAGATATCAATCCTGGTGTGCATCAGATCACCTGTGAAACTTACTAAACATTACAATGCCCAGGTGAAACCTTAAAAATACAGCCTCCACAGCTGTCCAGTCAATGTGGGTGTCCATTCAAAAAGAGATATCTTGATGTGAAGGTTGATCCACTTCTGACCTGTCCACAGGGAAAGTGTCCAGATTCTGTTAAATTACAAATTCTGAAGGGGTTGCGGTGGGCCAAAGACTGTGCATCTCACAAGTTCTCAGACGAAGAAGATTTTCCTGCCCTGTAGGGTACACTTGCAATTGCAAGGCTAATGGGGGGCACATTTACCCCTGAGAGGAGGACCCAATCATGCCAACATTGACCTGTGCTGTGTCTTGGTCTGTGGTCTCTCAGCAGAGCACAGAGAGTCCTGGATGTCCTCAAAATATGGGGATCATTTCTGTTTGTGACACAGAAACTCAGGTGAGAATCCAGTCTTATTTATGTTCTCAAATTCTCTGAGAAGCTTTTCTTTCCTCCCAACAGGAAGGTCACAGAGATTAATCTGGTAGTGAAAAAGGTCAAACATGGTCCCTAGACTTGCCCATGGATGATGCCAGGCACAGGCTAGAGAGCAGCACAGAAAACCCTGAGGGAGGAGGTGCTCCCACACTCTGTCAAAATAAGAAACATTCAAACCTGAAAGCAATGTAATAAATTTATCTGGGGAAAACTGACCTCTTATGCCTGGGTGACAGGACTCAAATCCTTTGAAGAAAGGCAGTTTTCCATCTTATTTTGTATATTATAGTCAAAGTACAAAGTGAAAACTTTGCATAGAATCCTTTAGGAGGTGAGAGATAACATAGTAGGGGAATCTCCAGAATTAGGAAAAAGGAAAAATGAAGAAACATATTTTTCACATTGATGTGTGTACGATTATTAATATTTACAAGACAGAGAGAAGGTGTGCAGAGGACTAGATAATGTAATGGGTTCTGTGTTATCATACACTTGCTCCAGATTATGGACATTCGAATGGTCCAGCAAAGGAAATCATTTTGATTTCTCAAAGTTACCTTATCCAAGATGGGGGGAAAAGAAAGTGTCATGGCTGACTCAAGGAAAAGAATGAACTTTTCTAAAGAAAATATAGGCCAGGGATGTGGCCATCTGCCATCTCCTTCCCACCTAGAAATTTCTGATCAGAATATCCTCTGAGGTCATATATTATTTGTCCCTCCCTGCCTGGTTTATTTCACTTAGCATAGTGCTTTCCAGTTCCATCCATGCTGTCACAAAGGGAAGGAGATCCTTTCTCTCTGCTGCATAGAATTCCATTGTGTAAATGTACCAGAGTTTTTTATCTACTCATTTACTGGTGGGAACAATCAACAAAATAAAAAAGCAAACAAAATATAACGAGAGACACTGAAAGTAAGAACAATCTAACAATAGCCAGAGGGGAGTGGGGAGGGGACAGTGGAGAGAAGGGTTTTCAGGAACTACTATAAAGGACACATGGACAAAACCAAAGCAAAAGGTGGAAACAAGGGAGGGAGGCAGGGTTGGCTTGGGTGGAAGGGGGAAGTGTTGGGGAGAAAATTCAGACAACTGTAATTGACCAACAATACAGTAATTTAAAAAAAAAACACCCAGTATCCAGTGATGATTATCAGGATACTGGGTGTGGCTCCCAGAGTTTGTCAGGATTACTGCACAGCCCTGTTTTGTTAACAGTCTCTAGAAGTAGCAGGTGGGACAGAGCAGTCAAGAGGGAGGGCCCAAGAAAAGCCCATTGAAGCAGGGAATGAAAATCAAGCTCCTTCTCCATCTTCTTAACCAAAGCCAGGTTCCTATATCTAATTCCTATGAGTCTCAAAGTTGTCTCTTAGAGGGCAGAAGTAGAACTTCAGCCAATGTCAGGGGCTTTTCAGGGACCCTGATCAGTGCAGGTTGAGCCCAGTGAAAAGGCAGGCATCATTGAGAGTACTGTGTGTCCAGTGTCAGGAGAATTGTCCCACGAGGGGGAGGTGGTGTTTCAGACAGAGCTCTCTGTTTTCAGATGTTCAATGGAAGGGCCTGGTGAAGGTTCTCCTAAGGCTTTTGGAGAGGGTGATTGATGGCCTAGAGGGTTGAGCACAAAAATGCCCTGTGTGTCCTCCATCACTACACTGAGATGCTGCATATGAGTAATTTCTGTGTCTCTGTCTTCCCACAGGGCCTAGGAACTGGAACATCTCCATGTGAATACTCAGCCAGGGTGCTGTGTGTTGTTTGATAGGAGAAGAGAGGTTCTCGTAGAACTCTGAGCCCCTCTGAGATGGAAGCAACCACAGATTCTGGATTCCCCTGTCCCATTCCCCTGTCCCAAGGGAACAAGTTTCCCTTGTTCCCCAGAACACCATGACCTGGACAGATGTCTTCAGTAACAACAGGCAGGTGCCCCACAGATGGGAATTTTGGGACTGAAAAGTCTTCCCTGACTCTTATATGGTCAGGGTGTGCTCTTTCCTCCCTTGACAGTAACTCTTTCAGGAGTCGAGGATCCTGTGTTTCTGTCAGGTCAGGTGTCTGTGAGCACAGGAAAATCACAGGCCTTGGGTGATGAGACATAACTCACAAGGTGGGCTTGTGGAGGGCTGTGATTTTGGAGGAATGATATGCGTTCCAACCTGTCAGTATTAGCAGGATCCTTTCATTCCTCCTGAATGTATGAGAAGTAAAAGCTTGAGCCTAGGATGCCCCTAAGGAGGTGGTGGCCTCCTCTCATGCTGACACCAGTGCCTTTGTTTCTATAGGAAATATAATTTCATTGCAAGTGTCACAAAATGTGACAGGCTTCCACTGTACAGTTTCCCTTATTGATTTAATGAGTGTTTGCAGAGCATCTGTCATGTATCAGGCTCTTGGTTGAGCTCTGGAAACTCCAAAGAGAAGAAGACATGTGTGGGCCCTGTGCTCATTGACTTCACCTTGTAACAGTTACAGGCTCTCAGATAAATCATGGCTCTAAGGGATTAACCATAAACAAGTGAAGGGTCATAAAAGAAAACTTCTGGAGCATTTACAACACGTACTTGAGTCTCAGCTGGTCTGGGGATCACAGAGAGCACTTCTGAGAAAGGACTCTTGGCTGAAACCTGAAGAGTTAGTGGCCATTTTCTACTTGAAAAACACAGGGTGTTAAAAAAATTGCCTGCATAGAACTCACATTTGATGGGCTGACCCTAGGCTGGTTGGAGGAGTAGACAAAGTCCATGAGGGGAGCTTGAGGAGTTAGGAAGATGGTGTAATGAGTGATACATATGAGGTTGGTCCCTGCTGTTCTCAGGGTGCTGGTGATGTGGGGAGATCAGTCATGCCCAGAAAGGCTCCAGCCTGCAGAATAAGTCTGCTGCCCCTCCTGACACCCAGAAAAAATAGGCAAGAAAATATCATGTTAGTGTTAGGTATTTCTTTGTTTGGCTTTGTACTTTCCATTCAACTTACACTTTAGGCACTATTTAATTTATGTATGGACAATTTAATATATTTATTGAATTGTAGTTGAAAATCATAAGCTTAACTTATTGAAAGTATGCAATTTATGAAGTGTTTTCAGATGTATGCACTGGAGATTTTGTACAATGAAAATAAAGACGATGTGCCTTACTATTAGAGTCATCTCGTGTCCTCTTGTAATATCTTTTTTCCTCACCTCTGCACCATCTTTTTTAGTGTTAAGGAACCTCTCAAAGGCTTTTTTCTTATTGTAAGTTCTTTTGCTTTTTCTAGTATTTTCAAATTTTTATCATAGTGTATACAAATTTAGGCTGAGGTTTTCTTCTTGGTGCAACACAGCTATTTTGATATAGTTAATTCTTTTTATTCTCTAGTACTCTCTCATTCCTGGGATATATTAGCTTTATCTATCCCCCCCCCTTATGGACATTTATGTTGTCTCCAACTTGGGACTATGAAATTAAACCTGCCATGAACACAAATGTAGAACAACCGTTAACACACAGAGCAGTGTTTTTAATACATGAGGAGCTAGAGGAATGGAAAGAAGGGAGTTGTCACAGGGAGTCTGGTCTCCATGTAGCATGGCCACAGCCCCACCCAGAGCTACAGAAACACTTGCTTCTTGATGTAAAACTGTGTCTGCCATAGACCACCATCAGTCAACATAGGAGCAATAATGACTCCATCTCCCTTCCAGCTTCCAAATGACACACTAGTGCACCTCAGATGCTGAATTTCATTCATATCTGGATTGTCAATCCCTAGGAGTAGGGGAAAGGTTCTGTTTAAACTTTGAATCCTTCTAATATAAAATAAAGCCCAAAAATATTGAGCATATTCTAAATTGTGCTGCTATGAAAGACAAGTACTGTATGATCTCACATATAAATGGATCCAAGTCAACAAAACAAGCAAACAAGAAAAATATAATGAAGAGAGGAAGATGGTGGCTTGGTAGGAGGGAGCAGATTCTACTTCTCTTATGTCCGGGGAAAAATCCTAGCAGTTCTAGATAGGAACAGAGCAAATAGCCAACATTATCACAACATAAATGAAAATAGAAGATCACAAAGTGTAGTGGACATTGAAAAACCTGATGGTAAGGAGACTACATGGATCAGCGCAGGGACCAGGGAGGTTGCAGCTCCAGGTCCAGCATTCAGGGGTCTGCCATGGGGCTCCTGGGAGACAGCTGGGTCAACTGTTCCCTCCCTGCCCAAACAAGGACTGAGAAGCACTGGGGGAGGCCAGTTTACTGGAGGGCACAGAGAGAGGAGTGAGAGAAGAGTGAGGAGGAAGAAGCACCCACACAGGGGCTGTAAGCACCCACACAAAGCCCTGGTGAAAGGGTGCACCCCACCTGGTGCATCCAAAGGCACCCACCTCTACGCTCGCACCCCCAACCCGGAGTGAGCGTGGTTTGATGGAAGTCTCGGAAACCACAGTGGTGAGGAAGGAAGAGGCTTGGGGTCTCCACCGGACCTATGATGCCCAGGCTGTGAATTTGGGGGAATTGTGCACCCATCAGGGTCGAGACAGGGCGCACCTGTGGACCCGGAAAAAGTGCAGGCGCTCCCTAGGACCTGTGAAGCCCAGGACCTGAAGGTAGGAGAAGTGGGCTCCCGTGAACCTAGAAAAGGCGCAGGTGCTCCACAGGAAATCGGAACACAGGGCAGTGAACTCCTAAGGAGGCGCATAGTTGCACCCAGCCCCAACACACAAATCCCTTCCTGGAGGCACCAGAAGAGCTTGGGAGAGAACGTGTGCCTACACTATGAACAGTATGCCAGAGGCTGGCTGAGTCCTGAATGGGAACAGAGAAAAACTGTCTCCAGCTGCCCCTCAGTGTGCTGAAGCCAGCTAGAAAAACGGTTTGGCCAGTCTGAAACCAATAATAGTGTGTTTTTTTGTTGTTGCTGTTGTTTTTTGTTTGTTTTGTTTTCTTTTAATTAGTTTAAGTAATCTTTTATCTTTTAATTCCTATTATTTTTAAATCTATCAATTCTTTATGCTTTTCTTTCTGTCATACTACTGTTGACCCTGTTCCCTTGTTTTCCAAATTTATCTCTTCTTCTTCCTTCTATTTTCTGCTTGGTTCCTTCCTCTTTTTTTTTGTAACCTGCAAGTAATTGCATAATTGTATTATCATTATTTCATTATTTGTACACCTTTCATTTTTATAGTATTTTGGTATTCCTCTTCTTCTGTATAGTCTTCTTTCCTTGGCTGGTTATATTGTATCATTTGACAGGTTTCCCCTTTTATCTCATTCAGAGTGTATTGCTAATTTACTGTCCTTCATTTGTGTTCCATTAGTACAATACTCTCTATTCCTGAGTACAAGGCTCAATACTCTCTATTCTTGTTATCTAGATTTCATAGATTCTGTCATATGATTGTTGCTCTAATATTACTGTAAATAATAGCTATTCCATACAATTGTAAATACTTCACTACACCCATCCCAAATCTTAGCCTACATCACAGTTTCCTGAACTCTATTACTGTAGTGGTTAACTTTATTCTCTCATACACTTCACCTATTTACTACTCTTTACTCTCACCCTACCTCAGAATCTGACTTCCCACATCCTCACTGGTTTCTGGAGTCAACTCACAATCCTTTCCTTCCCAACAAGAGTCTTATCTTCTTTACATCCTTTCTAAAAAGTGACTACTGGGGTGGAAGATCACAGTGAACACTATACATAGACAGAGGATATCCTATCTCCTCTCTACTGGCTGCTACTGTCAATATCATAGAATACTCTCTTGCTATCTTAAACCATTTTGCCTTACCCCTCCAACTGATCACAAAAAAGTGTAGGTGTAAACTGTGAACACCTGGATACATGAAAGAGACTACACCACGGAATCTCACAGGTATTCTACCACAGAAGTTCACACCATAAACCCAGGGAGCCAGAACAGATCAATTTAAGAAGCTGAGGCTAGCAAGAAGAGTCTCACAAACAATGAGACACAAAGAAACAATCCCCAAATGAAGGGAAAGAAGGAAGCCTCAGACAGAATGCTAAATGAAATAGAGGCAAATCAGCTATCAGATTCTGAGTTCAAAGCAATGATTATCAGGAAGTTCCATGAACTCTCAGTGAGTTACCAGAAAGTACAGGGAAGCAACAATGAACTCACTGCAAACTATATCAACATGAAAAAGGAAATAGAAGCTATCAAAAAGGG
>CM052550.1:36656646-36671945 GCA_028533065.1 Trachops cirrhosus
AGTAAATGAATGGATAAAAAAAACTATGGTACATTTACACAATGGAATACTATGCAGCTGAAAGAAAGAAGGAGCTCATACCCTTTGCAACAGCATGGATGAAGTTGGAAAGCATTATGCTAAGTGAAATAAGCCAGGCAGTGAAAGACAAATACCATATGGTCTCGCCTTTAACAGGAACCTAAACAACAAAACAAAGAAACAAGTAAAATATAACAAAAGACACTGAAATAGAGGACAGGTTGTCAGGGCCCAGAGGGTGAGGGGAGGGAATTTCAGGTGAGAAGGGAATGGTTTACAGGAACAAATATAGAGGACACATGGACAAAACTAGGGGGGCTGGAAATGGGAGTGATTGGTGGGTGGGCTGGAAATGGGAATAAAGGATAGAAACTGTACTGAATAATCTAAAATAAAAAAATAAAGTAATAAAAAATAAAAAATGGGCAAAGGTCTTGAATAGGCATTTCTCCAAGGAGGACACACAGAGGATCCAGAAACTGATGAAAAGATGCTCAATATCACTAGCTATCAGAGAGATGCAAATTAAAACCACAATGAGATAACACTTTACAGCAGTCAGAATGGCCTAGTGTCTATTAATGCTGAGCCTCCTCTCATGTCTGTGGTCCCTCTGTACGTCTTTCTTGGAGAAGTGTCTGTTCAGTCCCTTTGCCCATTCTAATTGGATTGCTTGTCTTCTTGGTATGGAGTTGTGTGAGTTCTTTATATATTTTAGGGATCAAGTCCTTGTCTGAGATTTCATTGACAAATACGTTTTCCCATACTGTTTGTTCTCTTTAAGTTTTGTTGTTTTTCTCTTCAGCCATGGAGAAGTTTTACAGTTTGATGTAGATCCATTTGTTTATTCTTCTTTCCTTTCAATCCCTTGCCATAGGGGATGTATCAGGGAAACTATTGCTGGCTAGGATATTTGAAATTTTCATGCCTACATTTTCCTCTAGGAGTTTTATGATGTCATGACTTACATTTAATACTTTTATCCCGTTTGACATTATTTTGCTGTATGGTAATTTGGTGGTATAGTTTCATTTTTTTTTAATTTCACATGTACTTATCCATATCTCTCAACACCATTAACTGAAGATGTTATTTTTACTCTCTATTATGTTCCTGCTCTCGGGGTCAAATATTAATTGACCATGTAGACATGGATTTATTTCTGGCCTCTCTAGTCTGTTTGATTGATCTATGTGTCTATTCTTATGCCAGTACTAGACTGTTTTGATTACAATGGTCTTGTAATATAGTTTGATTTCAGGTATTTTGATCACTCCTACATTGTTCTTTCTTCTCAAAATTGCTGAGGCCATTCAGGGCTGTTTATAGCTCTATGTATTTTTTGAAAAGTTTGTTCTATATCTGTGAAATATGTCATTGGTATTTTCATATGGATTGCATTGAATCTACTGATTGCATTGGGTAGTATGGACACTTTAATGATGATAATTCTTCCAGTCCATGAACATGGTATATGCTTTTAGTTATTTGAGTCTTCATTAATTTCTTTGTTCAGTGTTGTATAGATCTCTGAGTAGAGGTTTTTACTTCTGTGGTTAAATTCACTCCTTATTATTTTATTTTTCTTTTTTCTATAGTAAATAAAATATTTTTCCTAATTTCCATTTCTAATATTTTATTGTTGGTCTACAAAAATGCCTTTGTTTTATGAATGTTAACTTTGCACCATGATATTTTGACAAATTCATTTATTATATCCAATACTTTATTGGAGGAGTTCATAGGGTTTTCTATGTACACTATCATGCCATTGGCAAACAGTGACAGGTTTACTTCCTCCTTTCACATTTGGATCCTTTTTTTTTCCCTCTTGTATTAACGTTGTGTGTGGCTAGAGTTCCAATACTATGTTGGATAGAAATTGTTAAAACATACACCCTTGTCCCTGATCTTAGTGGGAAAGCATTTGTCCATAATATTTTCCTATGATCCTCTGCACTTCTGTATTGGTTGTAATTTCACCAGTTTAATTTCTCGTTTTATATATTTGGATCATATGACTTTTTTTGTTGATGATCCTGGTTTAAAAGCTTGTTGAAATTGTTTGTCATTTGAAAGAATCAGCTCCTGGATTTATTGATCCTTGGGAGTGGTCTTTTACTTTCTATGTCATTTAATTCTCCCTAATCTTGATTATGTTCTTCCTTCTGCTTGCTTTGGGATAAGATGGGAGTTTTAACAGCCACTCAATGTTAGAAAGCCTCACCATCATACCACATCTCCATTCTCCCTAGTTTTGCATGGTTCTCTGTTCTACTTGGTTATTAGGCTTCCATAAACAGTGATTTTCTGGCAGTTGTGGTTGTTTTTAGTATTTAGACTGCTTGTCACTTTTCTTATGGTTGTGTGAGCAGACAACCTGAGTCTGTACAAGTCCTTTTTGGCCAGAAGCTAATGAGGAAGCTTTTCAATAACAGTGACTAAAAGGATCACTGAAGGGAGGAGTACCAGCCCTTCCGTCTCTTTTAAAAGTATTTTGCCCTGGCAAATACAAACTTTAAAATTCTTCTCTAAAAATTAATGAAAAGTTTAGTATATGAATGGATTAATTTAACTTATTACAGCAATTATATTAATGGTTGGATTTTTATACCTGTGTCATGGCTAAATTTTTATTTATTTATTTTATAAAATATATTATTATGGTTTACTTAAAGAAGTAATCCTCTGCATCAGGCTATATTTTAAAAGCAGTTATATGAGTGTGATTTGAGAAGTATGATGTACAATCAATAAAATCACCTGAAAACTTTCTTTCATGGACTATCCCTGTCTTTCCCCTTAGCAATACAAGACAGTTCTCAGTTTACATGAACAACATATTTACAATTACCTAAACAAAAAATTAGTTTATATATAGTGCTAGGCATTTACTAAATAATTCACAGGCCAATAAGTTTTAATTGTGCAGTTGTGAAATATGATGTGAAAGAGATTTTGAAACCTTAAGACTGGGTAATCTGCTGTGTTTCCAAAATGTCTTTGACTGCCTGAAGAGAGTGGTTTTCTTCTTACCTGCAAAATGGTAATCTCTGCTTATTTAACTAGGTGTCCAATTAGCATATTTTATGTTGTAATTTTTGTTTTTGCACTTGCTTTTGAGTTAGAAGCAATATGGCTTCCCCATGTGTGAAGTCCAAACAAAGCTCTCAGATTACTGTTGTTCAGTCCCAATGTTTGTGCAAAATACTTTCTTAAAAGTTCAGTGTTTCCAAGTCCACCTAGGATATATTTAACCTTATTACACTGCTAACAGTATAAATGGCTATACTCAAAATTCACCGTAAGCTCCTGTAAATAAAAGGTTGCTTTAACAGTGTCACAGTCAGTGATATAAAGCCCTGCAAGTTCATGCCTGGATTCTTGTTCTCCAATAAATTTTCCCACACCCTTATTCATTTCCTGACTGGTCTCCAAACTTTTCCCTGAGCCTTTCAAATAGCAATTTTAAACTCTTTTTATTTAGCCATGTTAGCGGGATTCTCATGTACTATTTGATCATAAAGCTGTACAGCATCATCTTATCTTGCCATGGCCTCAAACTCATACCACTGGTTAGTTGACTCAGGGACTGCCAGAGAATGCTATTCTCTACCCCTGCAGACAAAACAATGCCAAGACATCCAGTCACAGATTAGGCTTTTAATCATCCCTTATTCATATATGATCCAAACACATCTCCAAGCCTAGCAGCATATTCCTAATTGATTCCTCTATGGCTTTGACAATTTGCTCACTATTTTGTGAGGTTTCTTTTCTCTACATTTTAACTTTTTCTTGAATTTTTTCCTGAACATTGGAAAGCCCTGAGACCTTCCCAATATTCTCAGAATGTCAAATGGTTTTAAAATTAAACAATCAGGTCATTGGTTGTGTCTCTCTGTATAGATGTATATATGTCCACATAATCTGGAAATAATTAGAATTGGTTTATAATAATTCCTCTGCTTAATTGACTCATATCAATTAGAAACATAAGCAAAACTAATCCAATTTCTAGTTCAAAATTGGGCCACATTTTTCATGAATAAAATGATGTTATTTTTACTAAATCTATTAATTACATATCTAAACGTGGAGTCAATGACATATATAATATTGATGTGCACAAATATGATTGGAGTACTTGTATGTTTCTAATGACAATGATTTTGACTGTCATGGAATAGGCTTTATTGTTCACACTACAAAAAATATGAAATATATCATTAAGTAGACACTTCATGATCTAAGTGTGGCAATGTAGTTTTAAAAAACTAAATATGTATAAAAAATGAAATAGGCATAATTGATGTATAAATATGTACAATTGATTGCCTTTTTATACTAATTAATGAAAATATAATTATATATTGAAATTATTTGTAATTCAACAATTGCTTAGGAAGCAGTCTATTTACATAGCATCCAATGCAGTAGATGGAATAAATAAGAACATAAAAATTAAAGAAATCTCTTAAATACACTGTAGTCTATGACCTGTTTCTATGAAGAGATCTGTGTGATGTCTTGCCCAGGGTTTGTGCCCAGGACCCAACAGGTTAGCTAGGGTAGTTGAAGAAAGCCCACCCACCAAATGTAGTTGAATTGGTGAAAGAATCTCCCTGCAATAGAATAGCTCCCTGCCCAGGTACATCACACTGGACTGATAATAAGAAGTGGTAAAAGTGGGGGAAAGTGCAGTCTCAATGACAAAACCATAAAGTTAAGAGCCTGAGTGTCTTTGCCAGCCACATGCCTCATAGGACAAATTCCAAGGAAGTTGAGTCCACACTGTGCATGGTTAGAGGGGACAATGCCTCACCTGAGGGAGGGGCATGGAAAGAAATCAGAGTAGAAATGAGAGTCTATAAAGTAAAGCAATTGATGACTAAACCCAAGAAAAATGTCCCAAAGCTTTCCTGATGGTTATAAGCCCTGGAAAGAAAAAGAGGTGGGATGTAATAGAGAGAGTGGATGGGTTGGGTGGTTACTTTCTTATGCAAGATGGTCAGGGAAAATATCCATGTCTCTGTGACATTTGAGTGAGACCTAGAAAGTAGCAGATGGGGTTATGGAGGACTTGGCTGGTGACACCTGATTTGGCATGATTAGTGGCCTAAATGCAGAGGAGCTGACTTTCACCACATAGTTTATTCTGATGAAGTTTTTTTAATATATATAAAACATAAAATGAAAGTTTAAACAGTCACCCAAGGTTAGAAAGCTTCATCCTGAGAATTCACCTGCATTCTCTCTAGCTCTGGGTGGTGTCCTGTTCTCCAAGTAATACCAAAGACAAAACAGGTAAAACTTAGTTTCATAAGGCATGAGGTCATTTCTAATTCCATGGTCATTGGTCTGAACTAAGATATATTAGCTAAAGTGGTTGTTTTATTACCAAAGCTTCCTATTAGATATTACTAATAAAAAAACAGAAATATATTGAAGTTATCAAAATTATTTCATTGACATATAAATAAGAATATTCAAAGCTTTAGAAATCCTTTGAAAGAAAAAGAAGACAAAGATCAGTGTTTGTACTCACAGGAGTGTCCTCTTGTCCATTCTCATTGTCTAAAACAGTGTCCAGGTGCCTTCCACATGTTTACATGAAGAAGGACAAGGCTCAGATTCTCAGAGCTTATCACCTGCTCCCACTGGTTATTACAGGACCACTGCTGATCCTCTGAAGGACAGACACAATGCCACCTCCAATGTGGACATGGTACAAATGAGACCACCTTGAGATGAGAGTTTTCTGGAATATGACCTTAATTCAACAATAATGACAATGTCTGTTACATTTTTGAGTGTTTATTGGTTCAATGCACATAATTATGAACAATCAGCATCAAAAAATCTATTGTAATGCTACAAAACACTTTATTTAGAGTTTAATAACTTGGGTCAGGAAACAAGTGTCACTTCAATTTCACATGCAGCACAACTGGCAAACTTGCAGTAGACTGGATGAGGTTGGAAACTTCACACTGGTAAATCCCGGCATCTTCCCTCTTCACAGGGTCTATGGTGAAGCTTTGGTGGAACTTTGACACCTTCATGCGCTCATTGAGCTGCATTTTCATGCCATTGAACAACCACTGAATGAAGAGTGCATTTGTGTTGCAGGTGAAGACCACAGTATCCTTATTCTCTGTGACTGTGCTGTTACTGACATTGAGGGAGACCACTAATTCAGGCTCTATGGAGAAACAGGGAATGAAGCTGTTTAAGAATGGGCATGAGATATGGAACCATGCTACTTACTCAGATCTCCACTACTCAGAGCCCACAGTGAGCTATGTAACGGTTACCAGAGTATGTTCTTGACATTTGCAGAATGATAATTGTTTAAGTTCAGGGGGAAATTATGTAAGGAGACAGCTGCAGCTCCACTCTGACTGTATATAATCCCAGGGTGATTCCATTCATACTCCCTCGGTCATCTGTATTAGCAACTCACAAAACCCCTTCTCAGCCCATATGTTCCATAACTTCATCATCAGATAGAATTTTCTCTCTTGAGCTTTTATTGACCTTTCACTAAGACTTACTTCCACAAAATATTAGATCCCACTCCTTATGTAAACTTTTACCAATGTTGTGAAAAGCAGGCTTACCCTTTTGTCCATCTCTGGAGCCAGGTGAGTATGCAGTAAGGGGGAAAGCATTTAGCTTTTGTTAAATAATTTATTAGGCAGTAAAGACTGTTCAATGGAGAAAAGAGAGTCTTTTCAACAAACAGTGTTGCAGAGAGATATTCGAATGCAGACAAGTGACATTGGTCATTGTCTGATCCCACACACAAAAATTCAAAGAGATCAAATTCTAAAGGTTAGACCCAAAACCATAAAATGCTTAAAAAAGTATAGGGACAAGCCTTATGACATTGGTTTGGGAAAGACTTTATGAATCATTCACTTTATGAATATAACACTAAGAACAAAGGTAAAAAATGGACAATTTCGATTTTGTCAAAATGAAAATTTTCTCTTCATCAAAAAACACAACAGATTTAATGATGACATATAAAATGCAAGAAAATACTTTGCAAACCATATGGAAGATAAAAGGTTAATATCCAGAATATATAGAAAGTCATGTGCAACTCAACAGCCACAACAAAACCACTTACAAAATGACTTAAAAATGAACAAAACACTTCAATAGACATTTCTCCAGAGAATATATGCAACAGTGCAAAAGTCACAGAAAAAATGCTCAACATCACTATTATTTACAAAAGTGAAAGTCAAAACTCTCCAGATTTGACTTAGTTGCATGTGATGTTGGGTGTGGTTACCTTTGCTCTTCAGGTAGGAGGACAAAATTTGCCCTGTGTAGTACCTTCCCTTTTTCCAAATGCTTCTTCAACCAGCGTTGGCACCTCTCACATCTCAGTCAACCTGTCTTTGAAAGAACCCAGGAGGTCTGTGCATCACTAGAAAATGCATGGGAATCTGTTTGCTCAGAGATGTATGGCCTCCAGCTATATGTGTGGGGGAAAGTAGACACTTTCTCAGGTGTAATTTTAAGTATCAGTGTTCAGTTATGGAAAGACATAAGATTGGGAGTCAGATATATGCCTGTAATTTTGGTTCTTCACAGGCCACCTGACTGCCTGGTTGACAAGAAGTGTTTCCTTGTAGCTACACAGACTTCTATCACCCAGCTGATTTGTGTTTGTATAAACCACCATTTCCCAGGACATGTGGGGTTTGTACAGAAATAACACATAGTGTCCAGGGGCAAGCCAGTGGTAAATGAAGTACTCAGGCCTCATGGCCAAAAAGTGGGTTAGGTCTTTTGAGTTGAGTGAGACCCAAATTAGTCAGTGAGCCAAAAATGATAGAGCAAAATCCAAGAAGTGATTTAGGAAAGAGGAAAAAGTACATGCAGAATTTTATTAAGGCAGCAGAACCAAGTGCTCTGTCCTTGACAATAAAAGTCATTCTCTCTGCCCTGAGGGCAAGTAAAGACTGGTGCAAATGTAAAACAAGTGTCTTATAGCAAGTAGTGTCACAGACTTGCTTAAATTCTGGACCATGTAGGTAATTTGTGTTAGGTGTCTATGACATAGAAATTTGGGAAAAACTTAGAATTCTTCTGTATGTGAAAGTTATTATTAATAGCCCAGGCCCTAAGAGAAATTGCAGAAAGACTTTTATTAGGGAAAAGAAATTCATTTGAGATGATGGTCTTGTCTTCTGCCAGCAAAGAATGCCTGCCCTGCATGACAAGAGTTGAAAAAATTCTGAATCTAGGATCCAGGTTAAGAAGTGATTTTGGATCATTCATTCATTCTTTTATTCATTTGCCATTTCTTTCTTCCTAATTCATCAAAACAAAGAATTTTTTTTAATGTTGATCCCTGAGTTTGTTTCAGGCGTAGAGTGGGATGTGAGAAGGCAAAGTCCTTCCTTTATATGTGCTTGGGGTGACTCTACAAAAACAACAAGCAAATAAGTAAGTGATGTGAAGTCCAGTACCCAGAGGTGTGGATAGGGCATGTGAAGGGAAGGTTGTGCAATGATTCTGACTGTTACTGCAGGTAATTTGTTCTTGAGTAAAAATACGTTATTTCTTCTTTTGGTCACTACACAGGCCAAAAGGTATCCCTGTAAGGTGAGCATGCCTAAGACAAAAGAATCTGCAGCAATTCATTGGTTTAAAAATCCAAAGACACCATCCTATGGTCTCTAAAGTAGAGGAATTAAATCTAAGGCCACAGACAGACCTTGAGAGGTCCTGACCAGTTTCTCATGGTCTATGTGACTCTGCTGTGGTGACTGTATCTTCAGGAGCCTCAGTTTATTCTCAAGGAGTATTTGGCTGATAAGTTTTGAGTGTACAAACTGTACAACATTTACAGCATCTGACCTTAACCAAGGACAGAAGCACTGTTCAAATATGGGGCATCTCTTATTGATTGACTCCAAGAGAGAATCCCCTGGGCTGATCCCTGGTGAATAAGGAGCTTCCAGGAGAACCTCTTTTTCTCAGTTTCTTCCTGGGGATGCTGACCTTCTTCTGAAAGACCCCCAGGATAGTAGGTTATACACAAGGACATTGTCTAACTGTGCTCTCCACACTCAGACTCAGGTGAAACCAAACTCTGCTTTGCCAAGATGTGGCTCTTGGGCCTGAGCCCTGACTGGCAACCAGCTTAGGATCTTTGTGTCTTGGGAACCCATTAAACCACTTCACACTCAGCCTTTCCCAGGAGCTCCAACACAACTTGGCACAGGTCCACCGACCACTGTCCCTGGATTCAATATCCCTGGGAAAATGTTCTGGGCAGGAATTTCTGAGCTGAGCTCTGTTAGAATTGCAGGGGCCTCCCAGAGCATGCTTTGACCTAGAACATCAAAGTCATTCTCAAGGTCAAGTTCATAGACAGTGCTCAGGGGGCTGAACTGAGATGGCATTCACTCTGCAGAGTAACTTCTATCACAATGATCCTTCTGTCTACAGTGACTGTCCACAGGGGTGCAATTTGGGAAGGGAAATGATAGCTTAAGAAAAGAAAGCTCAACAAAATTTGTCTACACAAAATCCAACCTGAAACAAAATGTGGAGAGAAATGGAAACAGAATTCAGGTATATCTTTCCTGTGTACGAAGTAGAATCCACCCCACCCAGCACCCAGTGGTCAGAAAGCAATCACTCACCATATACGATAAGCCGCACCAATCCAATTTCTTTTATTACATTTGTAACATAGAATACCGCGGTGTACATTCCTGTATCATTCATTGTGACATTGTCTATCAGCAAGGATCCATCAGGGTTTATTTTCTCTCGTCCACTGTATGCAGGACCTTTTACATCATCTCTTAAGTGTGTTATAAGAAATGCAATCATACAATTTCTGTCGGTGCTTTGCCCCCTGTACCATACGAAGGCTATAACATCATTTGATGTATTGTGGAGAGATAGAAGTGCAGCCTCTCCTTCAGCATTATAGGTGGACACAACAGCGAGTTGAGCTGTGGTGGGCTGGCAGCAGAAGTTGAAGAGTGAGACTGGGAAAAAAGAAAAAAAAGATCTATGTTTTCAGGTACATATTGTGATGGAAAGATGAGGCTCTGAATCCTGAGAAGGTCTCTTTATTCTCAACCTTGGTGTACAGGTGAGTGTGTGCCTGGCACAGTCAAGGTCCATAGCATGGCCCTCATTATTTCAGCACCTCCAAAACTGTTACTTTTTCAGTTCCAAGCAGTGTTCTGTAGGTGTTTTCTTGCCCACTGCCTCATTATGCTCAGACTTTGTACATTCAGAGGCGTTTTTTGGAAGACACTACACTGACAACCTTCTCTAAAGATTCTCTGTCTTGACTTCTTTTTTCCAATGGGTCTTGTGCATAACTCACATAGCATCTAGATCTTTCCTTTTCTCTCTCTCCTCCCAAACATGGACTCAAATAAAGCAGGGCCTTCTTGGATCTTGTACCTCCAGGGACTTCAACAGGCTGCAAGTACATGGAGCAGAATGAATGAGTATTCCCAGGGTTGTACCATGTAGGGCACATTTGAGCATTTCTCAGGGTGGTGGTAAAGCCATTGCCTAGCACCCTTTGTTAAGTTTTTTGTTTTCTAGTGCTTCTAGAAAATGATGACATAAATCATTATTATTATTATCAGAATTCATCATTCATATTCAATGATGAATAACAGGAAAAGAGCACCAATTGAGGTTTTCCTACCTCTCACCACTTCCAGTTTATGAGATTTTCCTTTTTCTGACCCACTTCCTGATCCTACTCTGTTCCTTTCTCCTTCACCCTCAGGTCCAAACAGAAGCCTTCTCTCTTTTCTCAGAGAACTGGTCTCTTCAGAAGATCCCAGCCAGTCTCTGTGTCAGATCCTTAGTCTACCCAAAGGAATTGATTCCTACTTACCGGCCACCAGGAGCTTTTGCCAGTGGACAAGTCCTCTGTGGGTAGAGATTGATAGGGGTCCCATGGCATATGTTGTTTGATCTGTGGCTGCCTCTTTGAGAAAAGTCGGAAGTTCTATAAGGCTCACAGGTACCTCTGTCTAGAATGGTGCAATCTGCTGTGTGTCCTACCTGTGTGCTGAAGTGTATTCTGGGGAATCTTTACTATTCTTCTCATGTGAACAGGGGGTGGAGTCAATGCCCAGACCCTCCCACTCCATGCCCTTATTCTGCCACCTCAGTCCCTACTGACCAGTAGTTCTCTCCTAATTTGTGTTCCCTGGTAACTCCTGAAGTTTCTCAACACCACACACATGCATACATGCATACACACACACACACACACACACACACACACACACTCATGTTGTGTTTGGAAAGCACTAGACAGGGTTGTCTGGATTTTGGACATTCCCAAGAACTTCCTGTCAATGGTACTCTAGCTTTTCCCACAGCCCTCTCTCTATTACATTTGAACTTTCCCTACAGATCATGTGTTCTGAAGCTAAGTCCGAAAAACCTGTCACAAGGATATCAACCCAGCTGTGTATCAGATCACCTGTGAAACTCAGTGAATATCACAGTGCCACGTGAAACATAAAAAATGCATCTTCAGCAGCTGTCCTGCTACTGTGAGTGTCCATTGAAAAAGTGAAATCTTGATGTGAAGTTTGAACCACTTCTGATCTCCTGTCCACAGGAAAAATTTCCAGATTCTTTTAAATTGCAGATTCTGAAGGGGCTGCAGTGGGTCAGAGACTGTGCATCTCACAAGTTCTCAGGAGAAGTAGATCTTCCCGCCCTGTAGGGTACACTTGCAGTAGCAAGGCTAATGGGAGCACATTTATCCCTGAGAGGAGGACCCACTCATGCCAACATTGACCTGTGCTGTATCTTGATGTGTGGTCTCTCAGCAGAGCACAGAGAGTTCTGGCTGTCCTCACCATATGGGGATCATTTCTGTTTGTGACACAGAAACTCAGGTGGGAATCCAGTCTTCTTCATGTTTTCAAATGCTCTGAGAAGGTTTTATTCCCTCCCAGCAGGAAGGTCACAAAGATTAATCTGGCAGTGAAAGTTGCCAAGCATTGTGGTACTTGCATAGAGGACCCTTCGTCTATCTCAGGTTGTCACCAGACTGAAGTTTGCTTCCAAGGACAAAGATTCAAACCCAGAAGTGTCAGTAGGTCCTGCATTTGTTTGGTGTGAAGTAGGATGTGTCCTGTGTGTCCCAGGAAGAGAAGACTTTGGGGAAAGGTCAAGTGCCTGTGGGTTTCCTGGTCCTCCAAGGAGTTTCATGTCTCTCCATGTGTGTTTGTTTATTGGACCTCATCTTGTGATTCTGATTGTGGGACAACGTCTGATTTCTTCCTGAGAGGCTTTCTTGTGGTCACCAGACTTGCCCATGGATGATGGCAGACATAGTGGAGAGAGCAAACAGAAACCCCTGAAGTAGGAAGTGCTCCCAGGCCCTGCCAAAGCAAGAAACTTTCCAACCTGAATGCAATGCAGTGAGTTTATCTGAGCAAAACTAACCTCAAATGCCTGGGAGAAAGGACTCAAATCCTTTCAAGAAATGCCAGTTTGCTGCTTGTTTTGTTCATGATAATCAAAGTACAAAGTAAAAATGATGCATAGAACCTACTAGAAGGTGAGAGACAAAATAGCAGGGAAATCTCCAGAATCAGAAAAAAGGCAAAAGGGACAGACATACTTTCTACATCGATGGGTACAGGATTTCTCAAATTTGTAAGGTAGAGAGAAGGTGTTCAGAAGACCAGATAACATAAAGGGTTCTGTGTTATCATATACTTGCTCCAGATTCTGTGCATTCGATTGGTCCAGCAAAAGAAATCATTGTGGTCTGTCAAAGTTATCATCTCGAAGAAGCAGAAAAAAAGGGATCAGGGCTCACTCAAGCAGAAGATGGAACTTTCCTAAAGAAAATATAGGCCTGGGATGTGACAACCTGCCATCACCTGCCCAGCTATAAATTTCTGATCAGAACATCCTGTGAGGTTTGTCAGGCCTGCCAAGTGGCCCCCCAAGCTTCTCAGGGTTGCCACACAGCCCCTTTTTGTTAACAGTCTC
Organism: Trachops cirrhosus; assembly: GCA_028533065.1. Lineage (NCBI taxonomy): Eukaryota > Metazoa > Chordata > Mammalia > Chiroptera > Phyllostomidae > Trachops > Trachops cirrhosus. The sequence continues at coordinate 36,669,700 of CM052550.1, forward strand.
TAGAAGTAACAGGTGGGGCAGATTCGTCAAGAGGGAGGACCCAAGAAAAGCCCATTGAAGCAGGGGATGGAAATCAAGCTTCTTCTACATCTTAATCAAAGCCGTGTTCCTGTATCTATTTCCTGTGAGTCTCAACGTTGTCACCTAGAGGACAGAAGTAGAACTGCAACCAATGCCAGGGACTTTCCAGGGACCCAGATCAGTGCAGGTTGAGACCAGTGAAAAGGCAGACATTACTGAGAACACTGTGAGTCCAGAGTCAGGAGAACTGTTTCACCAGGGGAATGTGCTGTTTCAGACAGAGCTCTCTGTTTTCAAGTGTTCAAAGGAAGGTCCTGGTGAAGGTTCTCCTAAGATTTTTGGGAAGCGTGATGGGTTGGAGGCTCGAGCACAAAAATGTGCTGTGTATCCTCCATCCCTTCATTGGGATGTTGCATATGAGTCATTTCTGTGTCTCTGCCTTTCCACAGGGCCTAGGAGCTGGAGCATCTCCATGTGAATACTCAACCATGGCCCTGTGTGTTGTTTTGTTAGGAAAAGAGAGGTTCTTGTAGAACCTTCAGCCCCTCTGAGATGGAAGCAAGCACATATTCAGGGTTCTCTTGTCCTATTCTGCACAGGGCATTTCCGTCATTCCCTGGGACATCATGACCTGGACAGATGTCTTCAGAAACAACAGGCAGGTGCCCCACAGACAGGAATTTTGGGAATGAAAAGTCTTCCCTGATTCTTAGTAGGTCAGTGTCTGTTCTTTCCTCCACTGGCAGTGAATCTTCCGGGGGTTGAGGATCCTGAGTTTCTGTCAGGTCAGGTATCTGTGAGAACAGAAGAAACATATGCCCAGGGTGATGAGACAAGTGCTCCCACTTGTCCTAGTCTCAGCAAACTAATCTGAATTTTCAAAACATTATCCTTTTTCCCAGCTCTGTGTCTTACACTCATGCTCATTCTAGCCTGGGAGAATGGCACCCTCAGTTCACTGCAGGAGCTCCAGTGGCTCCTCCCTCAACAGGTAGCTCAGACCCTCACTCGTATTATTCAGCTTTATCCTGAGCCTCCAAGGCAAACCCTCCCACATGTCACCATTAGGGTTACTTGAAACGTAAATGCCTAACATCCTCTCACCTCCCAGACTTCACAATTTCTCATGTGTCTCTGGGTGGACCCAATTTTTCCATGACTTTGCTCTGCATTCACCTCTGCTTACACACAATCCACCTCCAGACAGGTCCTGAAGGATCTCAGTCCAACATAACAGAGGTCATAGGGAGCAGAAAATGAATAGAACCAGTGCAGAGATTATTTTCCCATTTTCTAATTCTGGATGCAAGCTCTTTAAGGACAGGCATGTGGAAATTACAAAAAGAACAAAGAAAACAAAGAATGAGGACAGTGATGTCTGCCCAGAGTTGCACAAGTAAGAGGGCTTGAGAGAAGCTCATTCAGTACATGACTGTGGGTGACTGACATCACAGAGACCTGCATGTTTACTAGAGTTGTTGAGGTTAAATGACAGAATATCATTTAAAATCTGTGATCTGGTTTCTTGATGATGCAGGGAAAATGTATGTGGAATGAGTATACTGATGATGGTCAAGGTGCTGTTGACATGTGCTCTTTAATGCTGGTACATCTTCTAGGATTCTGAGAAAATGCCCCTTTGAGCCAACCTGGGGACCCAGGAGGATCTGGGAAGTCAGATCATCTCCTGCTGTGAACATCAAGTAAAAAAGAGGAAAGACTAGTGGAAACTTTTTTTTAAATTAGCAAAATAAGGAAAAGCTGAATATTGAAAAATGTTAATGATAGAGACATTGAGTAAGACCACATAAGTAGCTAGTTACAGGGAGGTTATGTTAAAGTAAAACATACATTGAATAAATTTAAAAAGAAGAGAAAGAATATTAAACACCATGAAATAGGGCAGGAAGGCAGAACACAAATCACCTGAGACAGAGGCTGGAGAGATTTTAGAAGAGAAGGGACCATGGGAATGTGTGTTTGCTAACTGAGTTTACACAGAAACAAAGCAAACTTTCATAAAATTCTGATGGGAAGTCCTTTTATGTTTTGGCTATAAAGGTCCCCAACAAATGTGTGACTCTACTGAACAGCAGGAAGACTAAAATTCTAAGTAATGGTACCAACATTTTGAGATATATATTCTTTTTTTTTTTTTTAAATTTTTATTTTAGTTTATTCAGTACAGTTTCTATCCTTTATTCCCTTTCCAGCCCACCCACCCA
>CM052550.1:36672445-36694368 GCA_028533065.1 Trachops cirrhosus
GCCCCTGCTATTTCCCCAGGCCCTGAGTCGGGCAGAGGAAACAAAGGCAGCCAGGAGACTTGGATTTCTCACATCTAGAACAAGGACTCAGGCTGTTGGCAAAACTGAGGGGGCAGGGGTGATGTCGATCACTCCCTCACTTCCACAGCCCCCTGAGTTTCTTCCCTGATGGCTTATTCCCACGTGATCGTGTCTGTCTTAGGTCCATTCTTCCCAGAGAATGGTTGCCCATCATTGACTATCTGACCAAACTGAAGGGAATAGCAGAGCAGGCAGTGCCCGTGTTCAGGGAAATAAGTTTTGTCTCCTTAGGCCTCCTGGTTCTGGGAGGTTTCTCACTCAGCCTTAGCCACGGGGGGTTACAGCTCCTGAAACCAGGCAGGGCAGACACCACATACAAGTACAGCAACTTGTTCTTCAATCTGGAGGATATGACCAGCATGGCCCAGACTACTGTAGCCATAAAGCCATAAAGACCTTGTAGAAGTGGCAGATCCCTGAATGGTCACAGATGTGGATGTCCCCACAACTTATGCTTTGCTGAAATTGCTCATCACTGGAGCTGAGTTTGTCACCTGTGGTACTGTCATCACTGATGTCATAGAATTAGTGAATTGACATGAGCAACAATTTACTTCCAACATTTGGAGCACATGAGTCCTACTAAGCCTTCTAGATAATGTGATATTTTGTTTATTTTTAGTGGCCATGTGCTAGTTTTTTTGAATATGTGCCCCTCAGGCTGGATGTGAAATATGCCGGATCTTTGTCCTCTATTTTATTAAACTCTAAATAAAATCTTTTCAACTTTTCAAATGAAATTGTTGATAAAGTAGAAAGCTTTTAGAAGAATTGAATTTAGTCAATAAATTCTCAAACATGTGGGATATTCTATAGTGGAACTAAACAACTGTAGTAAATAAGCTGATCCCTGTCACATCAGCCATGTGCAGGCCTGTAACTAAAAGACCCTATTTTGCACCCTACATGATAGGGAGCTCGGGCCAGACATCAGTGTTTTGACTCTTTGTTGTTTTACAATTCCACATGCCTGTCCTTAGAGTATTTGAAATGAAACCCTGGTAAGGGGAAATACAATTGTTCTCTGGTTCTGTTTTTGTCCCTGCCCGTTGTGGCCTCTGGGTTATTTGGCTGTAATAATTGAAGACCCAACCAGAAGTTGATAAGCAGAGGTATTCATAGAGGGGGATGTTGAAGGATGGGTTGTGTATACAGTCAAGATGAGGATGGTAAACCATGGGATGATTGAGGTTAAGCATTCTACCAGTTCTAGAGGGCATAGGGTGCAATAAAGGAGGGCTTCAGGTGGTCTTAGGATAAGGCTAAGAAGTGAGTGAGGGGCCTACATACCTGCTGAGGAAAGACCCATGGAGCTGATGGTGTGAAATGGGGATTCCATTTATTGAGATTTGGGTGTGCACGAGTGTTGAGACACAGTGTTGGGAGAAAAGATGATGTCTTGAAGATTCAGATTAGTTCTGTGACAGTGAGGCAAGATAAAATATTGGATGTAGAGGTTGGTAGGAGACATGGGAGAGAAGTCACTAATGTGGGACAAGCAGGGTTGAAAATGAGCATTCTGTGGAGTGCTAGGAGTCTGGAGAGCAATAAAATGTTTTTTTTTATTTTTTTTTATTTTAGATTATTCAGTACAGTTTCTATCCTTTATTCAATAAAATGTTTAGGAAGGGGATACACTGAACCCAGAATTTGCGTGAAGGGATTTTGTGGATTGGGGTCTGGAAGGTAGTTGGAGTGTGGGATAGTCAGACTATGAAAGGGATTGGAAAGGATACTAATGTAGGTGGGGAATACAAAGTAGCCTTGGTGGTGAGATCAAATCCAAAGGCAGAAGTATTCTGATCCAGTAGAGAAGTGTGTAGCCGATTTTCAAAGTGTGTTCTGGGAGCTGCAGTTTTCACATGGCCTTGGAGAGCTGTGAAAAGCCAAATCTCACTCACCCTTGTACCTCAAGACCTGACTCAACTGAGTCAACAAGATAGCGAGGCCCCAGGAAGTTTGTGTGTCAGCTCTGACTAGGAGTCTGGGGACAACCAAGGAGGGGGCTGATGGAGTGTGCTTGTGAGGACTGGGATTGAGGGCCAGGATAAACTTAAAGTGAGTGGATCCTTTTTCTTCCAGTCAGAGTGGACTGTCTGTGATTCTACACAGAAGAGCTATGGGACAGGTCACAGTGCTGGAGTGGTCAAGCACAGCCAGCTGTTGCTTACTCTGGAGGGTAAGTGCAGCATGTCCCAGATTATTGGATCCATGAAAGTCTCATAGAAGTAGCAGATCCGTGAATGGTCACAGATGTAGGTGTCCTGCATCTTAAGTTTCACTTAAACTTCTGATCACTAGAGCTGATGCTGTAACTTGTGTCACTGCCATGACTGATGTCACTATCTTAGAGCACCCACATCAGCAGGCATACAATGGTTATCTTTCAAAGCTCATGTCTAAACAATTTTAAAAACTTGTCATTTAGCACATCTTTATCAGGCAGACTTCGAGTTTTCACCATTAAGGATGACATTAATTGCAGTTCTGTATGCTTTTTATATGGGGTGGAACTGACTTGGTGGTTGAACATATCCATTTCTCTTGCTACAAACGGCCAGCTTCATGGGCTTGCAATCTGTGAAGTCACTTAGAATAGCCTGTGGTCGGTTTAATCTCTGCTTTTGCTGTCATAGAATTCTTAATGATTTTGAACAAAGAGCCCCGCATTTTCATTTGGTACTTCTTTTCATGGTTCTATTTCTTGGAGTGACAGGAATTTGAGAAAAAAAAAAAAAAAAGGTTTGAGCCTGTTGGGAAATGCAATTCATAACGTGACCACCAGAGGGCAATACCAACACAAGAGAACTTGGAGGTGGTATAACGGTATGTGGAGGAGTTTTTACTTTTTCACCCTTTTTTTGTCATTACAAGTGTCTAATCAGCAGTTCCACACTTCCCCCACATCTGTAGCTCACAGAAGGTTGGTTGTCCATTTCTGATTTACTTCAGAGTTTTAATTTTTTTTAAAATCACAGTTAGTTGGCTTGACTGTGAATATCATTAAACAGACACAGTAGTCTACACTAAATATTTCCGCTTAGAAAAATATTCAAGGGACACAGGGGTGTGTGTGTGTGTGTGTGTGTGTGTGTGTGTGTGTGTGTTGGTGATCAGACAAAAAGCAGATGAGTCCTCATTTCCAGGAGAGAAGACCTTGAATTCGATAATTCCTAAATGTTAATAAAAAATAAGGAACCTCAAAGAATGTTATTGAGAAATGTCTTTGGTTCCATTTGGGGAGTCTTGTTTCATTGGGGCAGATATTCTTGACTATGGTCCAGACAGGGAAGCCAGAAACTTCTTGTGATCACATTGAACAGCACAGACAGGGACACAGGGCTTATCACAGTAAAGACTGGTGTCACAAATATAAGAACTAATATCCAACAGGATGGGGCTGGGAAATGGCTTTTCTCAGACTGTGAATATCACACTTTGAATAATAATTTTATTTTCCAGCAACAGTGGGAGTTAAAATCTCCTTGGGGTCGCAGATGATCACATTTAAAAATGTCCCCTTTGGGCATTATTACAAACTGATTAAGGTCTGTCTGAGAAAATCAAATGTTGTAGCTTTTTGTGCAAATGCCATTAGAAGGACGCTGACATGTTTTCGTGTTAGTTTTTTTTAATATAAGAAGCATAGAACTTAAAAATTATAACCCTCAGTTTGTGAACCAGTTTCAACACCAATTTACAAATGGTCTGCATATTTTTAGTATAGTATTAGTTATTTAAATTAATTTATATTACTCATATATTTGGAAGCACATTGAGGTTGGAGCCTCCAGAATGATCTTCAAAACTGGACTGAAGATTTGCCTCAGAAATGAAACATGCTTCTACTTCCTGTGACATGTACACACTGCACTGGTCTCCAGGCACAGCCCCTCTGCAGCCTCTGTAGCAACAGTTGAGGACCCAAGAGCAACATGGCCCTAAGTGCTGGGAGAGGCACAACACTCATCTCACAAAACCACTCCCATCTTCTAGAACTTTCACATTTAATTTATTTACACAGATTTTGGGGATTGCTGTGTTCAGCATCTGAGTTATCTGTGTGTTTTCAAACCGGTTAAACAGCAAATGAGTTAAGCCATTTTGGGGTATCTATTTTAGTCATTATTAGGGCACCTCTAATGTATCATGTGCACCACCAAGGTCTTCATTCTCCCAAACTGTCAACCTGAACCTCTTAGACTCTCCTCTTTCAGTCAAGGTCAACTCCATCCTTTCTGTGCTCAGCTCTAAAATCTTGGCATTATTGGTGATGCCTCTCTTGCTCACAGTAAGATCTACCCAGCAGCACAGCTGAACACTGTTTCCAATGTGTAGATAAAACCTCAACACTAAGGGCCAAGAGACCATTGCTTCTACATGAGGTAATGTAATAGTCACTTCACTCTAAGTGAAGTGGGAAGGTGAAGCTTCCTAACTTCAAGACTCTGTTAAACTGCCATCTTATTATGTTCTATAGAAAAACCTGCATCAGAAAAAACTATGTGGTAAATGTCAGTTCCTCTTCACCTCAGTACCAGATCAGGACAAAGTAAATTACAGAAGCCCTCTTGAAGGGTCAAGAACACTCCTCTTCATTTGATATGACATTTGAACAACAAAAAAGGTGGCTGCATAGAGATATTAATGCACAGCCTCTTGGGAGATGAAATCTGGGCTCTGTTCAAGGACTCTCAGCTATTTTGCCCCCGTGTCTACATTGCTCAGATCTGACACCTCTTTATAAAATTCAGGAACTGATGGAGATGCAAACTGGGACTTGGCTGGAAGAGATTTAGTTGTGGGTCCCTCCACTGTGAAGGAAGCATTTTTGTTATGATCTGGAGGGCAAATGTTCCTTCAGAGTGAGGAATGCTTACACAGGTTCTTTCTAAATCTAAGCCACTGACATCTACTGTTTATACTACTCCATTAAAAATGTAATTGCAATCTGATAATCACTGATTCTTTATCTATTCTTTTGAAACATTTAGAAAGCTTTTTGAAAGCTTCTTGCCAGTGTTAAGAAGCAAAGAATATATATCTCAAAATGTTGGTCCCATTACTTAGAATTTTACTCTTCCTGCTGTTCAGGAGAGACATACCTTTGTTGAGGACCTTTACAGCCAAAATGTTAAAGGACTTTTTATCAGAATTTCATGAAAAGTTTTGCTTTGCTTTTATGTAAACACAATTAGCAAACACACATTCCTATGTTCCCTTCTCCTAAAATCTGTTCAGCTTTTGTCTCAGGGGAGTTGTGTTCTGCTTTCCTGACCTATTTCATGGTGTTTAATAAAGTCTTTCTCTCTTTCTTAAACTTATTCAATGTATGTTTTACTTTAACATAACTTCCCTCTAACTAGCTAATCATGTGGTCTTACTCAAAATCTCTATCCTTAACATATTTTTAAATATTCTAAAATTCCATATTTTGTTAATTTTTAAAAAGTTTCCAATAGTCTTGCATCTCTTTTACTTGATGTTCACAGCAGGACATGACTTGACTTTCCTGATCCTTCTGGGTCACCAAGTTGGCTCAAAGCGACCTTTGCTCAGAATCCTAGAAGATGTACCAGCATGAAAGGGTGCATTTCAACAACATCTTGACCATCAACAGTGTACTCATTCCACACACATTTTCCCTGCATCATCAAGAACATGATCACAGAGATTATAAAAGATATTCTGTCATTTAACCTCAACAACTCTAGTGAACATGCAGGTCTCTGTTACATCAGCCACCCACAGGCATGTACTGAATGAGCCCCTCTCAAGTCCTCTCAGACGTGCAGCTCAGGGCAGACATCATTGTCCTCATTCTTTGTTTTCTTTGTTCTTTTTGCAATTTCCACATGCCTGTCCTTAAAGAGCCTGCAAACCAGAATTGGGAAATGGGAAATAAATCTCTGCACTGGTTCTATTCATTTTTTGCTCCCTGTGACCTTCGGTGTGTTCCACTAGGATCCTTGGGGACCTGTCCTGAAGTGGATTGTGTGTAAGCAGAGGAGAACACAGAGCAAAGTGATGGAGGAATGGAGTCTGCTCAGAGTCACATGAGAAATTGTGAAGCCTGGGAGGTGAGAAGATGTTAGGCATTTATGATTCGAGTGACTCTAATGGTGACAAGTGGGAGGGTTTGTTTTGAAGGCTTGGGATAAAGCTGAATAATACGAGTGAGGGTCTGAGCTACCTGTTGAAGGAGGAGCCACTGGAGCTCCTGCAGTGAATTGAGGGTGTCATTCTCCCAGGCTAGGATGAGCATGAGTGTAAGACACAGAGCTGGGAAAAAGGATAATGTCTTGAAAATTCAGATTAGTTTGCTGAGACTGGGACAAGTGGGAGCACTTGTCTCATCACCCAGGACCCATGTTTGTCCTGATATCACAGATACCTGACCTGACAGAAACTCAGGATCCTCTACCCCTGGAAGAGTTACTGCCAGTGGAGGAAAGAACAGACACTGAACTTATAAGAATCAGGGAAGAGTTTTCATTCAAAAATACGTGTCTGTGGGGCACCTGCCTGTTGTTTCTGAAGACATCTGTCCAGGTCATGATGTCCCAGGGAATGAGGGAATCTTCCTGTGCAGAATAGGACAGGAGAACCCTGAATCTGTGCTTGCTTCCATCTCAGAGGGGCTGAAGGTTCTACAAGAACCTCTCTTTTCCTAACAAAACAACACACAAGGCCATGGTGGAATATTCACATGGAGATGCTCCAGCTTCTAGGCCCTGTGGAAAGACAGAGACACAGAAATGACTCATATGCAACATCCCAATGAAGGGATGGAGGATATACAGCACATTTTTGTGCTTAACCCTCCAGGCCATCACCCTCTCCAAAAATCTTAGGAGAACCTTCACTAGGACCTTCCTTTGAACATTTGAAAACAGAGAGCTCTGTATCAAACAGCACATTTCCCTGGTGGGACAGATCTCCTGACACTGGACTCACAGTGTTCTCAGTAATGTCTGCTTTTTCACTGGGCTCACCCTGCACTGATCAGGGTCCCTGGAAAGCCCCTGACATTGGTTGCAGTTCTACTTCTGTCCTCTAGGGGACAACATTGAGACCCAAAGGAAATAAACACAGGAACCTGGCTTTGGTTAAGAAGATGTAGAAGGAGCTTAATTTTCATCCCTTGCTTCAATGGGCTTTTCTTGATTCCTCCCTCTTGACTTCTCTGTCTCACCTCCTACTTCTAAAGACTGTTAAAAAAAGGGGCTGTGTGGAGACCCTGAGAAGCTTAGGGGGCACATGGCAGGCTTGACAAGCCTCTCAGGATATTCTGATCAGAAATTTCTAGCTGGGCAGGTAATGGCAGGTTGCCACATCCCAGGGCCATATTTTCCTTAGGCAAGTTCTGTCTTCTGCTTGAGTGAGTCCTGATCCCGTTTTTTCTGCATCTTGGAGAGGATAACTTTGACAGATCACAATGATTCCTTTTGCTGGACCAATCGAATGCACAGAATCTGGAGCAAGTATTGATAACACAGAACCCTTTATGTTATCTGGTCTTCTGAACACCTTCTATCTATCTTGTAAATTTGAGTAATCCTGTACCCAATGATGTAAAAAGTATGTTTGTCCCTTTTGCCTTTTTTCCGGTTGCGGAGTTTTCCCTGCTATTTTATCTCTCACCTTCTAATGGATTCTATGCAATATTTTCAGTTTGTACTTTGATTATCATGTACAAAACAAGGTGCAAAAATGCTTTTCTTCAAATAATTTGAGTCCTTTCTCCCATGCATATGAGGTCAGTTTTCCTCGCATATACTCATTGCATTGCTTTCAGGTTTGAAATTTTCTTGTTTTGACAGGGCCTGGGAGTACCTCCTACCTCAGGGGTTTCTGTGCTGCTCTCTACACTATGCCAGGTATCATCCATGGGCAAGTCAGGTGACCACAAGAAAGACTCTCAGGAAGAAATCAGAGTACGTTCCACAACCAACACCACAAAGACAGATTCAATAAACAAGCATGGAGAGACATGAAACTCCTTGAAGGGCCAGGCAATCCACAGGCACCTGACCTTTCAGCAAAGTCCTTTCTTCCTGGGACACACAGGACACATCCCACTTTACATCTCAAAACTGCAGGACCTAATGACACCTGTGGCTTTGAATCATTGTCCCTGGAATCAAAATCCAGTTGGTGACAACCTGAGATAGAAGAAGAGTCCTCTATGCAAGCATCACAATGCTTGGCCCCTTTCACTGCCAAATTCATCTCTGTGACCTTCCTGATGAGAGGGAATAAGACCTTCTCAGAGCATTTGAAAACATGAAGAAGATTGGACTCCTACCTGAAATTCTGTGACACAAACAGAAATGATCCCCATATGGTGAGGACAGCCAGAACTCTCTGTGCTCTTCTGAGAGAACACAGACCAAGACACAGCACAGGCCAATGTTGGCATGAGTGGATCCTCCTTTCAGGGGCCTCCTTTCAGGCCCCCATTAGCCTTGCAATTGCAAGTGTGCCCTACAGGACAGGAAGATCTACTTCTTCTGAGAACTTGTGAGATGCACAGTCTCTGACCCATTGCAGCCCGTTTAAAATCTGCAATTTAAAAGCATCTGGAGAATTTTCCTGTGGACAGGAGATCAGAAGTGGTTCAAACTTCACATCAAGATTTCTCTTTTTCAATGGACACTCACAGTAGCAGAACAGCTGCTGAAGATGCATTTTTTAGGTTTCACGTGGCACTGTGATATTCACTGAGTTTCACAGGTGATCTGATACACAGCTGGGTTGATATCCTTGTGACAGGTTTTTCGGACTTAGCTTCAGAACACATGATCTGTAGGGAAAGTTCAAATGTAATAGAGAGAGGGCTGTGGGAAAGGCTAGTGTACGATTGACAGGAAGTTCTTGGGAATGTCCAAAATCCAGACAACCCTGTCTAGTGCTTTCCAAACACAGCATGATAGTGTGTGTTTGTGTTTATATGCATGTGTGCATGTGTGTGGTGTTGAGAAACTTCAGGAGATACCAGGGAACCAAAATTAGAAGAGAAGTACTGCTCAGTAGGGACTGAGGTGGCAGAATGAGGGCAGGGAATGGGAGGGTCTGGGCACTGACTCCAACCCCAGGCCACATGAGAAGAATAGTAAAGACTCCCCAGAGTACAGCTCAGCACACAGGTAGGACACACAGCAGATTCACCATTATGGAAAGAGGTACCTGTGAGACTTACAAAACCTCAGGGTTTTCACAAACAGGCAGCTACAGAGCAGACAACATACACCAAGGGATCCCTGTCAATCTCTACCCACAGATGACTTGTCCACTGGCAAAAGCTCCTGGTGGCTGGTTAATTAGGAAGCAATTCCTTTGACTAGATTAAGGATCTGACACAGAGACTGGCTGGGATCTTCTGAAGAGACCAGTGCTCTGAGAAATGAGGGAAGGCTTACATTAGGACCTGAGGGTGAAGGTCAAGGAACAGAGTAGGATCAGGAAGTAGGTCATAAAAAGGAAAATCTCATAAACTGGAAGTGGTGAGAGGTATGAAAACCTCAGTTAGTACTCTTCTCCTGTTATTCATCATTGAATATGAATGATGAATTCTGATAATAATAATGATGATTTATGTCATTATTTTTGAGAAAAACTAGAAAAGAAAAAAACTCAGCAAGGGGTGCTAGGCAATGTGTTTACCACCACCCTGAGAAATGCTCAAATGTGCCCTACATGGTACAACCCTGGGAATACTCATTCATTCTGCTCCATGTACTTGCAGCCTGTTGAAGTCCCTGGAGGTACAAGATCCAAGAAGGCCCTGCTTTATTTGAGCCCATGTTTGGGAGGAGGGAGAAAAATGGAAAGATCTAGATGCTGTGTGAGGTATGCACAAGACCCATTGGAATAAAGAAGTCAAGACAAAAAATCTTTAGAGAAGATTGTCAGCAAAGTGTCTTCCAAAAAATGCCTCTGAGCATAATGAGGCAGTGGGCAAGAAAACACCTACAGAACACTGCTTGGAACTGAAAAAGTAACAGTTTTGGAGGTGCTGAAATAATGAGGGCCATGCTGTGGACCTTGACTGTGCCAGGCACACACTCACCTGTACACCAAGGTTGAGAATAAAGAGACCTTCTCAGGATTCAGAGCCTCACCTTTCCATCACAATATGTACCTGAAAACATAGATCTTTTTTTTCTTTTTTCCCAGTCTCACTCTTCAACTTCTGCTGCCAGCCCACCACAGCTCAACTCGCTGTTGTGTCCACCTATAATGCTGAAGGAGAGGCCGCACTTCTATCTCTCCATAATACACCTAATGATGTTATAGCCTTCATATGGTACAGGGGGCAAAGCACCAACAGAAATTGTATGATTGCATTTCTTATAACATACTTAAGAGATGATGTAAAAGGTCCTGCATACAGTGGATGAGAGAAAGTAAACCCTGATGGATTCTTGCTGATAGACAATGTCACAATGAATGATACAGGAATGTACACCGCGGTATTCTATGTTACAAATGTAATAAAAGAAATTGGATTGGTGCGGCTTATCGTATATGGTGAGTGATTGCTTTCTGACCACTGGGTGCTGGGTGGCGTGGATTCTACTTCATACACAGGAAGTGCATACCTGAATTCTGCTTCCATTTCTCTCCACATTTTGTTTCAGGTTGGATTTTGTGTAGGCAAATTTCCTAAGCTATCAGTTCCCTTCCCAACTTGCAGCCCTGTGGACAGTTATTAGAGACAGAAGGATCATTGTGATGGAAGTTACTCTACAGAGTACATGCCATCTCAGTGCAGCCCCCCTGAGCACCTGCCAGTGAACTTGACCTTGAGAATGACTTTGATGTTCCAGTCCAAAGCATGCTCTGGGAGACCCCTTGCAATTCTTACAGAGCTCAGCTCAGAAATTCCTCCCCAGAACCTTGTTCCAGGAATCTTCAACCCAGGGACTGTGGTGTGCCTGTGCCAAGTTATGTTTAAGCTCCTGGGAAAGGCTGAGTGTGAAACAGTTCAATGGGTGCCCAAGACACCAAGATTCTGAGCTGGTCACCATTCAGGATTCAGGCCCAAGAACGATATTTTGTCAAAATGGAGTTTGGTATCAACTGAGTCTGTGTGGAGAACACAGTTAGGCAATCTCCTTGTGTGTAACCGCCTGTTCTGGGGGTCTTGGAAAGGTTCAGAAGAAGGTCAGCATCCCCAGAAAGAAACTGAGAAAAAGAGGTGCTCTTGGAAGCTCCTTATTCACCAGAAATCAACCTAGGGGATTTTCTCTTGGAGTCAATCAATAACAGATGACCCTTATATATATAGCTCTTCTGTCCTTGGTTAAGGACGGGTGCTATAAATGTTGTACAGTTTGTACACAGAAAACTTATCAGCCAAATATTCCTTGAGAATAAACTGAGGCACCAAGATACAGTCACTACAGCAGAGTGAAACAAACCATGAGAAACTGATCAGAACCTCTCAAGGTCTGTCTGTGGCCTTAGATTTAACTCCTCTACTTTACAGACCATAGGATGGTGTCTTTGGATTTTTAAACCAATGAATTAGTGCAGATTCTTTTGTCTTAGGCATGCTCATCTCACAGGACTACCTCTTGGCCCATGTAGTGACAAAAAGGAGAAAAATGTATCTTTACTCTAGAACAAATTACCTGCAGTAACAATCAGAATCACTGCATAAGTCTCCCCCTCACATGGCCTATCCACACCTGCAGGCACTGGACTTCACACCACTTATTTACTTGCTTCCTATTTTGGTAGAGTCACCCCAAGCAGATATAAAGAAAGGACTATGCCTTCTGATGTTTCACACTATGCCTGAAACAAACTCAGGGACCAATATTAGCAAACATTCCATTGTTTTGATGAATTAGGAAGAAAGAAATGGCAAATGAATAAATGTATAAATGATCCAAAACCACTTCTGAGTTTGGATCCTAGATTCAGAATCCTTTCAATTCTTGCTATGCGGGACAGGTTTTCTTTGTCTGCAGGAACCATACCATCATCTCAGATCAGTTTCTTTTCTCTAATAAAATAGTCTTTCTACAATTGCTCTTGGGGCCTGGGCTGTTAATAATAATATTCACATACAGAAGAACTCTAAATTTTTTCCAAATTTCTATGTCATAGCCACTTAACACAAACTGTCCACATGGTCCAGAATTTGAGCAAGTCCATGACACCATTTACTATAAGCCACTTGGTTTGCATTTGTACCAGTCAGGGGAAAATGATTTTAATGGTCAAGGACAGAGCACTTGGTTCTGCTGCCTTAATCAAATTCTGCCTGTCCTTCTTCCCCTTTCCTAAATCACTTCTTGGATTTTGCTCTATCATTTTTGCTCACTGACTAATTTGTATCTCAATCAACTCGAAAGACCTAACCCACTTCTTGGCCATGAGGTCTGAGTAGTTCATTTACCACTGACGTACCCCTGGACTCTACGTGTTATTTCTGCACAAACCCCATACTCTAGGATGTCCTGGGAAATGGTGACTTATACAAACACAAATCAGCTGGGTGATAGAAGTCTGTGAAGCTGCAAGGAAACACTTCTTGTCAACCAGGCAATCAGATGGTCTGTGAAGAACCAAAATTACAGGTGTAGTATATCTGACTCCCAATATTAAGTCTTTCCTTTACCAAACACTGATACTTAAATGACACCTGAGAATGTCTGTACTTTCCCCCAGACACATAGCTGGAGGTCCTACATTCTCTGAGCAACCAGAGTCCCATGTATTTTCTAGTCATGCACAGACCTCCTGGGTTCTTTCAAAGACTCAGGTTGACTGAGATGTGAGAGGTGCCAACTCTGGTTGAAGAAGCTTTTGGAGAAAGGAAAGATATTACACAGGGCAAGTTTTATTCTCTTACCTGCAAAGCAAAGCTAACCACACCCAACATCACAGGCAACTAAGTCAACCTGGAGAATTTTGACTTTCATTTTTGTAAATAATAGTGGTGTTGAGCAGTTCTTCTGTTATTTTTGAGCTGTTGCATATATTCTCTGGAGAAATGTCTATTGAAGTGTGTTGTTCATTTTCAACTCTGTTTGTATATGGTTTTGTGGTGGCTATTGAGTTGTAGAAGACTATTTGTATATTCTAGATATTAACCTTTTGTTTTCCATATGATTTGCAAAGCATTTTCTCACATTTCATAGGTCACCTTTCAACATGTTTTGTTTTTTCATGAAGAAAATATTTTCATTTTGACAAAATTCTAATTGCCTGTTTTTACCTTTGTTCTTAGTGTTATATTCATAAAATCATTGCCAAACCAATGTCATAAAACTTCTCCATATACTTGTCTAAGCATTTTTTGGTTTTTGGTCTAACCTTTAGAATTTGATATGTTTGATTTGAAGTTTTGTGTGTGGGATCAGACAATGACCCATGTCTGCATGCGAATATCGCTGTGCAACACTGTTTGTTGAAAAGACTTTCTTTTATCCATTTAACAGTCTTTACTGCCTAATAAATTATTTAACAAAAGCTAAATGCTTTTCTGCTTACTGTAAAGTTGTTTGGCTCCAGAGATGGACAAAGGGGTAAGCCTGCTTTTCACAACATTGATAAAAGTTTACATAAGGAGTTGGATCTAATGTTTTGTGGAATAAAAAAGTCTTAGTAAAAGGTCAGTAAAAGCTCAAGAGAGAAAAATTCTATCTGATGATGAGTTTATAGGACATATGGGCTGTGAAGGGGTTTTGTGAGCTGCTAACACAGATGACCAAGGGAATATGAATGGAATCACCCTGGGGTTATATATGGTCGGAGTGCAACTGCAGCTGTCTCCTTACATAATTCCACCTGAACTTAGGCAATCATCCTTCTGCAAATGTCAGGAACATACTCTGGTAACCCTTACATAGCTCACTGTGGGCTCTGAGTGGCTGAGATCTGAGTAAGTAGCATGGTTCCATATCTTATGCCCATTATTAATCAGCTACATTTTGTTTCTCACAGAGCCTGAATTAGTGGTCTCCTTTAATGTCAGTAACAGCACAGTCACAGAGGATAAGGATACTGTGGTCTTCACCTGCAACACAAATGCACTCTTTATTCAGTGGTTGTTCAATGGCATGAAACTGCAGCTCAGTGGGTATATGAATCTGTCAAAAGTCCACCAAAGCCTTACCATAGATCCTGTGAAGAGGGAAGATGCTGGGACTTACCAGTGTAAAATCTCTAACCCCAACTGGTGTACTGCAAGTTTGCCAGTCATGCTGCATGTGAAATTGAGTGACACTGGTTTCCTGTCACAACTTATTAAATTATGAATAAAGTATTTTGTAGCATTATAATAGATTCTTTGATGTTGAATAATTCTTAAAACATGTGCATTGAATCAATAAACACTCAAAAATGTAAACAGACATTGTCATTATTGTTGAATTAAGGTCATATTTCAGACAACTCTCATCTCAGGTTGGTTTAATGTGTACCATGTCCACATTGGAGGTGACATTGTGTGCTTAGGAGGATGAGCACTGGTCCTGTGATAACCAGTGGGACCAAGTGATGAGCTGATACAATCTGAGCTCTGTCCTTCTTCATTTAAACATGTGGAGGGCACCTGGATACTGTTTTAGACATTGAGAATGGACAAGAGGACACTCCTGTGAGTAGAAAAACTGATCTTTGTCTTTCTCTTTCTTTCAAAGGGTTTCTAAAGCCTTGAGTATTCTTATTTATATGTCAATAAAATTATTTTGATAACTTCAATACATTTCTGTTCTTTTTGTTAGTAATAAATAATTGGAAGCTTTGGTAATAAAACCAACACTTTAGCTAGCTGATATTTCCTAGTTCAGACCTATGACCATGGAATTAGAAATGACCTTGTGCCTTATGAACAGTCTTGGTCTTTGGTATCTCTTGAAGAAGAGGACACCACCCAGAGTTACTGGGAATGCAAGTGAATTCTCACGTTGAAGCTTTATAACCTATGTGACTGTTAAAACCTTCATCTTATGTTTTATATGAAAAAAAAAACTTCATCAGAAAAAAATATGTGGTGAAAGTTGGCTCCTCTGGGTTTAGGCAACTAATCATGCCAAATCAGGTGTCACCAGCCAAGTCCTCCATAACCCCATCTGCTCCTTTCTAGGTCTCACTCAAATGTCACAGAGACATGGATATTTTCCCTGACCATCTTACATCAGAAAGTAACCCCCCAACCCATCCACTCTCTCTACTACATCCCACCTTGTTCTTCTTTACAGGGCTTATCACCATCAGGAAAGGTTTGGGAGGTCTTTCTTGGGTTTAGTCATTCAATTGCTTTACCATATAGGCTCTCATTTCTACTCTGATTTCTTTCCATGTCCCTCCTTCAGGTGAGGCATTGTCCCCTCTAACCATGCACAGTGTGGACTCAGCCTCCTTGGAATTTGTCCTATGAGGCATGTTGTCAGCAAAGCCACTCAGGCTCTTAATTTTACAATTTTATCATTGAGACTGCACTTTCCCCCATTTTTACCACTTCTTATTATCAGTCCAGTGTGATGTACCTGGGCAGGGAGCTATTCTATTGCAGGGAGACTCTTTTACCAATTCAACTACATTTGGTGGGCTTTCTTCAACTACCCTAGCTAACCTGTTGGGCTCTGGGCACACACCCTGAGCAAGACATCACACAGATCTCTTCATAGAAACAGGTCATAGACTACTGTGTATTTAAATACATTTCTTTAATTTTTATGTTCTTATTTATTTTATCTACTATATTAAATGCTATGTAAATAGACTTCTTCCTAAGCAATTGTTGAATTACAAATATTTTCAATATATAATTATATTTCCATTAATTAGTAAAGAAATAAGGCAAGCAATTCATCCATTATACATATTTAGTTTTTTAAAACTACATTGCCACACTTAGATCATGAAGTGTCTACTTAATGATATATTTCATATTTTTTGTAGTGTGAACAATAAAGCCTATTCCATGACAGTCAAAACCATTGTCATTAGAAACATACAAGTACTCCATTCATATTTGTGCACATCAATATTATATATGTCATTGACTCCACGTTCAGATATGTAATTAGTAGATTTAGCAAAAATAACATCATTTTATTCATGAAAAATATGGCCCAATTTTGAACTAGAAATTGGATTAGTTTTGCTTATGTTTCTAATTGATATGAGCCAATTAAGCAGAGGAATTATTATAAACCAATTCTAATTATTTCCAGGTTACATGGACATATAGACATCAATACAGAGAGACACAACCAATGACCTGATTGTTTAATTTTAAAACTAATTAACAATCTGAGAATACTGGGAAGGTCTCAGGGCTTTCCAATGTTCAGGAAAAATTTCAAGAAAAAGTTAAAATGTAGAGAAAAGAAATCTAATGATACAGTGAGCAAATTGTCAAGGCCATAGAGGAATCAATTAGGAATATGCTGCTAAGCTTGGAGATGTGTTTGGATCATATATGAGTAAGAAATGATTATAGGCCTAATTTGTGACTGGATGACCTGGCATTGTTTTGCCTGCAGGAGTAGAGAATAGAGTTCTCTGGCAGTCCCAGAGCCATCTAACCAACTGGCATGAGTTTGAGGCCATGGCAAGATAAGATGATGCTGTACAGTTTTATGATCAAATAGTACATGAGAATCCAGCTAACATGGATAAACAAAAAGAGTTTAAAATTGCTATTTGAAAGGCTCAGGGAAAATTTTGGAGACCAGTCAGGAACTGAATAAGGGTGTGGGAAAATTTACTGGAGAACAAGAAGCCTGGTATAAACTTGCAGGGTTTGATATCACTGAATGTGAGTCTGATAAAGCAATCTTTTGTTTGCAGAAGCTTATGATGAATTTGGGGCACAGCCACTTATACTGTTAGCAGTGTAATGAGGTTAAATATATCCTATGTGGACTTGGAAGCATTGAACTCTTAAGGAAGTATTTTGCACAAATATTGAGACTGAACAACAGTAATCTGAGAGCTTTGTTTTGACTTTATATATGGGCCAGCCATATTGCTTCTAATTCAACAGCAAGTGCAAACACAAAAAGTACAACATAAAATATGCTAATTGGACAGCTAATCAAATAAGCAGAGCTTACCATTTAGCAGGTAAGAAGGAAACCATTCTCTTCAAGCAGTCAAAGACATGTTGGAAACAGCAGATTACCCAATCTTAATTTTGAAATTTTCTTTCACAATATTTTTCACATCTGCACAATTGAACTTTAGGCCTGTGACTTATTTAGTAAATGCCTAGCATTATTTATATACAATTTTTTTGTTTTGGCAATTGTAAAGATGATGTTCACATAAACTGAGAACTGTCTTGTATTGCTAATCAGAAAGACCGGGATAGTCTATGAAAGAAAGTTTTTGGGAGATTTTACTGATTGTATATAATTCTTCTAAAATCACACACATTTAACTGCTTTTAAACAATAGCCTGATGCAGAGGATACTTCATGGAATGAACCATAATAATATATTTTATAAAATAAATAAATAAATAAACAAATAAATAAATAAAAATTTAGCCATGACACCAGTATAAAAATAAAAAAAAAACTATTAGTATAACTGTGGTAATAAGTTACATTAATTCATTCATAATACTAAACATTTCATTAATTTTTAGAGAAGAATTTTAAAGTTTGTATTTGCAAGGGCAGAATACTTTTAAAAGAGATGGAAGGGCTGGTGCTCCTCCTGTCAGTGATCCTTGTAGTCATTGTTATTAAAAAGCTTCCTGATTAGCTTCTGGCCAAAAAGGACTTGTACATAGACTCATGTCGTCTGCTGACACAACTGTAAGAAAGGTAACAAGCAATCTTAAAACTGAAAACAACCAGAACTGCCAGAAAATCACAGTCTATGGAAGTCCAACAATCAAGTTGAAGAGAGAACCATGCAAAACTAGGGAGAATGAAGATGCGGTATGATAGTGAAGCTTCCTAACATCGAGTGGCTGTTAAAACTCCCATCTTATCCCAAAGCAAGCAGAAGGAAGAACATAATCAAGATTAGGGAGAATTAAATGACATAGAAAGTAAAAGACCAATCCAAAGGATCAATAAATTCAGGAGCCAGTTCTTTCAAAAGAAAAACAATTTCAACAAGCCTTTAACCAGAATCATGAACAAAAAAAGTCATATGACCCAAATAAATAAAACCAAAAAATGAAACTAGTAAAATCATAACCAATACAGAAATACAGAGGATCATAGGAAAATACTATGGACCAAAGCTTTCCCACTAAGATCAGGGACAACGGTGTATGTTTCAACAATTTCTATCCAACATAGTGTTGGAATTCTAGCCACAATGTTAATACAAGAGGGGAAAAAAAGCATCCAAATTGGAAAGGAAGAAGTAAATGTGTCACTGTTTGCCGATGACATGATAGTGTACATAGAGAACCCTATGAACTCCTCCAGTAAAGTACTGGATATAATAAGTGAATCTGTCAAAATATCATGGTGCAAACTCAACATTCATAAAACAAAGGCATTTTTGTAGACCAACAATAAAATATTAGAAATAGAAATTAGGAAAAATATTCTATTTACTATAGAAAAAAGAAAAATAAAATAGTAAGGAGTGAATTTAACCACAGAAGTAAAAACTTCTACTCAGCCCTGGCTGGTGTAGCTTAGTGGATTAAGTGCAGGCCTGTGAACCAAGAGATCACGGTTCGATTCCCAGTCAGGGCACATGCCTGGGTTGCAGGCCAGTTCCCAGCAGGGAATGCACAGGAAGCAAGCATACATTGATATTTCTCTCCCTCTCTCCTTCCTTTCCCCTCTGAAGATAAATAAATAAAATCTTAAAAAAAAAAAACTTCTACTCAGAGATCTATACAACACTGAAGAAAGAAATCAATGAAGACACAAATAACTAAAAGCATATACCATGTTCATGGACTGGAATAATTATCATCATTAAAATGTCCATACTATAAAAGGCAATCAATAGATTCAATGCAATCCATGTGAAAATAACAATGACATATTTCACAGATATAGAAAAAACTTTTCAAAAAATACGTGGAACTATAAACAGCCCTGAATGGTCTCAGCAATTTTGAGAAGAAAGAACAATGTAGGATTAATCACAATACCTGAAATCAAACTATATTACAAGACCATTGTGATCAAAACAATCTGGTAGTGGCATAAGAACAGACACATAGATCAATGAAACAGAATAAAGAGGTCAGAAATAAATCATTGTCTACATGGTCAATTAATATTTGACACAGGTAGCAGGCACATAAAATGGAGTAAAAATAACATCTTCAGTAAATGGTGTTGAGAGATCTGAATTAGTACATGCAAAAAGAAACTGAAATTAGACCACTAAATTACACCATATGGCAAAATAAAATTAAGATGGATAGAAGTCTTACATGTAATTCATACCATCATAAAAGTTCTAGAGGAAAACTTAGGCATGAACACTTCAGATATCCTAGCCAGCAGTAGTTTCACTGATACATCCCCTATGGCAAGGGATTTAAAAGAAAGAGTAAACAAAGGGGACTACACCAAACTATAAAGCTTCTGCATGGCTAAAGGAAGCAACATCAAAATGGAAAGGGAAAAAACTGTATGGGAAAACATATTTGCCATTGAAATCTCAGACAAGGATTTAATCTCCAAAATATATAAAGAACTCACACAATTCCACACCAAGAAGACAAGCAATCCAATTAGAAAATGGCCAAAGGATCTGAACAGACACTTCTGCAAGGAACACATACACTTTCATAGTGTATGGACCACAGACATATGAGAGGAGGCTCAGCATCACTAGACACTAGAAACATATTGAAATTAAGAACAAACTGACAGTAACCAAAAGTGAGATGAGAGGGCATAGTGGGTGGTGGTTGCAGGGGAAAGGGTTTTCAGGAACATCTATAAAGTATACATGGACAAAAGCTAAGACAGGTAGGTTCAAGGGTGGAAAGTGTGGATGCCTGGGGTGGAGAGAGTGGTGGGAGGTAAATGGAGACAACTATACTGAACAACAATGAAAAAAAACTTAAAAAAAATACAGTGAGATACCACTTCACACCAGTCAGAATGCCCATCATTAATAAATCAACAAACATCAATTGCTGGTGACGTTGTGGAGGAAAGAGGACCCTAATAGAATGTTGGTGGGAATGCAGACTAGTGTGGTCACTGTAGAAAACAGTATGGGATTTCCTCAGAAATGTAAAAATGGAACTACCTGTCAATCCAGGGTTCCCACTGCTGGGACTATGCCCTAAGAATGCGGAATCACTAATTCCACAGAACCTATGCACCTCAATGTTCATAGCTGTGTTGTTGACAATAGCCTAGTGCTGGAAACAGCCTAAGTGTACATCAGTAAATGAGTGGATCAAAAAACCATGGAGCATTTATACAATAAAATAGTACATGTCAGAAAAAAAGAAGGAGCTCCCACTATTGTTAGTGACAGCATGGATGGAACTGGAGAGCATTATGCTAAGTGAGATAAGCCAGGTGCTGAAAGACAAATACCATATGATCTCACCTTTAACAGGCACCTAATCACCAAAACAAATGAATGAGGGAAATAGAACCAAAGATTTATAACTAAAGGAGGAAGTGATAGTGACCACAAGAGCATGAGAATGGGGAAATGGGGAAAAAGGGGAAAAGGACAAGTAAAGGAACACAAATAGAGAATTAACGATCATGAAGTATGGGGGAGAATGTCTGTGGGAGTTGGGAGGTTGGGTTTGGAGTGAGCAATGGGAAAACGTCAGGACAACTACAACTGAACAACATTACATAAAGAAAATTTAAATTTAAATTTAA
Source organism: Trachops cirrhosus (assembly GCA_028533065.1). NCBI lineage: Eukaryota > Metazoa > Chordata > Mammalia > Chiroptera > Phyllostomidae > Trachops > Trachops cirrhosus. The sequence continues at coordinate 36,693,343 of CM052550.1, forward strand.
AAATTGTCATGTTATATTCTTTAGGAATACCTGCATCAGAGCAAACTATGTGGTGAAAGTCAGTTTCTCTTCACTTCAGTAACTCATCAGAACAAGGCCAATTACAGCAGCTATGTTGTAGAATCAAGACTATTCTTGTTTGCTTTATATGATAATTGAGCAAAAAAAAAAAGGTGAGTGCAGAGATATGTAAAAGTACAGCACCCTGGGAGATGTAATCCTAGCTCTGTTCAAGGACTCTCTGCTATTTTGCCCCCACACACACATCACTAGGAAATGACACCTCTTTATAAATTGCAGGAACTGAAGGAGATGCAAACTGACTGTTGGCTGAAAGGGATTTAGTTGTGGGTCCCTCAGCTGTGAAGAAGGCATTTGTGTTATGACCTAGAGGACTTAATGTTTTCTCACAGTCAGCAACCTTTAGACAGTTTCTTCCTGACTACAGGCCTCTGACATCTATTTCTTTAGACCATTCTGTTGAAAATATAATTGGAATTTGGTAATGGCTGATTCTTTACCTAGGCTTTTGAAACATATCTAAGTGTTTTTGAAAGCTTCTAGCCAATGTCAAGAACCAAACAATATCTTCGCAAATACCAGGCCCATTACACTAAATTTTAATCTTCCTGGTGAGCCAGTCTCTGAGGAAGAGTAGAAACCTACCATACTTGACTAACTTTACAACCAAAACAGAAAATGACACCCTCTTCAGGTTTTATGACTTTTGCTTTTCTTTATCTAAAGTCTATTAGGAAGCACAGACTCCCATGTTTCCCTTTGTTCTAAAATCTCTCCAGCCTTTGAATTCATGTCATTGAGTTCTTTCTCACTACCCTATTGCATGAACTTTAGTCAATTCTTACTTTTATTCCTAAATTTGTTTAATGCATGTGCTTCTTTAACATAACCTGCCTCTAATGTGCTAACCATGTCATCTTACACAAACTGTCAATCCCTAACATATTTTTAAATCTTCCAAATTTTTTGCTTACCTATTTAATTAAAAAATATTTTTGCAATTTT
>CM052550.1:36694868-36712718 GCA_028533065.1 Trachops cirrhosus
TCCTGACACCCTCAGCTGTGTCACCATCCAGGCAGGATCTCTAATTAATCCAAAACCATGTGGTACCTTCTCATGGCCCACCTGCAAGAGTCCTTTCACCCATCTTCCAGGCAAAGTCTCTCCTGCTTCCCAGGCCACTCAGTCTAAGGAGCACCCCAAAGCTGGGTGGTCCTCTTCTACCAGAGCTGCGGGGGACTGCACTCTGGTCAAAACCTCTTGGGTCTCTCCCTCTAATGGCTGGCATGTCTGGGTTTAAATCCCTGGGCCAAGCTTCCTCTGTACCCCCATTTCCAACTCCTCCTACAATCAGCTACACCTGCCAGTAAACTGCCCCAGGCGAGAATACTGTAGTTATTTAATCTAATTTTCCTTGAATTTCAAAAACCCTTTTTGCACTTTGTGCCTTTGCAGAAGTGGAGGCATCCAGGTCTTTGTGGTTCAGGGAGAGACAGAAGACCGCCTACCCCTGGGAAGAGTTAACTGCTTAAGACAGGAATGTTGATGTTTCTTCTATCTAACTCTCCTTGAATTTCAAAACCCCTCACCTCACCTTATGTATTCCCTGGCATAAAAACATTGGCCTGGAAGAAAAGACAAGATGGTCTGTTAGGGTATGAACCTGCCATCTTCTCAGATCGCAGGCCATCTGAGTAAAGTGCCCATAAGGATTCAATAGCTGTCATTCCTTATTGGTTTGCGTAGTGACAGGCAGCCTGAATGCCAGTGTCTTTTCCAGTTTGAACAGAATTCCTAATTCTTCCTGAACAGCTGTGCATAATATGCAAGCACACATTGAGTTACTTTCCAGGACTTAAGATGCCCACAAAGGGAAGGTGTGAATGGCACAGCATGGATTTTTTTATTTTCAGATTCAAATGTATGTTTTAAATTTTCTGTAATAAGAAGTCAAATGGTGATACACATAGTTTGAGGAACTATGTGTCAGTATTTTATCTTGTTTGGTAATAATTTAGAGACTCAATGACTTTAATAAATGACTAGGTGTATTCGAATTAAGCTTTCAGTTAGTCTTGTTACACCTGCTTAAGGGTCATGGCTCAGCTGTGAAGGAAAGCATAGTTGACACCCCAGATGTCCTTTTTAGAATGATTCTGACCTTGTTTTTGTGAAACAGAAGGCTCAGAAAAAAATAAAACAATCTTTGAACTCCCCTCTTAACTGCCTAGAAAGTATTGAGATGGAGGACCAGTTGAAGGAGGAACATTCACATGCAAATGTCAAGACAATAGTCATTCACCATTCAATTGCTTTGGAATCTTCATACAAATGGATTTTTTTTCATTCTGAAGTCTGTTCACAATGCTTTTTCTTCTTTATCTTCAGAATAGCATATATGTCTTAACTATCCAATACTTCTTTGTGTTCCTATATTTTTCACTTCAGATATTCATTAGTATAATACACTTTGTACAATGTCTTCTGTTAATCCATCTCTGCTAATTTGATTAACACCTAAAATAGAGGAATTGAAATGGTGAGGAAAAAAATATCTTTTCTCCCACAACTGGCTGTCCTGATCTCTAATTGAAGAATAAATGGGAACCTGACTGGCATGGCTCAGTTGGTTGGGCATTGTGCCACAGAACAAAAAATGTCCCTGGTTTAGTTAGAAGTTAGGACATATGACTGTGTTCCAGGTTTGGACCCGTGTCAGCCTCCCACAGGATGCAACCCATCGATATTTCTCTCCTACATCAGTGTTTCTCTCCCTCTCTTTCTCCATCATTTCACCTTTCTATAAATCAATCAATCAATCAAAGTATATAAGGTAAAAGAAAAACAACCTGGTACCTGTGAATAAAAAAGTGGAAACTTCTCAGGAAAACAGGTTGCAAGAGATATCTTGCTCAAGATCAGATTAGGATGCAGCCTGCTAAACACAAGGTGTATGAGGTGTATAGATCTGTTTTCTGCTCTTAAAATAACATCACCAACACAGCCCCAAAAGTGGGGGCAGAACTTTGTGCTATTGGAAAGCAGGAAGAGATCGGACTTTAATAACCAGTAAGCTCCTAACAGCAATGATGCCAGGGAATAAATAAGTCAAATTTAAAGGATCACAAAAAATTTACATAACTACTGAGAAATTCTCATATCCCATGTCTTTGAAACCCCTAATCATGTTTTTCTTTTTTTCCCTTCTTTTTGTTAAGTGACCTTAAATGTACACCACTGGGCAGTTCTCCTTTTAGAGCATTAGCTGCCCATTATTGCAAAGTTCCTCTGATATACTCACATGTTTTTTTTCCTTTCACTGCAACTTGGAATCTCTCTCCCTGTGTGTGGCTTTTAAGGCATTAAGCAAATTGCCTCACTTCAGGGTAGACAACAGTGTGTATAGGTTTACAGGCCTGTGCTTTCATTCCTCCTGGGAGGGGGCACACTGCCTCAGGCCTTGCTCTGAAAACAGAGAAAAGAATAAAGTAAATGTGGCTTCTTAAAGTGTGGCTTCTCAGGGAGACAGGGGACTGAACCTAAAATGTTCCCAAATTCCCTGAGCACCTGGAATAGGTTGATTGCATACTTTCAATCAATTCTAAACTCTCACCAACCAGGTTTTTTCCTATGAGATAAAGGATTTTGTCTTCCATCAACAATCAATTACCCAATGCCATGTCCTGCAATTCCATGTAGTTTTGACACTGAGTACCCAGAGTGCATGCAGACCCCACAGTTCCAGACTCAGTAACCAAAAACTGCCATTACTGCTGATGCCAATTGCAAGCAGGGTGCCCAGGCTACTCACATTCCTGCCTAATCAACTACAAAGTTGGGAATTGTTATTACCTCCCTTTAGGTATTATAAATTTCTAGAAAAACACACAGAATGCAGAAAAGGTTTTATTTGTAATTACTGGTTTATTATAAAAACATCACTCAGGATCAGCAATGTGGAAGAGACACAGTGGACTAGGTAGGCATTGGGTGATAGTAATGGAGCTTCAGTTTGTTCCCTGGGTCCCCACCCTCTGAGAAGCTCCACGATCCTTGTATATGGGTGGGTTTTTTGGAAGTTTTTTATTGTTGTTATAATTTATTAAATAGTTTACCATTATTAATTATTTGTAGCTTCTCTCCCTTTCAAAGATTTTGGAGAATTGGAGTACATGGATAAAATATACCTATATTAAATCTGAAAACCTTTGTGTAGGGCTGTGCAGGAAACCTTATGTGCACCGAGACCTAAAATAACTACATAGAATGTTCAGAATGAAAGTGAATCATGACAGGTAGTCATGTTTTAGTCTGGGTTCTTTTATAAAGAATATCTGTCTTTGTTTTGTCTAGTGTCTTTTGCATCTTTGATAATAGAACCTTAAAATGTCAGAATGATATGTTTTTCTAGAACCCTCACTGCATGAGAGAAGAAACTAAATAAATTTTCATTTTTATTGTTATCATATTAATCAACTGCTAACTATCCTATACCTATCAATTAAAAAAAACTTATGTCTATTGTTTTAATTTTCATCCAACCCAAGAAATTTCACTTGTTTTGCATTCTCTCAACTCTCTAATCCAGCACCAATAAGTTTTATGCAACCTCCTTAATTTTTCCTTTCATTCTAATGATAAGGTGCAACTGCCATTCTCTGGAACACTTCTTCAGTTTGTTGAAATATTACTTCCCCTTTGAAATTAACTTCTGCAATTTCTGTATATGTTTATACATTTCTAACTTTGACATTTACTTGGCACAGTGTGGCAGGATTCCAGAGAAGCTCAGGCAGGACCACCTTACTAGGTACCAGCAGGGGACCCATTGTGACTCACCATCCTGGTAGTGTATCAACTGAGCTTGCTCAAGTTTTTCTCAGAATAATGGACCTCCCTGTTTTAAGGTAAGAGGCTAGAATTTATTTGAGCTACTGTTTTAAGTTTTCAAAGTAAACCTAAAGGTAAAAAGTTGAGAAAAACCAAGCTAACCATAAGAGTTGAAACCCCCCCCCCCAACTTTCCAACCTCCCTCTTCCCCGATACACACAAAGGATGCTGGATTTTAACCTTAGCTTTCCATTGGAATTGCTCTTTGAGAGTCTGAACAAAACATTTTGCTGCACAAATGAGAGATTGGATTTGTTCAGCTTTGAAGACCAGAGGCATTTCCTCCCTCAAGGTCCAATCTCAGGTATTCTTAGGGGACTAGGAATCTCTGTGCAGGTGTCTGAGAGAATTCCTCAAAATGTGCAAGATCTCATAGGGAATTCCAACTCAACCGTAATGAAATAATTGATGTGTAAAAGGATGCTCACATAAAGGTTGGTTACCTAGTACCTGGGAGGAAAACTAAGACATGTGTTAGGGTTTGATGTAACTAAGGAAGTGACAGCACCTTGGAGGTCAACCCATAAGCAGCCCACTTAAAGCTACCATGCAACATCCCTAGAAATTTACTCACACTCTGCAAATACCCAAAGAAAAGTAAAATTGGTGTAAAAAATCATGACTCCAAGGCTAAAAGCTCTCAATCCCAGCCGCCTCATTACTACTCTGGCACATAGACAATGAATAAGAAGAATTTACTTGCAAATACTTACATAAATGGAAAGATTTTAATATAAGAGGTATCAATTTGTTATGGTCAAAATAGAACTCTTTTGTCATCTCATTAATTTCTGGATGCAACATTTTAAAAAAGGACAGCTCCAAAATTTAACCAAATAAATGGCAAGTACATCTCTTTTGGAAATTAGAAACTTCTAGGAAAAGCATAGATAAATCCTGTGTTCAAAAATAATAATAATAAATTTAGGGGCTCTCTCTGAACTAAAAATGTTGTCTGTAGCTAATAAATGCCAGTACCTCATTCCTCCTCCATCTACAATTCCTTCACCATATTTTTTTCCCTTTGAGGGATGTTTTTTGGTCTGGAATTGCCCTGTTTCTTCTCTTATCCTTTTTTATGTATTTTATATTTCATCCATTACCTCTCCCTAATGAACTTGAATCAAATGAGAATAGAACTTAGAAAAGAATACTGCATGAATTCTACCAGCTTCCTTCAGGGAAAAAAAAGCCATTTTTAAGCAGAGGAGAATGAGAGAATATATATATATTCTCTCTGTGTGTGTGTGTGTATATATATATATATGTGTGTGTGTGTGTGTGTGTGTGTGTGTATATATATATATACACAAATATATATATTCCTAAAACAAAAAGAGGATATAAAATTCTACCTAAAATTTCAAAGATTTTCTCCAGGACATGAATGGTTTTGCAAAAAAAATTAAATTAACTGTTGGGATAGAAGATCATGGTTATTCTGATCTACTCCACTGAATGTACCTACTGGATCCTGGAAGTAAAGCAACAGATTTACCAAATAATGTTCACTGGGAAACTCCTGTGGAGAAGCCTGTTCACTTTAATTGGTTTATAGGAAACTGAAAGAAGATTTAGAAGAAGAAAAGAATGCAAAAGCAAGCCAATGGTTGCTCAGAAAATTATAAGGGTGTTTCTTTTTCTACTTACTAATAGTTAAAAATAAATGAAAATTACCACAATTGTGGAAATTCCTAAGGCCCTTGTAGATACTGGGCCTAGTTTATCTGTTCTTACCAACACCCAGTTAAGAGTAAAGCTTCAGTGCAAGTGGCAGGGACATGTAATCAACTAATGAATGTTCCTAAGTCACAACCTGTCTTTTTCCAACTACAAAATGTAATGAGGTTATATAGGGTTTTACTGGTCTAATAAGCCTCAGTTTACCTGACAGGGAGAGATTGTTTTTGAAACAAACAGCACCCACATAGTGTTTTTCCTGGCAGTGTAAAATGTATTTGAATACTGAAACACTTGTCGAAATAATAATTATAAAGGAACTTCCACAAGAAGAAAACATATCCTGAGACTGAATGTTTCTTGCAGGATGTTTCAATGCAACTTTGAGCCCTTTCTAGTACAGATATTGGCAAGATCAATCATTCACTCCCATTAAAATAACTATTGATAATACTTTGCCTCTGCCTAATATTTGCCATTTTAGTTGAAGATCTGATGCAGTAGCTGGAATTAAGCCCATTATATCAAATTACTTTAAAAGGAGACATAATTTATATAGAAGCTTCCTTAATTCTCCCAAGTTGTCAGTAAAGAAACCAAATAAAAACGATGGAGATTTGTACATACTCTAAGAGCGGTAAATAAAATAGTTATTTCCAAATATCCAGTGATATCAAATCCACATACCTTATATTAGTTATTTTCATGTACTGTAAATAATTTTTAGTAATGAATTTATGTAGTGCCTTGTTCAGCATTTCAGTAAAAAATAATGCACAGTCAATAGCTCTTTGCTTTCACTTGGGAAGATAGCTAATTTACTTGAACTAAAATGCCTCAGGGATATACAGGGATATACAGAGAGCTCACCTATTTTCCTGGATATTAAAAGCTGATTTAAAGAATGTTAAATTTCTTAAAGTTTCCACATTGACCCAATATGTGGATAGTTTACTTTTATGCTCTAGAATAGTGCAAGACTTAAAAATAATACAATTTATCTGTCACAACAGCAAACATCAAGAGGACATGAGGTCTCGAAGGACAACCTTAAATTTTGCAACCTCAAGGAAAATAGATTGACCATCTTATATCTATAGATAGATACTATTCAATTTTGAAAGACTCAAAGGAATCTTATTTTTTCTTTTAAATAGGGAAAGAAACTTAGAGGATCCTGGGTCTCACAGGATATTGTCACAATTGGGTTTAAAAATCTTTCCTGTTTTTACATGATCTATTAAATTCAAATTGACCTGACCTAATTTATGAAATGCCAACCCCCTCCAAATTTCACCAAGTTGTAAAATCTCTAAAGAATTACCTAAAATTCAATTTCTGACACACAATAAGTATAAACTTTCTAACTTCTTATACAAAATCATTTTGGAAGTTCTAACTCAAAAACGTAGAGATTGTCATAGACCTATAGCGAATTATCATCACCAATTACACTCAGAAGCCAAAGTGTTCCTTGCCTGGGTGACAAACATCTCTGCAATAGACACACTATGTGAACAAACACAAAAGATAGCTATGGGCTCTTTTTTAAGGTTTTCATCCTTTTGAATCTCCACTGAATTCCCATAATACTCAACACTTCTATAAGTTTCTCGATTTCTGTACTTATTGTTTTCAACGTGATGTAACAGTCTTATCACAGCAAGTTTGCTGCCTTCTGTGCAGAATAAACACATCCATGGCTGCATTTTGCTCACTGACCATCTCTTTGTTTCCAGGGATGGTTCACAGGAAACTCCTTGCTGATGCTGACTTGATGTGGTTTACATATGAATCCGTGAACAATGAACAGTAAGTAATATTACCAAATTGGATAGTCAATAATTTCTATGATGGACATAATGGTATGTGTTTATTTTTGCATTAGTAAGAAATTCCCAACAATCAGAATTAATTGTTATAACTCAGAATTATCATGATAAAAAGTCAAAAACACTACATTTATACTAACAGTACCAATGACCTTTGCATAGCACACAACACTTGAATATTGTGGAAGCAGCAAGCCATCTGAACTTGCTCAGGCACGAACATTAAATACAGCAGACAGGTTGCAGAATTATTTGATGTTCTACTAATATTGATATGAAACTTTTGGAAATTATCAGAACTGGAGAGCATTATTCTAGCTGAAATAAGATAGGTATTAAGGGAGAAATACCATAAGATCTCACCTTAAACTGGAACCTTACCAATAAAACAAACAAGCAAGAAAAATATAACCAAAGACAGTGAAATTTAGAGCAATCTGACAATAACCAGAGGGGAGGTGGGACAGGATTATGGGGGGTAGTGGGGAAGAGTTTTCAGGAACAACTATAAAGGACACGTGGACAAACCAAGGTGGAGGGGATGGAAGCAAGGGAGGGTGGTGGAGATTGTCTGGGTGAGGGGGTGTGGTGAGGGGTAAATGGAGACAGCTGTAATTCAACAACAATAACATAATTTTTTAAAAGGAAATTACTTGAGAAAAAAAGAATTCTGAGACTTCTAAAGCTGCTGCCATGAAAGCAAAAGAAATTCACTTAACTGATGCTGCAGCTAGCTGGGCAGTATTAGACAACCAAATTATTTTGACCTGAGAATCCCTGTTACCTTTTATTAAATGAAAAAAAGCCCTGTTTTATAATTCTGATGGACCAGTGCAGAAAAAGAAAAGGGTCCTGACCACAAAAAAGGGGAACTTTGAAGAAAAGAAGCATATACAGAGTCAAACAGGAACCAATCTTATCCATAGGGACTCAATTATTGACACTTTAACATGTATAGGAACTAACACATTGGGTTTTAAAAAACATGATCTCATGAAGTAAAAATACTACTGGAAAGCTTTTACTGTAGCTCATAAAGTCTGCAGTAGATTTTCTATCAGTCCAAAAATGACACTGGAAAATCATTCCACTGGGCCCATATAAATTTCCCACTTTCCCCAGACTCACTTGAAATATGGCAATTGAATTTTATATGAATGCTACCATCTCAAGAATACAAATATGTGTTAGCTTTAAATTATATGTATTTTCCAACTGGGTAGAGAGGAATAGCCTCAACAAAGTTAAATTATTATTGGGAGAAATTCACAGCAATTGGGGATTTCTCCCTGAGTTACAGAGACTCATTTATATGAGCAAACCATGCAATGCATTTCTAATATATGGTTTATTTATAATATTCTCATTGTGCCCATCACCATAATTATCTGGATTGGAGAAACACACAAAATGTGCAATTAAAACTTATCTAAATAAAATTTTAGAATCTTTTAACCACCTTTAGCCAAAAAGCCTTTTAGCCTACAATTTACTCCTTTTGGTAAACATACCTTTTCTCCTCATTCAATAGTTACTGGACACCCTATACATCTAAACAGAGGGACATATAGATGAACTTTACTAAAATGAAACATTCTACATTATTATCAAAAGTTATTAATATACTTATAATGAATGATAAATTATAAATGGAAATGATATCCATTTCACAGGTGTACTGCTAGGCAATGATGATGACTTCAAAGACAATGCCCCATTGTGTCTAACGGAGGAGACATCAGTTAAAGACACTGGCCATCATTGTGGGTAAAAACCTTATCAGGAGCCCAACAGCCAATGTACACCTGTCCCTGTCTCTGATGCTTGGCCTCTACTCATCACAGTTGAATATATTTCAAGGATGAGAAGTTGCTGGTGTCAGGGATAAACAGCTATCCCAAGAAATGACAAATACTTTATAATTACAAACTGATGTTGACCATTGTAAGTTTGATGGTCTTTACCTATATGCTAAAATCAGTCATAATAATACTTATAGTTGTTCTTTGAGCTTTTCTCAAACAGTGTGCATATAAAACAACTTTTCATAATTTCTATGGTGTATATGATAACTTTGAATTTACCAAAAATCCTTCTTTACAGTTTTTCTTTTGAGCCAGGTTAGCAGGAAGCTAGAAATACTCCTTTGCAAATGAAATGGGGAAATTGAGAAAGGTGCCTGAACAAAGTGGTTGAGCAATTTATAGCTGGATACAAAAGTTTACCCAGGTGAAAAGACCCGGGTTCATAGCAATAAATGAAACATGCTGCAACTTCCTTTCAGGGTGGCCTTCCTCTTCTGGCACATAGCTGCTCATGCAATTTAGACCTCCTGGCCTGGTACTGAGCAATTAGTAGAGACCACAACCCTGAAAGGGCACACCTGAAAATGCTGATGAATATTATCTTGAGATCTTTCCTGAGAACTCACCTAAAATTTTCACCTTCTGAAAGCAATAAAACTTCTCAGTACAAAATTGGGTGCACCTTGTTTTTATTTTTAAAAGATTGTATTCATTCATTTTGTAGAGTGTGGATGGAGATAGAATGAAAGAGTAAAACATCGATGTGTGAGGAGTAGGATCAATATGTTGCCTCTTGCACGCCCCCAATAGGGGACCTTGCCTGCAATCCAGGCATGGGCTCTCACTGGGAATCAAACCAGTGACTTTTCAATTTATAGGCCAAGGCTCAGTTCACTGAGCTAATCAGCCAGTGCAGCATGCAAACTTTGTGAGGCACACATAGTGAATTGTTTTTCTTTTTTTAGGGGAGAGCAAATTTCCTTTATCTTCATTTCTAATGGGTTCACAGGGTACTTGCTGTAAGGGAGCAGGGCAGCAGCTTGTCCCAAGCAAACTCCCTAAACCTTTCCAAAAAGCCCCTTTTCTGTGATTCTACGATGATTCTACATGTCTCACATGCTTCCTATAGTGGTTTAAGAGTATCAAAGCAGCCCCACCTAGTCTCTCTTCTGATACTTTTTTTATTCTCAGTCCATCCTTGTGTCACCATCCCCTGCCTAAATAAATATATCCTCAAATCACCCAGGCTTCTTTTGTGAAATTCTCCCTGCACAAACTCAAGAATCCACATATTAATGGTTTACCTTAGGTCATCCTGACCTGAGCAGGGACCCTATTCTTGCTACCTCTTGAAATTTAGAAGAAATCCTATTGCAAAAGAAGGAAAAGTGATGTGTGTGAGAGTTTAAAAGTCAGGTCTTTATCCCTGGCTGGTGTGGCTCAGTAGACTGAGCAGAGCCAACAAACCAAAGGTTGCCTGTTCGATTCCCAGTTAGGTCGCGTGCCCTGTAGGGGCATGTGAGAGTCAAGCACACATTGATGTCTTCCTCCCTCTCTTCCTCTCTCCCTTACCCTCTTTCTAAAAATGAATTTATAAACTATTTTTTAAAGTAAGTAGTTTCCCCCAGTAAGTTGGTTATTTCTGAGTAAAAAGAAAATAACTAAGATCAAATAAATTGTTGAAGGTTACTGGAATGAAAATAACAAGAAAGGAATTTTATGAATAAACACTAGAACCTAATTATATGAATATCCTCATACCCTAACTCAATAGGACTGCTAACCATATTATTCAAATGGAAGCTGAAGTGGCTACAAAATACTGCCCTCCATGCCTGCTGCTGAAGCAGAGGAAATGTACTTATGAAACTCTTACTGTCCTCACCTGTGGAATTTTTAGAAGGTAATTGTACTTTACAACATTGTGTTCTTATAGCCTGGTCTCCAAATAAATTTTAAGGTGACAGCTTCCTAGTGTACACCTAGGAAAAATAAGATTAATAATGAATAATCAATAATAGATGGACATGGTAAATATGACCCCATCTCATGGTCAGATGGGTAGAACTGTATTGGTGTACAGTGTGCCCCCAAATTATAAGTAAATGTAATACAGGATGCAAAATCCAGATAAACAAAGACAGCACAATTTAGATCACGAAAGCTTCTAGGTTCAAAATGATCCAGAATATTTGTCTATTGAAGGCCTGTGGGAGTGACTGCTCCCATTTACCTGCTTTTCTCTTTTGACAACACACAGCCTTTTCTTCCATCCAAGGTGAAGGTCTTGCTGCATCCTGATTGGTCTATTCTTCAGCAAGACAAATGCTAAGACTTCCTAAGAATCCCTTCCTAGCACTTAAGACAGTATCATCCAAGCAAAAGATTGGTCAGCAATGCATCTTTTAGGTTGATTTATAACCAAAGAGGGCAGCGTGGACAAAATTGGGACCGCATAATAAGCCTGATGAGCTTGGGGGAGGCCTGTGTGGTGGGGCTTGATGTAATTCAGAGGCCTGAAGTAACCACATAGGATGGTCTGAAATTAAAATTTCAACCAAAAGTGAGTTATGGTGAGTAGTCATGTTCAAGGCCAATCTCTTTCCTGATGAAAGTCAATCTTTACCTTAAATAAGGTGTTTATTTTATTTTTATTTTTTTCCTTTAACATAAAATACCTTTAAAATGTTAGGGTAGTTTTCCTTATTACAGACCCCTCATTGGAGAAACCACATACCCTCTCATTACTATTATTATTGTTTATTGTTAACTGTTATCTTTCCTGTACCAACCAACCTCACAATTGTGTCCATTTATTTTACTTTTTACCCAGTCTAAGAGATTTCTCTACTTTGCATCCTCCAGCTCCTTAATAGATAGCCCATTGATTTCATGTAACCTCTTAGGCCTTCAGCTTTCCCTGTACTGTATAAAATAAGGGGCAACACTGCCATGTTCCAGAGCATTCTCTCAGTCCATTGTGGTTTTTCTTCCAGCACTTATTGTCATGTTTGATGCAAATACAGTCATCAAAATTCCCATCAGGTTGAAGCATTTCTTATGTTGACAGCTGAAAATGCCAAGCTTCTGACCAGAACTTGGTCTTTCTGGTGACCTGCCCTCACTCTGCAACTTCCCAGAGGCCTGTCAAGAGTTGCATCGTCACAACAAAAGACACTCTTATCACCCTCATCCCTTAGAATTCCCAAAGAGTTAGCTGCTCTTTACTAAAGTCCAAGAAAGAAGACCAAACCTATGTTTGTGACATCACATGGGAGAACTGATGCTTCTTGACATGGGGTCACTCACCCAGAGGCACACAGCCTGCAGGTGAATTCTGTATTACCAGGAGGCACTTGGCAAATAGGCTTCTCTTTTTGAGGGGGGTTTCTCCTTATATCAGAGGGATTAAAAACTTAAACATTACCTTTCCCCTACACCTAGTGATTGAGAATCCTGATGTGAATTAAATGCAGTTTCTGATGTGCACTGGTTCATAATTTAGAAACTGGAAGAAAGATGGGGCTATTGTTTCTGCTACTGTGGTGACTGATGTGCACGCTGTGGCAGGCACAGATTTATGTGAAGAAGGACCAGTTTTTTACCCTCTGAATGTAGTGCTTGCACTGTGACCTTGAGACCAGACTTCCAGGGGAAACTCCCTAACTTCTATTTCTATAGCTATTCAGTGGTATTACAAGCACTGAATCTTTGTGTTTAAGACTTTTCTTTACACAAGTTCATGGCGAGTTTATTTTTAGAGCTCAAAATTGGAAACAACACAAATATCCATAAAGGGTGAATAGATAATCAAAATTAATGCATCCTTAGAATGACAGGTAACTAGACTTTGAAAAGAAAGAGCTATGTCAAAATAATCTTGTTTAGTCAAGAAGCCAACCTTAGCCTAAAATTACATACTTCATGATAAAAATTTGGAAAGTCCTGAAAATGTATATGAATTCATAATAAAAGAAGCTGATGGGAATTTTATTAACCCTAAAAATGAGGCATAGAGATGAAGAATAAAGAGGGCACAAGAGGGCATGAAAAGACTTTAATAGTAAGGGACATGATCTTTACTAATTAAAGTAACAAATTATCTGGTGTATGCCTCAGGAAAAATATCATAAATTGTATGCTTTCAATATGTTAAGCTTATTATATTCAACTGTAACTCAAAAATATGTAAAAATTATATATACCCATGAAATATTGTCTAAAGTTTAGTTGAATAGGAAGTACAAAACTAAAATAAAATTAACAGTAATAAGACATCTCTTTGCCCATTTTTCTACTTGTCCACCAGGGTGTGCCAGAATTACTCTGCAGGCTGGATACTTTCTGGGGCACAGCTGACCCCAACAGAGCAGCACCCACAGCCCAGCAGAGCCCAACCTCAAAAATATCAATCATTACACATCCTTCCTAACTCTTCAAGCTCCTCATCCAGGGAAGCAGATTCTGTCTGCTCTTTCATCTAGCCATATATCAGCCCACCAAAGGTCAGACCTCTGCAGGCAGCTGTTTTTTTCTTAACAGCCTCTGCTCCTCAATTTGTTCCCGTGTTCCATAAATTCTTCAGGTGTCAGCAAGGAGGTAACTTTGTCAAAGGTTCTCTCGATGATCCCCAAACCAGCTAAGATTCAAGTGCATGCTGTGTGTGCACCCAAAGTCTTCTTTCATGCCCCTTCACTGAATTATAACTAATCTCCTAGAGCCATGATTTATCTGAGACCCTGTCTCTGTTACAAGGCAAACTTGATAAGCACAAGGCCTACACATGTTTTATTCTCCTTGCAGTTCCCAGGGCCCAGCCAAGAGCCTGACTCATCACAGAAGCTCGTTGAATGCTCATTAAATTGATAAGGGGAAGCACACAATGGAAGGCTGTCACTCTGTGTGACTCTTGCAGTCAAATTATGATTTCATAGACACAAAGGCATTGGTGTCAGTATGACAGGAGGCCATTGCCTGCTTGGGGACATCCTAGGTTCAGGCTTTTACTTCTCATAGAGTCAGTGGGGTTGGACTCTAACATTGGGGTTGGACTCTATTTTATTCCCCTTAAAATCACAGCCCTCCACAGAGCCACCTTGTCAGTTATGTCTTATCATCCAAGGCCTGTGTTCTTCCTGTTCTCACAGATACCTGATCTGAAAGAGACTCTAGATCCTCAATCCTTGGTGGAGTTACTACCAGGGGAGGAAAGAGCATACCCTGACCTTATAGGAATCAGGGATGACTTTTCATTCTTTTACATAACATCCTTTATGCTATCTGGTCCCCTGCACACCTTCTCTGCGTCCTGTAAATGTGAATTTTCCTATACTCACCTTAGTAAAAAATATATGTTTCTCTATTTTTCCCCAAATCTAGAGATGTTCCTGTTGTTTTCTCTCACCTACTTAGGGAGTTTATGCAACTTTTTTCAACTTCTACTTTGATTATAATATAAAAATATGCTACAAAACTTCCTTTCTTCATGGGAGTTGAGAACTACATGCCCAGCATATGAGATTATTATAGCTAAAGTAATCTCATTAAATTGCTCTAAAGATTAGGACTTTTTAATATTTTGATAGGGCCTGGGAGCACCTTCTATCTCAGGCATTTCTGTGCTGTTCCTCATGTCTGTCATCATCCATGGGAATCTAGTGACCACAAGAAAGCCACCCAGGCAGAACTCAGACATTCTCCCTACACACAGAGAGCACAAGGTCAGGTCCAACAAACACATGTGGAGTGGGTGGTCTACATTAAGCTGATCCCTGAGAACCAGGAAGCCCACAGGCATCTGAACTTTCACCAAAGGCCTTTCTTCCTGGGATGCTCAGGACATCTCCCACTTCACTCCCAAAATCTCCACATTTGGCTCAGAGTTCTCGTGTTAAGTCTTTGTCTTGAAAGCAAATCCAGTGTAGTGACAACCTGAGGTATAAGAAGGGTCCCCACTGAAATTTTCACATGGTGACCTTTCTACTGTCAGATTCATCTCTGTGACATTCCTGTTGGGAGGAAATAAACATTCTCAGAGCATCTGAGAACATGGGGAGGACCAGGTGCCCAGCTGGGTTTCTGTTTCACAAACAGAAATATTATAGATATTTTCAGGACACAAGAGGCTCTCTGTGTGGCGCTGACAGAGCCAAGACCAACACACAGCAGTGTCCACTGCTGGCATGAGTGGGTCACCTTTTCAGGGATATATGTGTCCCATCAGCCTTGCTAATGCAAGTGTTCACTACAGCTCAGCAGGATCAGCCTCTCCTGAGAACTTGTCAGATGCAGAGTCTCTGATCCCCTGCAGCCCAGTCAGAATTGGCAGTTTAATGGGATGTGAAGACATTCCTTCCGCACAGGAGAGCAATAGAAGTGATTCTACTCTCCCATGAAGGAATCTGATTTTGATTGTGCAACCAAATTAGCTGGACTGCTGCTGAATCTGCATTTTTAAGGTATCACCTGGGCATTGCAATGTTTACAATGTCTCACAGGTGATCTAATGCCCAGCAGGGATGATATTCCTGTTTTAGGTTTTTCTGACTTAGCTCAAGACACCTGCTCTGAAGGGAAAAGTCAAGTATGAAAGAGAGAGGCTATGGGAAAGACTACTGGGCACCTGACAGGAAGCTGTGTGAAGACCCTAAAAGTCAGACATTTCAGGCTTGGGCTTTTCCTAACACAGCATGAGGGTGTGGGTGTGGGTGTGTGTGTTTATATGCATGTGTGCTTGTGGGTGTCTGTGTGATTTTGAGAAGCCTCAGGAGTTCTCAAGGAGGCAGAATATAGGGGATCAGCACTGGTCAGAAGGGACAAGAGTGGAAATAACTGATAGCGTGGCATTGGAGGGTCCTGTGTACAAACCCTGACCCCAGCCAACATTACAAGAATAGTAAACATGCCCCTGAATGAAGCTCAGCACAT
Source organism: Trachops cirrhosus (assembly GCA_028533065.1). Lineage (NCBI taxonomy): Eukaryota > Metazoa > Chordata > Mammalia > Chiroptera > Phyllostomidae > Trachops > Trachops cirrhosus. The sequence goes on from CM052550.1 coordinate 36,710,959, forward strand.
AGGTAGGATACGCGGTAGATTGTACCATTCTGGACAGAGGTACCTATGAGCCTTACAGAACCTCAGGTTTTTCTGAAAGACACAGCCACAGAAGAGGCAGCAGACACCATGAGATCCCTTTCAGTCCCCATCATCAGAGGGCTTGTCCACTGGTAAGGGCTCCTGCTAGTTGATAGGTAGGGGACAATTCCTTGAGGTAGACTAAGGATCTGACACAGAGACTGGCTGGGATCTGCTGGAGAAACCAATGCTCTGAGAAAAGAGGGAAGGCTTCTGTCTGGACCTGAGTGTAAAGGACAAAAGGAGGGAGTAGCATGGGGAAGAGGGCTCGGCATGAAGAAAATCTCATAATCTGGTAGCGGTGGTAGGCAGGAAAACATGGATTGCTGTGCATTTTCTGTTCAATTCATCACTGAGTATTGAATTATGAAACTGGTAATAATAATAATGATTTATGTCAGAAAAGAGCAGAAAAAATCATCCCGGGATGCTAGGCATTATTTTTACCACAAACCTCAGAAATCAATAAACTCATCCCATGATTTAGAGGACCCTAGGAAAAGTCATTCATTCAACCCCATATATTTCTAGTTGGTTGGAGTCACTAGAGATACCAAGAGTCCCATCTTGGCAGAAATGGAGTTTAGTATCACCTAAGTCTGTGTGTGGAGAGCACAGTCAGACAATATCACTGGATATTAGCCAACTGTCCTGGGGGACTTAGGAAGCTTCAGAAAATAGTCAGCATCCCCAGAGAGAATCTGAGAGAAAGAGATGCTCCTGGAAGGTCCTCACTCACCAGGGATCAGCCCAGGGGATGCTCTCGTGGAGTCAATCAGAAAGAGGTGCCTCTTATTTGAGCAGCTTTTCTATTTCAAGATTTAGGTCAGATCCTCTAAATATCTTACACTTGCTGCACTGACAACCTGGCAGCCAAATATTCATTGAGAATAAACTGAGAAACAGGAAGATACTATCAGTAAATCAGACACACAATCCATGAGCAGTTGATCAGAGTCACTTGAGGGCTGTTTGTACTAATAGACTTGATTTCTCTACCTCAGGGGCCATATCAGGGGTTCTTTGGATTCTGAAGTCAATGAATAGGTCCAGATACTTCTTCTGTAGGCTTCCTCAGATCATAGAAATACACTTTGTTTTGTGGAGTGAGCAAAATGGAGAAACAATCTATTTTACTCCAGAATCTAATTGCCTGCAGTAACAATCAGAGTCACTGCATGGATTACCCAGGCGTCCCCCTCAGGTGGCCTATTCACACCTCCCTGAACTGAACTTGAAATCACTTATTTGATTCCTGTTGTTGTGTAGTCACTCCAACCAGATATAAAAAAAACGGACTTTACCTTTTCATTCCCCACTCTACCCCTGAAACCAGCTTAGGACCAACATCTAACACTCTGTTCCTTTTGACATATTAGGAGGAAATAAATGGTGAGTGAATGAATGAATGAATGCTCAACCATAGGAGACAACCTTTCTTCAGAGCTGGAACCTGGATTCAGAGTCCTTGGAATGCTCCCCATAGAGGACAAGCTTTCTGTGCCTCCAGGAACTAAGACCATCATCTCAGATCCTTTTCATTTCGCTAATAAAATAGTTCTTTTTGCAATTGGTCTTGAGCCCCAATTTACATAGAAAAGAATTTTAAGTTTTCTCCAAATTTCTATCTCATGGCCACCTAACACAAATTGCCCACTAGCACCAGAATTTCAGAAAGTCTCCATTTGCTGGAACTTCCA
>CM052550.1:36721880-36732670 GCA_028533065.1 Trachops cirrhosus
GTCCATTCCTGTTTCCTAATTTCTAGTCTCAGTCTTACTCCACGAGAGTGCCTCCGCACCACAGCCCAACAGGATATGAGGTTGAAAAATGCTACCTAAGGGGGGAATGGGCATTTAAGTACCCGCAACAAACCTCCTGATGCTACACGCCTTGTATGGTACAGAGTGGAACTCCCAGGCAACAATCGTACAGTTGCATTTCTTGCACAAACTGCAAACTGCCATATAAGAGGTCCTCCAAATGGATGAGTGACAATAAACTATGGTGCATCTTTGCTGTTAAAGAAGGTCACCATGAAAGATGCAGGAATCTACACCATAGCAGTGGAACAACAAAATTTCAAAATATTAATAGGATATTGACAGCTCAATGTATACTATGAGTGATTGCTCTCTGACCTCTAGGTGTCGGGTGGGGTGAATTCTACTTCAAGCACAGAACTGATAATTCTCGACTCTGCCCCCATTGACCTCTGCATTTTGCTTCAGTCTGGATTTTGGCATCTACTGCAGGATACACAGAGTGTAGACAAATGTCCTAAGATCTCAGTTCCTTTCCCAACTTGCAGCCCTGAATGCAGTCACTGCAGACAGAAGGATCAGTCTGATGTGAGTAACTCAGCAGAGAGAAACCATTCTCAGCCCCTTGAACATGTTCTTATGAATTTGACCTGAGGCTGACCCTGTTATACTAGGTCAGAGCATGGCCTGAGAGGCTTCCTGATATTCATACAGAGCTCAGCTCAGAAACCCCTCCCCAGAACCCTGTGCCAGGGTTCTTCACTCCAGGGTCAGAAGACAGCCTGTGCCAGTTTGGTTTTGGCATCCTTGAAAAGGCTGAGTGTATAAGAGTTTAATGGGCCTATGAGTCACAAGGTTCCTGAGGCAGTAACCAGTCCTGGCTCAGGCCCAAGAGTCCCATCTTGGTAGAATGGAGTTTGGTATCACCTGAGTCTATGTGTGGAGAGCACAGTCAGGCAATATCTCTGGATATTAGTCAACTGTCCTGGGGGACTTAGGAAGGTTCAGAAAATAGTCAGCATCCCTAGAAAGAAACTGAGAGAAAAAGATGTTCCTGGAAGGTCCTCACTCACCAGGGATCAGCCCAGGGGATGCTCTCATGGAGTCAATCAGAAAGAGGTGCCTCTTATTTGAGCAGCTTTTCTATATCAAGATTTAGGGCAGATCCTTTAATATTTTACACTTGCTGCACTGACAACCTGGCAGCCAAATATTCATGAGAATAAATTGAGAAACAGGAATATACTGTCAGTAAATCAGTCACACAATCCATGAGCGGTTGATCAGAGTCACTTGAGGGCTGTTTGTAGTCATAAGACTTGATTTCTCTACCTCAGGGGCCATATGAAGGGGTCTTTGGATTCCTAAACCAATGAATTGGTTCAGATACTTTTTCTGTAGGCTTCTTCAGGTCATAGGAATACACTTTGTTTTGTAGAGTGAGCAAAATGGAGAAACAATCTATTTTACTTCAGAATCTAATCACCGGCTGTAACAATCAGAGTCACTGCATGCATTACCCAGGTTTCCCCCTAAGGTGACCCAGACATACCTCCCTGCACTGGACTTGACATCACTTATTTGATTCCTGTTGTGGTGCAGTCTCTCCCATCAGATGTAAAAAAAAAAAAAAGAATTTTGCCTTTTCATTCCCCACTCTACCCCTGAAACCAGTTTAGGACCAATGTATAACAAATTGCTTTTGATATATTAGGAGGAAATAAATGGTGATTTATTGACTGACTGACAGAATGAATGAATGATCCAAAATTTCTTCAGAGCTGCAATCTGGATTCAGAGTCCTTGGAATGGTCCCCATAGGTGACAAGCCTTTTGTGCCTCCATGAACTAAGACCATCATCTCAGATCCTTTTCATTTCTCTAATAAAATAGTTTTTTTTTTTTTGCAATTGGTCTTGAGCCCCAATTTGCATACAGAAGAATTTTAAGTTTTTCCAAATTTTTATCTCATGGCCACCTAACACAAATTGCCCACAAGCACCAGAATTTCAGAAAGTCAATGATCTCCATTTGCTGTAACTTCCACAGTTTGCATTTGCCCAAGTCGTCACCTGCCCTTAGAGGAGGGAGAATGACTTTAATGGTCAATAACAGAGCCCATGATTCTGCCACCATATTCAGCTTCTGCCTGTCCCTTTTCCTCTTCCCTAAATCATTTATTGAAGTTTGCTCTATTATTTATTGGCTCACTGGCTCATTTCATTCACCCTCACCTGGAAAACCTGACCTACCTCTTCACCCAGAGGCCTGAGTAGTCAAATTACCAAGGGCTTGCTTCTGGTCCTTATGTGTTATTTGTGCCCCAATCCCAGTCTCCAGGATGTCCTGGGAAATAGTGCCTCATGGAAACACACCTCAGCTGGGTGTTAGGACTCTGTGCAGCTGGAGGAAAAGGTTTCTGCTCAGCCAGGCAGTTGGGTGATCAGTGAAGAACCAGTAGAAGTGCATGGATGTCTCTGACCCCCATCCCTATGTCTTTCTGTAACCAAACATTGTTACTAAACTAACACCTCAGGAAGTCTGTATTTCCCCAAGACGTAGAGCTGGAGACCATATATCCACTGAGTACTCAGATTCCCAAATATTTTTCTTGTGATACACCATCCTACTTTATTATTTCAAAGATTCAGGTTACTGAGAAGTGAATAGTGCCAACTATGATTGAAGAATCTTTTGGAGAAATCAAAAAGGTTCCACACAGGGCCATTTTTTGTTCTTACATGTAGAGTAAAGTTAAGCACACCCAACACTGTAAGCAACAACTTTGACCTTGAGAGATTTGATTTTCATTACATTTAATAATTGTGGTGTTGAGCATCTTTTTTTGGTGACTATTGGCCATTTGGATATATTCTCTTGGGAAAATTCTACTCAAGTGCTTTGTCTCTTTATAAATCAGATCATTTGTTTTGTCCTTGTTGTAGAGTTGTAAATCTTTTGTATATTCTAGACATTAACCTTTTATTTTCCATAGAATTTGCAAAATTTTTTCTCCATTTCATATGTTACCTTTCAATCTGTTGTGCTTTTGGGTGAAGAGAATTTTTCATTTTGAGAATATCCTAATTGTCTACTTTTGCCTGTATTCTTAATGTCATATTCATAAAATCATTGCCAACTTAATGTCATAATGCTTCTCTCTATACTTTTTCTAAGCATTTTAAACTTTTACGTCTAACCTTGACAATTTGATCTATTTTGACCTAACTTTTTTTTTAGTATAAGACAACAATCCATGTCAATTGTTTGCATGTGGATATTCCTTTTGAACATCATTGTTAAAAAGTCTATCTTTTCTCCATTGAATAGTCTAGGTCTTTTCATTGACACTATTTGATCGTGACTTTGATGAACAGAAGTTTTTGTGCCAGCATCACACTGTTTCAGCTGACTCTGCAGTAAGTTTTGAGCTTAGGAAACAGGAGACCTTCTCCTGCATTCTTTTTTAAACACCATTTCAACAATTTGGCATTCATTGACTTATGAAATGTAGGATGGATTTTTCTATTTCTTCAAGGAAGACCTTGAGGTTTTCATAGTGATTGTGTCAAATATGAAGATAGTTTGGGGTTTTCCAATAAATTAACATGCAAGTTTTTCCATTTATTTGTGCCTAATTTCTTTCAAAAATGTTTGATAGTTTTAAGTGTATACAATTTGTACCTTATTAAGTTTATTCCTTTATTTACTAGTTTTTGATGTGATTGAAGATGGAACATTTTTCTTAACTTTGTTTTGGAATTCTTTATTGTTGTTGCAAGAAAAGAAAGTGATCATAAATGTTGTTTTATCTCCAGCAACTTTGCCTTATTTATTAGTTCTAACTGTGTATTTATTAGTTCTAAGTTTGTGAGTATCAGAAACGTTATGGTTTTCTTCATATAAGATTATGTTATCTTTTCAAAAAGGATTTTTTTCTTTTTCACCAATTTGGATACAACTTGTTTCTTCTTCTTGAAAAACGTTGTGGTCAAAACTTCCAGTACTCTGTTGAATATGTGGAAAAATAACATCTATTTCTTCTTCATGATATTAGTAAAGTTTTTTGAGTGTCTCCATGGAATATTGTGTGAACTCTGGGCTTTTATGTATGGCCTTTATTATAGTGTATAGTTTTCTTCTATTCCTACCGTCAGTGTTTTTTTATTGAAGCCATAACCACTTCCCAGTAAAGATTAATTTCAACACGACGTTGAATCAGTAGGCCAGGAAATAAAATCTTGTTCAGACTTGAAAGTGTTTTAGACAGAAATCCTTCAGGTTTACAGTCATGAATACTGGATTGGGCTATTTTTATTGCCTAATGAATTATTTAACAATAGCTAAATGCTTTTCCACTTACTGTAAACCTCCCTAGATGGACAAAGATGGTAAGCCTGCCTTCACCAACACACATAAAATTTTATGTAAGTAGTAGGCAATTTTGAAGTAAAAAATGTTCTAGTAAAAGATCAAGAAAACCTCATGAGAGAAAAATTGTACCTGATGATGAGGTTACAGGACACAGGGGCTGGAAGGGGTTCTGTGTGCTGCTATGACACAGATGTCTGCAAGAACAGTTAAGGGATCACCCAAAAGTTATATGGGGTCAGCGAGGAGCTGCAGCTCTCTCCTTACCTATTGTCACCTGAATATACACAACTGTGCTTCTGCAAACTTCAGAACCTTACTCTGATGGCCTTTACATAGCTCACTATGGACCGTGACTGGCTGAGATCTCTGAGGAAGCAGCATGGCTCTACATCTCAAGCGCATTCTCAATGAATCACATTCTCTGTTTCTCCACAGGGAATGTGAGAGTGCCCACCCTTCTGAATGAGCAACACCACAGTCACAGAGAATAAGGATGCTGTGGTCTTGACCTGCTACTCAAATGCACTCACTAACTAGTGGTTGTTTAATAGCACAAAATTGCAGCCCACAGAGCGAAAGAAGCTGTCCAAGGACCATCGAAGCCTCACCATAGACCTAGTCAAGAGGGAAGATGCTGGGAATAACCAGTGTGAAGCCGCCAACCACATCAGTTCTTTTGCAAGTGTGCCCCTTGAGCTGGATGTGAAATCTGAGTGACTTTCCTATCCCTGTCTATGCTGTTATCCTCTAAATAAAAGGTTTTCTTGCATTATAAGAATAGATTTTTCTGAAGGTGAATAGTCCTCAAAAATGCATTAAGTCAATAAACAGTCAAAAATATGAACTAACATTGTCTGAAAGTCACATTTCAGACCAAACCCCACCTCAGTTTGGTCTTATGTGTACCATGTCCACAATGCAGCTGACACTGTGGCCCTCAGAGGATAAAGAGTGGTCCTATGATAACCAATGGGATCAGGTGAAGTGCTTAGAGAATCTGAGCAGTGTCTCTGCTCCATGCAAACATGTGGAGGCATCGGGACACTGTTGTAGACAATGGGAGTGGACATGAGGACACCCATGTGAGTAGCAACACTAAATTTTGTTTGTGTCTAAAAGTCTCTGTTGCTTATATATCAATAAAATTACTGTTCTGAGTCCAGTACATTTTTCTTTTCTTTTTGTTAAAAGTATATAATTGGAAACTTTGATAATAATACCAAAGCTTTATCTCAAATGTCCTACTTCAGAACCTTATGCATGGAATTAGAAAAGACCTCACACTTTACAAAGGTAAGTTTGACCTCTTTGGTGTTTTAGTACCTCTTGGAGAAGAGGACATCACGTAAAGCTAGAGAAAAGGAGAAATGTGAGGGTGAGGCTTCCTACACTCAACTGGTGTTAAATTCCTCTTATATGTTTTATAGAAAAAAAACACTTACCAAAGCAAACTATTTCGTAAGTGACAGTCCCTCTGTACTTAGGTAATGAATCAGGCTAAATCAGATGACACAAGCCATGTTATAGGACCAAGAATACAATTCTTCCTTAGTGATTAATTTTGATGAACAGGAAGGTGAGAGTAGAGATAAATATAATGTCTGAAAGGAAAACTTTAGAAGCACAGCCTTCTAGGAGATCAAATCCTGGCTCTGTTCAGGGAGTCTCAGTTACTTTTCACCTGTTTATAAATTGCAGGTACTGAGGTAGATGCAAAATGGACCTTGGCTGAAAGAGATGCAGTTGTGTTTCCCTCCACTGTGCACAAGCAGGTTTGTTATGACCTAGAGGACTTAATGTTTCCTCAGAGTCATCAAACTTTAGGGAGATTATTTCTGATCACAGGTCTTGGACCTCCATATTTTAGAGCATTATCTTTAGAAATGTAATTGCATCTTGTAATTACACAATCTTTTTTTTTTCCCACTTGAATTACACAAGAGTCCTTAAAATTTCCTTGCCAGTGCTATGATTCAGTGAGTATCTGTCACAAAGTCCTGTATCCATCTCTTAAAATGTATTCCTCCTGAGTCTCTGTGTATCAGTCTCTGTGGGGGCTGGAAGCCTAACTTGGGTGAGAACCTTTAAAACCAGGAGGTAAAATGACCTCCTGTAAAGATTTTAAGAAAAGTTTCAATTTTCTTTTCTGTAAAGCCAATTAGCAAGCAGAGATGATTTTGATTCTTTCTCCAGTTCTGTTTCATGGGTGTGAGTTCTGGCTCACTGTGTTAATGCATAGTTTTTTAATAAAGAGTTTCTTTTCTCTTAAATTTGTGTATAGAATGCTACACTCTGACATCACCTACTTATAATTATCTGATTCTGTCATCTTGCTCACAGTTGTCCATCTTTCTTATAGTATCAAATACTTCAAATATGTTTAATCGAGCTGAAATTTTTCAATACATATTTCCCATTGTCCTTACTCAGTCCTGAATTGGTGTCCAGAGCATAAGGTGACCTGACTACCTAGATTGTTCTGGGAACAAGGTTGATTGAAATGACCTTTGTCTTAGTATCTGAGAAAAAGAGTAGAAATAAAACATTGCACCTCTGCAGCAGCCTAACCAACAAGAGAGTTCTCATTCTACACACATTTTCACTCACTCTCAATGAACAAGTTTACACAGATTGTAAAAATATTCTGTTGTGAAACTCTGAAACTTCTGTAAACATGCAGGTCTCTGTCACTTCAGCCCCCAGAGGTCTACACTGGAAGACCCTGTTTTGTGCCTCCTGTGACATGGATCTCAGGTAGATATCATTGTCCTGGTAGCCAGGCTCACTAGGCAAGAAAAGTTATGAATTGTGACACATGGGATACGAATCAAGGGAAAGAAGGAGATGAGAATCCTTTGGGGACTATGAGTCTGAAGACTGATGAAGGTTTGAAAGATTGTGCATATGAAGTTCCTAGATTTTACACTATAGTTTATTTCAATTCATATTTCTCCCCTTCTTTCTCTCACCCCATTTTACCTTCTTTTTTCTCACATTATTTTCATTTCAAATTTTATTTCTTCTCTTGCTACAACTTTTTTCCATTCCACACTCTTGTTATTTCTCCCCCATCCAGACATAGGAAACCAATTCTCTTGTCAATGGTCATATCACTTCTTTTTCCCCCACACTGCTCTTAAAATACCCCCATTCTCTCTCCACCTTTAGCAATCTTTGCTAGTTGGTGGTAGGTAGGTTAGTTGTTGTTGCTTTTTTGTTTTCAGTTTTATGTTGAGATCTTCACTAATTTTGTGGTTCATATATCAAATTTTACTGGTCCCCTCTCCTCTTTTTCTTTCTTCTAAAATTTTAAAATTTGCCTTGTCTTAACCTGTTATTTTTTTTCTGTCTTCTAATTCTCTTTTACCATGCCTTTTTATTTTTCTTATTCTCCTTTTTTTCTTTTTCATACAACCTAAATTTTAATTTTTCCTTGAATTAGACTGGTTTTGTTCATCACTCTTAGTATCCCCTTTCCTTCTATCATTTCAAAATCATTTCCCATGCCTCTAGACATGTATTGAAATTTTTTGTTTCTTTTTCCCTCTTATTCCCATACCACCTATATTAATTTTACCTCATTTGTTGTTGAAAGTAGTGTGATGGATCTTTCTCTTCAATTTGGTTCCTAAATTTTTGTTATTTAATATTTACCTTTGTTTTTCTTTCCCTGAGTTTATTTTATTTTTTACTATTTTAATTTCTGTTTAAACCTAATACTATGCATTTCCCTCCTCATATTCCATTGATGATTCTTCATTCTCTTTTTAATTTATGATGTACATTTTACTTTCTCTCTTTGCATTGCTCCTACTTCCATTTCTTATTAGTGCTCCTCCCTCTACCCTCTCAAAGTCATTTTTCTTTCAGTGAGTCATCCCATATCCCCTCTCATTTTGTATAATCATCTTCATCTATTTATACCCTTATTATATACTAGTTCATTTGCTGTTGATAGTGGGATGGTGGAGGGTAGTTATTTTTGTCGTGTGGGTTTGTTTCCTGGTCTTTGTGGTTTTGTTTTGGCAGTACTTTCCCAACAGCACATAACACAAGGTAGGAGGAGTAGCCCTCAGTCAACCAGCTGGAGGAAAGGACCCACCAAAAACAGTTCAAAACAATCAAAACACAATTACATCCAGAGAACCAACATAAAAAGCATAAAGAGCATTCTGAGAGCATTTAGTTCAGGTGATCCAAGGAGACTGTACCACTGAATGGCACAGGACTTCTAACATAGAACTTCTCATCACAAGTCAGGAAGTCAAAACAGATCAATTTAGGAAGCAGAAACAAACAAGAAAGGTCAAACAAATAATGGGAAGAAAAAGAAACAACCCCCAATTGAAAGGAAAGGGGAAATGCTCAGAAAGAGTGCTAAATGAAATACAGGCAAGTCAACGATCAGATATTGAGTTCAAAACAATGGTTATAAGGAAGCTCAATGAACTCACAGAGAATTACCAACAACTACAGGGAAACTACAAGGAACTTACAGAAAACTATATCAGCATGAAAAAGGACATAAAAACTATCAACAGGGGCCAAGAGGAAATGAACAATACAATTTCTGAATTGAAGAATATAGTAAAAGGTGTCAAAAACAGACTAGCTGAAGCACATGATCAAGTCAGCAAGGTGAGGAACACTTTAAAGTAGATGAAATAGGTGAAGTAGAATAAAGACTCCCACAAAGAGCAAGAAAATGAAAAAAAAAAAAAAAAAAGACTCCGGAAGAATGAAGAGGAACTAAGGGAATTGCTGGACAACACGAAACATAATAATATCCACATAATAAGGATACTAGAGGGAGAAAAAGAGGAGCAAGGAATAGAAAACCTGTTTGAAAGAGAAATCATGGAAAACTTACCTAACTTGATGAAAGAAAAAGGTAAACAAGGCCAGGAAGCACAGAGGGTCCCAATCAAGAAGAACCCAAAAAGGCCCACTCCAAGACACATCCTAATAAAAATGGAAAAATTGAAAGGCAAAGAGAGAATCTTAAAGGCAGCAGGGGAGAAGAAGGAAGTAAGATACAAAGGAGCTCTAATAAGCTTAGCAGATAACTTCTTAACAGAAAAACTAAAAGCCAGAGGGAATGACAAGAAATATTGCAATAATGAAAAGCAAAGTTCTGGAAACAAGACTACTCTGTCCAGCAAGGCTCTCATTTAAATAGGAAGGTGAAATGAGGTCCTTCAGAGGAAATAAAGAACGCTAAAAGAATACATCTCCACCAAACCAGCATGACCAGAAATGTATAGGGATTATTTTAAAAAGATAAAGAAATCCCTGCCTGGTGTGGCTCAGTGGTTGAGTGCTGGTCTGAAATCAAAAGGTTCCCTGTTCGCTTCCCAGTCTAGGACACATACCTGGGTTGCAGGCAAGATCTCCAGTAGGAGACATGCCAAAGGCAACCACACACTGACATTTCCCTCCCTCTCTTTCTCTCTTCTCCCTCTCTCTAAATATAATTTAAAAAACTTACAAAAAAGAAAATGAAGGAAAAGAGTGAGAGAGGAACAAAGGTGCAGAAGGGGTAAATGAAATGAATAATTGCCTATTGATAATAACCTTAAATGTAAATGGATTAACTGTACTAATCAAAAGACATAGGATAGCTGAATGGATAAGAGAACATGACCCACACTTATGCTGCCTCCAAGAGACCCACCTGAGAAGAAAAGACTTACCCAGTCTGAAAGTGAAGTGTTGGAAGAAGACATTCCAAGTAGACAGGAAAAATAAGACAGGGTAGCAATACTTGAATCAGAAAAAAATAGACATCAATACAAAGGCCATAATAAGAGACACACAAGGGTATTTCAGACTACTCAAAGGCAGAATCCATCAAGAAGACAATAAACATTGTAAACATGTATGCACCAAATTTTGGAGCATCCAGATTTATTACACAAATCTTGGAGGGCTCCAAGAAAGATATAGGCAGCCACACATTTATACTGTTTTTTTTTTCACACCCTATTGTCAACAATGACTAGATCTTCAAAATAAAGAATTAACAAGGATATTTTGGCACTGAATATGCACTAGATTAAATGGACTTAAAAGATATATGCAGAACCTTTCACCCCAAAGAAGCAAAATGCACATTCTTTTCAAATTCCTATGGAAGATTTTCAAAGATAGACCACATCATCACTCACTAAACAAACCTCAACAAATTCAAGAAAATTGAAATCACATCAAACATTTTCTTGAACCACAATGACTTCAAACTAGAAAACAACTACAAAGGAAAAACTCAAAAACAGTCAAATTCATGGAGACTGAATAACATATTATTAAACAATGAATGGGTTAACAATGAGATCAATTCAGAAATCAAAAAGTTTCTGGAAACAAATGAAAATCAACACATAACCACCTAAATG
>CM052550.1:36733170-36767413 GCA_028533065.1 Trachops cirrhosus
TACTCTCTCTTCCTGATCACACAAGCAATTCATGATATTGAGCATGGATTACATCTTGACTGATGTACAACTGACAGGCCATAACCCACATATGTGCATGGAATACCATATGTTCGGTGTTGGCACTCATACAAATTCCATGTGTTTCCATTTCACCCAAAGCTTTTCACTTGCCTTTGTAATCCCTTCCTCTGCTCCTTCCAACCTCCAGAATTTTCAGGTTATTAATGTTTTTTCTTTCTGGGTAGATTCATTTGTATTTTCTGAAATTTTGCATAAATAAAATTATATAGTATATTTTCTTTTAATCTTTCTTTCTAATTAAGCAAAATTAGTATGTGAGACAAAATTTACATAATGAAAAGTGAAAAAGTCAGTGGCATTTAATTTAATCACTGTGTTGTGCAGGTAACATGTCTATCTTGTACTAAAATATTTTAATTACTCTTATCCAACATTATAGCCATTGAATGATTGCTCTCCATTTCCCTATACCCTAACATGTGGTAAGTGCTAACCTTTAATCTGTCTTGTCTTCCTCCTTGTTTCCTTTCCCATATATAATGTTGCATGACCCCTGTGGACTTGTATATCAGGTGCTCCCACTAGTTCTAGTGTCAGGAAACAAATGTGAGTTTTCAAAACATTATCCTTCCTTCTCTCCCTGTGTCTTACCCTCATGCCCATCCTAATGGGAGTTCTACTTCACCCAACCAGCTCCAGTCACCTCCCTCAACGTCCCTCAACAGGTTGGTCAGCCCCTCAGTCATATTATTCAGTCTCATTCTGAGCTCCAAACAAAGCCTCCTGTTGGCACTTTATATCCCTTTGAAAAATACAATGCTTAACACCCTCATACCTCCCAGTCATCACAATCTCTCATCTGACACTGGGAGACCCCATTGCTGCATTACTTCACTCTGTGTTCACCTCTGCTTACACACAATCTACCTCTGGAGAGGTCCAACAACCAGAGCCACAGGGGGCAGAAACTGAATAGAACCACCAAAGATATTTATTCCCAATTTCCTGGTTCTGGATTCTTTAAGGACAGGCATGTGGAATTTGTAAAAACAACAAAGAAAACAAGGGACAAGGAACAGTGATGTCTACTTTGAACTGCAGGTCACATCAGTCTTCAAAGAGGCTTATTCAGTGCAGGCCTGTGCATGGCTGACCTAAGAGAGACCTGTGTGTTTACTAGATATTTGAGTTTTATGATAGGATGTCTTTTTTATAATCTCTCTGATCTTGTTTCTTGAGGGTGCAGTAACAATGTATGTGGAATGAATACACTGTTGACTGTTAGGGTGTTGCAATATGTCCTTTCTTGCTGGAATAGATTGGTGGATTCTGAGCCAAGCTTCTTTTTGTGCCACCCGTGGGCCCAGGAGGAACTGTGAAGTCATGTCATTGGCAGGTTTGCACATCCAGTCAGAAGAGAGGCAAGAAAATTGCAGAAAAAATTAATTAAGTACTAAGCAAAAAAAATGGAATTTTTGCATATATGTTAGGATTTTACCATTTGAGTAAGATGACATGGTTAGCTAGTTACAGGCAGGTTATGTTAAAGAAACACATTCATTAAACAAGCTTAGAAATAAAAGTAAGACTTGACTAAAGTTCATGCAATAGGGTAGTGAGACAGAACTCAATGACATGAATTCAAAGGCTGGATAGATTTCAGAACAAAAGGAAACATGGGAATCTGTGCTTCCTAAAGTATTTTAGACAAAGGAAAGCAAAACCTGGTTTTTGTATAAAACCTGACGAGGGGGTCATTTTATGTTTTGGTTGCAAAGTTACTCAAGTATGGTCAGTTTCTACTCTTTCTCAGAGACTAACTCACCAAGAAGATTAAAATTTAGTGTAATGGGCCTCGTATTTGGGAAGATATTCTTTGGTTCTTGACAATCGCTAGAAGTTTTCAAAAACACTTAGATATGTTTCAAAAGACTAGGTAAAAAATCAGCCATTACCAAATTTCAATTATATTTTCAACAGAATAGTCTAAAGAAATAGATGTCAGAGGCCTGTAGTCAGGAAGAAACTGTCTAAAGGTTGCTGACTGTGAGGGAACATTAAGTCCTCTAGGTCATAACACAAATGCCTTCTTCACAGCTGAGGGACCCACAACTAAATCCCTTTCAGCCAACAGTCAGTTTGCATCTCCTTCAGTTCCTGCAATTTATAAAGAGGTATCATTTCCTAGTGATGTGCACACAGGGGCAAAATAGCTGAGAGTCCTTGAACAGAGCCAGGATTGCATCTCCCAGGATGCTGGACTTTTACATATCTCTGCACTCACCTTTATTTTTTTCTCAAATATCATATAAAGTGAACAAGAATAGTCTTGATTCTACAACATAGCTGCTGTAATTGAGTTTGTCCTGATGAGTTACTGAAGTGAAGAGAAACTGACTTTCACCACATAGTTTGCTCTGATCCAGGTTTTCCTATAGAATATAATGGCAATTTTTTAATTTTAAATTTTAATTTTTTATGTAATGTTGTCCAGTTGTAGTTGTCCTGCCTTTTCCCCAATGCTCACCCCAAACTCAGCCTCCCAACTCCCACAGTCATTCTCTCCCATGCTTCATGCCCATTGATTCTCTATTTGTGTTCTTTTACTTGTCCTTTTCCCCTCTTTCCCCATTTGCCCATTCTCATCCTCTTGTGGTCACTATCACTTCCTCCTTTAGTTATAAATCTTTGGTTCTATTTCCCTCATTCATTTGTTTTGGTGGTTAGGTTCCTGTTAAAGGTGAGATCATATGGTATTTGTCTTTTACCACCTGGCTTATCTCACTTAGCATAATGCTTTCCAGCTCCATCCATGCTGCCACTAACAGTAGTGGGAGCTCCTTCTTTTTTTCTGCCATGTACTATTTTATTGTATAAATGCACCATGGTTTTTTGATCCACTCATTTAGTGATGTGCACTTAGGCTGTTTCCAGCACTTGGCTATTATCAATAACACGGCTATGAACATTGCGGTGCATAGATTCTGTGGAATTGGTGATTCCGCATTCTTAGGGCATAGTCCCAGCAGTGAGATCCCTGGATTGAAAGGCAGTTCCATTTTCACATTTCTGAGGAAATTCTGTACTGTTTTCTAGTTACCACACTAGTCTGCATTCACATCAACATTCTATCAGGGTACTCCTTTCTCCAGAACCTCGCCAGCATTTGTTGTTTGTTGATTCATTAATGATGGGCATTCTGACTGGTGTGAAGTGGTATCTCACTGTATTGTTTTAAGAGTTTTTTTCATTGCTGTTCAGTATAGTTGGCTCCATTTCCCTCCCACCACTTTCTCCACCCCAGCCATCCACACTTCCCACCCTTGAACCTACCTGTCTTAGCTTTTGTCCATGTATACTTTATAGATGTTCCTGAAAACCCTTTCCCCTACACCCACCACCCAGTATGCCCTCTCATCTCACCTCTGGTTACTGTCAGTTTGTTCTTAATTTCAATATGTTTCTAGTGTCTAGTGATGCTGGGCCTCCTCTCATATGTCTGTGGTCCATACACTATGAAAGTGTATGTGTTCCTTGCAGAAGTGTCTGTTCAGATCCTTTGGCCATTTTCTAATTGGATTGCTTGTCTTCTTGGTGTGGAGTTGTGTGAGTTCTTTATATATTTTGGAGATTAAATCCTTGTCTGAGATTTCATTGGCAAATATGTTTTCCCATACAGTTTTTTCCCTTTCCATTTTGATGTTGCTTCCTTTAGCCATGCAGAAGTTTTATAGTTTGGTGTAGTCCCCTTTGTTTACTCTTTCTTTTAAATCCCTTGCCATAGGGGATGTGTCTGTGAAACTATTGCTGGCTAGGATATCTGAAGTGTTCATGCCTAAGTTTTCCTCTAGAACTTTTATGATGGTATGAATTGCATGTAAGACTTTTATTCATCTTAATTTTATTTTGCCGGATGGTGTAATTTAGTACTCTAATTTCATTTTCTTTTTGCATGCACTAATTCAGATCTCCCAACACCGTTTACTGAAGAGGTTATTTTTACTCTGTTTTATGTTCCTGCTCCCTGTGTCAAATATTAATTGACCATGTAGAGATGGATTTATTTCTGCCCTTTCTATTCTGTTCCATTGGTCTATATGTCTGAAATATGACCTTAATTCATCAATAATGACAATATCTGCTTACATTTTTGAGTGTTTATTGATTCAATGCAAATCTTTTAAGAACTATTCACCTTCAAAAATCTATTATAATGCTGCAAATATTTTATTTAGAATTTAATAATCTTATGTCAGCAAATGACTGTCACTCAGTTTGCACATGCAGCATAACAGGCAAACTTTCAGTAGACGTGATGGGGTTGGAAACTTCACACTTGTAAATCCCAGCATCTTCCCTCTTCACAGGGTCTATGGTGAGGCTTTGGTGGAACCTTGACACCTTCATGCGCTCATTGAACTGCAGTTTCATGCCATTGAACAACCAATGAATGGAGAGTGCATTTGTTTTGCAGGTCAAGACCACAGAATCCTTATTCTCTGTGACTGCGGTGCTACTAGCCTCCAGGGAGACCACTAATTCAGGCTCTGTGGAGGAACAGGGAATGTGACTGATTAAGATGTACTTCACACATGGAACCATGCTACTTACTCAGATTTCAACCACTCACAACCCACAGTGAGCTAATTAAGGGTTGCCAGAGTATGTTCCTGACATTTGCAGAAGGATAATTGTCTAAGTTCAGGTGAAATTATGTAAGGAGGCAGCTGCAGCTCCACTCTGACCATATATAACCTCAGGGTGATTCCATTCATATTCCCTCGGTCATCTGTGTTAGTAGCTCACAAAACCCCTTCCCAGCCCATATGCCCTATAACTTCATCATCAGATAGAATTTCCCTGTGTTGAACTTTTACTGATCTCTTCTAAAACATTTATTTTTTTCATGAAACATTAGATCCCAGTCCTTATGTAAACTTTTATCCATGTTGTGGATGACAGGCTTATCACTTTGTCCATCTGTGGAGCCAATAAAGTTGATAGTAAGTGGAAAAGCATTTAGCTTTTGTTAAATAAATTATTAGGCAGTAAAGACTGTTCAATGGAGAAAAGAAATTATTTCCAACAAATGGGTTGCACAGTGATATTCACATGCAGACAAGTGGCATGGTTCAGTTTATAATCCCACACACAAAAATTCAATCAAATTGATCAAATTCTAAAGGTTAGACTGAAAAGTATAAAATGTTTAGAAAAGTATAGGGAGAATTCTTATGACATTGGTTTGGCAGTGATTTTATGAATATGGCACTAAGGACAAAGGTAAAAAACAGGCAATTTGAATTTTGTCAAAATGAAAATGTATTCTTCATCAAAAGAACACAACACATTGAAAGGTGACCTATGGAATTTGAGAAAATACTTTGCAAATCATATGGAAAATAAAAGGTTAATGTCTAGAATATACAAAAAGTCTTCTACAACTCAACAATCACCACAAAATGACATGTAAACTGACTTAAAAATGAACAAAACACTTGAATAGATATTTCTCCAGAGAATATATGCAATAGGCCAAAGTCACAGAAAAAATTCTCAACACTAATACTATTCACAAAAATGAAAGTCAAAACTCTCCAGGTTGACTTGGTTGCTTGTGAGGTTGGTGTGTAGTTAACTTTGCTCTGCAGGTAAGAGAATAAATCTTGCCCTGTGTAGTACCTTCCCTTTCTCCAAAAGCTTCTTCAACCAGAGTTAGCACCTCTCACATCTCAGTCAACTTGAATCTTTGCAAGAACCCAGGAGGTCTGTGCATCACTAGAAAATGCATGGGAATCTGGGTTCTCAGAGAATATATGGCCTCCAGCTACATCTGGGGGAAAGTACAGACTTTCTCCGGTGTAATTTAAGTATCAGTGTTTGGTTATGGAAAGACATAAGATTGGGAGTCAGACACACCCCTGTAATTCTGGTTCTTCAAAGACCTCCTGACTGCCTGGTTGACAAAGAAGTATTTTCTTGCAGCTGCATAGACTTCTTTCACGCAGCTGAAGTGTGTCTTTATGAGGCACCACTTCCCAGGACTTCCCAGAGACTGGGGTTTGTTCAGATTAACACATAGAGTCCAGGGGAAAGCCAGTGGTAAACTGACTAGTCAGGCCTGCGGGCCAAAAATGGGTCAAGTCTTTCGAATTTAGTGAGACCCAAATTAGTCAGTGAGTGAAATGGGTCAGTGAGCCAACAATGATAGAGCAAAATCCAATGAGTGATTTAGGGAAGAGGAAAAAGGACAGGCAGAAGTTGATTAAGGCAGCAGAATCAAGTGCTCTGTCCTTGACCATTAAAATCATTCTCTCTCCTCTGAGGGCAGGTAAGGACTTGTGCAAATGCAAAACAAGTGTTTTATAGCAAGTGGTGTTATGGACTTGCTGAAATTCTAGTCCTTGTAGGAAATAAGTGTTTGGTGGCTATAAGATAGAAATTTGGAAAAAACTTAAAATTCTTCTGTATGTGAAAATCATTATTAACAGACCTGTGCCTAAGAGAAATTACAGAAATAATATTTTATTATTGAAAAGAAACTGATCTGAGATAATGGTCTCGGTTCCTGAAGGAAGAGAAACCTGTCCCTCATGTCAAGAATTTAAAGGATTTCAAATCCAGGTTCCAGGCTCTGAAGTGATTTTGGATCATTCATTCATTCAATCATCATTTACTTCTTCCTAATTCATCAAAAGAAAATGAATGTTTGTTACATGTTGGTCCCTGAGTTTTTTTTCAGGCATAGAGTGGGGAGTGAAAAGGCAAAGTCCTTTCTTTATATCTGCATGGGGTAACTCTACCAAAAACAAGAAGCAAATAACTAAGTGATGTGAAATCCAGTGCCCAGAGGTGTGGATAGGCCATGTGAGGGGGAGACCTGTGCAGTGATTCTGATTATTACTGCAGGTAATTTCTTCTAGAGTAAAAATTCATTATTTCTCTTTTTTTGTCATTACAAAGGCCAAAAGGTATTCCTGTGAGATAAGCATGCCTAAGACAAAAGAATCTGCACCAACTTGTTGGTTTAAAAATCCAAAGACACCCTCATATGGTCTCTAAGGTAGGGGAATTAAATCTGAGGACACAGACCCATTTTGAAAGACTCTGATCAGCTGCTCATGGTCTATGTGACTCTGCTGTACTCTGAATGTATCTCTGGGTGCCTCTGTTTATTTCACAAGGAATATTTGACTGCTAAGTTGTGAGTGTGCAAACTGTACAACACCTTACCTTAACCAGGGACAGAAAAGCTGTTCATATACGGGCCATCTGTTATTAATTGACTCCAAGAGAGAATCCCCTAGGCTGATTTCTGGTGAATAAGGCGCTTCCAGGAGCACCTCTTTTTCTCAGTTTCTTTCTGGGGATGCTGACTTTCTTCTGAACCTTTCTAAGATCCTCAGGACGGTCATTTATACACAAGGACATTGCCTAACTGTGCTCTACACACACAGATTCAGGAGATGCAAAATTCCATTTTTGGCAAGATTTGGCTCTTAGGTCCGAGCCCTGACAGGTGACTAGCTCAGGATCTTTTTGTCTGGGGATTCCATTAAACTGTTTTTCACTCAGATTGTCCCAGGAGTTCAAACACAACTTGGGGCAAGCCGACAACTGCCCCTGAGTTCAAGATCCCTGGGACAAGGTTCTGGGGAGGAATTTCTAAGAATTTCAGGGGGCCTCTAAAACCATGCTTTGAACTAGTATGTCAAAGTCATTCTTAAGGTCAAGGTCATAGGCAGGTGCTCAGGGGGCTGAACTGAGATGGGACTCCCTCTGCAGTGTAACTTCCACCACAGTGATCCTTCTGTCTGCAGTGACTGTCCACAGGGATGCAAGTTGGAAAGGCAACTGATAACTTAGAAAATTTGTCTACACAAAATCAAACCTGAAAGAAAATATGGAGAGGAATGGAAGCAGAATTCAGGGGTGTCTCTCCTGTGTGTGAGGTAAAATTTGCCCCACTCAGCACCCAGTGGTAGGATAGCAATCACTCACCATATACATGAAGCCACCCAAATCCAGTGAATTTTTTTTCACTTTCAACGTAGACTTCTACGGTGTACATTACTGCATCAGTCATGGTGGCATTGTCTATCAGCAAGGATCCATCAGAGGTTATTCTCTCTCGACCACTGTATGCAGGACCTTTTATATCATCTCTTAAGTTTGCTATAAAAAATGCAATCATACGATTTTTGTCCCCGCTTTGGCCCCTGTACCATATGAAGGCTCTAACATCAGGGGGTATACTGCAGAGAGGTAGACGCGCAGCCTCTCCTTCAGGAGTAAATGTTGACACAACAGTGAGTTGAGCTGTGGTGGGCTGGCACCAGAAGTTGAAGAGTGAGACTAGGAAATAAGAGAAAAAAAAATCCATGTTTGTATGTATACATTGTGATGGAAAGAAGAGGCTCTGAATTCTGAGTAGGTCTCTGTTTCTCAGCCTTGGTCTACAGGTGAGCATGTGTCTCCCATTGTCAACTTCCACAGCATGGCCCCCATTATTTCAGCACCTCTGAAACTGTTACTTTTTTGTTTCAAGCAGTCTTCTCTAGGTGTTTTCTTGCTCATCCCCTCATTATGCTCAGACTCCTTCTTACAGTCAGGGGCCTTTTTTGGAAGATACTTCGCTGACCACCTTCTGTAAAGATCCTCTCTCTTCACTTCCTTTTTCCCATGGGTCTTGCACATACCTCACCTATCATCTAGATCTTTCCTTTTCCCTCTCTTCTCCTGAACATGTGCTCAAATAAAGCAGGGCCTTGTTGGATCTTTTACCTCCAGGGACTAGACAGGCTGCAAGTAGATGGAGTTGAATGAATGAGCAATCCCAGGGTTGTACCATTCAGGATATATTTGAGCATTTCTCAGGTTGGTGGTCAAGACAAGCCTTGCACCCCTGGCTAAGTTTTTATTTTTTCTAGTGTTTCCTGACATAAATCATTGTTATCTTTATCAGTTTAATTATTTGATACTGAATGATGAATAACAGGAAATAAAGAGCAATTGAGGTTTTCTTGCCTCTCACCATTCCAAATTATGAGATTTTTCTCTTGCTGACCCCCCTTTCTGATTCTACTCTGTTCCTTGACCTTCAGGTCCTAATGGAAGCCTTCCCTTTTTTCTCAGACCACTAGTCTCTTCAGAAGATCCCAGCCAGTCTCTGTCAGATCCTTAGTCTACCTCAAGGAATTGTCTCCCACTTACCAGCCACCAGGAGCTGTTGCCAGTAGACAAGTCTTGTATGGCTAGAGACAGAGAGGGATCCCATGGTATATGTTGTCTGCTCTGCGGCTCCCTCTTTGAGAAAAGCTGGAGGTTCTGTAAGGCTCTCAGGCACCTCTCTCCAGAATGGTGCAATCTGCTGTGGGTCCTACCTGTGTGCTGAGCTTTATTCTGGGGCATGTTTACTATTGTTGTCATGTGGGCTGGG
This sequence comes from Trachops cirrhosus, assembly GCA_028533065.1. Classification (NCBI taxonomy): domain Eukaryota; kingdom Metazoa; phylum Chordata; class Mammalia; order Chiroptera; family Phyllostomidae; genus Trachops; species Trachops cirrhosus. Next base: position 36,742,634 of record CM052550.1, read on the forward strand.
GGCTGGTTGTCTGCATGAGACACTCCCACTCCCTGTCCTCCTTCTACCTCGCCAGTCTCTACTTACCAGTACTGCTCCCCTGCATTTCGGTTCCCTGGGAACACCTGAGGTTTCTCAACACCACACATATGCGCACATGCATATAAACACCCACACCCACACATACACTCTCATGCTGTGTTTGGAAACCAATGGTCTCAGTTTTCAGGGTTTTGGACAGTCCCAAGAACTTTCTGTCAGCTGCACATAGGCCTTTCCCACAGTCTTCTCTCTATCATATTTGACTTTTCCCCTCAGAGCAGGTGGTCTGAAACGAAGTCAGAAGATCCTGTCACAAGGATATCATTGCTGCTGTGCATCAGATCACCTGTGAAACTTACTAAACATTACAATGCCCAGGTGAAACCTTAAAAATACAGCCTCTGCAGCTGTCCAGCTAATGTGGGTGTCCATTCAAAAAGAGATATCTTGATGTGAAGGTTGATCCACTTCTGTTCTCCTGTCTACAGGGAAAGTGTCCAGATTCTGTTAAATTACAGATTCTGAAGGGGTTGCAGTGGGCCAGAGACTGTGCATTTCACAAGTTCTCAGGTGAAGTAGATCTTCCTGCCCTGTAGGGTACACTTGCAATTGCAAGGCTAATGGGGGGCACATTTACCCCTGAGAGGAGGACCCACTTGTGCCAGCATTGACTTGAGCTGTGTCTTGGTCTGTGATCTCTCAGTGGACCACAGAGAGTCCTGGCTGTCCTCAAAATATGGGGATCATTTCTGTTTGTGATACAGAAACTCAGGTGGGAATCCAGTCTTTTTCATGTTCTCAAACTCTATGAGAAGCTTTCCTTTCCTCCCAGTAAGAAGGTCACAAAAATGAGTCTGGTAGTGATAAGGACCAAGCATGGTGATACTTGCATAGAGGACACTTCTTCTATCTCAGGTTTTCAGCAGACTGGATTTTGCTTCCAAGGACAAAGATTCAAAGACAGAAGTCTCAGTAGGACCTGCAGTTTTTGGGTGTGAAGGGGGACGTGTCCTGTTTCCCCAGGAAGAAAGAACTGTGGGGAAAGATCAGATGTCTGTGGGCTTCCTGGTCCTCCTAGGAGTTTGATGTCTCTCCATGTCTGTTTATTGGACCTGACCTTGTGGTTCTGACTGTGGGACAACCTCTGATTTCTGCTTGAGAGAGTTTCTTTTGGTCACCAGACTTGCCCATGGATGATGCCAGACATAGGGAAGAGAGCAGCACAGAAACCCCTGAGGGAGGAGGTGCTCTCAGGCCCTGTCAAAATAAGTAACTTTCAAACCTGAAAGCAATGCAATGAGTTTATCTGAGCAAAACTGACTTCATATGCCTGGGAGAAAGGACTCAAATCCTTTGAAGAAAGGCAGTTTTTCATCTTATTTTGTAAATTATAGTCAAAGCACAAAATGAAAACATTGCAAAGAATCCTTTAGGAGATGAGAGATAACATAGCATGGAAATCTCCAGAATTAGGAGAAAGGAAAAATGGAGAAACATACTTTTCACATCGATGGGTACAGCATTATTAATATTTACAAGACAGAGAGAAGGTGTGCAGAAGACCAGATAATATAATGGGTTCTGTGTTATCATACATTTGTTCCAGATTCTATGCATTCGAATGTTCCATGGAAAGGAAATCACTTTGATTTTTCAAAGTTATTTTATCTAAGATGGAAAATTAAAAAGGATCATGGCTGACTCAAGGTAAAGAATGAACTTTCCTAAAGAAAATACAGGCCTGGGATGTGGCCACTGGCCATCTCCTGTCCACATAGAAATTTCTGATCAGAATATCCTGTGAGATAATATGGTATTTGTCTCTCTCCACCTGGCTTATTTTACTTAGCATAGTGATCTCCAGTTCCATCCATACTGTCACAAAGGGAAGGAGATTCTTCTTTCTCTCTGCTGCATATAATTCCATTGTGTAAATGTACCAGAGTTTTTGATCCACTCATTTACTGGTGGGAACATAATCACCAAAAGAATAAGGCAAACAAAATATAACCAGAGACATTGAAATTAAGAACAATCTGACAATACTCAGAGGGGAGTGGGGAGGGGACAGTGGAGAGAAGGGTTTTCAGGAACTACTATAAAGGGCACATGGACAAAACCAAGGCAGAGGGTGGAAGCAAGAGATGGAGGCGGGGTTGACTTGGTTGGGAGAGGGAAGTGTTGGGGAGAAAATTTAGACAACTGCAATTGAACAACAATAAAGTATTTAAAAAAAAACCCGCAATATCCAGTGAGGATTGTCAGGCCTCCCATGTGGCTCCCAGAGCTTGTCAGGATTACTGCACAGCCTTTTTGTTAACAGTCTCTAGAAGTAGCAGGTGGGGCAGAGCAGTAAAGAGGGAGGGCCCAAGAGAAGCTTATTGAAGCAGAGGATGAAAATCAAGCTCCTTCTCCATCTTGTTAACCAATGCCAGGTTCCTGTGTCTAATTCCTGTGTGTTTCAATGTTGTTCCCTAGAGGGTAGAAGAACTTCAGCCAATGTCAGGGGCTTTCCAGGGACCCTGATAAGTGCAGGGTGAGCCCAGTGATAAGGCAGGCATTACTGAGAGTACTGAGTCCAGGGTCAGGAGAACTCTCCCACCAGGGGGAGGTGCTGTTTCAGACAGTGCTCTCTGTTTTCAAATGTTCAATGGAAGGGCCTGATGAAGGTTCTCCTAAGGCTTTTGGAGAGGGTAATGGCCTGGAGGGTTGAGCACAAAAATGTCCTGTTGGTACTCCATCACCTTATTGAGATGTTGCATATGAGTCATTTCTGTGTCTCTACCTTCTCACACGCCCTAGGTATTGGAGCATCTTTATGTGAACACTCAACCAGTGCCCTGTGTGTTGTTTTATTAGGAGAGGAGAGGTTTTGGTAGAACCCTCAGCCCCTCTGAGGTGGAAGGAACCAAAGATTCTGGGTTCTCTGGTCCCATTCTTCACAGGAAGTTTCCCTTGTTCCCCAAGACATCATGACCTGGACAGATGTCTTCAGAAACAACAGGCATGTGCCCCACAGTTGGGAGTTTTGGGAATGAAAAGTCTTCCCTGATTCTCATAAGGTCAGGGTGTGCTCTTTCCTCCCCTGACAGTAACTCTTTCAGGAGTAGAGGATCCTGTGTTTCTGTCAGGTCAGGTGTCTGTGAGCAGAGGAAAAACACAGGCCCTGGGTGATGAGATATAACTCACAAGGTGGGCCTGTGGAGGGCTGTGATTTTGGAGGAATGATATGTGTTCCAACCTGTCATTGTTAGGAGGATCCTTTCATTCTTCCTGAATGTACAAGAAGTAAAAACCCAAGTCTAGGATGTCCCTAAGGAGGTGGTGGCCTCCTCTCTTGCTGACACCAGTGTCTTTGTGTCTACAGGAAATGTAATCTCACTGCAAGTGTCACACAAAGTGACAGGCTTCCACTGTACAGTTTCCCTTATTGATTTAATGAGTGTTTACAGAGCACCTGTCATGTATCAGGCTCTTGCCTGAGCCCTGGAAACTCTAAAGAGAAGACATGTGTGGGCCCTGTGCTCATTAACTTTACCTTTTAACAGCTACAGGCTCTCAGATAAATCATGGCTCTAAGGAATTAACATAAAGAAGTTAGTGGTCATAAAGGAAAATGTCTGGATCATTTACAATACATACTTGAATCTCAGCTGGTCTGGGGATCGCAGAGAGCACTCCTGAAGAAAGACACTTGGCTGACACCTAAAGAATTAGTGGCCATTTTCTACTTGAAAAACAGAGAGTATTAAAAAATTACATGCACAGGACTAATCTTTGATGGGCTGACCCTAGGCTGGTTGGAGGAGTGGACACAGTCCACGTGGGGAGCTTGAGGAGTTAGGAAGATTGTGTAATGATTGATGCAGATGAGGTTGGTCCCTGCTGTTCTGTGGGTGCTGGTGATGTGGGGGAGATCAGTCATGCCCAGAAAGGCTCCAGCCTGCAGAATAATTCTGCTGGCCCCTCTTGACACCCAGAAAAAATAGGCAAGAAAATATCATGTTACTGTTAGATATTTCTTTTTTTGGTTTTTTACTTTCCATTCAACTTACACTTTAGGCAATATTTAATTTTGTATGGATAATTTAATATATTTATTGAATTGTAGTTGATTATCATAAGCTTCACTTATTAACAGTATGCAATTTATAAAGTATTTTCAAATGCATGCACCTCAGATTTTGTACAATGAAAATAAAGACCATGTGCCTTACTATTAGAGTCTTCTCATGTCCTCTTGTAATATCCTTTTTCTTCACCTCTGCACCACCTTTTATAGTGTTAATGAACCTCTCAAAGGCTGTTTTCCTATTATAAGTTATTTTGCATCTACTAGTATTTTCAAATTTTTATCATAATGTATACAAATTTAGGCTGAGGTTTTCTTCTTGGTGCAACACAACTATTTTGATATAGTTCCTTCTTTTTATTCTCTAATTATCTCTCATTGCTGGGATGCATTATCTTTATCTATTCACCCATTTATGGACATTTGTGTTGTCTCCGATTTGAGACTATTAAATTAAACCTGCCATGAACATGAATGTAGAACAACCTTTAACACACAGAGTAGTGTTTTTAAAACCATAACAAGCTAGAGGAATGGAAAGTAGGGAGTTGCCACAAGGAGTGTGGTCTCAATGTCCCACAGCCACAGCCCCACCCAGAACTACAGAAACACCTGCCACATAAAACTTTGTCTGCCACAGCCCACCATCAGTCAACACAGTAGAAGAAATAATGACTCCATCTCCCTTCCAGCTTCCAAATGACATAGAAGTGCACCTCAGATGCTGAATTTCATTCACACCTGGATTGTCAATCCCTAGGATTAGGGGAAAGGTTCTGTTTAAACTTTCAATCCCTCTAATATAAAATAAAACCTGAAAGTATTGAGCATATTCTAAATGGCGCTGCTGTGAAAGACAAATACCATATGATGTCACCTATAAGTGGATCCCAATCAACAAAACAAACAAGAAAAATATAATCAGAGATATGGAAATTAAGAACAAAATGACAGTAGCCAGAGGGGAGGTGGGAGGGGATAATATTAGGAGGGAAAGCGGGGAAGGGTTTTCAAGAACATATATAAAGGGCCCATGGAAAAAAATCAAAGCAGGTTGGGATCAAGGGTGGTAACTGTGGATGACTGGGGTGGTGGGGGAACAAAGACAATTATACTTGAAAAAAATTGTTTAAATAAAAGAATAGTTAAGTATACATGCCTAGTGCCAATAGAAAACACTCAGAATGGCTGAGCCTACTTGTAGGTTGTGCAGTTCTGGGATCGACCCCACCCAAGAAGCCTGGAGTCTCTCATGTGTTATCATAGAAAAATGCTTGATCTTCTTTCTTGGGTTTTAGAAAGAGCGTGGAAAATGTTTGAACTTTTCTAAGTGATGAGGGTGATAAGAGTGTCTTTTGTTGTGATGAGGCAACTCTTGAGAGGCCCCTGGATAGTTGCAGAGTGAGGGCAGGTCACCAGAAAAACCAAGTTCTAACAAAAAGCTTGGAGTTTTCCACCTTCAAAGGAAGAGATGTTTCAACCTGAAGAGTATTTTTGTGAGTCTACTTGAACCAAACATGATGATGATTGTGGGGAAGAAAAATCTCAATGGATTGAGAAAATGTTCTGAAGAATGGCACCATTGGTGCAGACCCCGTCTCTTGGGGTCCGATTCATTATGGATGAAATGAAACATTCACACGGATTACCGAAAATGGTGGAGGAAAAGGGATGGCATGGCTTTTCTATGAAGGGGAGCAAAAGCTGCAGTCTCCCTTGTCACAGGCCTCTATTGGGTTTCTCCACCCATTACAGGATGGTCCTCTTTTACTATGCACAGGTTTGCTTTAGGTGGTTACCTTTTACAGAAAACAAAGGAGCCAATGCTGCTAATCACATCACAGAAGAGGGATATTTGCAAATGAAAAGGCCAAAGTAGTTGGACCAGTTACACTTATCCTTGGAAGGTTTAGCATGGATTTTAGGAAGTTACTTTGCAGTAAATGTCCTGAATTCAGGGTGAGGGAGTTTTAGCAAAAAGCAAGACTCATAGCAGACTAGGTACATTGCAGGCCTGATTCCCCACAGGAGAACCTATTCGTGGGTGTAGGTCCTGTGCATCTCCAAGTGGGAGCTGGGCCCACGCCACACAGAATAGTCTACTACACACCATATATTGTATAGTGCTGTTACATCCAGAGGCCTATGGGGTTATGTGATGTTTACTGACAACAGATTAGGGAGGTGAATGAAGAAAGCAAATGCAGAAATCTCTGTGACTGGGTAAAAAAATAGAACAAATAGACACATATATTTGTTAACTTGGTTGGTATAGGAAAGTCAGCATTAAGAATTAACACAACAACAGCCCTGGCTGGTATAGCTCAGTGGATTAAGCTCTGGACTAGGAAACAAAGGGTTACCAGTTCAATTCCCAGTCAGGTCATATGCCTGGGTGCTGGGCCTGGTCCCCAGTGAGAGGCAACCACACATTGATGTTTCTCTCCCTTTCTTTCTCCTTCCTTTCCCTTCTCTCTAAAGACAAATAAATAAAATCTTAAGGAAATAATTAACTCAATAAAAATAGTAATGAGAACAGAACATATGCTTTCCCTGGTCTCTGCTTTGGTGCAGGGAAGGGTCTGAGAAAAATAAAATTACCCTCACACTTTAAAGATAAGTTATGTTAGAGAAAAAGACAATAAACACCCTCAGTTAAGGTAAAGATTGACCTTTGTCAGGAAAGGTACCAGTCCAGGACATGACTACCCACCATGACGCACTTTGGGTTATGAGTTTTAATTTCAGACCATCCTCTGTGGTTACTTAAGTTTATGTGTTTTACATCCCACCATGCAGGCCTTCCCTGGGCTTGTCAGGTTTTGTGTGTGGCCCCTTTTTTGTCCACACTGCTTTGTTATGAATCAGCAGAAACAATGCTTTGGTGACTGATGTTTCGGTTAGAAAATATTGTCTCCAGTGCTAGGAAGGGAATCTTAGGAAGCCTTAGTGGCAATGTTTGTCTTGCTGAATGATAAACCATTGGTGATGCAGCAAGACCTTAATCTTGGATGGAAGTCAAAGCTTCTGAAAAGAGACAAGCAGGTAAATGGAAGGTAGTTGACTCACAGGCCTTTATTAGAAAAACACTCTGGATCATTTTGAACCTCTAAGCTATCATGGCCTAAGTGTTGCTGTCTCATTGCTCTGTGTTTTGCATCCTGAACTACCTTTACTTACAGTTTGAGGGCGCACTATGCATCAAACCACGTTTAACAGTCTGACTGTGAGATGGTGTTGCAGACCACTGGCCCACAGTAATCTCAAATGTTGTAGATGCTCGCAAGTCATGACAAAAACATACACACGGACTACTGAGTCCTGTGGAGGAATAGGATGGCATGGCTACCCTTTCAAGGGGAGGGTGCCTCTGAGTGGCCTGGCCACTCTCTCAAAGGAGAGCATCCTGAGCCGCTGCCTCAATACTCCTTTTATTAGGTAGTATTGGGTAACTGAATGGATACAGAATGTGGATTCATTCTCTAGCAGAGAAGATCAAAACAGGTAGATAATTTACATAGGATTCAAAAGTCTCATGTTGGGTTTTGGGGCTGGTATCACCTAACAGATACAGGATTAGTCTCATTTCCTGCCAGAGCCTACACATCCAAGAGCATCCTAGCAAGCAGGTCTCACAGGATTTTACATATCTTATGCCCCAGGTCTAATTTACCCCAGGTGTCCGTGGACTCTAGTCTGAGCCTCATGGCCCCTGCTATTTCCACAGACCCTGATTTGGGCGGTGGAGACAAAGGCAGCCAGGAGACGCGGATTTCTCACATCTAGAACAAGGACTCAGGTTATTGTCAAAGCCGAGGGGGCAGGGGTGATGTGGATCACTCCGTCACTTCCACATCCCCCCAGCTGAGTCTCTTCCCTGATGGCTTATTCTCATGTGATCGTGTCTGTCTTAGGTCCATTCTTTTCAGAGAATGGTTGCCCGTCATTGACTATCCAATCAAACCAAAGGGAGCCACAGAGCAAGCAGTGCCCATGTTCAGGGAAATAAGTTTTGTCTCCTTAGGCCTCCTGGTTCTCAGAGGTTTCTCACTCAGTCTTAGCCACAGGGGGTTACGGCTCCTGAAACCAGGGAGGGTGGACACCACAAGATGGAATCTTATTTACTATGACCCACCTATTATTAACTATTAAGTGTTCATTTTTAATCTGATGTCTGCTAGTGGTACACTTGGAAGCTGTCATGGTAAGGTTTATTTGGGGCCAGGCTGTGAGAACACAATGTAAATTGCAATTACAGTCTGAAAGTTTCACAGGTGAGAACAGTCAGAGTTTCATAAGTACCTTTCCTCTGCTTCAGGATCAGATATGGAGGGTTGTGTTTTATAGCCACTTCAGCTCTCATTTGAATTAATATAGTTAGTAGTCCTTGCTGCATTAGGGTGTAAGGACATTCACATAGTTTTGTTCTAGCATTTATTTATAAAACTCTTCTCAATATTTTTATTCCAGTAACCTTCTGTCAATTTCCTTGATCTTAGTTTGTCTCTTTTTCCTCACTCAAAAATAAAAAAAATATATTAGAAGAAACTACATAATTTGTTCCTCTTGAAATACACATGTCACTTCTTTTTGCAGTCACATTTCTTCTCAATTTCAAAGTGTTACCAAAAATGGGGCCTGGTCCAGGGCAGGTTTGCCTAAAGGTAGCCAGTGGTGCATGGATTCTTGGCCTTGTGCAGGAAGAATTCCGCAACATAAGCCCAGGTAATTTTGAGGATATGTTTGTTAAGCTGGCAGACAGTGAAACAAGGTTAAGCCTAAATTGAACATATTAGCAGAAGAGACTGGGTGGGGCTACTATGGCTCTTACAACACTATGGGAAAGATGTGAGTCCAGGAGAGGCTTCTCTCACCTTACTGCAGAATCACAGAAAAGGGAATTTGTGGAAAAGGTTTTGGGGTGTTTGCCTAGGGGGAGTTGCCTCTGTCTATTGCTGCCCCGTTTGCAAGTCTTGTTTGGTACCTCTCAGAGATTTGAAAAGTAAAATTTACTTAAAAAAATCAGTTAATGTGGTTCTGAAAAAGTGCACACTGGATTATTTTTCTTTTTTTTAACATTTTATTTTTATTTTTAGACAGAGGAGAAGGGAGAGAGAAAGAGAGGGAGAGAAACATCAATGTGTGGTTGCTTCTTGCACACCCCCTGACCAGGGGCCTGGCCTGCAACCCAGGCATGTGCACTGACTGGGAATCGAACTGGCAACCCTTTGGTTTGCAGGCCCATGCTCAATGTACTGAGCTACACCAGCCAGGGCTGGATTCTTTTTCTTGAAGAGTTTTATTCCTTTCCAAAGGTAAAAATTTTAGACGAGGTCTCATGGAGAATCTCAATATAATATTCATAAACTTTTTCAGATGTTCCCTTGCAGGGCTGTGATCTCCACTAATTGGACAGTACCAGGGCAGAAGGTCTAAATTACATGACTAGCTATATGCCAGATGTGGAAAGGCCACCCTGAATACAAGGTCTAGTGATGCAGACTCCGGCTCATGGGGTCCGCCACACTGCGGATGAGGCACGAGAAATTCACACAGACTACCGAGTCCTGTGAAGGAAAAGGGACAGCATACCTCCTCTCTCAAGAGGAGAAAAAGCCTCCGCCCTTGCCTAGACTGGCCTTTATTTCTTTTCGGGGCACATTACATGATGGTCTTCATTTACTATGCACAGGTTGACTTTGGGTAGTTGCTTGTTCTAGTTGCTCCCTTAGTATGTTTTTTTTGTTTGTTTTTAGCTTTTTAGGTTAGTTAGATTTTGTTTTTAGTTGTTGATATTTGTGTTGTCATTTTTTAGGTTCAGTTGTTGATAGAGTTTGTTGTCATTCTACTGTTCATAGTTTTTATCTTCTTTTTTTTTCAAAGAGAAGTCCCTTTAACATTTCATATGATAAGGCTTCATGATGGTGAACTTTTTTAACTTGACCTTACCAGGGAAGTACTTTATCTGCCCTTCCATTCTAAATGATAGCTTTGATGGAGAAAGGAATCTTGGATCTAATTCCTTGCTTCTCATGGCTTTGAATACATCTTTGCTGCCCCTTCTTGCCTTCAGAGAAATCAGCTTCCAGTCTTATGGAAACTCCTTTGTAGGTAACTGTCTCCTTTTCCCTTGCTGCTTTTAAGATTCTCTCCTTTTTAATCTTGGGTAAGATAATTATGATGTGCCTTGGTGTGTGCTTCCTTGGGTCCAATTTCTTTGGGACTCTTGGAGCTTCCTGGACTTCCTGGAAATCTATTTCTTCTTCCAGACTGGGGAAGCTCTCCTCCATTATTTGTTAAACTAAGTTTTCAATTTCTTGCTCTTCCTCTTTGCCTTCTGGCACTCATATAATTCATTGGCTGGAGTGTTTAAAGATGTATTGGAGGTTCCTAAGCAGGTGAGTGTGTGTCACCCAAGGTAGACCGCATGGCCCCCAATACTTCAGCACCTCTGAAGCTGTTATTTTTCTGTTTCAAATACTCTTCTCCAGGTGTCAATCTTGGTCACCACCTCACTGTGCTTAGACCAATGCTGATACTAAGGGGCAGCTATGAAAGACATATTTGCTGACCACCTTATATAAAGATTCTCTGCCTTCACTTTCTGACCTGTCCTGCTCTGCTTTTCTCATGGCACCTCTGGGTACCTGAACTCACATCTATAACTTTCCTCATCCCTCTCTCCTCCATAGAACATGGGCTTTCTGAGAGCAGGGCTTGTCTGATCTTGTACCTCCAGTGACTGCAAGAGCTTGAAAATTGATGGGGATGAATGAATGAGTGCTATACCTCCTGGGGTTTATTTGCGTATTTCTAGGGTTTGTGGTAATGACAATGTTTAGCATCCTTGGATAATTTTTTCTGGTGTTTTCTGACATAAATCATTGTTATTATTACCAGTTTTCATAATTCAATACTCAGTGATGAATAACAGGAAGTGAACAGCAATCCACATATACCTGCCTCCTACCACATCCAGATTATGAAATTTTCCTCTTGCTGAGCTCCCTTCCCAATACTACTCTGCTCCTTGTCCTTCACCTTCAGGTCCAAACAGAAGCTTTCCCTCCTTTCTCAGAGCACTGGTCTCTTCAACAGACTCCAGCAAATCTCTGTGCTAGATCCTTAGTCTACCCCAAGGAATTGTCTCCTACTCACCAACCAGCAGGAGCCCTTGCCAGTGGACAAGTCCTCTGTGGGTAGAGACTGACAGGGATCCCATGGTATATGTTGTCTGCTCTGTGGCATCCTACTTGAGAGAAGTGTGAGGGTCTATGATGCTCACAGACTCCTTTGTCCAAAATGGTACAATCTGCTCTGTGTCCTACCTGAGCACTGAGATTTATTCTGGGACAAAGTTACCAACCTGGACATGTGGGCTAGAGGCAGGGCATATGCATATTACCATCCCACTCACTGCTCTAGTTTTTGACACCTTTAGCCCTTCTGACAAGTACTGGCCTCCTATAATTTGGTTCCTTGGGAACTCCTGAGGCCTCTCAACACCACACAAACACATATCCAAACACATGCACACATGCTCTCCAAGATGCACAAAAATGGTTCAGGGCTGACTTAAGTTAAATACTGACAATTCTTAAGGAAAATACAGGCATGGGATGTGACAAACTACCAAGGTAGAAATTTGTCATTGGAATATTTTGTGAGTATTGTAAGGCCTGCCATGTGGCCCCTTGAGCTTGTCAGGGTTACTGAATAGCCCCTTTCTGTTAACAGTCTCTGGAAGTAGCAGGTGAGACACAGAAGTCAAGAGGGATTACCCGAGAAAAGCCTGTTGAAGCAGGGGATGAAAAGCAGACTACTTCTGCATCTTAGCCAAAGTCAAGCTCCTGCTCTTTTCCAGTGTGTCTCAATGTTGTGCCCTAGATGATGGAAGCAGACCTGCAGCCAGTGTCAGATGGTCAGATGATGTACAGTGTTCTGACCAGCACATGGTGAGCCTAGTGAAAAGACAGGCATTGCCCCAAATATTATGAGTCCAGTGTCAGGATGACTGTCCCACCAGGGACATGTGATGAGCAATACAGAGCTTTCTGTACTCAAGTATCCAAAAGAAGGGCCTGGTGAATGTTCTCCTGAGGCTTTTGGAAAATGGTGCTGGCCTGGTGGGTCAATCCCAAAATATGTCCTGTGTCTCCACCATCACTACATTGAAATATTGCATATCAGCCATTTCTGAGTCTATGTCTGCCCACAGGGTGCAGGAATAGGAGCATCTCAAGGTGAATACTCAATTAGAACCCCAGTGTGTTCTTTTATTAGGAGAAGAGAGGGTTTTTTTAGGACCCTCAGCACCTCTGAGATGGAAGCAACTACAGTTTCTGGGTTCTCTGCACCATTCAGGACAGGAAGGTTTCCTTGTTCCCCAGGATATCATGGAGTGGAGACATGTCCTCAGAGCCAACAGGCAAGTGTCCCACAGACTAACAATTTCAGAAATGAAAAGTCTTCCCTCATGCTTACAAGGTCAGGGTGTATTCTTTCTTCCCCTGGCAGGAAATCTTCCAGGGGTTAAGGATCCAGTGTTTCTGTCAGTCACCTATATGTGAGAACAGGAAAAACACAGGCCTGGGGTGATGAAAAATAACTCACAGGTGGCACTGAGGAAGGCTGTGACTTTGGAGGAATAAGTGTAGTCCAACCCCTCACTGTTAGGAAGTTCCTCTCATTCCTCCTGACTAAATGAGAAATAAAAGGCTGACCCTAGGATGTCCCCAAGCAGGCCCCATCCTCCTGTCATGCTGACAGGAGTGCCTTTGTGTCTATAAGAATATAATTTGACGGCAAGTGTCACAGAGAGTGACAGGCTTCCACTGGGCAGTTTCCCTTATTGATTTAACAAGTATTTACAGAGCATCTGCCATGTGTCAGGCTCCTGACTGGGCCCTGGAAACTCCAAACACAGTAAGACAAGTGTGGGCCCTGTGCTCATTGACTTTAGCTTGTAACACTGACAGGCTGTCAGGTAAATCACAGCTCTAGGAACTGAATTATAATCCAGTGAAGGAGACTTGGAAGAAAACTTCTGGTCCCTCCAGAGTATGTAATTGAGTCTCCGCTGGTCTGGGGAACATGGAGAGCACTTCTGAGAAAGTATCCACTTGGCTGAAACCTGGAAAGTTAGTGGACATTTACTCCATAAATAACAGAAGTTGTTTTGAAAAAAAATCTTCCTCAGAAGATTGAGCTTTGTAGGGGTGATGCATGCCTAGATGGAAGAGTAGAAAGAGTCCATTGCAGAAGCTTGAAGAGTTAGAAAGACTGTGGAATGGGTGATGCTATTGGGGTTGGTCCCCTGGTGCACTATGGGTTCTGCTGAGGTGGAGTCAGTGGTGCCCCAGAAAGGTTCCTTCTGCAGAGTAATTCTGCCACCCCCTGCGGACAAGTAGAAACATGGGGAAGAAAACGTCATGTTACAGTTGGGTATCTTTTTTTTTTTTTTAGTTTTGGACTTTGTATTGAACTTACACTTTAGGCAATATTTCATAGATCTATATATAATTGTAATATAGTCATTGAATTATGCTTGAATATAATGAGCTTAAGATATTGAAAGTATGCAATTTATGAAGCATTTTCAGATGCATGCACCAGAGAAGTTGTACAATGAAAATAAAGACCATGTCCCTTACTATTAAAGTGTTCTCATGCCCTCTTCTAATCTCCCATTTCTTCACCTCTCCACCTCCTTTTTTGTGTTAAGGGAACTCTCCTCAGTTCTTTTCATTATAAATTCATTGGCACTTACTGGAATTTTCAAAATTTTTATCATAGATTATTTAATATGAGGCCAAATTTGGCTATTTTGACATAGTTCTCTCTTTTTATTCTCTATTTATGCCTCATTCCAGGGATGCATTAATATTGATTATCTATTCACCCTTCATGGACACTTGTGTTGTTTCCAGTTTGGGACTCTTACAAGTAACCCTGTCATGAACTGGAGTGCAGAAAAGTCTTTAACAGAAAGATTCAGTGATTGTAAAACCACTGAACAGCTATAGAAATAGAAGATAGAAAGTTACCCCTGGTAGCCTGGTCTCAAGGTCGCACTGCAAGAGCCACAGTCAGAAGTTAAAAAACATGTACTTCTTTACATACAGCTGTGTTTGCCACACCCTGCCCATGAGTTACCACAGTAGCAAAAACAATAACCTCATCTTTCTCCCAGTTCTAAATTATGAACCAGTGCACCTCAGAAACTACATTTAATTCACATCTGGATTCTCAGTCTCTAGGAGTAGGGGACATGTAGTGTTTAATTTTTCAATCTCTCTGATATAAGGAGAATCTCTCTGATATAAACCCCCCCCCAAAAAAGAAGCATATGTGTCAATTGCCCACTGATAATGCAGAGTCCACCTGCAGGCTGTGTGACTCTGGGTGAGTGACCCAACCACTAGAAGCATCAATTCTCTCATGTGATGTCAGAAACATATGTTTGGTCTTCTCTCTTGGATTTTAGTAAAGAGCAGCTAACTCTTTGGGAATGCTAAGGGATGAGGGTGAGAAGAGTGTCTTTTGTTGTGATGATGCAACTCTTGGCAGGCCTCTGGGACTTTGCAGAGTGAGGGCAGGTCACCAGAAAGACCAAGTTCTGGTCAGAAGCTTGGAATTTTCAGCTGTCAATGTAAGAAATGTTTCAACCTGACAGGAATTTTTATGAGTCTACTTGGGCCAAACATGACAATAATGTGGGAAGCAAAACCACAATGTACTGAGAGAATGTTCTGAAACAGGGTAGTGTCACCCTTTATTTTATACAGTACAGGGAAATCAGGATGCCTAAGGGGTTACTTGAAATTCATGCGTTATCCATTAAGGAGTTGGAGGATGCAAAGTGCAGAAATCTCCAAGACTGGATAAAAATAAAACAAATGGACACAATTGTTATGCTGGTTGGTACAGGACAGATAGCAGTTAACAACAAACACAATAATCATAGTAATGAGAGGGTATGTGGTTTCTCCTATGGGGCAATAAGGGGTCAGGAATAAGAAACACTACCCTGACATTTTAAAGATATATTATGTTAATGGAAAAAAGTTTAAAAAAACACCTTATTTAACATAAAGAATGACTTTTGCCAGTAAAGATATGGGCCTTGGACATGACTACTCACCATGACACACTTTTGGTTAAAATTTTAATTTCAGACCATCCTATGTGGTTACTTCAGGTCCCTGAGTTTGTAAGCCCCACCACACAGACTCCTCTGAGCTCATCAGATTTATCATGTGGTCCCAATTTTGTCCACACTGCCCCTTTGGTTATAAATCAATGTAAAAAATGCATTGATAACAAATCTTTTTGTTAAATAATATTGTCTCAAGTGGTAGGAAGGAATTCTTAGAAAGTCTTAGCCTTTGACTTCCTGAACAATAAACCAATTGTGATGTAGCAAGAGCTTCACCTTGGATGGAAGTCAAGGCTGAACATTGTCAAAAGAGAAAAGCAGGTAAATGGGAGCAGTCAGTCCCATGGGCCTTTATTAGATAAACACTCTGGATCATTTTGAACCTAGAAACTTTCATGATCTAAATTGAGCTGTCTTCACTTCTCCGTATTTTGCATCCTGTATCACATTGACTTATTATCTGAGGGCAAGCTCTACACCAATCCAATTTTACCCATCTGACCATGAGATGGGGTCATATTTCCTATGCCCATCTATTATTAATTATTCCTTATTAATCTTATTTTTGCTAGGTGTACACTAGGAGGCTGCGACCTTAAAGTTTATTTGGGGACCAGGCTTTAAGAACACAATGGGGAAAGGGGAGGGAATTTCAGGGGAGAAGGGAAGGGTTTACAGGAACAAATATAGAGGGCATATGGACAAAACTGGGGGGGTGGAAATGGGAGGGTGGAGGGGAGGGGTAGGTGGGTGGGCTGGAATGGGAATAAAGGATAGAAACTGTACTGAATAATCTAAAATAAAAAAATAACAAAAAAAATTTTAAAAAAAGGGGGGAGCACAATGGTGTGAAGTACAGTTAGCATCTGAAAGTTCCACAGGTGAGAACAGTAAGAGTTTCATAGGTACATTACCTCTGCTTCAGCAGGAGGCATGGAGGGCAATATTTTATAGCCACTTCAGCTTCCATTTGAATAATATAGTTAACAGTCCCTATTGAGTTAGGGTATCAGGATATTCTTATAATTAGGTTCTATCATTTATTCATAAAATTCCTTTCTCAATATTTTTATTCCAGTAACCTTCTACAACTTTCTTTGATGTTAGTTATATTCTTTTCACTCAGAAATAACCCACTTAGTAGGAGAAATTACTTACTTTAAAAATAATTTCATAAATTTATTTTTAGAGAGAGGAGAAGAGAGAGAGGAAGAGAGGGAGGGAATCATCAATCTGTGCTTGACTCTCACATTCCCCTACAGGGCATGCGACCTAACTGGGAATCAAACAGGCAACCCTTTGGTTTGTTGGCTCTGCTCAGTCTACTGAGCCACACCAGCCAGAGATAAACACCTCACTTTTAAACTCTCACACACACATCACTTTTCCTTCTTTCGCAATAACATTTCTTCTAAATTTCAAGAGGTTTCCAGAATGAGGTCCCTGCTCAGGTCAGGATGGCCTAAGGTAAATCATTAATGCATGAATTCTTGACTTTGTGCAGGTAGAATTTCACAAAACAAGCCCAGGTGATTTTGAGGGTATATTTATTTAAGCAGGGGGTGATGACACAAGGATGGACTGAGAATAAAAAGAGTATCAGAAGAGAGACTAGGTGGGGCTGCTTTGGTTCTTTTAAACCACTATTGGAAGCATGTGAGACTTGTAGAATCATTGTAGAATCAGAGAAAAGGGGCCTTTTGGAAATATTTAGAGGGTTTGCTTGGGATTAGCTGCTTCCATGCTCCCTTACTGCGAGTCTCCTGTGAACCCCTTAGAAATGACAAGAAAGGAAATTTAGTCTCCCCTAAAAAAAGAAAAACAATTCACTAGGAAAGTGCCTCACAAAGTTTGCATGCTGCACTGGCTGATTAGCTTAGTGAACTGAGCCTTGGCCTATGAACTGAAAAGTCACTGGTTCAATTCTCAGTGACAGCACATGCCTGGGTTGCAGGCAAGGTCCCCTGTTGGGGGCATGCAAGAGGCAACTTATTGATCCTATTGCTCACACACTGATGTTTCCTGTCTCTCTCATTCTATCTCCATCCACTCTCTAAAATATGAATAAATAAAATGTTTTAAAAATATAAACAAGAGTGAACACAGTTTTATTTGTGTTGAGGAGTTTTATTGCTTTCAGGTGAAAATTTTAGGCAAGGACTCCGGAAAGATCTCAAGATAATATTCATCAGTGTTCTCAGGTGTGTCCTTTCAGGGTGTGTTCTCCACTAATTGCTCAGTACCAGGCCAGAAGGTCTAAACTGCATGAGCAGCTATATGCCAGAAGAGGAAAGGCCACCCTGAACGCAAGGTCCAGCACATTTCATTTATTGCAAGGAACCTGGGTCTTTTCACCTGGGTAAACTTTTGTATCCAGCTATAAATTGCTCAACCACTATGTTCAGTCACCTTTCTCAATTTCCCCATTTCACTTGCAAAGGAGTATTTCTAGCTTCTTGCTAACCTGCGTCAAAAGAAATACTGTAAAGAAGAATTTTTGGTAAAATCAGAGTTATTATATACACCTTAGAAATTATTAACAGTTGTGTTATATGCGCACTGTTTTGGAAAAGCCCAAAGAATAACTATAAGTATTAGTATGACTAATTTTAGCAGGCAGGTAAAGACCATCAAGCTTACAACTGTCAACATCAGTTTGTAGTTATAAAGCATTTGTCATTGTCTTGGGATAGCTGTTTATCTCTGACACTAGCAACTTCTCATCCTTAAAATATGTTTGATTGTGATGAGTAGAGGCAAGCATCAGAGACAGGGACAGGTGTACATTGGCTGTTGGGCTCCTGATAAGATTTTTTCCAACAATGATGACCAGTGTCTTTAATTGATGTCTCCTCCTTTAGAAACAACGGGGTATTGTCTTTGACATCATCATCATTGCCTAGCAGTGCACCTGTGAAATGGATATCACTAATATATATCATTCATTATAAGTTGATTAATAAGTTTTGATAATAATGCAGAATTTCTCATTTTAGTGAGGTTGATCTATATGTCCCTCTGTTTAGATGTATAGGGTGACCAGTAACTATTGAATGAGGATAAAAGCTATGTGCTTACCAAAAGGATTAAATTGTAGGTTAAAAGACTTTTTGGCTAAAAGGGCTAAAAGATTCTAAAATTTTATTTAGATAAGTTTTAATTGCACATTTTGTATGTTTCACCCATCCAGAAAATTATGCTGATGGGCACAATGAGAATATTATAAATAAACCATATATTAGAAATGCATTGCATTGTTTGCTCATATAAATGAGTCATTGTAACTCAGGGAGAATTCCCCAATTGGTGTTAATTTTGCCCAATAATAATTTAACTTTGTTGAGGCTGTTTCTCTCAACTCATTTGGAGAATATATACAATTTAAAGCTAATACATATTTGTATTCTTGAGATGGTAGCATTTATATAAAATTCAATTGTCATATTTCAAGTGGGTCTGGGGAAAGTGGGAAATTTATATGGGCCTAGTGGAATGATTTTCCAATGTCATATTTGGACAAGTAGAAAATCTACTGCAGCTTTTATGAGCCACAGTGAGAGATTTCCAGTAGTATTTTTACTTCATGAGATCATGTTTTTGAAAATCCAATGTGCTAGTTCCTATATATGTTAAACTATCAATAATTGACTCCCTATAAAAAAGATTGGTTCCCATTTGACTTTGTTTATTCTTCTTTTCTTCAAAGCCCCCCTTTTTGTTTTCCGGACAATTTTCCCTTTGTGCAGTGGTCCACTAAATCTGTAAAAGAGGGTCTTTATTTGATTTAATAAGAAGTACAAGCATTCTCAGGTGAAAATAATTTGGCTGTCTAATACTGCCTAGGTAGCTACAGCATCAGCTAAGTGAATTTCTTTTGCTTTCATAGTAGCAGCTTTAGAAGTCTTGAATTTTTTTCCTGCAGTAATTTTCTTTTAAAAATTATTTTAGTTTTTGTCTAATTACAGTTGTCTCCATTTACCCCCACCACTCCTCCTCACCAAAACAATCCCCACTGCCCTCCCTTGCTTCCATCTCCCCCACCTTGGTTTTGTCCATGTATCCTTTATAGTTGTTCCTGAAAACCCTTCCCCACTATCCCCCATTATCCTCTCTGATCTCCCCTCTTGTTATTGTCAGATTGTTCTATATTTCACTGTCTCTGGTTATATTTTGCTTGCTTGTTTGTTTTGTTGATAAGGTTCCAGTTTAAGGTGAGATCATATGGTATTTGTCCCTCATCTCCTGGCTTATTTCACTTAGCATAAAGCTCTCTATTTCTGATAATTTCCAAACATTTCAATATCAATATCAGTATAACATCTAGTAATTCTGCTACCTGTCTGTTGTATTTAATGTTCTTGCCTGAGCAAGTTCAGATGGCTTGCTGCTTCCACAATATTCTAGTGTTGTGTGATATGCAAAGGTACTGTTAGGATAAATGTAGTGTTTTTGATTTTTTATCATGGTTTTCCTGAGTTAGAACAATTAATTCCGATTGTTGGGAATTTCTTACTGATATAAAAATAAACACATTTATTGTATCCATCATAGAAGTTGTTGCCTATTCAATTTGGTAATATTACTGTTCATTTTTCATGGATTCACATGTAAACCACATTAAGTCATCATCAGCAAGGAGTTTCTTGTGAACCATCCCTGGAAAAAAAGAGATGGTCAGTACAGAAAATGCAGCCATGGATGTCTTTATTCTGCAAAGAAGGCAGCAAACTTGCAATGATAAGACTGTTACATCAAGTTGAAAACTGTAGGTACAGAAAGTGAGACACTTACAGAAGTATTGAGTATAATGGAAATTCAGTGGAGATTCAAAAGAATGAAAACATACAAAAAAGGAGAGCCCATAGCTATCTTTTATTTTTGTTCACACAATGTGTCTATAGCAGAGATGACTGTCACACAGGGAGGGAACACTTTGGCTTCTGAGTCTAACTGCTGATGACAATTCCCTAAAGGTCTATGACAATCTGTATGTTTTTGAGTTAGAACTTCCAAAATGATTTTGTATAAGAAGTTATATTTATATATATATTTTGTATGTATATATTTTATACTTTATATATATATTATATATATTATATATATACTGTCATTCTCCTCTGCTTAAAAATGACTTTTTTTTTTCCTGAAGGAAGCTGCTGGAATTCATGTGTTATTCTAGTCTAGGTTCTATTCTCATTTGATCAGAGTTTATTAGGGAATGGTAGTGGAAGACATATAAAGGAAATAAAAAAGGATAAAAGAAGAAAGAGGTCAATTCCAGACCAAAAAAAAATCCCTCAGAAGGAACAGAATATAGTGAAGGAAATGTAGATGGAGGAGGAATGAGGTCCTGGCATTTATTAGCTACAGAAGACATTTTCAGTTCAGAGAGAGCCCCTACATTTTTAATTATTATTTTTTGAATAGAGAATTTATCTGTGCTTCTCTTAGAAGTTTCAAATTTCCAAACGAGATGTGTTTGCCATTTATTCAGTTAAATTTTGGAGCTGTCCTTTCTTAAAATGTTGCATCCAGAAATTAATGAGACGGCAAAAGAGTTCTATTTTTCCCATAATAAATTGATACCTCATATTAATATCTTTCCATTTATGTAAGCATTTGCAAGTAAAGTCTTCTTATTCATTGTCTATGTGCCAGAGTAGTAATGAGGGGGATGGGACTGAGAGCTTTTAGCCTTGGAGTCATGATAATTTACACCAATTTTACTTTTCTTTGGCTATTTCCAGAGTGTAAGTAAATTTCTAGGGATGTTGAATGGTAACTTTAAGGGTGCTGCTTATGGGTTGAACTCCAAGGTGCTGTCATTTCCTTATTTGCATCAAATCCTATCATGAGTCTCAGTTTTCCACCCAGGTACTAGGTAACCAACTTTTATGTGAGCATCCTTTTACACATCAATTATTTCATTACGGTTAAGTTGGAATTCCCTATGAGATCTTGCACATTTTGAGGAATTCTCTCAGACACCTGCACAGAGATTCCTAGTCAACTAAGAATACCTGAGATTGGGCCTTGTGGTAGGAAGAGCCTTTGATCTTCAAAGACAATCAAATCCAGTCTTTCATTTGTTCAGCACATGATTTATTCAGACTCTCAAAGAGCAATTCCAATGGAAAGCCAAGGTTAAAATCCAGGCATCCTTTGTGTGTAGGGGGGAGGGGGGAGTTGGAAAGGTGGGGCAGTTTTCAACTCTTAAGGTTAGCCTGGCTTTTCTCAACTCTTTACCTTTAGCTTCACACTGAGATCTCATAACAGTAGCAAAACTAAATTCTGTCCTTTTACCTTAAAACAGGGAGGTCCATTATACTGAGAAAAACTTATGCAGGCTCCCGTGATACACTATCAGGATGGTGAGTCACAATGGGTCCCCTGCTGGTACCTAGTAAGGTGGTCCTGCCTGAGCTTATCTGGAATCCTGTCACACTGTGCCAAGTAAATATCATAGTTAGAAATGTATAAACATGTACAGAAAATGTAGAGGTCAATTTCAACTGGGAAGCAATATTTGAATAAACTGAAAAAGTATTCCAGAGAATGGCA
This sequence comes from Trachops cirrhosus, assembly GCA_028533065.1. Lineage (NCBI taxonomy): Eukaryota > Metazoa > Chordata > Mammalia > Chiroptera > Phyllostomidae > Trachops > Trachops cirrhosus. Next base: position 36,764,446 of record CM052550.1, read on the forward strand.
GTTGCACCTTAGTTTATCATTAAAATCAAAGGAAAATTTAAGAGGGTTGCATGAAACTTATTGGTGCTGGATTAGAGAGTTGGGAGAATGCAAAACAGGTGAAATTTCTTGGGTTGGATGAAAATTAAAACAATAGACATAGTTTTTTAAATTGATAGGTATAGGATAGTTAGCAGTTGATTAATATGATAACAAAAATGAAAATATATTTAGTCTCTTCTCTGGTGAAGTGAGGGTTCTAGAAAAACATATTCTGTCATTTAAAGGTTTTATTACCACAGATGCAAAAGATACTAGACAAAGCAAAGACAGATGTTCTTTATAAAAGAACCCAGACTAAAACTTGACAATCTGCCATGATTCACTTTCATTCCAGACATTCTATGTAGTTACTGTAGGTCTCAGTATTCAAAAGGTTCCCCGCACAGGCCTCCACAAAGGTTTTCAGATTTAATATAGGTGTATTTTATCCATGTACTCCAATTCTTCAAAATCTTTGAAAGGGAGAAGAGCTACAAATAGTTAATCATGGTCAACTATTTAATCAGTCATAACAACAAGGAGAAACATGCAAAAATCCCACCCATATACAAGGACCATGGAGCTTCTCAGAGGGTGGGGACCAGGGAACATATGGAACTTCCATTACTATCACCCAATGCCTACCTAGCCCACTGTGTCTCTTCCACGTTGCTGATCCTGGGTGATGTCTTTATAATAAACTGGTAATAGCAAATAAAGCCTTTTCTCATTCTGTGTGTTTTTCTAAAGATTTATAAAACAGGAACGGGTAATGAAAATTCCCAAATTTGTAGTTGATTAGGCAGGAAGGTGATCAAGAAGGTGGGCACCCTACTTGCAATTGGCATCAGCAGTAATGGCAGTCTTGGGTTACTGAGTCTGGAACTGTGGGGTCTTCATGCACTCTGGGTACTCAGTGTCAGAACTATATGGAATTGTACCACAGGCCTTTGGAGAATTGATTGTTGATGGAAGACAAAAACCCTTTATCTCATAGCAAAAAAAACTGGTTGGTGTGAGGCTAGAATTGATTGAAAGTATGCAATCTACCTATATCAGGTGCTCAGGGAATTTGCTAAGATTTTTTGTTCACTCTGCTCTCTTCCTGAGAAGCCACACTTTAAGAAGCCACATTTACTTTATTCTTTTCTCTGCTTTCAGAGCAAGGCCTGAGGCAGTGTGCCCCCTCCCAGGAGGAATGAAAGCACAGGCCTGAAAACCTATACACACTGTTGTCTACCCTGAAATGAGGCTATTTGCCTAATTCCTTAAAAGCCATACAAAGGGAAAGAGGTTCCAAGTTGCAGTGAAAGAAAAAAAACATATTCGAGTATATCAGAGGAACTTTGCAATAATGGGCAGCTAATGCTCTAAAAGGAGAACTGCCCAGTGATTTACATTTAAGGTCACTTAACAAAAATAAGTGAAAAAAAAAAAAACATGATTGGGGGATTCAAAGACATAGGATATGAGAATTTCTCAGTAATTATGTAAATTTTTCGTGATCCTTTAAATCTGACTTATTTCTTCCCTGGCATCATTTCTGTTAGTGTTGTGGAAAAATCACTCACACACAGTTGGAATGGCGGAGCACAAACTTTATTACGCGAGGGCTCAGAGGGGCCAAGCACCTCCCAAATTCTGAGTGACCAGGTGTGGATTAATTACACATTTATAAGCGAGGAGCAAGTTACAGAGCAGGAAGCGATAAATTTAGTTACAGAGACAGGAACTAATTAGACTAAGTTTTCAAGGACAATAAACTCAGTTACAGAAAGTAATAAACTATAAAGACAGCTGATTATTTGCTTATCTAAGACTCTGCTCCTACTGAAGCATTACAAAATTCATCTTAACTTGACACTTCTTTGATGTTAGCCTGCTGCATTCCCCCCTTTGATGCTTAGACAGCATTTTTGCTTGTCTCCACATCACTGGCCTGCAATTTTTGATATTGGTGTTGTTGGAGGGAGAGTATCTTAGTTGTTGCTTTCCGAACTATCATAGCTTCTAGCTGTTGTACCAGGGTTCGGAGCAGACATGGTCCTAAGGTCAGAACCAAGAATAATATTAGAAGTGGGCCAAGGATCGGAGTCAGCAAGGAAAATTAGGTAGACTGCCACCAGGTAGTATCCTGGGAGGAGTAGCCTGAGGTCTTTAGCCTCTTCTGTATTTCTTTTATTTATGCTTTCTTCTACTATTCCACTCTCGTTAACATAGTAGCAACACTCTTCCTGTAAAAACAGGCAGGTTCCCCCCCTTCCCTCAGTAAGCAAGTCTAGGGCCCGACGGTTCTGCTGGGCTACTCGTGCTAGCAAAATAATCTGTTGCTGCAGTGATACCATGGAGTTGGCTGCAGCCTCCATGCCCTCGTTCAACTCATCCCTTAACTGTTGTTTTGACTGGAGACTTACGGCTAGTCCAGTTCCTCCTATTCTGGTACTGGCTATGGAAGTAGCAAAGCTGAGTCCTACCAGTAGTGGCAGAAACACTGCCCATTTCTCTCTTCTGGGAGTGAGAAGGGCACCTAGTTCCCTGGGGTTGGTAGAGAATTAACTGGGGAGCTAGGGCCACTAGGTGGCAAGGCTTGCCTTGTGTACAGTTGTAGATCTGGGAAAGAGTCCCATTACACCAGAAAAAGAGTCCATGCGGGCTCTTCAGGAAGGTGGAGGATGCTCTACTGCACCAGGTCTGATTATGTTGTGTCCCATTTACCAGGTAGAGGGGAACTCGAGAAAGAGCTGATGGTCCCTCCAGCGGATTGCTAGTGGCCATAGGAGTCCTGGATACTGAGACAGCTGTCAAGGGTGATCTGGTTAAGGAGGCACATAGGAAGCAATCAGTGTAGTTCCCTGGGCTAGACAAATTTAACAGCTCTGCCCCTTGCTGTATCAGGTTTACCCATGAGAAGGGCTTTTCTGGATCTTGGAACTGTCTTGCGATTTCC
>CM052550.1:36767513-36778114 GCA_028533065.1 Trachops cirrhosus
TTCAGTGATTGTCTGCTGTGCCTGCTGGATCAATTTTGGGCCTGAGAAGGTTACTTCTTGGGCCATATATATATATATATATATATATATATATATATATAATCTCCTACTGGCCCAAAGTGGAGACTACTGACATAGAGTTTTCCCCTTCCTCCTCTTTCCCATATTTTGTCATCTGGGTTCTTTATAGCTACTGATATTTCTCTGCCATTTGTAATGTGGGCCGGGCAGCCTCGGTATGGGCAACCCCCATAGATCTCTGGCCACCTTTTACAGTAGTCTTGGGTTTGGTCTACTAGGAAGCATATGTAGGGATTTCTAAACCAAACCCACCCATCTAGACTTTTCAGATTCTGTGAAGGGAGTGTAATTACTGTGCCAGGTTTACAATTATCCTTCGGACAGGGGTGCACTTTAACATTGTGTGTGATAATATTGTCTCCCTCCTTATATGTTTCCCTGATATAGAACTTCCATGGGGTGCCTCTTTCGTCGGCCCCTAATGTTGGTCCGACCAGGGTAATTAAGATGAACAGATACATAATATTACAGAAAACAATAAACCCCTAGGAAAGTTGAGACCATACAATAAAACAAAATTGCTATGCCAATGTTCTCTCCTAGCATCCACTCCTCAGGCCTAATGGATGCTAGTCCTATGCCCAAGATCCCGGCTACTAGCGCGATCAGGACTAGAAATTCAGCTGGGCATTTGTCCATCTTAGTCCGCCGACACTACTTCCCACCAGTCTGTCGTGGCTGGCTCGTGTCATCCCAGCCTCAGTGGGCGCAGCGAGGCTGGCTCGGTGTCGTCTCCTCGTGGTGGGTCAGGCTTGGCAGCCGCCTCACTCAGGAATGGTGGATCCACAGCGTTATTCCTGCAACCTTCAAGGCAGTAGGAGTGGTTAAAAGTACTAGATGGGGGCCTGTCCATACAGTTGGAGGGGTTCCCTTTTCCAGTCTTTAACCCATACATATTGTCCTGGCCGGTGGGGGTGCGCTGGCCCCCCTTGGGATTTTGGTTCGAACCCTAACCGTGCTTCTCTTATCTGATCTAGGGTTTTTCCCAGCTGCTTTAAATATTCTCTCTGCCCCATCTCTCCCTGTACTGACATGTTGGTGCCTTCTATTATCTTTGTTATACGAGTGGGCTTTCCATATACTAATTCATAGGAGGTATATCCTGCCTGATTCGGGGTGCTTCTTACCCGGAGTAAGGCTATCGGTAGCAAATCTGTCCAGGGCAATCTAGTTTCCTGGCAGAGTTTCGCAAGGGTCTCCTTTAATGTCCTGTTCATTCTTTCTACCTTCCCTGAACTCTGGGGCTGGTAAGTGGTATGTAGCTTCCACTTTATGTTTAATGACTTAGCTAATTCTTGCACCACCTGGGAAACAAAAGCTGGTCCATTGTCACTCCCTAAGCTTAAGGGCAGTCCATGTCAGGGAATTATTTCTCTGAGTAGGACCTTGGCTACTTCTCTGGCCTTCTCTGTTCTGGTGGGGAAAGCTTCGACCCAACTCGAAAAAGTACATATTAGAACAAGTAGATATTTGTATCTCTGGCTCGGTTTGACTTCTGTGAAGTCTATTTGCAGGTCTTCTAGGGGCTGGGTCCCCTGATGTTGTATTCTGGGTGGAACTCGGTTGTTCCCTGAGGCATTGTTCCTGGCACATGTTACACACCTGGCTGCAGTACTAGCGCATAGCGTGGCAAGGTTAGGTATATACAAATACCTCCAGAGCAAGTTTTCTAGTGCTGTTTTCCCCAGATGGGTCAGAGCATGATAGTTCTGGACCACCTGCCCTGCTTGGCTCTGGGGCACGTAAATCTGCCTGTCTGGGAACCTTCATAGGCCTTCTGAGGTCCTGGTTGCCTTAGCCTGTTTGGCCCATTGCTCCTCAGCTGGTTGGTAGTCCTGCTTACTTAAAGGGGAGTTAATTAGGGGACCTGCGATGGACCTCTGCGAGCTTTGCCTTCTGGCAGCCTCTTTTGCTGCCTGATCTGCAAGCCGGTTTCCCACGGCCTCCTCTGCATCACCTTTAGCATGTCCCTTGCAGTGTATTACTGCTATCTGGGTTGGCTCCCATACTGCCTCCAAGAGTCGAAGGCTCTCAGTCTTATTCTTTATTTCCTTTCCCTCAGCAGTCAACAGCCCTCTCTCTTTATATATCACTCCATGTATATGGACGGTGGCGAAAGCATATTTGGAGTCAGTATATATATTGGCCCTTTTCCCCTTACTCAGCTCTAAAGCCCAAATGAGGGCATAAAGTTCAGCTCTCTGTGCCGACCACCCAGAGGGTAGGGGCTCTGCTTCAAGGACCTGGTCTCTGGTAGTCACAGTGTACCCAGCAATCCGCTCTCTCTTCTCGGTCACTGAACTACTCCCATCCGTGTACAGCTGGAGGTCCCATTGGGACAGAGGCTGGTCCTTTAGATCTGGTCAACTGGCATATACCTGGTCCGTAACTTCTTCGCAGTGGTGATCTGGCTCTCCAGTTTCTGAGGGCAGGAAGGTGGCCGGATTGATCTTTCACACTGTTATAAAGTGTACCCAGGGATTTTCTTGTAAAATTCCTTGGTATTGGGTGAGCCGGGGATTGGACAGCCACCGGTGTCCTTGGCCCTCCAGGAGGCTATGTACTGCATGTGGTACAAAGAGGCTTATCTCCTGTCCCAGGGTGAGTTTGTCCACCTCCTGGAGAAGGGTGACAGTGGCCGCTATGGCCCGCAAACATGGGGGCCATCTGGCCACCACATTATCCAACTGCCTTGAGAGGTAAGCTACTGGACGTTGCCATGGCCCGACCTCCTGAGTTAGGACCCCGAGAGCCACCTTCCCTCTTTCATGGACATAGAGGGAGAAAGGCTTGTCAGGGTTAGGCAGGCCAAGGGCTGGAGCACTTACCAAGAGTTCTTTTATTCTTTTAAAAGCGTCCTGCTGCTCTGCTCCCCATTCGAATGGAGCAGTTTCTGGTCCTTTAAGGGCTTGGTATAGCGGTCTCGCAATTTCTGCATACCCCGGGATCCATATTCAACAAAACCCTGCAGCCTCTAGAAACTCTCAGAGTTGCCTTCTGGTGGCAGGGGTAGGCTGTTGGCTGATTATAGCCCTCCTCTCCACTCCTAAGGCTCTCTGTCCTTTACTTATCTGAAAACCCAGATATCAGACTTCTTTCTGGCAAATCTGGGCCTTTTTCCTGGACACCCAGTATCCTTTGGTGGCTAGGAGCTGGAGTAAGGCCCGTGTACCTTCTCTACATTCCCTTTCCCCTGGGCCTGCTAATAGCAAGTCATCTACATACTGGAGTAGGACCAGGCCAGGATGTTCCCATGAAAATGACCACAGGTCCTGGGCTAACACCTCACTGAATATGGTGGGGGAGTTCTTGAAGCCCTGGGGTAACCTGGTCCAAGTCAGTTGGGTTTTGGCATCAGTGTGTGGGTCCTCCCACTCGAAAACAAATATCGGCTGGCTTGCAGGGGCCAGGGGAATGCAGAAGAAAGCATCCTTTAGGTCAAGGCAAGTTAAATATGAGGCAGTTGGGGGCAACTGGCTCAGCAGGGTGTATGGATTGGCACCGTGGGGTGTAGGGTCAGGGCAACCTCATTGACAGCCCTAAGGTCCTGAACTGGGCAATACCCTGACCCATCTGGCTTTTTTACTGGGAGGAACGGTGTGTTCCACTGTGATTGGCATGGTGCTAATATTCCCTCAGATAGGTACTTGTTAATTGTCCCCGAAATGCCTAGCCAGGCCTCTTTGGGTATGTGATATTGCTTCAGGCAGCAGGGCTGAGCCCCTGGCTTTAAGTCTATTATCACCAGGGTGTGTCCGATGGCAAGTCCTGGTGGGTTCCCCTCTGCCCAGACATCAGGAAATTCTTCTACAAGGGGGTCCGAATCAGGGGGTCCCTTATCCTTCTCTTGGATCTGGTATTCTTCCTCCCAGGGCATGACAAGAGCGATTATGCTGGACTTGCCTAATTCTAGTGTGGCTTGCCCAGAAGGGTGGAAGACCACCCGGGCCACTAATTTGCTTAAAAGGTCTCTGCCTAGGAGGGGTACAGGGCACTCAGGCAGATAGAGGAATTCGTGGCGGACTCGGTGTCCCCCAAGTTCGACTGCCTGGGCCTGGCAAAACCCTTTCAATTCGTTGAACTGCCCCGTAGCCCCTATAACAGAAACCTCTCGGCCTGATGGCGGGGCTACGGGTGGTGTTACTACAAAGTACTCGGCCCCGGTGTCTGTCATAAAGTCCAGTGATTGGCCCCCTACTTTTGCTTGGACCATAGGCTCGTGGGGGCCAAGTTTTATTGAGCCCAGTCTGGCTCATTCGGTATCCAGTCCTGCCAGGCTGAGGATACCTGGTGCCGGGGAGGGTGGAGAAGCTTCCTTTTTCTTTCAGTTTGGGCACTCTCGCTTCCAGTGGCCTCTTTCCTTGCAATAAGCACACTGGTCCTTCTCTAGCTTAAAATGTCCCTTCTGCCCTCTCTCTGTCGGGCCCTTTGTTAGGGCCACCAGGGCGGCTGCCAATAAGACCGCCTTCTTCTGTTTTTCTAGGGCCGCTGCCTCCTCCCGATTGTTATAGACTTTATTAGCTACCTCTACCAGCTGGCTAATATTCATACCGGCAAATCCCTCTGATTTCTGCAGTTTCTTTCAGATGTCAGGGGCTGATTGGGAGACAAAAGCCATGTTTACCATTCTCTGGCTATCTGGGCTTTCGGGGTCAAAAGGAGTGTAAACTCTATATGCTTCGTTGAGGTGCTCCAGGAAGTCCCCTGGACATTTGTCTGCCCTTTGCATTATGTTCAAGACCTTGGCCACGTTTATGGGTTTTCTAGCCCCAGCTCAGACTCCCTGCAGTATTGCTTCCCAATAGTGTTCCAAAGCTGCCCTTCCCTGTTCAGTATTATGATCCCAATCTGGCTGTTCCTCCAGTGCAGCCATGCGCGCATACTGTAGGGGGTCTAAGGTCCCGGCAGGGGCATGGGTCTCTAAGTAGCGATGAGTTTCCTGCAAGATTCTCCGCCTCTCCTCAGTGTTAAATAGCGTGAACAGGAGTTGACGGCAGTCATACCAGGTGGGTTGATGTGTCTGCATTATGGATTTCATTAAGTCTATCAGAGCCTGTGGCTTCTCTGAGTATGAGGGAGTGTGGTGCTTCCAATTAAGGAGATCGATGCTAGTAAAAGGCTGGTAACAGAATACCATGGGCCCCGGTCTTAGGGTGTCATCGTCGGTGACCTGTGTGGGCCCCTGAGTCTCCCTCAATGGCATCTGTAGGGCCTGGTGGTGCCTGGGCCTGGCTGTGATGGGAGGGTTCTCCCTGGTCGGGGTTCCTGTGGCTTGTGAACTTGGGGAGGTGACACTGACGGTGGTGGGGTGTCTGGTCTGGGGGGAGCCAATGGGAGTTCACCATACAGGGGTGGATATGTGGGTGGATCATCGTCCGGGTGGCCCTGATGGTTGGGGTGCTTGGGCTGTTTGGGCCCCTGGGACACTAGAATGGATGTCTCGGTTTGTGGCCTCCTCCCACAGCTTGGCCGATTTTCCCTTGTGTGGCTATGCTAAACTGCTTCGGGGCCGTCCTTGCACACTGTTGGAGCCATTTGGGCATGTCCTGTGCTATCTTCTGCCATCTATCAATGTAAGCATACTGGTCAGGGTATCCTGGTTTCCCAGTTACTTTCAGATGTACTGCCCGAATTATGCTTAAATTCAGGGTGCCCTCAGGGTGCCAGCCTACCCCAAAGGTGGGCCATTCCGATGAACAAAAAGTCTGCAACCAGCCTGAGTCTAAGGAGGGATCCTGTCCCTGAAATCGGCTGAAATTCTGGAGCATACAATCTAAAACCATTGAGGGTCCTCCTCCCATGATTCCTCCCTCTCAGCGCGAACAAACAAAGGGTGGGGAAGAATCAGACGCCCGCCTGGCCTACCCTCTCGCGAGGTTTCAGTTGATCTTGGCTAAGGCTGCCCCGGCAGAATTTGGGGTTAACTGCCAGCCATTATGCCATATGATCTGACACAGGAACCGCAGGCTAAGGCTCACTCAGACCCCCTAAGCCGTCAGGCTCGTGGGGTCACAAACACAGACACACAAACACTCTCACTCATTCATTCCAAAGTTACACATTTCCTCCCCCGAATGGAGCCTGGTGACCCAGTTGCCTGAGTCTCTGGTGACTCAGTTGCCTGAGTCTCTGGTAGGTTTGAGAGGTAGCTAATCTCTCCCTGGTTTCGGGTCCAGTCCCCAGGGCACTTACCAATGATGGTGCCTCTGGCTTTGTGGTCCACCAGTCCCCTGTGTCCCAGGTCCTGGAGCAACCGGGGGCCCAGGGCTGGGGACCCCGTTCTGGGAAACCTGAAATCACCGGGGCACGTGCTCCTCCCTCTGGGCTTTGCTCCCCACCAGAGCCCCCGCTTGGCTACCATCACTGGAGGCAAGCTGCCTGCTCATGTGAGGTCGTTTCCCAGTCAGGGAACCAAAATGTTGCAGAAATATCACTCACACGCATTGGAATGGCGGAACACAAACTTTATTACGCATGGGCTCAGAGGGGCCAAGCACCTCCCAAATTCTGAGCGACAGGTGTGGATTAATTCCACTTTTATAAGTGTGGAGCAAGTTACAGAGCAGGAAGCGATAAATTTAGTTAGAGACAGGAGCTAATTAGACTAAGTTTTCAAGGACAATAAACTCAGTTACAGGAAGCAATAAACTATAAAGACAGCTGATTATTTGCTTATCTAAGACTCTGCTCCTACTGAAGCATTACAAAATTCATCTTAACTTGACACTTCTTTGATCTTAGCCTGCATCATTAGGAACTTACTGGTTATTAGAGTCTGATCTCTTCCTGCTTTCCACCAAGACTAAGTTCTGCCCCAGTTTTGGGGCTCTGTTGATGATGTTATTTTAAGAGCAGAAAACAGATCCATACACCTCATACACCTCGTGTTTAGCAGGCTGCATCCTTCTCTGATCTTGAGCAAGATGTCTCTTGCAACCTGTTTTCCTGAGAAGTTTCCACTTTTTTACTCATAGGTATCAGGTTGTTTTTTTTTTTTACCTTATATACTTTGATTCATTGATTGATTGATTTATAGAAAGGTGAAGTGATGGAAAAAGTGAGGGAGAGAAGCACTGATGTGGGAGAGAAATATTGATGGGTTGCATCCTGTGTTGACCCTGACAGGAGACCAAACCTGCAACACAGGTGTATGTCCTAACCTCTAACTAAACCAGGGACATTTTTTGCTCTGTGGCACAATGCCCAAACAACTGGGCCATGCCAGTCAGGTTCCCATTTATTCTTCAACTAGAGATCATGACAGCCAGCTGTGGGAGCAAACATGACTATTCTTTCATCATTTCAATTTCTCTATTTTAGGTATTAATCAAATTAGCAGAGACAGGTTAACAGAGACATTGTACAAAGTGTATGATACTAATGAATATCTGAAGTGAAAAATATAGAAACCCAAAGAAGTATTGGATAGTTAAGATGTATATGCTATTTTGAAGATAAAGAAGAAAAAGCATTGTGAACAGACTTCAAAATGAAAAAAAATCCATTTGCATGAAGATTCCAAAGCAAATGAATGGTGAATGACTATTGTCTTGACATTTGCATGTGAATGTTTCTCCTTCAACTGGTCCTCCATGTACATACTTTCTAGGCAGTTAAGAGGGGAGTTCAAAGATTGTTTTATTTTTTCTGAGCCTTCTGTTTCATAATAACAAGGTCAGAATCAATATTCTAAAAAGGACATCTGGGGTGTCAGCTATGCTTCCCTTCACAGCAGAGCCATACCCTTAAGCTGGTTTAACATGACTACCTGAAAGCTTAATTCTACTACATCTAGTCATTTAATTAAAGTCATTGAGTCTCTGAATTATTACCAAACAAGATAAAATACTAAAACATACTTCATCAAACTAAGTGTATCACCATTTGACTCCTTATTACAGAAAACTTAAAACATACATTTGAATCTGTAAATAAAAAAAATCCGTGCTGTGCCATTCACAGCTTCCCGTTGTGGGCATCTTAATGCCTGGAACGTAACTCAATGTGTGCTATGATATTATGCACAGCTGTTCAGGAAGATTTAGGATTTCTGTTGAAACTGGAAAAGACACTGGCATTCAGGCTGCCTGTCACTAACCAACCCAATAAGAAATGACAGATATTGAATCTTTATGGGTGCTCTACTCAGATGGCCTGTGCTCTGAGAAGATGGTGGGTTCATACCCTAACAGATCATCTTGTCTTTTCTTTCCAGGCCAACATTTTTATACCAGGGAACACATAAGGTGAGGTGAGGGGTTTTGAAATTCAAGGAGAATTAGGTAGAAGAAACATCAACATTCCTGTCTCAAGCAGTTAACTCTTCCCGGAGACAGGTGGTCTTCTGTCCCTCCCTGAAACACAAAGACCTGCATGTCTCCACTTCTGCCCAGGCACAAAGTGCAATGAGGAGTTTTGAAATTCAGGGAAAATTAGATTAAATATCTGTAGTATTCTTGCCCGGGAAAGTTAGATCTTTCCAGTGGCTGGTGTTCCTGAGTCTCTCCCTGGAACACAATGACAGGGATGCCTTCACTTGTTCCCTAGGCAGTAATCTTCAGCACTGTCCCAAGAGGTCAGCTGTCTCTCCCAGGAGACAGGATGGGCCTTTTCTTTAGTTTCTGAAACAAAACGATATGGATTACTTACTAGGCTTATAAATATTTACATTAAACTAAAATTTTCCACCTGTTTAGTCCCCTATCTCTATCATACATTATTATTGTTGCTATTGTTTGCATTATATTATGAGGCACCCACCGGCAAGTCATGTCTATTAGGACTGAGATTATGTCTGTTTTCTTTCTAGTGATTAGAAGAGAGTCAAATAGATGTTGGACACAGGGCTGGTGTTTACTGATAATGAGTGAAACAACTAGAAACATTGTCATGGTTAAAAGGCTAAAATATGGAGCATTATGATCTGACATAACTGGAATTCTGACCTAGGTGAAGGACCAGTTGAAGTTTTTTAAAGTGAAACATCTGATAGAGAATGAGTCCAGGAAAACATAGAGCTCATGAGGGAGAGTAATGAGAGTTTCAGACAAAGGACACAACATGTGCAAGGGGCAGGAAACAGAGATGTTTAGTGAACTAATGAATTTTACTGACTCATATTGGTGATGAAGTGAGCTAATATGCCTAAGGTACCCAATACACAGTCAGTACTAAACAGTGGCCAGCATTGTCATTTTTGCATTCCTCTGGGTACCCATTTCAGGTCTACTCACATGGAAAGAGCAGTAATAGGAAAACAATATCTTCTCATCCTGACCACACAAGCAATTCATGAAATTAAGCATTGACTACAGCGTAACTGATGTATTAGTGACAAGCAATGAACCGCACATATGTAAAGTGAGCAATCTGATAAGTGTTGATATGTGCACACCCTCCATGTGAATCCCTTTGTTGTAGGGTGTGCTTCAGAGGGGGGGAGGCAAATATGGATTTGGAATGGGGTCTAGAACTCAAGGTGTCCAGGAAATATTAAAAAGATACATGGGATGTCCTCACCTCTTCCCCCCAAAGGTGTGAGTTTGGGGAAGGGACACATGGAGCAAGAACTTGCAGAGCTGTTTGCACAGCCACAACTTTGCAGCTAACTTCAGGTGTGGTCATTTAACATATCTATAACCTTCAACTGGTTGCATAGATACATTAAATAGCTGTGGCCATGCTTTGAGCCAGGTGGAAGGAATTAACTTCCACTGAAGATGTAACTGGGGGGCAGCTCCCCCTGGTTACAGAGCCTATGTGAGAGATTAGAGAAGATTGGCTCCATGATATGGGGCCACACCTGTCCAGACTCACGATGGCAGCCCAAAAAACTTGGAATAGTACAGGAATGCTGGCAGAGCTAATTGATTGTAGGAGGAGTTGGAAATGGGGGTGCAGAGGTAGTTTGGCACAGGGATTTAAACCCAGACTAGGCAGCCATGCCAGGGGGAACCACACAGTTCTGGCAGAGTGGGGCCCCCACAGCTTTGGTGAGAGAGAACCACTCGGCTTTGGCCAGGGTGGGTGCCCACATGGCTTTTGCGAGGGTGAGGCCCATGTGGCTTTGGGATGCTACCTTTCACCATGTTGCTTAGGAAGCAGGAGAGACTTTGCTTGGAAGAAAAGGGGTGAAAGGACTATTGCTGGTCGGCCATGAGAAGGTGCCCCATGACTTTGGATTAACTGGAGATCCTGGCAGCAAGACAACTGATGGTGCCAGGAGCCTGAATCACAGATTTATACCTCTTTTCCTGAGATACAGTACCCCAGATTAGAGCAGAGGGAGAGGGAAAGACTGTATGAGTCTGTGGGTATCCTCAAGGACTTTGATATTTTAATGAAGACATTGGGTCGCTGCTTTAAGTCTGTATATCTTGAAACATGTCTGTAACATTTCCTTTCCTTTTCACACATCTCTGGCATTGAGAGATGTGTTTCCTCTAGTGGTGGGCATAGCTAATCTGGGGGGTCTTTTGGTAGTAGTATATTGTACCCACCCTTGGTCTTGTTCTGTAACA
>CM052550.1:36778614-36806254 GCA_028533065.1 Trachops cirrhosus
TGCCTGTGGGTGGCTGATGTAACAGAAACCTGCATGTTCACTAGAGTAGTTCAGGTTAATGGCAGAATGTCTTTTAAAATCTCTGTGATCTTGTTTCTTGAAGGTGCAGAGAAAATGTATGTGGAATGAGAACACTGTTGATGGTAAGGGTGCTGTGGAATTTTGCCCTTTCATGCTAGCATGCCTTCATGGATTGTGAGGCAAAGCTGCCTTGTGGCAACCTGGGACCCCATGAGGGACTGGAAAGTCAGGTCATCTCCTATTGTGAATATCAAGTCAGAAGAGAGGGGGGCAATGCAAACCTTTTTTTAAAAAAAAAGATTACAAGGTAAGGAAAAATTGGAAGATTTAAAATATGTTAAGGATCAACACTTTAAGTAAGATGACATGATTCGCTACTTACTGGGAACTTATATGAAAGTAAAACACACATCAAACAAGTTTAGAAATAAAAGTAAGACTATATTAAAGACCATGCATTAGGGCATTGGGACAGAACTCAATACCCCTGATTGAAAGGCTGGGGAGATTTTAGAACAGAAGGATCCATGGGCATCTTTGTTTGCTATTTGACTTTGCACAAAAGAAAAACGAAACTCTGAATACGTTTACTGGAGGTCCTTACTTTTTGTATGGAAAGGCCCCCAACCATGGTAGTTTCCACTCTTCCTCAGAGATGGGGAGGAGGTACATCAGGAAGATTACAATTCACAATAATGTGTCCAAGTACTTGAATCAGATATTCTTTTGTGTTTAACACTGGCAAAATTATTCAAAAATACTTGTACATGTTTCACAACACCAGATAAAGAATCAGGATTGCAAATTGCAATCCCATTTCTAAAGGAATTATATGAAAAATAGATGTTGGAAGACTATAGTCAGAAAGAACTTGTCTAAAGGTTACTCACTCTGGGAACTTTAAGGCCTCTAAGTCAAAACAAAAATGCCTTCTTCACAGCTGAGGGAACCACAACTAAATCCCTTTCAGCTAAGACTCAGTTTTCATCTCCATCAATTCTTGTAATAATGGAGGGGAAAGACGGAAGGATTTTCAGGAACAAATATAAAGGACACATGGAGAAAACCAAAGGGGGGTAGAGTCATGGTGCGAAGTGGGAGTGGCTGGAGTTGGGGGGAGTGATAGGAGGAAAATGGAGAAATTGTACTTGAACAATAAAAATGTGAAAAAAAGAGGAGTTGTCAGTTTCTAGCAATGTAAGCACAAGTGCAACCTTGCTGAGAGTCCTTGAACTGAGTGAGGATTGCATCTCCCAGGAAGCTGTGCTTTTATATCTCTCTGCACTCACTTTCTATTGATTTCTTATCACAAATCATATGAAGCTAATAAGGATATTCTGTATCCTACAACATGGCTGTTGTGATTTATTTTATCCCAATTAGTAACTTAAGTGAAAAGAACCTGACATTCACCACACACACAGTTTGTTCTGATGCATTTAAAAAAAACTAAAACCTAATAACGGAGTTTTAACAGTCCTTTGAAGTTAGTAGACTTCACCTTCACACTTTACCAACAGTCTTCCTAGATTTGGGTGACTCCCTCTTCAAGAAATATCAAAATAACCTTCAGGTCAAACTTAGCTTCATAAAGACTGTGGTGATTTCTAATTCTGTGGGCATCAGTCTGAACAAGAACATTTGATTCAAAACTGTGTTTGTATTACCACTAACTATAATTATATTCTATTAATAAAAGAGAGAGTTATGCTAAACTTATGCAAATGAGACTAATTCCATGAAACAAAAATACTCAAGAAGACATTAGAATTTATGGAAAGATGTCAAACAGAGAGAAAGAGAGCAGAGTTTTGACCCACATAGGTGTCTTTTAGCTTCTTGTCCAAAATAGTGTCTAGATGCCCTTCACATGACCCCTGGAACAAAGATAGAAATTGAATTTTTACAAATCTATCACTTGCTTCCACTGGTAATCACATGACAACTGCCCATGCTTGAGGCATACTGTATCAACCTCATGGTAGAGATGGTGCATGTGAGACCAACCAATGATGGGATCTGGTGTAAAACACACCCTTACGTCCCACAATGACAATGTCCGCTTTTATTATTGATCATTTGTGAGTCAGTGCAAGTCCACTAACAGTTTCTAACTTTCACAACATATCTACTTGAAAATTGCAAAAGATTTATTCAGAGTTTAATAACAGGTGAGGAAAAAAGGGTCACTTGTATTTTACACCCATATTGAGAGTCTCACTTTCAAAGAAACTATGATTTCCATGATATCACAGTGGTAATTCCCACATCCTTTGTCTTGACAAAGTCCCTGGTGAAAGTTCTGTAGCCACAGGAGAGCTTCATCTGCTAAAACAGCTTCAGGCTCTCCCTGTTGTACAACCACTGAGTGGAGGTCACACTTGTATAGCAGCCAGTACCACAGTGTCCTTATGCTGTTCAACTGGTGCTGTTGACTGGAAAGTTATCATGTCCACAAGTTCTGCAGGGAAAAAGAGGATGTGACAGAGAGAGAGAGTGGGCTTGGGACTGGGGGAGACTATGTACCTCCAGAAATATCAGCCACTCACTGTCCATATTTAACTTGGTAAAAGTCACCTGAGAATGGTCCTGATCTCTGCAGTTAAATGATTGCCTTTGTTGAGGTGACAATGTGTAAAGAGAGGGCTGGACATCTTCTCTGACCCCAGATTACCCCAGAATGAACCCTGCAATGTTCTCATGGACATCTCAGTACTATTGGCACAGAGAACCTGTTCTCAGCTCCTGTGCCCTATAACCTAATCATTAGGTGAATTTTCCTCTTTCATGAACTTTCTTGATTTTAGAACTTATTTCACTTCATAAAATCATGTCCTACTCCTCATATAAGTATCTGTGTATATTGGGGAATGTAGGCTTATATCCCCTGTACAACTCTGGCGCCAGGGAAATTTTGTAGTTAGTGGGAAGTCATTTACCTGGTGTTAAATATTTTATTATTCCATAAAGATAGCCCAACCTGGTTGTTGTGACATTGTACTTGAAGGTGTTTTTTGTACATATTTTCACAGCTTAACCAAGACTTACTTTCTGGTCTGTGAGTTGAATAGCATGCTGAGATAACTTCTTAGTGAGACATTTTTATGGTCTTAACAAAAGACAGAGACTGCAGGAGTAGAAGGAAACTACTCAAGTCAGTAAAGCACACACAGGAAAACCCATAGTTAACACCATATTACATGGAGAAATAACAAAATGCTAATAAATATAGTACAAGATGAGAGCAACTTTTTTCCAACCTAGTCAACATAGTACTGGAATCCCTGGATGGAACAATTTGTTAAGAAGATGACATATTTGATATTCAAATTGGAATAAAAGAAGAAAATTAATCTCTTCAACAGAAAACTTAACCTCATAAGTAAAAAAGACTAGAGTTTCTTCCCTCCATACACACAAAATACTGTGAAAACTATTAAATTCATTCAAGTTGGAAAGGACAAAGTTAACAGCCAGCATCATTCCCATTTCTTTGTAACAATAATGAACAAATGCAAAATGGGTTTAAGAAACAGTTTCATTTCAAACAGCACCAGAAAGAATGAAATGCTTAGAGAAGAATGATCCAAGTATCTGGAAGATGTATACACTGAAACTACCAAATTATCCAGAAAGCAATTAAAAATTAAAAAGAAGTAGAAAAACATTTATGTTTATGGATTGAAAGACTTCCAATCATGTACATATTTGATGCAATTTGTATCAAGAACATAAAAACACTCTAAGCACCAAAGACACTGGACCTGTACCCCCTTCCAACAAGGACCCCACCAAACACTGCCAAGCTGGTCCTCTGCCCTCAGTCACTGAGGTTTTGTGGGCACTGACTTCCTGTTGCAGACTCAGGATAAGACTTGGGGTACTGTGGAGGCCGGATTTTGCATTTCTGTGGAGCTTGTGGGCAAAGCTCAATCTGCCTGACCCAAACTACCTTGGAAGAAGAGCACCAACAATCTTGCCCTGGTCTAATACAGACACTGGGAACTTTACCTGACACTCTGAAAACTGACATCCCTTGACTGGAGCCTGTGCACACACGCACACCAGCTTGCCCAACTTTCTTACCACATTGCCCTTCTTTGATCTGCCTCTGTGCCCCTGACTTCTTCAGTCTTCAGTATGATTTCCCCCCTCCTCCCCAGCAATCAGCCAGACTGCACAGATCACATGCCCTCTCCTTCCTGTATTTCAAGAAATTTCATCCCTCAGTGGCTGCTAGTCTTTTTCCAATCCTTGGATCACCTTTGATCCCTTTCCCCACATCCCTTGTCTCATTTCCCTGGGGCCATCAAGCCCTAGGACTTGGGCTACTGTGACCTTGGGAATAAGTGGGAGCATGTTTCTGTGGTTACCTCTGTATAGGAATGCATTCTCCCTTCTCAGGATACCTACACAGCCACCCCCTCTACAACTCTCTGTTCTGACACTTTTCAGTGCTTGTTTTTCACCTCATGTATAGAAGAGCATACCTTCTGTCATTAATTCCCCAAATCAAATATTTGGTTTCAGTATCAAAGACACTTGTGAGACTTCAAGGGTCTTATTCTTTTTTTCCACAAAGCCATCTAACTACTCAAGACCAAACACCCACATTTGGAAGAATTTCTCCCTCTTTTCCCTCACCCAAACTTCCCAACTCCAATGACTCTCTTCCTGATCAGAGGGCTGTCCATTCTGACTTTAGCCAAGATTGTATTCTGTATTGGGGACGTATCCCAGAAATCTCTGATTGGTCACAGGACAGTGAAGGTATTGAGTGCACATGACTAAAAACTGGGGACTGGACCTCATTGTCTTTTTGAGAAGCCATTATATTTCACAGAATATAATCTGTGGTGAGAGTCAAGGTTTTATTACAGAATATCTTTGAGAGATCTGTGCATCAGTTCCTCTACATATGAGGTGAAAATGCATGTAGAATAGGAACAATGTTGATGGTTAGTGTTTATCATTTCCATGCATGAAATTTTCTGTGTTCCTGCCAATGTTAGTGAAAAGACCTTAATGATTCCCTTTTTCCTGATGTGCCACCCTGTGAGGGCAGTGGGGGAAATTTCAGACAAGGGATGAAAGAACGAGCAGATTGTCATCTGTGTGTCTCCAAAGTTCATTCGACTGGATAAGGCGTTGAGCCTGTCTACAAACTCCCTAAGAGCCCTGGAGACCAGTTTCCTGAATGGGCATCACTGTGCTGAAATCCTGCTGTGTATCTGCAGGGCCCTCCTCCCTTGTCAGATTCTCTGGAGAAACCTGTTTTTGCCTTTCTATCCTCTGGAGGCTGTTTTTTCTCTGGTCTCAGGTTTTCCTCTCATGTGAAACTTTCCTCCTCTGCTCCCGTGGTCACGTCTCCTTCTTTTATTTGGAGGGGCATACGCATTAAAAATTCAGGGAACTGCAAGAGTCTACAATGTAAAATAATGGACTAATAATGTCAGGGACGATGTGGATGGATCTATCTTAGTTGGGTTGTGTTGGGAAATTCCCAAGTCATTTTCCCTTTCTGGCGATTGAAGTTCTCCTTGTGTTTAAAAAACTTGTGCCTCTTCTGGAGATATTAAACAGCTAGAACCTAATGATGAATTATGTAGTCTACAGCAGAAGCGGGGGAAGAAGGAGAGTTTCCCATGGCATTCACTGGGTTTTAAGGCAAAGAGAATATTTTTAAGGTGCACAAACAATGTCTCACATGATTAACTCCCTCCCATGAGCACGCCTCACCTGAGGGCAGCAATCAACCTTCTCAGAACACCCGAAAGACATGAAGTCACTAAAGTAAAGCCAGGCAACAGGTTTTCTTTTCTTTCCATTTATGTTTGAAAATCAATCACCCTTACCATCAACAGAAGCCAATGGGGCACTTAGGACCCTCTTTATTCTGTATTCAAATGTCCCATTGACATTCACAATAAAATTAAATTTAAAAATATGTTATTATTTTAAATACACATAATATAAATGTACTCTTCTAAACATTTTAGGAACATTTCATGCTATTAACTACATTCACATTGCTGTGTGGCCATCATTGCACTTTCCCATTTTGCCATTCCCACCAACAGTGCTCAAGCATCTGTTCTGCCCACAATTTCATGGACACTTGTTATTTTCTGTTGTTTTGATAATGGCTATTTTAGTGGGTGTGAGATGAAATTATGTTGTATTTTTAAGGTGTTTCTTCTAGTTCAAATATAACTTACTTACAATTTTCTATTAGTTTCAGGTGGAGAACATAGTGCCTCGTTCTGATGGAGAGGACAAGGTGATCACCAGAGCAGGTCTAGTTACCCTCCAACACTCTACAAAGTTATTACAACACTATTACTACATTCCCTATGCTGTGTGCTACATATTTATTTTATAAGAGGTGAGTATGACTGACATGAGCCAGTGAGCCAATAAGTGATAGCATAGCACAGAGTCCAAAAACGAGCTGGAAAAGTGAGGGAAACAGGCAGGAGCTATCTGTGGTAGCAGAACCATGTGCTCTGCCCTTGGCCATTTTATTTATTCCCCCTCTGCTGAGGGCAGGTGAGGACTTGTGCAAATGCAGGAGTGTGGGACAGCAAGTGGGCAGCAGGAAGTTGCCTAAATTCTGGCCTTAGTGGACCATTTATGTGTGGTGGTAATGAAATAGCAGTTGAGAAAATTAAAACTTTGTATGTAAAAATTATCAATATTTTTTAGGGTCTAATGCCAATGCAGAAAAGAATATTTCTTCAGAGAGGAGCAAAGCATCTGAGGCATGGGGCTCAGCCCCTGGGGGTACAGGGAGCCTGTTTGTGTGGTTAGAATTTCAAAGAGTCTACATCCAAGTTCTAGTCTTTGAAGGATTTCAGTGTAAGAGTTCTGGGAGAGAAAAGTGTGTTTGTTAGATGTGCATCAAGGGTCTCGCTATACTCAGGGCTAAGAAGGCTGCGCAGGGTCTGTGAACAGAGAGCAATACAGTGTGCATATCCCAGAAAGTAGCAAAAAGTTTCATAGTGAGGCAAATCTCTAGTCTGCTTTTGGAGACTATTCTGGATGCTCCATTTTCACTCTGCTTCCAAATATATAAGTAAAAATGTTAAGTTAAATAAGTCATTTTTTTCTTTAAAAAAGATGATTTATGAAATAGTGATGATTCTGGTTTATGACTTAAGGAGTAAAATTTTCAAATTTTATGTTCCTGATATTAGCAACAAACAAACAAAAACCCAAGAGAAATCTTGTCAGTGCCCATCTTTGGTCAATTGCACAAAGAACAAAAATTTTTTGATTTCTTGGACAATTCTTAATCAGATTCTTATGCCAAGAGAACACATTTTTTGATGTGATCACTTACAACCCCAAAAGATTTTAATTTCAATTATGGAGGGAACATAATATTATTATTCTGTGTCTTACTTTCTCACTGTGAGCAAATCCAGTCCCTGGTTCCCTTTGGTTGGACATTCTTTCTGGTATTTGTGACAACACTACACTTGGCCGTAGACCTCCCTGGGTCTCTGTGTGTGCTGTTTCAGAGTGATCACAGGAAGGTCATGGCTTCTTTCAGCCACGCTAAGGATATCTGCTCCAAACAATGGCAGACTCCCCCAGATGTAATCAAAGGTATCTCTGAAGAACACGTTTTGAGGTTGCTTCCTGTTTTTCCACTTTTACACATTACCTAACTCAAGGTTTTCCTTTTTAGAAGATGAAGACTTGGTTGCTTTCTTTTACATTCATCAACTCACACACACGGAGACAAGACACACTTCTTTCTGTTTTGTCTTTTCATATTTTTCTAAAGACCAAAATTTAGTGTAGATCCTATTGTGTAGGTTTAATGCTATTCATATTTGAGCCAAATAACTTTGTGAGTTCCTTAAATTTGAATCTCTGAATATCTAAAATGAAGAATTTCCTTCTGTGAGCAACACATTTGTGGGAAATGTGGTTCTGTCCATTAAACAAAAGTTATTATTTAAAAAAAAGAGTAGAAAGAAGCCAAAATTATCCATATCCTTTTATACCTCTTCCAAGTTGCCTTGTGTGGGGTCCGCATTCTGGCGCAATAATGGCCCAATAAGTCAAGCAATTATTTTTAACCTAGGTCATTCTTAGAGGCAGAACCAGGAAAACTATTATCAAGTGAATATGCAAGGCTCTTTGTTGAAAAGTCAAAAGAATTTCAGAATTGTGAAAGCAGAGCTCTAAACATACAGTACTTCTTCTAAGTGCCTGCACAGATTGTGAGCCAATGAAGCTCATCCTCCCTAGCAGGACAAGTAAATGGGTTCACTCCCAAGTGACTTCCATGAGAAACTCAAGTCATAACATACTACAGACGTGCAGTTAATGTTGTATTTAATGGTGCGCGCCAGAGGCTTCCCCTCTATAGAGGAGCAATATGTTAGGTTTTCTAAATGCCATGGGTACTCTGAAGGGTGGAAGTGGGTGACTGCCAAAGTTTACGGTCTCACACTATGACATCAGTGATGATGGTGACACCAACAAAAGAATTGGCTACTCCCATTCCTGCCAGATCAAATGTCTTCCTTTAGTGGCCACGGATACAAACTACTGTTCTACAGAGATTTATCCCACTGTCTGTGTGACACATGCGGCCTGACCCTTTCAAACCTGCTATGTGGTAGATGTGGACTGGTTGTTCTGGGACTATGAGATGCACAGATACCAGATGTCCTCTTGGCTGTCAGGAAGCCAACAAGTGTGCAGCTGCAAGCAGTAGAGTGTGTGGGAAGCCACTTCCTGGGTGATCCTCAGCACCTCTTCTGATTCCACTTGGCTATGAAATATTGTTTATGAAAACTCTCAATATGAAAATCTAGCTGTTGAAGGGGTTTTTTGGAGCCCTGCCACAGTTGATATGCTCCAATTAGCACCACTTGATGAATCTTCCCCTGACAGTGGGGTCCTCTGTATAAAGATAGTTCTTGTGCTTCAAAAGTATCATGTAAAACTAATTTTTAATGTGAGATTATTCTTCTTTTTCTCATGTTATGAGGTTTCCAAATAAGAAGTTGGTTAAAAAATGTAATAAGACTTTTATAAGGACCTGCTCCCCACCCCCACTTTCAGCTCTGAGAGAGAACAGGGCCACCACCCAGCAAAACCATGCTTTTCTCAGAAGACTTCTGTGGACCATAGTTACCAAAATGTCTCCAGGCTGAGCGAGGAAACAGGAGCAAGGATGTGGGTGGGCAGAAAGCTGGGTCTCAATCCTGATTCCAGGCAGGTCAGCTGGAGGTTGCAAAACCACTAGGCCACCCCCACCATGTGTGGAGGAGGAGCAGCTGATATCTGAGTACTTTGGTGGTGTGTTGCCTCCCTCAAATGTGAATGGTATGTTTTTTTTTAAAAGAATGACTGAGACACAAAAAATTAAGCTTTTTTCATATTCCACATTTCATGCTCATTTTTGAGTACCTATATATATTTTTATTTTTTTAAATATATTTTATTGATTGTGCTATTACAGTTGTCCCATTTTTCCCCCTTAACTCCCCTTGACCATGAACACCCTCTCCCACCCACATTCCCCCCCCTTTAGTTCATGTCCATGTGTCACAATTATATTTTCTTGGCTTCTACATTTCCCATACCTTTCTCAAACTACCCCTGTCTATTTTCTACCTACCATCTATGCTACTTATTCTCTGTACCTTTTCCCCCTCTCTCTCCTCCCACTCCCCTGTTGATAACCCTCCATGAGATCTCCATTTCTGTGGCTTTGTTCCTGTTCTAGTTGCTTGCTTAGTTTGTTTTTGTTTTAGGTGTGGTTGTTAATAATCATCAGTTTTATGTCATTTTACTACACATGTTTTTTATTGTCTTTTTCTTAGATAAATGCCTTTAACATTTCATACAATAAGGGCTTGGTGATGATGAACTCCTTTAACTTGACCTTATCTGAGATGCACTTTATCTGCCCTTCCATTCTAAATGAAAGCTTTGCTGGATAGAGCAATCTTGGATGTAGGTCCTTGCCTTTCATGACTTCAAACACTTCTTTCTAGCCCCTTCTTGCCTGTAAGGTCTCTTTTGAGAAATCAGCTGACAGTCTGATGGAAACTCCATTTTAGGTACCTCTCTCATTTTGTCTTGCTGCTTTTTAGTTTATCTCCTTCATTTTATTCTTGGCTAATGTAATTGTGATGTTTCTTGGTGTATTCCTCCTTGGGTTCAACTTCTTTGGGACTCTCTGAGTTTCCGGGACCTCCTGGAGATCTATTTCCTTTGCCAGAATGGGGAAGTTCACCTTTATTATTTGTTCAAATAACTTTTCCACTTTTTGCTCCTCCTCTTCTTTTCCTGGTACCCCTATAATTCAGATGTTGGAACGTTTAAACATGTCCTGGAGGTTCCTAAGCATCTTCTCATTTTTTTTGAATTCTTCATTCTTTTCTGATTGGATATTTCTTTCTTCCTCCTGGTGCACTCCATTGATTTGAGTCCCAGCTTCCTTTCCATAACTATTGGTTCCCTGTATATTTTCCTTTATTTCACTTAGCATTGAGTTCATTTTTTCATATAATTTGCGACCAAATTCAACCAATTCTTTGAGCATCCTGATTACCAGTGTTCTGAACTGTGCACCTGATAGGTTGTTTGCCTCTTCATCGTTTCGTAGTATTTTTTCTGGAACTTTGATCTGTTCTTTTGTTTGGGCCCTCTTTTTTTCTTGATACTCCTGTTACACAGTGTGGGGTGGAGCCTTAGGTGTTCCCCAGGGTGAGGCAACCCAGTTGCTGGGTTGTGAAACTGTTGCCGGGGTAAGAGTTCGAGAGGGGACAATGGTGCTTGCTCTGCTCTCTGCTAGATTTCAGTCATTCCCCTGCTTCCCCGAAGCAAATTGGGCCCTTCTGGTGCTGATTCCACTGTGGGTGGGTTCGTGTATGTTCTAGGACCATGTGGGTCTCTCCACGAACTCTCCTGTGAGGCTGGGAGTTTCCCTTGGCACCTGTACCCCCACAGGTGTTTTCAGTCGGTGTTTTGAGGCTTTATTTCCCAAGCGGGAACCCTTGGTTACATGTTCTGTCACTCTCCAGTTTCACCTGTTTTTTCTGTGAATGAATGTGAGACCCCCCCGGCCTGCCAGCTGCCTCCTTTGCTACACACCCCCGCAATCTGCTGCCTTGCAGGGTCTGCCCACTGCTGCCTCGTGTGCCCACCTAGGTGTACCAGTCACTGTTTTGCCATGACCACTCTCCACATTGCTGTCTGACTCCACCCCTCCTACCAGTATGGATGAATGTGTCTACATGAACACCTTGGTTCTCAGACTTCCATACAGTTCAATTTTCTGTCAGTACTGCTTGTTTTTTTTTTGTTTGTTTTGTTTTGTTTTTAAATTGTTATTGTCCTTCTTTTGGATGTGCAAGGATGAACAGTGTGTCTACCTATGCCTCCATCTTGGCTGGAAGTGAGTACCTATATTGTTTTACATGTATTCCAGACACTGTGTTAAGCCCTTATAAACTTGATCTTATTTAGGCTTTTCCAACACACCTATCAATTTATACTATTAATACTTCCAGTATTGGATGAAGGCTAATTGGACAAAGGACCACACACCCAGCAAGTGAGGTGGATGGGGAGTCTAAACATTAGCTATGTTCTAGTCTGAGTCCATAAAACCCACAGTTCTCCAAGTTATTTACTTATAGCCTGTCTGTTTCTCTTGAGTAGATCCTAACTTCCTGAGGGGCAGAGACTGAGTGTTATTTGGGTTTGAATCCCTGGCATGTGGTAAACCAGATATGATAAATGAGTTTCAGCCTGGCAAACATGTAGGATTTGAACCCTGCCAAAGAAATGACCAGTTCTGCTTATGGGAGCAGCATGAGCTAGAGCTTGTGATTGGGATTAGATGTGGTTCTTGGGGTTGGGGAGGTGGGCAGAGGAAAGTACATCTAGAGGTGGGGTGGCAGATGCTTATACAGCTGGTTGGTGACACACCTGAATTCACTAGGGGCACACCAGGGAGTGCTCTGCACTCCTAGGCAGGACACGAGTGTGTTATGCAGTAGCCAGTGGGGACCGGGGCATTGACACCAGTAGTGGGGAGATATTAAAAAGAGAAACTACTGGAAAGTAAAATCGTTACAGGGATACAGCACAGTGCGTGCAGGCAATAATATTGCACCAACTGTGTGTGTTGACAGGTTTGGGTCTAGAGTTGTTGGGGAATTAGTTCATAAGTTTTATCCATGTCTCACCACTACACTGTACACCTAAAACTAATAGAATATTTAATGTCAAGTGTAATTCTAAAATTTTTAAGAAAAGTAAGCTTCAGTTTCACTGACTTGTAGGGAAACCAATCTTAGCTCAGTGCCTGTTTAGCAACAAGTGCTACTCTGGGTTTTCTTCAGCAAAGAGCCCCCCTCAGCTACCAAGGCCTGAGAAAAAGGTCAGTTTAAAAGGATTGGGCAGCTTTTGTTGCTGGTCTGATTTCACAGAGTGGAGCATGGATGCCAGAATGTGAGCACATCTGCCTGAACACAGTGTGTGTTCTCTGAACTGCAGCATGTTGCCTCTGCTGGTGCAGTTAGAGGCCAGAGTTTTGGGGCAAAAATAAAATTTGGCTAATCTATGGAGAGATGTGATGTCACAAAAAAGAGAAGGAGGTTTTCTTTTTAAAAAATAGCCAGTTACAATAATTGACTTACTAGTAGACCAAATGCCTCACTACTAGAGATGGGTTGAAACCAACATCCTGTGAGCACATCAGTGGTTCTGATGTGAGCAGTGCACCCAGGTGAATGAGGTGAGCAAGCTCAAGTCAGCAGTTCTTTCTCTGGGTGATGGGAGCAGGGTGACTAATTACCCTTTCATAACAGAATTTCTAAAGCCTTATCGATAATTGCCAAGCCTTTCCTAAAGAAAAGAGAAATATAAACACAACCACTATTGCCTGACTGTAAACAAACCAAAAGAGACATGGGAGAAGAAAGAATTTTTTCAAAGATTTTATTTATTTATTTTTTAGCTAGAGAGGAGGAGGAAGAGAAAAAGAGGAGAGACACATTAATGTGTGGTTGCCTCTTGAATGCCCCCTAGTGAGAACCTGGCATCTGTGCTGGCTGGGAATTAAACTAGCAACCCTTTGGTTCGCAGGCCAGCACTCAAACCACTGAGGCACACCAGCCAGGGCAAAAAGAATTTTCATAAGAGTGGTTCAAACATTCACTTACCTAAGGAACAGCCCCTCTTCCATCTCTTAAAAAAATTATTACCATAGGCAAATACAAACCTTAAAGTTGTCCTGTAAATATTAATAAAAGTTTTAGGTATATGAATGAATAAATTCAATTTATTCTAACAGTTATAAATTAATGCTTTTTGCACTTTTGTGTGAGTGTATTGGGTAAACAGTAATTTACTGATGTACATATCTTTAAAAAGAAATTATTTTGGCTTATCTAATGAAGTAATATAGTTTACAGAGGGCTATAGTTTAAAAGCAGTTACATGTGTGTGATTTGAAGAGAATGATGCACAAGCAATAAGATTTCTCTTAACCTTTATTTCAAGGACTTTTCCCATCTTTCCGCTTAGCAATACAAAGCATTTCTTATTTTTGGAGAGAAAATAAGTAATATTTTTCTTCAGACCATTTATGTGCTGGTTCACATCCCGAAGATTATAATTTTTTAATTCTATGATCCTAATATCAAAAACAAACAAGTAAACAAAACAACGCTATCAGAGAATATGTTAGTACCCATCATTTACCATTCAGACCAAGAGCTGAGAGCTTTGTTTTTTCTCAAAGAAATGTCATCAGTGTGTAAGGACCAGAGAGGACATATATTATTTGAGTGAACACCTAAACCCTCATAGTAGATTTTGACTCCCACATGATTTGGAACATTAAATGATTTTGTGTTTGATATTCACACTGTGAACAGAGTCAGTTCCCAACTACCTCATGTTTAATGTCCTTGCATTTGTGACAACACTGGACATCACTGTGGTAAACCCTATATCTCAGTGTGTGCTGCTCAAAGTGATCACAGAAAGGCTCTGTCTTCTCTGGGCCATGCTTACAACATCTGCCCCAAACTAAGAAATTGCTCTGGGGAAAACTGAAGTCTTCTCTACATTACATTCTCTCAGGGCACTTGCTAATGTTTCACTTTTATGCATTATGTATACAAGATCTTCCTTCTTGAAAGATGCTTAGCTGCTTTTCTGTCCATCACCACCACACATATACATGCATGTGAATACTTACACACCAAACTTCCCCTCCTGTCTTTCCACGATTTTTCTAAAGAAGGATATTTAGTGTACACTTTATTGTGTCTGTTTAATTCTATTCACATGTGAGGCACCAACAGAATTTTCTTTAAATTTGAATCTTGAGGTACATCAGACATGAAGAACTTACCATCTGTGAGCTGGAAAGGTGAGGGTGAAATAGTTCTGCTCATTAGACACTTGTAATGACACAAATAGTGTAGACAAAGCTCAAAACTCCTCCAATCCCTTCATATCCTCCCTGTTTACTTTGCATTGGTGCTGCCCTCTGTTGATCACATTTCAAATGGCTGCTCCCAATAGGGTCAAAATGTTTTGTTCCAACCTCAGGACATGCCTAGGAGCCAAACCAGAAAAAGTCAGTGCCAAGTGAATGTCAGGCTCCTTGTTGAAAACTCAATATGATTTTCAGGATGGTAAAGGCAGAGTATTAAACCTATCAGCCGCCCTTAGTGACTGCACAGAGTGTGAACCCATGAAGCTAACCTTCTCTTGCAGGGCAAATGAATGTGTTGATCCTCCAAGTCAATTTCACACCAAACTCAAGTCACAAAAGCCACACATACTTACTGCTAGTGTCATCTTTAATGGCTTGAATTACAGGCTTTCTTGCTAGAAATGATCAAAAAGGCAAGTTTTCTAAATGCCTCAGTAGACACATGGACTTTGAAGGGTGGAAGTGAATGCCTGCTAATGTTGATACTTTTCAGGCAATGACATTAGTGATACCAGTGAAACCAGGGAAAAGACCAGCTACAAGGATGAGCAGTTTAGGCAAAGCATTACATCCACATTGGTGACCATTCAGGGATCTGCCACACAGTCTGGGCTATGCTGAACATACGCTCCATAGTAAAAGACATGTTATTGTGCTTGTACCTCCATTCAGTTAATGTTAGAAAAAGGAAAGGTGCTTTATGAACCCTCTGGTTTGACCTAATAAGAGAATGACATTCAGAATTCTAGGCTTTAGGGAAAGGCCATGCCATCTACAGCAATAATGAAATGGTTTCTGACTGGCTTTTAACTTCCACAGGAGTCAGATTGTCTAAATATGGGCTGCAATGTGACAAGGTAGCCAGACCTCCTCAGATTTGGGTTCTATTGCATGCACAGATGTTAAGGTCAAGTAAGAAGAGCAGCATCCATCACAATTAGAAGTGATAGATCTGGATTAGACAAGGGCAGGTGGCCTAGACCATTAGCACCTACTGTTTCAGCAAGGGTTCTGTCACATACCTTTCACCATGGAATCACAAGAAGTTCACTTTCACCTTCAACAAAGAATTCAACGTCTCCACTCTGAGATCATTCTGGCCCTTGATGCCCCCTCGGAACCAGACACACCATCAGCCACTATTTTTGCTTCTCCCCAGGCACCTAGTCAACCTACTTACACACAAATCCCCTAAAACACGGCTTACTTGTTGACTCAGCTGAGGCACGTCTCATGTTATGGGATTGAGTTTTAGTTATTCTCAGTTCTCCAAGGCCATGCGGAAATGATGGCCCTCATTTGACACTTTGAGAGCCTGCTCAGTATGTTTCCACTGGGTTGAAATAGAGACTGCACACCATTGGCCTTCAATCTTGTCCTCATCCCCAAGCCTGCCCTGCATTCCCCACCTTTGCCAGGCTCTATTGCAACCCCTCTGCTAGTCTGAATACCACACACTCCAAATCCCTTCTGACTAAAATTACTATACTCATAATATCCCAAATCTTACAAACATTCATCACTCTTCAGAATCCTAGTCCCTAACAGTATACTAATGTCTTCTCTCCCTTGATTCTTATCCCATGTCTCCTGTTTCATAGTATTTGTTGTCCAGTAAATCTGATGTTCCCTCTTATACTAATCTCAGAACACTAATCTGAGTCTTCAAAATCTCACTCTTTCTGCCAACCCTGTGTCTCTCTCCACATACCCATCCTAGTCTGGGAGAATGGCTCCTCTCTCTTAACTGTACCAGCTCCAGTGGCCCCTCCCTCATCACTTAGGTCAGCCCCTTACTTGTATGCCTCAGCCCCATCCTGAGCTTCCTTAATTAACAAAACCCTCCTTCATTACCTTCTTATGTCCTCTTTAATCCACACAATGCCTAATACCCAAAATCTATATGCTTTATACTTTGCCATCAGGACTCTGAGCAGATCCTATTTCTTTTTGACCCCCCTGTATGTACAACTCTACCCACAGTCCTACCCACAGTCCACCTTTGACCAGAGGATTCAATCCAATACCTCAGAGGACCCAATTAGGATTAAAAAGTATATCAGAAAAGAGATTTATTTCCTAATCTCAAAATTCTGATTGTAGACACTCAAAGTAGATGTGTGCACTTTGCAAACATAACAGAGAAATCAAAGAAAAAGACACTGATTTATGCACTGAGTTCCAGGTCACAGGAGGCATAAAACTGGGTCTCCCAGTGCAGTTCTGTGGGGGCTGATGTCACAGGGACCTACATGTTTACTAGACTTTCTGGGGTACATGACAGAATAGTTTTGAAGCCTTTGTAATCTTTTCCTTGAAGGTGAGTGAGAATGTATGTACAATGCAAACACTGTTGGTAGGTAGGCCACTACAGAGGTACAGTGGTTCACACCTGACCTTTCTCTCAGATTCTAAGACAAAGGCCACTTCAATCCAAACTCATCCTGAGAGAAATCTGGGCAGCCAGGTCACATTTGGCTGTGGACACCAATTCAGAAGGGAGACAGGACAACTGAAAACAGTTACTTGGAAAATTTCAGCCAATTTTTTTTAAATTGGAAAATTTGAAAATAAGATAAGGATGGGAACTGTGAGCAAGGTGAAAAGATCTGCTAATTACCAGTAGGTTATGGCAGAGTGAAAGATGCCTCAAACAAATTTAAAGAGGCAAGATAGATTTTATTAAAGACCAGGCATTAGTACAGGGAGCCAGAACTCAACACGCTAGAAAGAGAAGGCTGAAAAGATTTTAAGAACAGGAGAAAGACTCAAAGACTCCTCTGTTTGCTATTTGGATATACAAAAAAGAAATGCAAAGAAAAGCATTTTATGAAATCTTCCCAGTTTGTCTTTTTACCTCATGCTTTCAAAGGTCCTCACAGAAGTTAATCTTCATCCCTCCCAGAGAGATGGGAGACAGACACCAGGAGGATTAAATTTAAAGTCAGGGGCTGACTCCACTCTGGCTGGCAGGATCCTCCTGTGTTGTGGTCACAATGAACAAATTCCCAAGGACCACAGAAATCTTGTGGAGAAAAGGGACAGTACAGCTGCTTTCTAAGTGAGAGAGAGGGCCCTGACCCCTACCTGGACAGACTTTTATTGCTTTTCTGGGTACATTACATCGAGGATGGTCCTCATTTACTATGCACAAGTTGGCTGTACTTTTACACATAACAAAGAAAAGAATGTTGCTAATTACTTGAAAGAGAAGGATGTTACAGGTCAAAGGGAAATGTGGTTAAACTGGTTACACTCCATACCTGGGAGGTTTAGCTCAGATTTTAGGAAGTTACAGTAAGCACTTGCTGCCTCAATTCAGGGTGAGTGACTTCTAGCAAAAGCAACTCTCATAACGGCCTAGGTGCAATGCAGGCCTGATTCCGCATGGGAAAACCTCTCCATGGCTGTGGTCCTGTGTGCCACTTGCTCCCCACTTGTTTTCCACATGGACGCTAGCTACATTTCCATGCCATGTGACGTGGTTTCCTACATGCAATCAAAAATTAAAATTCCATTCTAAAGAAAATGTTCTAAAAGTTTGGTGGTCACAGGCCTAAAGTCAGGAAGAAACTGTGTAAAGGTCAGTCACTCTGAGGAACATGAAGGCCTCTGGTTCATGACAAAACTGCTTTCTGCACAGTGGAGGGAAACACAATTATATCTCTTTCAGCCAAAGCTGAGTTTTCATCTCCATCAATTATTGCAATTTATAAAGAGGTGCAAAACAACTGAGAGTCCCTAAACAAAGTCAGAATCTGATCTCCCAGAAGGCTGTGTTTCTGGAGATTTCCATTAAGATACCACATTTTTCTCTATAGTCACATTCCCTATCTTCAAATCTAATCCCTATGGAAAAAGTGTGTACTTGATCCTACAATATGGCTGGAGTCACTCAAATGGACATCATTAGTCACCTAAGAGCAGAGGAAGTGATGTTCACCACCTGGTTTGCTCTGATGAAGGTTTTTCTATAGATCAAATGATGGGAGTTTTGTCACTTGAGGTTAAGGAGCTTCACCCTCACACTTCACCTGCAGTCTCTCTAGCTTTGAGTGATGTACTCTTCTCCAGGAGATACCAAAAGACAAAGAGATCAAACTTAGCTTCATAAACTATGGGTTCATTTCTAATTCCATGGGCATTGGTCTGAACTATGACATTTGAGCTAAAGTCCTGGCTTTGTTACCAAAGTCTCCAATTATATCTTATTAACAGAAAGAACAGAAATGGACTAAACTAATCAAATAGTTTTATTGACATATAAAGAACAATATTGGAGACTTTAGAAATCTTTTGAAAGCTATCTAAGAGAAAGGCTAAGATCAGTGTTGCTACCCACATGGGTGTCCTCTTGTCCATTCCCATTGTCTACAATTGCAACCAGGTGCCTCTTCACGTTTGCACGGAGAATTGACAGAGCTCAGATTCTGTGAGCTCATCACCTGCTCCCACTGGTTATCACAGGACAACTGCTGATTCTCTGAGAGACACAATGTTAACTCCACTGTGAACATCGTACAAATGAGACCAAATTAAGGCAGGGGCTGGTTTGAAATGTGACCTTAAGTCAACAAAAATGACAATGACAGCTCACATTTTTGAGTGTTTATTGGCTTAATGTAAATCATTTAGGACTATTCACCTGCAGACAAATGTATTGTAATAATGCAAAGAAACTTAACTTAGAGTTCTGTAACACAGAGGAAGAAAGGAGGGTCACAAATATCGCAAAAGCAGTTTAAGCGGCCGACTTTCAACCCACATGGTGGTGTTCCATACTTTACACTTGTAAACCCCAGCGTCTTCCCTCCTGACTGGGTCTATGGTTAGACGTTTGTGGTCCTTGGTGAGCGTCATTCTGTTTGTAAATAGCAGATTCATGTCATTGAACAGCCACTGGACAGAGAATCCATCTGTGTAGCAGGTCAAGACCAAACCATCTTCATTCTCTCTGACGCCATACCTGCTAGCTAGGAGGATGGGCACTTTCAAACACTCTGTAAAGAAACAGAGAATGTGAATCTTTGAGAATGTGCTCGAGACGTGGAGCCATGCTGCTTCCAAAGAGATCACCACTTCCCACAGTCCACAGTGAGCTATGTAAAGGTCACTAGAGTATGGTCCTGACATTTGCAGAACAAAAATTGTCTAAGTTCAGGTGACAGTATGTAAAGTGAAAGTTGCATTTCCTCTCTGAGCCCATATAACCTCAGGGGGATTCTATATATGTTCCCTCACTCATCTCTGTAGTAGCAGCACACAAAACCCCCTCCCAGTGCATATGGCTCATAACTTCATCATCAGGTACAATTTTTCTCTCATGAGCTTTATTGATCTGGTCCTTGAAATTTTTTTTACTTCACAAAACATCAGGTTCCACTCCTTATGGAAACATTTATTCACTTTGGGGATGGCAAGCTTACCACCTTTGCACATCTGTGGGGTCAAGGGAAGTTTACAGCAAGTGGAAAAAGAATTAAGTTTTTGTTAAAAAAAATTTATTAGTTATTAAGGATGGCCCAATGCAGTGTTCATGGCTATACACCTTAAAGATTTCTATCTAGAAGGCTTCTGACTTTGAAGAAGACTTTATTTCCTGGCCAACTGATTCAATATTATGGTATCATCAATCTGAAGAAGGAAGCAGTTAAGGTTTTAACAAAAGACATTAACTGTAGTAATAGAAGAAAACTATTCATATAATAAAGGCCACACATAACAGCCCAGAGCTAACACAATATTCCCCAGACCACCTGACTTCCTGGTTGACCAGAAGCATTTCCTTGCAGCTACACAGACTTCTGTCACCCAGCTGAGGTGTGTTTCTATGGGGCACCATTTCCTAGGACATCCTACAGACTGAGATTTGAGAGAAACAACAAATAAAGTCCAGAAGCAAGCAAGCAATAAGTTAACTACTTGGGCCTCTGGCCCAAGAAGTGGGTCAGTTCTTTCCAGGTAGTGTGACTGAAATGAGCCAGAGAGGCAATGAATGCTAGAGCAGGGTCCAAGAAGTGATTCAGCAAAGAAAAAAAAAAGGACAGGAAGAAGCTGATAAGGATAGCAAAATCATCTGCTCTTCCCTTGACCATTAAAGTCTCTCTCCTCTGATGGCAGATGGGGAGTTGTGCAAATGGAAAATGAGTGACTTTCAGCAAATGGGGAGCACTGACTTTCTGAAATTCTAGTGCTTGTACAGTTTGTCTACACTCTCTGTATCTTGCATTAGATGTCAAAATTGAACCTGAAACAAAATGCAGAGTGGAATGGAGGTAGTGTCCAGGGCTGTCAGTTGTGTGTGTGAAGTACCAGTCTCCCCACCCAACCACCAATCATCAGAGAGCAATCACTGACCGTACACATGAAGCAGCCCAGATCCTGTTTCTGTTTCTGAATCTGGAAGGTGGACAACTACTGTGTATATTCCTGCATCTTTCTTGGTGACATTTTTCAACAACAAGGATCCATCATCAGTTATGATCTCTTCTCCATTGTTGCCAAGACCACTTAAATTGACATTTGATGGCATCATAGAAAATGCGATTACATTACTTTCGTCCACGCCATTCCCCTTGTACCACACTATGCCTACAGCCTCAGGAGGCTTATTGAGCACATGCAGAAGCACATCTTTCCCTTCAGCAGTAGAGGTCGACAAAACACTGATTTTAGCTGTGGTTGGTAGGCTCCAGAAGTTTAAGAATGAAACTAGGAAACAAGAAAAAAATGCATCAATATTTGTATCTATGTATTGGGACAGAAAGATGAGGCCCTTAATCCTGAGTGGGTCTCTTTATCTCTCGGCCTTGGTCTGCAGGTGAGTGTCTCCCAAGGTCAAGGTCAACAGCATGGCCCCCATTAGTTCAGCACCTCTGAAGCTATTATTTTTTCTGTTTCAAATACTCTTCTTCAGGTGTTTGCTTGGTCACCTCCTCACTGTGCTTAGACCAATGTTAACACTTAGGGGCAGTTTTGAAAGACACATTTGTTAACTACCTTCTCTAAAGATTCTCTGCCTTCATTTTCTGACCAGTCTTCCTCTGTTTTTTTCATGACTGTTGTGGGTACCTGACCTCACATCTAGACCTTTCCTTGTCCCTCTCTCCTCCATAGAACATGGGCTTTCTGAGAGCAGGGCTTATCTGATCTTGTACTGCCAGTGACTGCAACAGCTTGAAAATTGATGGGGATGAATGAATGAGTGCTGTACCTCCTGGGGCTTATTTGTGTATTTCTAGGGTTTGTGGTAATGACAACGTTTAACATCCCTGGTTAAATTTTTCTGGTGTTTTCTGACATAAATCATTATTATTACTACCAGTTTCATAATTCAATACTCAGTGAAGGATAATAGGAAATGAACAGCAATCCAAATTTTCCTGCCTCCCACCACTTCCAGATTATGAGATTTTCCTCTTGCTGGGCCCCCTTCCCCATCCTACTCTGCTCTTTGTCCTTCACTCTCAGTTTGAAACAGAAGCCTTCCCTCTTTTCTCAGATCCTGGTTTCCTTAGCAGACTCCAGTCAGTTTCTATGTCAGATCTTTAGTCTACCCCAAGGAATTGTCTCCTACTCACCAACCAGCAGGAGCCCTTGCGAGTGGACAAGTCCTCTGTGGGCAGAAACTGACAGGAATCCCATGGTCTATGTTGTATGCTCTGTGGCGCCCTTTTTGAGAGAAGCTTGAGGTTCGGTGAGGCACCTCTGTCCAGAATGGTACAATCTGCTGTGTGTACTACCTGAGAGCTGAGCTTTATTCTGGGCAAGGTTACCAATCTTGTCATGTGGGCTGGGGGCAGGGAGTATGCACATGACCATATCACTCCCTGCTCTAGTTTTTGCCACCTTTGGCCTTCTAACTAGTACTGCTCTCCTATAATTTGGTTCCTTGGGAACTCCTGACGTCTCTCAGCACTAGACAAACACACATGCAAGCACATGCACGCATGCAGAAACACACAAACACCCACTCTCATGCTATATTTGGACAAGAACAAGCCTGGGGTTTCTGGGTTTAAGTGTTACTCCACAGGTTCCTGTCAGGTGCCCAGTAGTCTCTGAAGCCTCTCTTTCTCACATTTGACTCTTCCCTTCAGAGCAGTAGTTTGTAAGCTAAGTCACAGAAATCTGTCACAAGGAAGTCACTCCTGCTGTGTATCAGATCACCTGTGAAACAGTGTAACATTGCAATGCCCATGTGATACTTTAAAAATGCAGTTTAAGCAGCTGTCCAGCTAATGTGGGTGGCCATTCACAGTGAGATCCCTGGATGTGAACATAGAAGCACCTCTCCTGCTCTCCTGTGCACAGGGGAAGCCTCCAGATCCTGCTATACTACAGATTCTAACTGGGTGCTGTGGGCCAGAGACTATATCTGACAAGCCCTGTGGGGAGGTTGGTCTTAATTATGACCTGTGGAGCTCACCTGTAATAGCAAGGCTGACAGGGACATAGGTGTCTTTGGTGGATGACACAATAATGCCAGCATTGGCCACTGCTGTCTTTAGCTTGGATCTATCAGCACCAGAGAGCCCCAGATGTCATCAAAAAGGGGGATTATTTCTTTGTGACACAGAAACCCAGTTCGGCACCATGTCTTCCCCATGTTTTCAAAATCTCTATGGTTTTATTTTTTCCCACATGAAGGTAACAGAAATCATTCTGAGGATGAGCAGTGGTCAAGCTCTGTGATAATTGCAGAGGGGACCCTTCTTCTATCTCATGTTGTCACCAGACTGGCTTTTGCTTCCAGGGACAAAAATTCAAAACAAGAATTCTCAGTAGGACATGCAGCTTTGGGTGTGAAGTGGGAGGTGTCCTGTGTGTCCCAGGAATTAGGGACTGTTGTGAAAGGTTGGGTGCTTGTGTGCTTTCTAGTCCTCAAGAGACAGTTTCAGGTAGACCATTCCTCTCCAACTCTGTTTGTAGGACCTGCCCTGTGATGCTGGTCATTGGGAAAACCTCTGAGTTATCCCTGGGCAGAGTCCTTGTCGTCACCACAGTTGCCCATGGATGATGCCAGGCATGGAGTAGAGAGCAGCATAGAAACCCCTGAGAGAAGAGGTGTTCCTAGGCTCTGTCAAGGTAAAAAATTAAAAACCAAAAAAATAAACCTCCAAGCTTACACAGCAATGTAATGAGTTTATCTGAGCCAAACTGACTTCATATGCCTTGTAGAAAGGACTCAAATGCTTTGAACAAAGGCAGTTTTTCAAATTATTTTATACATTTTCATAAAAGTAGATGATAAAATTTGGATAAAATCCAGAAGGAGGTGAAAGAAAACATAGCAGAGAAATCTCCAGAATTGGAAAAAAAGGAAAAATAGAGACACATATATTTTTTATATTGGTGGGTAGAGGATAATTAGCATTTAGAGGACACAGAGAAGGTGTGCAGGGGACCAGATAACATAAAGGATGCTGTGGTCTCATACACTTGTCCCAGACTCTGTGACGTGAATGGTCCAGAGAACAAAATCACTCTGATGTGTCAAACTTATGCTCTCCAAGGTACACAAAGACGGATCAGGTCTCACTTACATTAAAGACTGACCTTTCTTAAGGAAAATACAGGTCTGGGATGTGACAACCTGACAAGTTAGAAATTTTTGATGGAAATATTTTGTATTGTCAGGCTAGCCATTTGACCCATGAGCTTGTCAGGGTTACTGAATGGCCCCTTTCTGTTAAGTCTCTAGGAGTAGCAGATGGGACAGACCAGTCAAGAGGGAGGACCGGAGAAAGGCCTGTTGGAACAGGGCATGAAAGAGGCTAATTCTACATTTTAGTCAAAGCCAGGTTCCTGTGTCTATTTCCTGTGCATCTCAATGTTGCCCCTAGAGGACAGAACCAGAATTGCAGCCAAAGTCAGATGCTGCACGGGGTAGTACATGGTCAGCCTAGTGAAAAGGAAAGCATTGCCCTGGATATTATGAGTCCAGTGTCAGGATTACTGTCCCACCAGGGACATGTGGTAAGCAATACAGTACTCTCTGCTTTCAAGTATCCAAAAGAAGGTCCTGGTGAAGGTCCTCCTGAGGCTTTTGGAAAAGCGTGCTGGCCTGGAGGGTCCATCCAAAATATGTCCTGTGTGTCCACCATCACTGCATTGAGATGTTGCATGTAAGTCATTTCTGTGTCCCTGTCTGCTCACAGGGCACAGGAACAGGAGCATCTCCAGGTGAATACTCAACTAGGGCCCCTGTGTGTTCTTGTATTAGGAGAAGAGAGGTTTTTTTAGAACCCTAGCACCTGAGAGATGGAAGCAACCACAGATTCTGGGTTCTCCTGTCCCATTCTGCACAAGAAGTTTCCCTTGTTCCCCAGGACATCATGAAGTGGAGACATGTCTTTAGAGACAACAGGCAGGTGCCCCACAGACAATAATTTGGGGAATAAATAGTCTTCCCTGATGCCTACAAGGTCAGGGTGTATTCTTTCTTCCCCAGGCAGGAGCTCTTCCAGGGGTTGAGGATCCAGTGTTTCTGTCTTCTCAGGTATCTTTGAGAACAGGAAAACCACAGACCTGGGGTGATGAAAAATAACTCACAAGGTGGCACTGAGGAAGGCTGTGACTTTGGAGGAATAAGTGCAGTCCAGCCACTCACTGTTAGAAAGTTCCTTTCATTCCTCCTGACTGTATGAGAAACAAAAGGCTGACCCTAGGATGTCCCCAAGCAGGTGACATCCTCCTGTCATGTTGACACCAGAGCCTGTGTGTCTATAAGAACTTAACTTGACAGCAAGTGTCACACAGAGTGACAGGCTTCCACTGGGTAGTTTCCCTTAGTGATTTAATGCATGTTTGTGGAGCATCTGTCATGTGTCAGGCTCTTGGCTGGGCCCTGGAAACTCCAAACAGAACGAGGCAAGTGTGGGCCCTGTGCTCATTGACTTTACCTTGTAACACAGACAGGCTGTCAGGTAAATCATGGCGCTAGGAATTTAATTATAATCCAGTGAAGGGGAATCAAAAGAAAATT
Source organism: Trachops cirrhosus (assembly GCA_028533065.1). NCBI lineage: Eukaryota > Metazoa > Chordata > Mammalia > Chiroptera > Phyllostomidae > Trachops > Trachops cirrhosus. The sequence continues at coordinate 36,804,111 of CM052550.1, forward strand.
TCTGGTCCCTCCAGAGTATGTAATTGAGTCTCGGCTGGTATGGGGAATATGGAGAGCACTTATGAGAACGTATTCACTTGGCTGAAACCTGGAGAGTTAGTGGACATTTACTTCATGAAAAACAGAGGGGTTAAAAAAAAAGCTTCCTCAGAAGACTGAACTTGTAGGGGTGATGCTTGACTGGATGGAAGAGTAAGCGGAGTCCATTGTAGTGGGTAGAAGAGTTAGAAAGACTGGAATTAGTGATGCTGTTGGGTTGGTCCCCTGGTGCACTATAGTTGCTGCTGAGGTGGAGTCAGTGGTGCCCCAGAAAGGCTCCTTCTGCAGAGTAATCCTGCCGCCCGCCCCCTGTGGACAAGTAGAAACATGGACAAGAAAATGTCATGTTGCAGTTGGCTATCTTTTCTTTTTTTACTTTTGTATTTTGTATTCAATTTGTACTTTAGGCAATATTTCATAGATCTAAATATAATTGTAATATAGTTATTGAATTATACTTGAATATAATGAGCTTAAGATATTGAAAGTATGCAATTTATGAAGCATTTTCAGATGCATGCACCAGAGAAGTTGTACAATGAAAATAAAGACCATGTCCCTTACTATTAAAGTGTTCTCATGCCCTCTTGTAATCTCCTTTTTCTTCACATCTCCACCTTCTTTTTTAGTGTTAAGAGAACCCTCTTCAGTTTTTTTCATTATAAATTCATTGGCAATTTCTGGAATTTTCAAAATTTTTATCATAAAGTATTTGATATGCGGCCAACTTTGGCTATTTTGACATAGTTCTCTCTTTTTATTCTCTATTTATATCTCATTCCAGGGACACATTAATATTGATTATCTATTCACCCATCATAGACACTTGTGTTATTTCCAGTTTGAGGCTCTTACAAGTAACCCTGCCTTGAACTTGTGTGTAGAAAAGTCTTTAACACAAAGATTCAGTGCTTGTAAAACCACTGAATAGCTATAGAAATAGAAGTTAGGGAGTTACCCCAGGAAGCCTGGTCTCAAGGTAGCACTGCCAGAGCCACAGTCAGAAGTTAAAAAACATGTGCTTCTTCACATACAGCTGTGTTTGCCACAACCTGCCCATGAGTTACCACAGTAACAAAAACAATACCCCCATCTTTCTTCCAGTTTCTAAATTATGAACCAGTGCACCTCAGAAACTTCATTTAATTCACATCTGGATTCTCAGTCTCTAGGAGTAGGGGACATGTAGTGTTTAATTTTTCAATCTCTCTGATATAAGGAGAATCTCTCTGATATAAACCCCCCCAAAAAGCAGCATATATGTCAAGTGCCCACTGATAATGCAGAGTCCACCTGCAGGCTGTGTGACTCTGGGTGAGTGACCCGACCACTAGAAGCATCAATTCTCTCATGTGATGTCAGAAACATATGTTTGGTCTTCTCTCTTGGATTTTAGTAAAGAGCAGCTAACTCTTTGGGAATGCTAAGGGATGAGGGTGAGAAGAGTGTCCTTTGTTGTGATGATGCAACTCTTGGCAGGCCTCTGGAGAGTTGAAGAGTGAGGGCAGGTCAAGGTCACCAGAAAGACCAAGTTTTGTTCAGGAGCTTGGAATTTTCAGCTGTCAAGGTAAGACATATTTCAACCTGACAAGAATTTTTACGATTCTACTTGGGCCAAATATGACAATAATGTGGGAAGCAAAACCACAGTGGACTGAGAGAATGTTCTGAAACAGGGTAGTGTCACCCCTTATTTTATACAGTACAGTGAAAGTCGGGGGCCTAAGGGGTTACATGAAATCCATGGGCTATCCTTTAAGGAGTTGGAGGATGCAAAGTGCAGAAATCTCTGAGTCTGGGTAAAAATAAAAAAAATGGACACAATTGTGAGGTTGGTTGGTACAGGAAATGTAGCAGTTAAGAATAAACACAATAACAATAATAGTGAGAGGGTATGTGGTTTCTTCTATGGTGCAGTGAGGGATCTGGAATAAGGAAAACTACCCTGACATTTTAAAGGTATGTTATGTTAAAGGAAAAAAATAAAAATAAAATGAACACCTTATTTAAGGTAAAGATTGACTTTTGTAAGGAATGAGATCGGCCTTGGACATGACTACTTACCATAACTCTCTTTTGGTTGAAATTTTAATTTTAGACCACCC
>CM052550.1:36806754-36822620 GCA_028533065.1 Trachops cirrhosus
TAAAAGATGCATTGATGTCCAATCTTTTGGTTAGATAGTATAGTCTCAAGTGATAGGAAGGGACCCTTAGGAAGTCTTAGCATTTGTCTTGGTGAAGAATAGACCAATTGGGATGCAGCAAGACCTTCACCTTGGATGGAAGTCAAGGCTGAATGTTGTCAAAAGAGAAAAGCAGGTAAATGGGAGCAGTCAGTCCCACAGACCTTTATTAGACAAACACTCTGGATCATTTTGAACCTAGAAGCTTTTGTGATCTAATTGTGCTGTCTTTGTTTCTCTGTATTTTGCATCCTGTATTACATTTACTTATAATTTGGGGGCACACTGTACACCAATACAGTTTTACCCATCTGACCATGAGATGAGGTCATATTTACTATGTCCATCTATTATTAATTATTCCTTATTAATCTTATTTTTGCTAGGTATACATTAGGAAGCAGTCACCTTAAAGTTTATTTGGGGACCAGGCTCTACAAACACAATGTTATAAAGATCAATTAGCATCTAAAAGTTCCACTGGTGAGGACAGTAAGAGTTTCATAGGTACATTTCCTCTGCTTCAGCAGCAGGCATGGATGGTCCTGTTTTATAGCCACTTCAGCTTCCATTTGAATAATATAGTTAACAGTCCTATTGAGTTAGGGTATGAGGATATTCTTATAATTAGGTTCTAGCATTTATTTTATAAAATTCCTTTCTCAATATTTTATTCCAGTAAACTTCAACAACTTTCTTTGATCTAAGTTATTTTCTTTTCACTCAGAAATAACCAATTTAGTAAGAGAAGCTACTTACTTTTTAAAAATATATATATAAATTTGTTTTTAGAGAGAGAGGAAGGGAGAATGAAAGAGAGGGAGGAAATCATCAATGTGTCCTTGACTCTCACATGACCCTACAGGGCATGTGCCCTAACTGGGAATTGAACTGGCAATGCTTTGGTTTGTGGCTCCACTCAGTCTACTGAGCCACACCAGCCAGAGATAAACACCTCACTTTTAAACTCTCACACACATCACTTTTCCTTTTTTTGCAATAGCATTTCTTCTAAATTTCAAAAGGTTGCAGAATGGGTCCCTGCTCAGAACAAAATTGCCTAAGGTAAACCATTAATGCATGGATTCTTGACTTTGTGCAGGTAGAATTTTTAGGAAACAAACCCAGGTGATTTTGAGGGTACATTTATTTAGGCAGGGAATGGTGACACAAGGATGGACCAAGAAAAAAAAGAGAATCAGAAGAGAGACTAAGTGGGGTTGCTTTGATTCTCTTAAAACATTATGGGAAACATGTGAGATTAGGAGTTTATTGCAGAGCAACAGAAAAGGGACCTTGTGGAAAGGTTTAGTGGGTTTGCTTGGGACAAGCTGCTGCTGCCGTGTTCCCTTACTGCAAGTCACCTGGGAACCCCTCAGGAATGAAAAGAAAGGAAATTTAGTCTCCCCTAAGAAAGGAAAAACAATTCACTAGGTGTGACTCACAAAGTTTGCAGGCTGCACTGTCTGATTAACTCAGTGGACTGAGCATGGACCTAGAAACTGAAAAGTCATTGGTTCTATTCCTAGCGAGAGCGCATGCCTGGGTTATGGTCCAGATCCCCTATTGATGGTGTGCAAGAGGCAATGTATCAATCTTTTTCCTCATACATCGATGTTTCTCTCTCTCTCTCTCTCTCTCTCTCTCATTCTATCTCCATCCACTCTCAAAAAAATGAATAAATAAAGTCCTTTAAAATAAAAACAAGAGTGCACATGGTTTTATTTGTGTTGTGGAGTTTTATTGCTTTCAGAAGGTGAAAATTTTAGGCAAGGACTCCAGGAAGGTGTCAAGATAATATTCATCAGCATTTTCAGGTGTGCCCTTTCAGGGTGTGGTCTCCACTACTTGGTCAGTACCAGGCCAGAAGGTCTAAATTGCATGAGCAACTATATGCCAGAAGAGGAAAGGCCACCCTGAAAACAAGGTCCAACACATTTCATTTATTGCAAGGAACCTGGGTCTTTTCACCTGGGTAAACTTTTGTATCCAGCTATACATTGCTCAACCACTATGTTCAGCCACCTTTCTCAATTCCCCATTTCACTTGCAAAGAATATTTCTAGCTTCTTACTTACCTGCCTCCAAAGAAATACTGTAAAGAAGCATTTTTGGCAAAATGAAAGTTATCATATACACCATAGAAATTATTAACAGTTGTGTTGTATACACACTGTTTGAGACAATCCCAAAGAACAACTATAAGTATTATTATGACTAATTTTAGCAGACAGGTAAAGACCATCAAATTTTTAACCATCAACATCAGTTTGTAGTTATAAAGCATTTGTCAGTGTCTTGGGATAGGTGTCTATCTCTGACACCAGCAACTTCTCTTCCTTAAAATATGTTCGATTGTGATGAGTAGAGGCAGGGACAGGTGTAAATTGGCTGTTGCATCCCTGCTATGGTTTTTTCCAACAATGGTGGTGAGGGTCTTTAATTGATGTCTCTTCCCTTACATGAAATGTGTCATTGTCTTTGAAGTCATCATCTTTGCCTAGCAGTGCACCTGTGAAATGAATAGCATCATCATTCATTATAAGTTGATTAATAAGTTTTGATAATAATGCAGAATGTCTCATTTAGTAAGATTGCTTTATTTGTCCCTCTCTTTAAATGTATAGGGTGACCAGTGACTATTGAATGAGGAGAAAAGCTGTGTTTACCAAGAGAAGTAAATTGTAGGTTAAAATACATTTTGGCTAAAGGGGGTTAAAGATTCTAAAATTTTATTTAGATAAGTTTTAATTGCACATTATGTGAGTTTCACCAATCCAGAAAATTATGGGGATGGGCACAATGAGAATATTATTATAACTAGGTCATATATTAGATATACATTTCTTTGTTTGCCCAGAGAAATAATTCCCTCAGTCACTGTAACTCAGGGAGAATTACCCAATTGTTGTTAATTTCTCCCCATAATAATTTAATGTTGTTGAGGCTGTTGCTCTATTTCAAGAAAACACCTTACCCTGGTTGGAAATTATATACAATATAAAGCTAACACATATTTGTATTCTTGAGATGGTAGCATTCATATAAAATTCAGTTGCCATATTTTAAGTGGGTCTGGGGAAAGAGGGAATTGTATATGTGCCTAGTTGAATAATAATCTAGTGTCATATTTGGAAAGAGAGAACATCTGTTACAAAATTTATGAGCTACAGTAAGTAGTTTTCAGTAGTATTTTTACTTCATGAGATTGTCACAGGTGGGCACAGGTAACCAGGTTCTTGGTAATCAGGACAAAAAATCGAACCAACCACCCAGAGTTTATAGCAGAGAACATGGGAGCAGGCCAACTCTAAGCAGAGATTGACCTCATGGGCTGGAGGGACTCTATTCTTACAGGGCGGATCCTTCCTGGATAGTTTTGGTGGGCTTTTACTGGGCATGTAAAGTAGTTGTATTAATTTAAAGCTACTGCACATGTGGTCTCCCATGATTTTCCCTGATTGGCAGCCAGGGGAGAGGGTCCCACAATGCTACTGAATTGATCCCTTCTTCTCCTGGGGTCCCCCTGTACTAGGTTCACCTTTCCCTTTGCCAGAGAATTATAGCTCTCCATATTAGAGATTGGTGAAGAGGAAAGGAGTTATTTATTCAAGCTATACAGACTAAGAGTAATGACTTAATGTCTTCATCAAAATTCCAAAGTCCTTTAAAATATCCACAAACACCCACAGTCCTTCCTTCCTCCCTTTGCCCAGTCTGGGGTATCGTATCTCAGGAAAAGAAATAGAAGTCCCTGGTTCAGGCAGCCCCCAGTTCTTCCCAGTAATCTGTGCTGGGCTGGTAGGCCTCCCTTGGTTCCCAGCACCATCAGCTGTGTCGCAGGGATCTCCAGCTAAAGCCGAGTGGTGGTTCTTCTCGTGCCTGAGGAGTGGGGCTGGAGGGGTGGAGTCCCCACTCTGGCCAAAGGCGGGTGGTTCTCCTTACATGGCTGCAGCTGGTACTTCTCTCTCCACTGCCACAGCCACATGGCTCCCTTTTCAATGGCTGCCACATCTCGGTTTAAATCCCCACGCCAATCTTCCTTTGCAGCCCCATCTCTGACTTCTCCCACAATTGCTTTCACTTGCCAGCACTCCCATATCCTTCCAGCTTTACTGGGTGGCCATCATGAATCTGGGCAGGCGTGGACCCATGGTGTGGAGCCAATCATCTCCAAGCTCTCATGCAGGCGCTGTAACTTGGGGGACCTGCCCCCCACTTATATCTTGGTGTGGAAGTTACTTCCATCCCCCTGGCTCAAAGCATGGCCACAGCTATTCAACATATCTATGAAACCAGTTAAAGGTTATAGATGTGTTAAGTGACCATGCCAGAGATTAGCTGCAAAACTGTTGCTATGCAAAACATCTCTCAATGGCCCTGCTCCCTGTGTCCCTTCCCCCAACTCACACCTGTGGGGAGGGGGGTGAAGACATCCTATGTATCTTTCTAATATTTCCTGGATGCCTTGAGTTCTGGAACCCATTAAAAATCCTTTTGGGGGCCCCCCTGGCTGCACCCTCCTACAAGACCACGTATCAATAATTAAGGCCCTATGAAAAGATTGGTTCTGTTTGACTCTGTTTATGCTTAGCTTCTTCAAATCCCCACTTTCTGTTGTCAGACCCCCTTTTCATTTTTGGCAGCAGTCCACTAGAACTGTAAAAGAGAGCTTTTTTTTAAATTTAATGAGAATTATCAAGCATTCTCAGGTCAAAATAATTTGACTGTCTAATACTGCCCAGCTAGCTGCAGCATCAGCTAAGTGAATGTTTTTTGCTTTCATGGTAGCAGCTTTAGAAGTCTTCAAATTCTTTTTTCCCTAATAATTTCCTTTTAAAAATTATTTTATTGTTGTTTAATTACAGTTTTCTCCATTTACTCCCTACCACGTCCCCTCAACCCAACCCTGGCTTCCATCCCCTCCACCTTGGTTTTGTCCAAGTATCCTTTATAGTTGTTACTGAAAACCCTTCCCCTTCCCCCCATTATCCTCACCAAACTCCCGTCTGGTTACTCTTGGCTTGTTCTATATTTCACTCTCTCTGGTTATATTTATCTTGTTTGTTTTGTTGACTAGTTTCCAGTTAAAGGTGAGATCATATGGTATTTGTCCCTCATGGCCTAGCTTATTTCAGGTAGCATAATGCTCTCCAGTTCTGATAATTTCCAAATGTTTCAATATCTGTATAAGATCTAATAATTCTGCAACCTGTCTGCTATATTTAATGTACTTCCCTGAGCAAGTTCAGATGGCTTGTTGCTTCCACAACATTCTAGTGTTGTGAGCTATGCCAAGGTCATGGCTACTGTTAGTACAAATGTAGTGTTTCTGATTTTTTGTTGTTACAATCCTGAGTTAGAAAAATTAATACTGATTGTTGGGAATTTCTTGCTGATGTAAAAATAAACACATTTCATTGTGTCCATCATAGAAGTTATTGCCTATCCAATTTGGTAACATTACTCTTCATTGTTCATGGATTCATATGTAAACCACATCAAGTCAGCATCAGCAAGGAGTTTCCTGTGAACCATCCCTGGAAACAAAGAGATGGTCAGTGAGCAAAATGCAGCCATGGATGTGTTTGTTCTGCACAGAAGGCAGCAAACTTGCTGTGATAAGATTGTTACATCAAGTAGAAAACAATAAATGGAGAAATCTAGAAACTTACACAGGTATCGAGTATGATGGGATTTCAGTCGACATTCAAAAGAATGAAAACAAAAAATGGAGAGCCCATAGCTATCTTTTCTGTTTGTTCACATAGTGTGTCTATAGCAGAGATGACTGTCACCCAGGGAGGGAGAACTTTGGCTTCTGTATCTAATTGTTGACCACAGTTCCCTATACTATAGGTCTATGAAAATCTGTGTTTTTTAGTTAGAATTCCCAAAATGATTTTGTATAAAAAGTTAGAAAGTTTATACTTTGTGTGTCAGAAATTGAGTTTTAGGTAATTCTTTAGAGATTTTACATCTTTTTTTTTTGGAGTGGGTTGGCATTTCATGAATTAGGTCATGTCAATTTGACTTTAATAGATCATATAAAAACTGGAAAGATTTTAAACCCAATTGTGACAATATCCTGTGAGACCCAGGATCCTCTAAATTTCTATCCCTATTTTAAAAGAGAAAAAAAATAAGATTCCTTTGAGTCATTGAAGATTGACTAGTACTCATCTTTAGATATGAGATGGTCAATCTATTTTCCTTGAGGTTACACAATTCAAGATTATTCTTTGAGTCCTGATGTCCTTTTGTTGTTAGCTGTTTTGACAGGTAAATTGTGTCCTTTTTAAATCTAGTACTATCCTAGAGCGTAAAAGTAAACTATCCACATATCGAATCAAAGTGGAAACTTTAGGAAATTTAACATTACTTAAATCAGTTTTTAATATCTGGAAAAATAGGTGAGCTCTCTGTACACAACTGGAGCATTTCAGTGCAAGTGAATTAGCAATGTTCCCAAGTGAAGGCAAAGTGATACCAACTATGCATTATTTTTTACTGAAATACTGAAAAAGATACTACATAAATTTATTACTGAAAAATATCTACAGTCCACAGAAATAGCTGATAATAAGGCATATGGATTTGGAATCACAGGGTATCTGGAAATAACTTTTATTTATAGCTCTGAGACTATGTACAAGTCTCTATTTTTATTTTAATTTGGTTTCTTTACTGACAATTTGGGAGAATTACAGAAACTTCTATGTAAATTATGTCTCCTTTTAAAGTAATTTGACATAATGGGCTTAATTCCAGCTAGTGCATCAGGTCTTTGAGTAAAATGGCAAATATTAGACAGAGGCAAAGTATTATCAATAGTTATTTTAACAGGAGTGGCTGACTGATCTTGCCAAGATCTGTACTAGAAAGGGCTCAAAGTTGCATTGGAACATCCTGCAAGAAACTTTCTGTCTCAGGATATATTTTCTTCTTGTGGAAATTCCTTTATAATTAATATTTCCCCAAGTGTTTCAGTATTCAAATATATTTCACTTTTCCAGAAAAAAAAACAAAAACAATGTAGGTTCCCTTTGTTTCAAAAACAATCTCTCCCTGTCAGGTAAACTGAGGATATTTAGACCAGTAAAACCCTACACTACCTCATTACATTTTATAGTTGGAAGGAGCCAGGTTGTGACTTATGAACACTGATTAGTTGATTAGTAGTTCCTACCACTTGCACTGAAGCTTTACTCTTCATTGGGTGTCAGTAAGAACAGATAAACTAGCCTCAGTATCTACAATGGCCCTAGGAACCCCCACAGTTGTGGCCATTTTCATTTATTTTTAACTATTAGTAAGGAGAAGAGGAAACACCCTTATAATTCTCTGAGCAACCATAGGCTTGCTCTTGTATTCTTTTCTTCTTCTAAATCTTCTGTCAGCTTCCTATAAACTGATTAAAGTGAACAGGCTTCTCTACAGTTTCCCAGTGAACATTATTTGGTAAATCTGTTGCTTTACTTCCAGGATCCAGTAGGTACATTCAGTGGAGTAGATCAGAATAACCATGATCTTCTATCCCAACAGTTAATGTAATTTTTTTAGAAAACCACATGTCCTGGAGAAAATCCTTGAAATTTTAGGTAGATTTTTATATCCTCATTCTCCTCTGCTTAAAAATTCCTTTTTTTTTCTGATGGAAGCTGCTAGAATTCATGCATTATTCTTGTCTAAGTTCCCTTCTCATTTTATCAAAGTTTATGAGGGAGTGGTAGTGGAGGAGAAATAAAAAAAATAAAAAAGGATAAAAAAAGAAAAAGGGCAATTCCAGACAAAAAGGAAACCCCTCAAAGGGCAAAGAATATAGTGAATGAAATGTAGAAGGAGGAGGAATGAGGTGCTGGCATTTATTAGCTACAGAAGACATTTTCAGTTCAGAGAGAGCCTCTACATTTTTAATTATTATTTTTTGAAGACAGGATTTATCTGTGCTTCTCCTAGAAGTTTCTAATTTCTAGAAAAGATGTGCTTGCCATTTATTCAGTTAAATTTTGGAGCTTTCCTTTTTTAAAATGTTGCATCCAGAAATTAATGAGAGAGCAAAAGAGTTCGGTTTTGGCCATAATAAATTGATACCTCTTATATTAAAATCTTTCCATTTCTGTAAGTATTTGCAACTAAAGACTTCTTATTTATTGTCTATTTGCCAGGGAAGTAATGAATGAGGAGGCTGGGATTGAGAGCTTTTAGCCTTAGAGTCATGATAATTTACACCAATTTTACTTTTCTTTGGCTATTTCCAGAGTGTAAGTAAATTTCTAGGGATGTTGAATGGTAACTTTAAGGGTGCTGCTTATGGGTTGAACTCCAAGGTGCTGTCACTTCCTTATTTCCATCAAACCCTATCATGAGTCTCAGTTTTCCACCCAGGTACTAGGTAATTAACCTTTATGTGAGCATCCTTTTACATGTCAATTATTTCATTACGGTTGAGCTGGAATTCCCTATGATGTCATACACATTTTGAGAAATTCTCTCAGACACCTGCACAGAGATTCCCAGTCACCTAAGAATACCTGAGATTGGACCTTGTGGGAGGAAATACTTTTGGTCCTGAAAGCTGAACAAATCCAGTCTCCCATTTGTCCAGCACAACGTTTTGCTCAGACTCTCAAAGAGCAATTCCAATGGAAACCCAAGGTTAAAATCCAGGTTTGCTTTTTTGCGAGGCAGAAGAAGGGAGGGTTTCAACTCTTAAGGTTAGGCTGGTTTTTCTCAACTCTTTACCTTTAGGTTCATTTTGAGACCTTAAAAGAGTAGCTCAAATATATTCTAGCCTTTTAGCTTAAAACAGGGGGGTCCATTATGCTGAGAAAAACTTAAGCAAGCTCACTTGATACACCACCAGGATGATGAGTCACAGGGGGTCCCCTGCTGGTAACTAGTAAGGTGGTCCTGCCTGAGCTTCTCTGGAATCCTGCCACACTGTGCCAAGTAAATGTCATAGTTAGAAATGTATAAACATGTACAGAAAATGTAGAAGTTAATTTCAACTGGGAAGCGATATTTGAACAAACTGAAAAAGTATTCCAGAGAACTGAAGTGTGGACTTTATTTCATCATTAGATTCAAAGGAAAAATTATGGAGGTTGCATAAAAGTTATCGGTGCTGTATGTGGGAGTTGGGAGAATGCAAAACAGGTGAAATTTCTTGGATTGGATGAAAATTAAAACAATATACAAGTTTTTTTTTTACATTGATGGGTAGAGGATAGTTAGCAGTTGAGTAATATGATAACAATAACAATGAAAAATTATTTAGTCTCTTCTCTGGTGCATTGAGGGTTCTAGAGAAACATATCATTCTGACATTTTAAGGTTCTATTATCAAAGATATGAAAGACACTAGAAAAAGCAAAGACTATTGTTCTTTTATAAAAGAACCCAGAATAAAACATGACTACCTGCCATGATTCACTTTCAGTTACTAAGATTCAATTTTCAACCATTCTGTGTAGTTACCTTAGGTCTTCCTGTTCATAAGGTTCACTGAACAGGCCTCCACTGAGGTTTTCAGATTTAATATATGCATGTTTTATCCATGTGCTCAAATTCTCCAAAATCTTTGAAAGGGAGAGGAGCTACAAATAGTTAATAATGGTTAACTATTTAGTCAATCATACTAACAAAAAGAAATTTCAAAAAAAACCCACCCCTAAACATAAGGATCAAGGAGGTTCTCAGAGGGTGGGGACACAGGGAACATATGGAAGCTCCATTACTATCACCCAGTGTCTACCTAACCCACTGTGTCCCTTCCACATTGCTGATCCTGAGTGATGTTTTATAATAAACCAGTAATAGCAAAAAAAAGCATTTTCTGCATTCTGTGTGTTTTTCTAGAGATTTATAATACCTAAGGTTAGGTAATAACAATTCCCAACTTTGTAGTTGATTAGGCAGGAATGTGAGTAGCCTGGACACCCTACTTGCAATTGGCATCAGCAGGAAGAGGAGCATTGTGTTACTGAGTCTTGAACCTGTGGGGTCTGCATGCACTCTGGGTACTCAGGGTCAGATCTACATGGAATTGTAGGACAGGGCATTGGAGAATTGATTGTTGATGGAAGACAAAAACCCTTTATCTCATAGGAAAAAAAACTGGTTGGTGTGAGGCTAGAATTAATTGAAAGTATGCAATCTGCCTCTATCAGGTGCTCAGGGAATTTGGGAATATGTTTTGTTCACTCCCCTCTTTTCCTGAGAAGCCACACTTAAGAAGCCACATTTACTTTTTGTCTTTTCTCTGTTTTCAGAGCAAGGCCTGAGGTAGTGTGCTCCCTCCCAGGAGGAATGAAAGCACAGGGTTGTAAATCTATACACACTGTTGTCTACCCTGAAGTGGGACTGTTTGCCTGATGCCTAAAAAGCTCCACACACAAAAACAGAGGTTCCAGGTTGCAGTGAAAGAGAAAAAAAATATGCAAGTATATCAGAGGAACTTTGAAATAATGGGTAGCTAATGCTCTAAAATGAAAACTACCCAGTGATTCCCATTTAAGGTCATTTAACAGAAAGAAGTGAAAAAGAAAAACATGACTGGGGGTTTCAAAGACATAGGATATGAGAATTTCTCAGTAATTATGTAAATTTTTCATGTTCCTTTACATTTAACTTATTCTCCTGGCATCATTCTGTTTCGGGCTTACGGGTTATTGGAGTCAGAGGTCTTTTTGCTTTCAGGCAACACAAAATTCTGCCACCAGTTTTAGGACTGTGTTGGTGATATGTTAGTGCAGAAAACAGATCTCTGCTCCTCATGATTAGCAGGCTGCATCTTTCTCTGATCTTGAGCAAGATATCTCTTGCAACCTGTTTTCCTGAAAAGTTTCCACTTTTTTACTCACAGGTACCAGGTTGTTTTTCTTTTACTTTATATTCTTTAATTGATTGAGTGATTGATTGATTCATACAAAGGTGAAGTGATGGAGAAAGTGAGGGAGAGAAGAACCGATGTGGGAGAGAAACATCAATGGGTTGTATCCTGTGTGGAGCCTGACAGGGACCAAACCTGCAACACAAGCATGTGTCCTGACCTGTAATCAATCCAGGGACATTTTTTGCTCTGTGGCACAATGCCCAACTGACTGAGCCACTCCAGTCAAGTTCCCATTTCTTCTTCAACTAGAGATCATGACAGCCAGCTGTGGGAACAAAGATGTTTTTTCTCTCATCAGTTCAATTCCTCTATTTCAAGTGTTAATCAGATTAGCAGAGATGGATTAACAGAAGACAATATACAAAGTGTATTATACTAATGAATATTCTGAAGTGAAAAATATGGAAACCCAAAGAAGTACTGAATAGTTAAGACTTTTATGTGGTGGACTCTGGCCAGCAGAGTCTGCCTGTTGTGGCCGAAAGAGAAAATAAATGCACAGGTGACAGCAATCCTGTGGAAAAAAGGGGACAGCAGGGCTACTCTCTCAAGCAGAGAGTGCCTATGAGTGCCTTGGCCACTATCTCAAAAGGAGAGTGCCCCAACCCTTGCCTAGACAGGCTTTTATTATTTTTCTTGGGGCTTACATCAGAGAAAGATTGATTATTTGTTACATAGAATATTGTTGTCTACATTTTAGGTACAATAAAGGAAAATGAAAATAACATGCAGAGGGGAATGGCAGTGAGCTGATTAGCTCTGTCCTTGGGAGAATTCACACAGGCTTTGGAAATTACCTTGAAAATAGACAATACACATTTGTTGTTTTAGACCAGGGTGATGGAGTTTTAGCAAGAGCAAGCCATAACTGTCAGTATGCATTTTCTAGGCCTGATTCCCACAGGAAAACTCGGTTTGAAGGTCTGGCTCCTGCCCACCACTTTGCTTCTATAGGTTTTCCATACAGAGCTGAGTCACATTTGCCAGACTGAAACAAACCGGTCCCCTACACTTATATGCTATTCTGAAGATAAAGAACAAAAACCATTGTGAACAGGCTTCAAATTGAAAAAAAAAAATTATTTGCCTGGAGATTCCAAAGAAAAGGACTGGTGAATAAATATTGGCTTGACATTTGCATGTGAATGTCCCTCCTTCAACTGGTCATCCATCTAAATACTTTCTAGGCAGTTAAGAGGGGAGTTCAAAGATTGTTTTATTTTTTCTGAGCCTTCTATTTCACAATAACAAGGTCAGAATCAATATTCTAAAAAGGACATCTGGGGTGTCAACTATGCTTCCCTTCACAGCCATGACCCTTAAGGTGGTTTAACAGGACTAACTGAAAGCTCAATTCTACTACACCTAGTCATTTAATTAAATGCATAGGGCCCCTAAATTATTACCAAACAAGATAAAATACTGACACATAGTTCATCAAACTAAGTGTATCACCATTTGACTTCTTATTACAGAAAATTTAAAACATACAATTGAATCTGCAAAAAGAAAAGTCCATGCTGTGGCGTTCACAGCTTCCCTTTGTGGGCATCTTAATTCCTGGAAAGTAACTCAATGTGTGTTTTGATATTATGCACAGCTGTTCAGGAAGACTTAGGAATCCTGGTGAAACTGGAAAAGACACTGACCTTCAGGCTGCCTGTCACTACCCAACCCAATAAGAAATGACAGATATTGAATCTTTATGGGTGCTCTACTCAGATGGCCTGTGATCTGAGAAGATGGCGGGTTCATACCCTAACAGACCATCTTGTCTTTTCTTTCCAGGCCAACATTTTTATACCAGGGAACACATAAGGTGAGGTGAGGTGTTTTGAAATTCAGGGAGGATTAGGTAGAAGAAACATCAACATTCTTGTCTTAAGCACTTAACTCTTCTCAGGGGCAGTTGGTCTTCAGTCCCTCCCTGAAACACAAAGGCCTGGATGCCTCCACTTGTCCCTAGGCACAAAGCATAATGAGGGGTTTTGAAATTCAGGGAAAATTAGATTAAATAACTGCAGTGTTCTTGACCAAGGCAGTTAGCACTTCCCAGGGGCTGGTGTTCCTAAGTCTCTCCCTGGAACACAATGGCAGGGATGCCTCCACTTGCTCCCCAGGCAGTAATCTTTAGCATTGCCCCAAGAGGTCAGCTGTCTCTCCCAGGAGCCAGGATGGGCCTTATTTGTAGTTTCAGGAACAAATCAATAGCTTTACCATATGGATTTCTTACTAGGCTTATAACAGTTTAGGTTAAACTAAAATTTTCCACCTTGTTGCAGCCACCGGCCCGTGGTGACCACTACTGCTGCAGATGCTCAGGATACGAGAGAAATACACAGGGACTACTGAGTCCTATGGGGGAATAGGAATGGCATGGCCACTTTCTTTAGTGAAAAGCGCCCTGCCTACCAGCCCGAGCAGGCTTTTTATTAGGTACTATTGGGTAGGTGAATGGATACAGCATGTGGATTTATCATCTAGCAGGGAATATCAAAAATAGGTAGATATTTTTTAAAGAGCTCAAAGAGCTCACACTGAGTTTTGGGGCTGTTATCATTTAACAGATACAGGCTTAGTTTCCTTTCCTGCCTGTGCCTACATATCCAAGAGCATCCTAGCAAGCAGGTCTCACAGGATTTTGCATATTTTATGCCCCAGGTCTAATTTACTCCAGGGGTCCACTGACTCTGGTCTGCACTGCACCGCTCCTACTATTTCTGCAAGCCTGAGTCAGGCAGAAGAGGCAAAGGCAGCCAGGAGACTTGGATTTCTCACATCCAGAACAAGGACTCAGACTTCATCGAAGCTGAGGGGCAGGTGTAATGTTGATCACCCCTTCACTTCCACAGACCCCTGAGTTTCTTCCCTGATGGCTTATTCCCATGTGATCCTGCCTGTCTTAGGTTCATTTCTTGTTGCCTGTCATTGACTATCCAACCAAGCAAAGGGAGCCAAACATAGAGCAGGTAGAGCTCATGTTCAAGGAAATAAGTTTTGTCTCCTTAGGCATCCTTGTTTTTCAGAGGTTTCTCACTCAGCCTTAGCCACAGGGGGTTACAGCTCCTGAAACCAGGCAAGGCGGACCCCAACAGCACCTGTTGAGTCCCTATCACTATCATACATTACTATTGTTGCTGTTGTTTACATTATACTGTGACCCACCCACTGGCAAGTCAGGTCTATGAGGACTGAGATTATGTTTGTTTTCTTTCTAGTGATTAGAAGAGAGTCAAGTGATGGAGGACACAGGGCTGGCATTTTCTGACAAATGAGTAAAACAACTAGAAATGTTATCGTGGTTAAAAGGGTAAATTATGGAGCATTATGACCTCACATAGCTGGAATTCTGACCAAGATGAAGGACCAGTTAAAGATTTTTAGAGTGAAACATCTGATAGAGAATGAGCCCAGGCAAACATAGAGCTTATGAGGGAGCAGGAATGAGAGGTCCAGGCAAAGGACACAGCATGTGCAAGGGACAGGAAGCAGAGATGCTTAGTGAAGTAATGAATTTTACTGACACATGTTGGTGATAAAGTGAGCTAATATGCCTGAGGTACCCAATACACAGTCAGTACTAAACAGTGGCCAGTATTGTCATTTTTGCATTCCTCTGGGTACCCATTTCAGGTCTACCCACTTGGAAACAGCAGTAATAGGAAAACAATATCTTCTCATCCTGACCACACAAGAAATTCATGACATTAAGCACTGACTACAGCTTGACTGATGTATTAGTGACAAGCAATAAACTACACATATGTAAAGTGTGCAATCTGATGAGTGTTGACATGTGCACACACTCCATGTGAATCCATTTTGTAATAGGGTACACCTCAGAGGGGGGCCCCAATATGGATTTGGAATGGGGTCTAGAACTCAAGGTGTCCAGGAAATATTAAAAAGATATATGGGATGTCCTCACCTCTTCCCCCCCAAAGGTGTGAGTTTGGGGAAGGGACACATGAAGCAGAAACTTGCAGAGCTGTTTACACAGCCACAACTTTGCAGCTAACTTCAGGTGTGGTCATTTAACATATCTATAACCTTCAACTGGTTGCATAGATACATTAAATAGCTGTGGCCATGCTTTGAGCCAGGTGGAAGGAATTAACTTCCACTGAAGATGTAACTGGGGGGCAGCTCCCCCTGGTTACAGAGCCTATGTGAGAGATTAGAGAAGATTGGCTCCATGATATGGGGCCACACCTGTCCAGACTCACGATGGCAGCCCAAAAAACTTGGAATAGTACAGGAATGCTGGCAGAGCTAATTGATTGTAGGAGGAGTTGGAAATGGGGGTGCAGAGGTAGTTTGGCACAGGGATTTAAACCCAGACTAGGCAGCCATGCCAGGGGGAACCACACAGTTCTGGCAGAGTGGGGCCCCCACAGCTTTGGTGAGAGAGAACCACTCGGCTTTGGCCAGGGTGGGTGCCCACATGGCTTTTGCATGGGTGAGGTCCATGTGGCTTTGGGATGCTACCTTTCACCATGTTGCTTAGGAAGCAGGAGAGACTTTGCTTGGAAGAAAAGGGGTGAAAGGACTATTGCTGGTCGGCCATGAGAAGGTGCCCCATGACTTTGGATTAACTGGAGATCCTGGCAGCAAGACAACTGATGGTGCCAGGAGCCTGAATCACAGATTTATACCTCTTTTCCTGAGATACAGTACCCCAGATTAGAGCAGAGGGAGAGGGAAAGACTGTATGAGTCTGTGGGTATCCTCAAGGACTTTGATATTTTAATGAAGACATTGGGTCGCTACTTTAAGTCTGTATATCTTGAAACATGTCTGTAACATTTCCTTTCCTTTTCACACATCTCTGGCATTGAGAGATGTGTTTCCTCTAGTGGTGGGCATAGCTAATCTGGGGGGTCTTTTGGTAGTAGTATATTGTACCCACCCTTGGTCTTGTTCTGTAACA
>CM052550.1:36823120-36838310 GCA_028533065.1 Trachops cirrhosus
TGCCTGTGGGTGGCTGATGTAACAGAAACCTGCATGTTCACTAGAGTAGTTCAGGTTAATGGCAGAATGTCTTTTAAAATCTCTGTGATCTTGTTTCTTGAAGGTGCAGAGAAAATGTATGTGGAATGAGAACACTGTTGATGGTAAGGGTGCTGTGGAATTTTGCCCTTTCATGCTAGCATGTCTTCATGGATTGTGAGGCAAGGCTGCATTTTGGCAACCTGGGACCCCATGAGGGTCTGGAAAGTCAGGTCATCTCCTATTGTGAATATCAAGTCAGAAGAGAGGGGGACAATGGAAACCTTTTTTTAAAAAAAGATTACAAGGTAAGGAAAAATTGGAAGATTTAAAATATGTTAAGGATCAACACTTTAAGTAAGATGACATGATTCGCTACTTACTGGGAACTTATATGAAAGTAGAACACACATCAAACAAGTTTAGACATAAAAGTAAGACTATATTAAAGAACATGCATTAGGGCAGTGAGACAGAACTCAAGTACCCTGATAGAAAGGCTGGAGAGATTTTAGAACAGAAGGATCCATGGGCATCTTTGTTTGCTATTTGACTTTGCACATAAGAAAAACAAAACTAAATAGAATCCTGACAGGAGTTCCTTACATTTTGTATGAAAGGGTCCCCGAGCAAGATTGGTTTCTTCTATTCCTCCAAGACAGAGCAGAGGTACACCAAGAAGATTAAAATTCAAAGTAATGGGTCCAGGTATTTGGGACAGATATTCTTTGCTGCTTAACACTGTCCAAAAATGCTCAGAAAATCTTGTGTATGTTCCACAACACTAGATAAAGAATCAAGAATTGCAAATTGCAATCACATTGCCAAAGGAATTATCTGAAAAATAGATGTCAGAAACCTATGGTCAGAAAGAACCTGTCTAAAGGTTTCTGACTGTGGGAAGTTTAAGTCCTCTAAATTATAACAAAAATGTTTCTTCATAGCTGAGGGAACCACAAATAAATCCCTTTCAGCAAAGGCCCAGTTTGCATCTCGATCAGTTCCTGCAATAATGTAGGGAAAGAGGGAAGGGTTTTCAGGAACAAGCATAAAGGACATATGGACAAAACCAATGGGTGGTGGGATCAGGGTGGGAAGTGGGGATGGCTGGAGTTGGGGGGATTGATAGGGGGAAAATGGAGAAATTGTACTTGAACAACAATACAAAAATGTGAAAAAAAAAAAAAGAGTTGTCAGTTCCTGGAAATGTAGGCACAAGAGCAAACTTGCTGAGAGTCCTTGAACTGAGCCAGGATTGCATCTCCCTGGAGGCTGTGCTTTTATATCTCTCTGCAGTCACAGTTCATTTTTTTCACTTAAACAACATATCAATCAAAAAAGGGTATTCTATATCCTATGACTTGGCTGCTGTAATTTGCATTGCCCTGATTAGTTACTGAAGTTAACAGAAACTGACATTCACCAAACAGTTTGCTCTGATGTACTTAAAAAAAAATAAAACCTAACATGGGAGTTTATCAGCCTCTTGAAGTTAGTAGGTTTCACCTTCACACTTTACCAACAGTCTTCCTAGATTTGGGTGATTCCGTCTTCACCAAGAAATACCAAAATAACCTTCAGGTCAAACTTAGCTTCATACAGACTGTGGTGATTTCCAATTCTGTGGACACCAGTCTGAACAATGACATTTGATCCAAAACCATGATTGTATTACTGATAATTCTAATTATATTCTATTAATAAAAGAGAAAGAGTTATGCTAAACCTATGCAAATGAGACTACTTCCATGAAATTAAAATACTCAAGAAGACATTCAAATTTATGGAAAGATGTCAAACAGAGAGAAAGACATCAGAGTTTCTACCCACATAGGTGTCTTTTAGCTTCTTATTGTCCACAAGTGTCCAGGTGCCCTCCACATGACCCCTGGAACAAAGACAGAAATTGAATTTTTACAAATCTATCACTTGCTTCCACTGGTAATCACATGACAACTGCCCATACTTGAGGGGCACTCTGTCACCTTCACTGTAAAGATGGTGCATGTGAGACCAACCAATGGCGGGATCTGGTGTAAAATGCAACCTTAAGTAAACCACAGTGACAATGTCAGCCTTTATTATTGATCATTGATGACTCAATAAAAGTCCTCTAACAATTCTCAACTTTCACAGCATATCTACTTGAAAAATGCAAGAGTTATTCAGAGTTTAATAACAGGTGAGGAATAAAAGGTCACTTGTATTTTACACCCATATTGAGGGTCTCACTTTCAAAGGAACTATGATTTCCATGACATCACACTGATCATTCCCACATCCTTTGTCCTGAGAAAGTCCATGGTGAAAGTTCTGTAGCCACAGGAGAGCTTCATTTTCTAAAAGAGCTTAAGGCTCTCCCTGTTGTACAACCACTGAGTGGAGGTCACACTTGTGTAGCAGCCAGCACCACAGAGTCTTTATGCTGTGTGACTGGTGCTGTTGACTGGAAAGTTAGCACATTCACAAGCTCTGTGGGGAAACAGAGGATGTGACAGAGAGAGAGAGAGAGTGGGCTTGGGACTGGGGGTGACTATGTACCTCCAGAAATATCAGCCACTCACTGTCCATATTTAACTTGGTAAAAGTCACCTGAGAATGGTCCTGATCTCTGCAGTTAAACGATTGCTTTTGTTGAGATGAGAATGTGTAAAGAGAGTCCTGGACCTCTTCTACGACCCCAGATTACCTCAGAGTGAGCCCTGAAACCTTCTCATGACATCTCAGTACTATCAGCACAGAGAATCCATTCTCAGTTCCTGTGTCCTATAATCTAATTATTAGGTGAAATTTTCCTCTCATGAACTTTCTTGATATTAAAACTTATTTCCTTTTAAAAACATATCCCCCCTTCATGTAAGTATTTGTGTATGTTGGGGAATGTAGGCTTATATTCCCTGTACAACTCTGGGACCAGGGAAATTTTGTTGTTAGTGGGAAGGCATTTACCTGGTGTTAAATATTTTATTATTCCATAAAGATAGCCCAACCTGGT
The DNA here is from genome assembly GCA_028533065.1 of Trachops cirrhosus. NCBI lineage: Eukaryota > Metazoa > Chordata > Mammalia > Chiroptera > Phyllostomidae > Trachops > Trachops cirrhosus. The sequence goes on from CM052550.1 coordinate 36,826,134, forward strand.
TGTTGTGACATTGTACTTGAAGGTGATTTTGTAAATATTTTGACAGCTTGAACAAGACTTACTCTCTAGTCTGAGAGTTGAATAACATACTGAGATAATCTCTAGGGAGACATTTTTATGGTCTTAACAAAGGACAGAGACCGCAGGAGTAGAAGGAAACTACTCAAGGCAGTAAAGGACATACAGGAAAACCCATAGTTAACACCATATTACATGAAGAAAAAACAAAATGCTAATAAAATATAGTACAAGCTGAGAGTAAGTAACTTTTTCCCAAACTATTCAGTGTAGTACTGGAATCCCTGGATGGAACAATTTGTTAAGAAGATGACATACTTGGTATTCAAATTGAAATAAAAGAAGAAAATTAATCTCTTCAACAGAAAACTTCGCCTCATAAATAAAAAATACTAGAGATTCTTCCCTCCACACACACAAAATACTGTGAAAACTAACAATTCAGTCAAGTTGGAAAGGAAAAAATCAACAGCCAGCATCATTACCATTTATTTATAACAATGAACAAATGCAAAATGGGTTTAAGAAACATTTGAATTTCAAACAGCACTAGAAAGAATGAAATGCTTAGAGAAGAATGGTCCAATTATATGGAAGATGTATGAACTGAAACTACCAAATTATTCAGAAAGCAATTAAAAATTAAAAACAAATAAGTAGAAAAACACCTATGTTTATGAATTGAAAGACTTCTAACCATATACATATTTGATGCAAGTTGTATCAAGAACCTAATAACACGCTAAGCTCCAAAGACACCTGGCCTCTACCCTCTACCAACCAGGACCCCAGCAAACACTGCCAAGCTGGTTCTGCCCTCAGTCATTGAGGTTTTATGGGCACTGACTGCCTGTTGCAGACTCAGGATAAGAAGACTTGGGGTACTGTGGAAGCTGCATTTTGCACTTCTATGGAGCTTGTGGGCAAAGCTCAATCTGCCTGACCCAGACTCACCTTGGGAGAGGAGCACCAACAATTTTGCTCTGGTCTGATACAGACACTGGGAACTTTAGTTTACACTCTGAAAACTGACATCCCTTGACTGGAGCCTGTGCACACCCGCACACCAGCTTGCCCAACTTTCTTACCACATTGCCCTTCTTTGATCTGCCTCTGTGCCCCTGACTTCTTCAATCTTCAGTATCAATTCCCTCCTCCTCCCCAGCAATCAGCCAGACTGCACAGACCACATTCCCTCTCCTTCCTGCATTTCTAGAAATTTCATCCCTCAGTGGCTGCTAGTCTTTTTCCAATCCTTGGATCACCTTTTATCCCTTTCCCCACATCCCTTGGCTCATTTCCCTGCAGCCATCAAACCCTACAAATTGGGCTACTGTGACCTTGGGAATAAGTGGGAACATGTTTCTCAGGATACCTCTGTTTAGGAATGCATTCTCTCTTCTCAGGATTCCTACACAGCCACCCCCTCTAAAACCCTCTGTTCTGACACTTTTCAGGGTTTTTTTTTTTCCTCATTTGATTTGCCAAATCAAATATTTGGTTTCAGTATCAAAGACACTTGTGAGACTTCAAGGGTCTTATTCTTTTTTTCCACAAAGCCATCTAACTACTGAAGACCATACACCCACATTTGGAAGAATTGCTCCCTCTTTTTTCCCACCCACACCTCCCAACTCCAGTGACTCTGTCCCTGATCGAAGGGCTCTCCAATCTGACTTTAGCCTAGATTATGTTCTGTATTGGGGACATATCCCAGAAATCTCTGATTGGTCACAGGACAGTGAAGGCATTGGGTGCACATGACCAAGAACTGGGGACTGCACCCCATTGTCTTTTTAAGAAGCCATTATATTTCACAGGATATAATCTGTGGTGAGAGTCAAGGTTCTGTTTCAGAATATCTTTCAAAGATCTGTGCATCAGCTCCTCTACATATGAGGTGAAAATGCATGTAGAATAGGAACAATGTTGATGGTTAGGGTTTGTCATTTTCACACATGAAATTTGCTGTGTTCCTGCCAATGTTAGTGAAAAGACCTTAATGATTCCCTTTGTCCTGATGTGACACCCTGTGAGGGTAGTGAAGAAAATTTCAGACAAGGAATGAAAGAATGAGCAGATGGTCACTTGTGTGTCTCCAAAGTTCATTCGGTTGGGTAAGGCATTCAGCCTGTCTACACACTCCTTAAAAGCCCTGGAGACCAGTTTCCTGAACGGGCATCACTGTGCTGAAATCCTGCTGTGTATCTGGAGGACCCACCTCCCTTGTCAAATCCTCTGGAGAAACCTGTTTTTGCCTTTCTATTCTCTGGAGGCTGTTGTCTCTCTTGTCTCAGGCTCCCCTCTCATGTGCACCTTTTCTCCTCTGCTCCCGTGGTCAGGTCTCTTTTCATTTTATCATTTGGTCTTCCACTAACTGTTTCTCTAAGTCATCAAAATACAAATAATTATATGGAGGGACTGCCCAGAAAATCCAAAGTAGTCTTTCCATCTTACCACTGGTAACATCACCACACATGCAAAGTATCTTCTGCAGAATATAACTCTCACAGGATCCAGTATATGACTCAGGATATTTTCAGGGGCCAATGATTATCTCTACCATTGTGTTCAAAGAACTTCAAAATGTAAATATATTTTCTTCATATTTCAAAAAGCTTTCTAAATCTACTCTGTTGCAGCCCTGTGTATTTCAAGAAGGTAAATATTTTCCTTACAGTTGCAGCTGTTCATTGCCACCACCTTTAATAAGTGTCCCATTGCTTACCTTTCTTTTAAACATATATGTTGTCAAGCATCTTCCCAGACATCCTGATTTCAGAGTCTGGACACTGGAATGAAAGTTCAACTGGGCATCGGTGCCCAGGCTCCTCAGTCTGGAGCATATTCTATGGGTATAAAATTACTTCATCATATCTGTGACTTTGTAATTAGCCCAGCCTTCAGGTCTGATATCATTCCTGGAGCTGCCGCTAACAGACACCCTATGTCTTGAACAGATTCAGTTATTTCAGTTATGAAAGACAAAGCTTTAGATTTTCTAGTGGACAATTTGACTCTATTTCTCATGGATGACTTTCAATTAGTTTAGACAAATTAGTGATGTGTCCAATGAACCAGTCACAATTTTTTAATAGTGTTTTATATTGAAGATGATTCTTGTCTGTGACCAAATGAAATGGTTTTATTTGAGCTGGAGTTAGTAGAAAAAAAGAGGATGGACTGCAGAACAAAGTCAGCCATGGTTTGATCAAACAGTTAAACCAGGAGGAAACAAATGCTGAGAAAGAGTGTAGCTCCATTAATCTTCTCTCATAGATCCTGCATCTAAAGTCCAAAAAGCCCCAACCTGTTCTTACCTCAGGGAGTTTTAAGTGGGGTGTGAATTCAGTATCAACCCCCTCAGAGTGCTGAGCATGAATATATCACAAGAGAAAAAAATGACAAGTGCTTCTTTGAAAATCCATACCCTTTAGTACTGAAACCATAGTTTACATGTTTAGTATTGTCAGATAGTCCTTACTACTAAACACTATCTATAGATTCAATGTATACATTGTAATCCCAATGCCATTTTCTAAGGAAATAAAAAATATCATTCTCAATGCATATGCTATTTCAAGAGACCCTGAGGAGTCTAAACATTCTTTTAAATAAATCAAACTTAGAAGCTTGTATTTTCAGATTCCAAAACATTATAAACCTATAGTATGTATAAAGTCTCTCATATATTCAGATTTGTAGAAACAAGGATTATTCATCAGGGTGTGTGGGGAAGGCAAAGTAGGGTGTTGGTTTTTAATGAGTATAGATTTTCAGTCTTACTGATGAAACATTGCTAGAGATCTGTTTCGCTTTGAGGAGAATATATATCACTACTGATCTGTACACAGATTCTTGGCTCATGATGGTAAATTTAGTATTATGTGTTTTTAGTATAATTAGATAAAAATATTTGAAGGAAAAATATTGGGGTAAAGAATGCCAAGACTTTTGAGAAGGAATATAACTGCCTCAAAAGAAGAGGTTCTGGGCATAATAAATATAACATATATGTGGTTTGTAGATTAATTTTCTGTTTCAAACATTTTCTTTAAATTCAGTTGTTGATTCAGTCTCTGAGCCCCTCAAGATCCCATAATGGCAAAGGAGGCTCAGAAATCTATTGATTGACAGTAGCTGAAGGGCCCAAGTGGGAGGGGAAAGGTCTGACAGTTGTGGAAAGACTGGTCAAAAAGTTTGAGTGTGGAGGGGCATACACATTCAAAATTCAGGGAACTAAAGGGTCTACAATATAAAATAATGGATCACTAATGTCAGGGACGATGAAGATGAAGACATCTTAGATGGGCTGTGTTGGGAAATTCCCTAGTCATTTTCCCTTTGTGGCCATTGAAGTTCCATTTGTGTATAAAAAACTTCTGCCTCTTCTGGAGATATTAAACAGCTAGAAACTAATGATGAAGCATGTAGTCTACAGCAGAAGTGGGGGAAGAAGGAGAGTTTTCCATGGCATTCACTGGCTTTTAAGGCAAAGGGAACATTTTAAGAGGCACAAATGATGTCTGACGTGATTAACTCCCTCCCATGAGCACGCCTCACCTGAGGGCAGCAATCAACCTTCTCAGAACACCCGAAAGACATGAAGTCACTAAAGTAAAGCCAGGCAACAGGTTTTCTTTCCTTTCCATTTATGTTTGAAAATCAATCACCCTTACCATCAACAGAAGCCAATGGGGCACTTAGGACCCTCTTTATTCTGTATTCAAATGTCCCATTGACATTCACAATAAAATTAAATTTAAAAAATATGCTATAATTTTAAATACACATAATATAAATGTACTCTTCTAAACATTTTAGGAACATTTCATGCTATTAACTACATTCACATTGCTGTGTAGCCATCATTGCACTTTCCCATTTTGCCATTCCCACCAACAGTGCTCAAGCATCTGTTCTGCCCACAATTTCATGGACACTTGTTATTTTCTGTTGTTTTGATAATGGCTATTTTAGTGGGTGTGAGATGAAATTCTGTTGTATTTTTAAGTTGTTTCTTCTAGTTCAAATATAACTGACTTACAATTTTCTATTAGTTTCAGGTGAACAACACAGTTCCTCGTACTGATGTGGATGACAAGGTGATCACCACAGCAGGTCTAGTTACCCTCCGTCACTGTACTATGATATTACAACATTATTACTACATTCCCTATGCTGTTTGTTACATCCCAGTGACATATTTATTTTATAAGTGCAGGTTTGTACCTTTTATTCCATTTCACCTCTTTTTAAAACTGTCTTTCTACCTACAAATTTCTGGAATCTTCCAGTGTTTTCTTTGTATGTTTGAGACTGTTACTATTTAGTCTGGTTTGTTCATTTGTGTAGCTTTGTAGATTCTACATACAGGAACACCTTACAGTATTTGTCTTTGTCTGTGAGACTGATTTTACTTAATAGAATACCCTCCAGGACTATCTGTAATATTTTGTCACAAATGGCAAGACTTCATACATTTTTATGGCTGAGCAATATTTTCAATATAAATGTGTATATACTTAGATATCTGGCATATATATTATATCTCTTTTATTTATCTATCTATTGATGAACACCTAGGTTGCTTCCATAGTTTGGTTATTATTAATAACGCACAAGGCTGAGATGAACAGTGGTGAGTATAACGTTTTGAATTAGCGTTTACATTTTCTTCAGACAAATGATCAGAAATCAAATTGTTAAGTTGTATGGTAGTTCTAGTTTTAATTTTTAAATGAATCTCTTTGCCTTTTTGATTAAAATTTTTAATGAGACATATATTCTTACTGCAGTTTCTGAACCTAATCACAGCACTGGGCTGTCACTCCCTCAACTGCCTGGGTCATATTGAACTTATTCTCCCTTTTTTTTTCGAAAATCTTTGCAGCCTGTGTCTCACTAAACTCCAGCATTACCACCTGTCAGTGGTCTGAGTGCCCAATACTGAAGGATCAGCCACCAGGATCCCTGTGCTGAGTCCTTCTGCAGACTGTAGGAGCCATCTTGCTCAGTCAGAGCACTCCTCTCTGAATGGCATCCACCTGAGGAGGAGCAAAAGCCCTGCTCACAGGAATGAGCTTGCCCCACCCTGTGGTGCTTAAACCTGACTGCAGATTACAGATTGACCAGATTAACAGTGCAAGGAGAATGCCATGGACTATGGATTACTGGTAGCCTCAAACAGGCTTGGAGGGCCAGACTGTGACAGCCATTGATATCACCAGGGGAAGATCCAGAATGAAAACACAGTGGTAAACACTAGTTTCTGAGATGAATTCCCTTCAACCTTCTTCATGATTTATGTTATTTTGTCTCCTGCAGATCTTTTTAATGTTCACTTCTGGTCTTTCAAGTTTGTGCATTTTAAGTAACTAGTTTTTATGATATAGTTTATTTAAAATCTCATATTTTGCTCCTCCCTGATTCCATTTTGCCTTCCTCTTTCCTTTTTATTTTTAGTTTAAATTTTATTTTCTCTCTTGATATAATTTGTTTCCATTCCATACTCTTACTAATTCCCCCCCTTCAGTTTCTCATACAATCTTTCTTATAGTTAGTAACCTCACATTTTCTTTCTGGTTTTAAAATATGCTTATTTTCTCCACACCTCTATCAGTCTTTGCTTGTTGGTTGTGTATATAATTGCTATTGGTGTATTTCTTCAAATTTGTTTCTAGACCTTTAGTATTTTTGTATTGCAAACCTCAAATTTTACCTTTCTCCTATCCTACTTCCATTTTATGTTTTATAGACAAATCTGCTTCAGAGAAAGCTATGTGGAGAATGTCAGTTCCTCTTCACTTCTGTAGAAAATTAAGACAAAGCAAATTAAAGTAGTTGCCCTAGATGGTGTGGCTCAGTGGACTGAGTGCCGCCTGTGAACCAAAAGGTTGCCAGTTCAATTCCCAGTCAGGGCACATGCCTGGGTTTCAGGCCAGGTCTCCAGTTGGGGATGCACAAAAGGCAACCTAACACTGATGTTTATCTCCTTCTCTTTCTGCCTCCCTCCCCCTCTCTCTAAAAATAAATAAATAAAATAAAAAAATAATAAATTACTTATGTTGTAGGATCAAGAAAATTCTTGTTCCTTTGATATGACCTTTGAGGAAAAAAAAAAAAAAACATGACTGCAGAGAGATATACAAGTAGTCTCCTGGGAGATGAAATGTTGGCTTTTTCCAAGGATTCTGAGCTATTTTGCTCCTGTGCCTACATTACTCAGATCTGACACCTCTTTATAAAATTCAGGAGCTGATGGAGACAAAAACTAGGTCTTGTCTGAAAGAGATTTAGTTGTGTGTCCCTCCACTGTGAAGAACACATTTTTGTTATGCCCTGGAGGGCTAACGTTTCCTCAGAGTCAGGAACCCTTACACAGGTTCTTTCTGAATCTAGCCCACTGACATCTGTTTTTTATAGCACTCCGTTGAAAATGAAATTGCAATTTGGTAATTGCTCATCCTTTATCTGGTCTGTTGAAACATACATAAGTCTTTTTGAAAGCTTCTTGCCAATGTTAAGAACCAAAGAATATTTGTCTCAAATACCTGGTCCCTTTACTTAGAATTTTAACCTTCCTGGTATTTTCATGTCCTAGTAGAAGCACATCTTTGTTGGGAACCTTTAGAACAAAAATGTAAAATGACCCCCTATCAGAATTTCATGAAAAGTTTTGCTTTGCTTTTGTGTAAATGCAATTAAAAAAACAGATTCCCATGGTTCCTTCTAAAACCTCTCCAGCCTTTGTATCGGGGTGTTGTGTTCTGTTTCACTGCTCTATGGCATAGTCTTCAATAAAGTCTTACATTTTTTAAAAGTATTTACTGTATGTTTTACCTTAACATAACACCCTTGTAAGTAGGTAATTATGTGTTCCTATCCAAAAGTGTCTATTCTTAACCTGCTTTAAATCTTCAAAATTTTTTCTTACCTCATTAATTGTTTTTAAAAATGTTTCCAATATACATGCCTCTCTTCTACTTGGTGTTCACAGCAGGAGATGACCTGACTTCCCAGGTCCTCTTGTGGACCCAAATGTCTCAAAGCAGCCTTTGCTCAGGTCCCATGAAGACGTGCCGACATGAAAGGGCACATTTCCACAGCACCCTAACCATCAACTGTGTACTCATTCCACACCCATTTTCCCTGCACCTTCAAAACAAGATCACAGACATTATAAAAGATATGCTATCCTGACACTCAACAACTGAAGTGAACATGCAGGTCTCTGTTATGTCAGCCACCCACAGGCTCACATTGAATTATTGTCTCTCAAGTCCTCTTTGACATGCAGCTCAAGGCAGACATCACTATCCTCATTCTTTGTTTTCTTTGTTCCTTTTACAAAGTACATATACCTGTCCTTAAAGAACCTGAATTCAGAACCTGGGAAATGGGAAATAAATCTCTTCTCTTGTTCCATTTCCTTTCCTGCTCCCTGTGACCTCTGGTGTGTTTGGCTGAGACTTTTGGGGACCTGTCCAGAGGTGGGTTGTGTGTGATCAGAGGTGAAACAGAATAAAGTCATGGAGGAATGGGGTCTGTTCAGAGTCAGATGAGAAATTTTAAAGCCTGGGAGTTGGCAGGTTGTCAGGCACTTTGTGGATGAAGGGGATCTAAAGGTGCCATGCAGGAGGCATTGTTTTGGAGGCTCAGAATGAAGCTGAATTATGAGTGAGGATCTTACTTACCTGATGAGAGAGGAGCCACTGGAGCTTGTGCAGTGAAGTGAGGGTGCCATTCTCCCATATTAGTATGGCCATGATGGTAAGGCACAGGGTTGAGGGAAAGAATAATGGTTTGAAGGCCAAGATTAGTGTCCTGAAATTGAGGCAAGTGGCAAAACCAGGTCTACAAGCTGGCAGGGGATATGAGACAGTATATATGATCCAGAAAACAAGAGGGGTTGAAGACAGAATTAATGTTGGTACTTTCCACAAGTTAGGGTATGGAGTAATGGGAAGCTATCTCTCAAAGGATTTAGTGTTTTATGTATTTAAAATATTTTAGTACTGGACCTGTCTAGTGCAGCTCAGTAGATTGAGCACAGGCTATGAACCAAAGGGTTGGTGGTTCAATTCCTAGTCAGGGCACATGCCTGGCTTGCAGGCCAGGTCCCCAGTAGGGGGTGTGTGAGAGGCAATCTTACACTGATGTTTCTCTCCCTCTCTCCTTTCCTTCCCAAATAAATAAATAAATAAATAAATAAATAAATATCTCTTAAAAATATTTTAGTACTAAGTACACATAATAGCAACAAATAACTACAATAAATGCCACTGAATTGTTCACTTTATAATGATTAATTTTTTATGTAAATTTCACATCATAAAATAATTATGCTGCATTAAAGAAGACAGATTAAAAGGAGAACATACTACATGATTTTGCATACATAAAACTTCAGTATATGCAATCTTACCTATAGAGAAAGAAAGAAAATGAGTAATTTCCTGCAAACTTTGGGGGTTGGGTGGGGAACAAAAGAAAGGATTAGAGAGGCACGTGAAAACCTTTTGGGTGAAATTGATACACATGGAGTGTGTAGGCTTACCAGCACTCATCAAATTTAAATTTCACATATATATGGTTTATTCCCTGTCACTCATACATCAGTCAAGCTGTAATCAATGACAGATGATATGAATTGCTTGTGTGGTCAGGACAGGAGCATGTTGTTTTCCTAATAATGCTGTTTCCAAGTGAGCAGATATGGAATGGTTACCCAGGGCAATGCAATAATGACAGCACTGGTCATTTTTTTACAACTCACTGTGTATGGGGTACCTCAGGCATATTAGCTCACTGAATCAACAAAATTAGTCAGCAAAATTCATTTACTTCATTCATTGTTCTACCTCCTGGCCTTTGCATGTGCTATGTCCTCTACCTGGAATTCTCATTTCTGCCCCCCTCCACATGAGCTCTAGGTTTGCCTGGACTCATTTTCTATTAGATGTTTCCTCATCAAAAAAATTTTAACTGGAACTAAATGCTGAAGGTGGTGGCAAGATAGGTGAGATCAGAGTCCATGTCCTCCTGTACACAGGTGAAACACCTAGCCAATCTTCTGAGGAACAGAGAGAACAGCCAATAGTACCCCATCATATATGAAGATTAAAGGCCAAAAATTGTAGAAGACATTGAAAAATTAGATGAGTAGGTGGAAGCTGTGAACACCAGGATACCTGCTGGAAGAGGAAACCCACCAACAAAGGAACCACCAACAGATAACAACAGAAGAAAGTGAAGGAGAGAGTGGAAGCCACACTAATTCAACCCAGGACCTGTCTAGAAGTACAATTAAATGGAGAATTTACTCAGAACAAACAGCTAAACAAGAGCAGGAAAGAATCCTAAAAACCTTGTACCCATGGAAGAACCAGCTTCAACACAACCTGCACACACCTGCACAACAGAATACAAGAGGCAGTGGATGAAGTGACCCTCAGTTAACCAACTGGAGGGAAGGATCCACCAAAGAAAGACAATCAAAAATCCAACAACAACAATCAAAATCCAAAGACATACAGAGAGCCAATGTAAATGACAGTCCAAGACCAGAGAGCTCAGGAGATCAAGGGGACTGCACCACTGAATCTCACAGGTCTCCTACCATAGAAGTTCACATCATAAACCCAGGGAGTCAGAAAAGCTAAATTTAAGAAGCAGAAGCCAACAAGAAGAGTCTCACAAACAATGGGAAGACAAAGAAACAATCCCCAAATAAAAGGAAAGGAGGAAGCCTCAGAAAAAAATGCTAAATTAAATAGAACCAAGTCAACTATCAGATATTGAGTTTAGAGCAATGGTGATAAGGAAGTTCAATGAACTCACAGACAATTACCAAAATATGCAGGGAAACTGCAATGAACTTACTGCAAACTACATCAACATGAAAAAGGAAATAGAAACTATCAACAAGGGCCAAGAGGAAATGAAGAATACCATTTCTGAACTGAAGAACACAGTAGAAGGAATCAAAAGCAGACTTGATGAAGCAAAGGATCAGATCAGCAAGCTGGAGAAGAAGGTAGAAAAAAAAATCAGAATGACCTAGAAAAGGAGAAGAGACTCAGGAAGAATGAAGAGGGCTTAAGGGACATGCAGGACAATATGAAATGAAATAGCATCCATATAGTAGAGATACCAGAAGGAGAAGAAGAAGAGCAAGGGATAGAAAACCTGTTTGAAAAAGTAATGATAAAAATATTCCCTAATTTGATGAAAGAAAAAGTCACACAAATCTAGAAAACACCAAGAGTCCCAATCAAGAGGAACCCAAAGAAGCCCACATCAAAACACATCATAATTAAAATGACCAAATTCCAAGACAAAGAGAGAATCTTAAATGCATCCAGGGAAATACAGGAAGTAACATACATGAGAGCCCCGATAAGACTAGCAGCTGACTTCTCAATAAAAACACTCCAAGCCAGAAGGGAATATCCCAACTAATCAGAACCAGAGGCCTGCAGCCAAGACTACTTTATCCAGCAAGGTTCTCAATTAAAATGGAAGGCCAAATGAGCAGCTTCCTTGACAAAAGAAACCTCAAAAAATATACCTCCTCCAAACCAGCACTGCAAGAGATGCTAAAGAGTTTGCTTTAAGAACTGGAAGAAAAACATTGAGAGAAAAAAGAACACAGGTACAAAAAAATGGCAAGGAATAAGTACCTATCAATAATAATCTTATCCATGGAAGATGGCGGTGTGGTAGGACGCAGCAGATTCTACCCTCCCACAACCAGGAAAAAAATCCTAGTCATTCTAGGTAGGAACAGAGCAAAGAGCCAACATTATCACGTCATAAATGAAAATAGGAGATCGCAAATTGCAGTGGACATTGAAAAACCTGAAGAGAGAGCGTGGTTTGGTAAAAGTATTGGAAACCACAGCATTGAAAAAGGAAAAGGCACAGGCGCTCCAGGAGACCTGTGAGGCCCAGGCCCTGCAGATAGGAGAAGTGGACGCCCTTCGGGACCCAGAGAGTGCGCACCCGTGAACCCAGAAAAGGCACGGGCGCTCCGCGGGACATCGGAACACACGGCAGTGAATTCCCAAGGACACACATAGCTGCACCCAGACCTCCACACACAGATCCCTTCTGGGAAGCACCAGACGGGCTTGGGGGAGAACGCGGGCCTACACT
>CM052550.1:36838810-36893106 GCA_028533065.1 Trachops cirrhosus
TGCAGAAGCGTTTTATTTTGATGAGATCCCACTTGTTTATTCTTTCCTTTATGTCCCTTGCTCTAGGGGACGTGTCAGTAAAAACGTTTCTGCGTACAATATCTGAGATTTTCCTGCCTATGTTCTCTTCTAGGACTTTAATGTTGCCTCTTGAATGCCCCCTAGTGGGAACCTGACATCTGCGCTGACTGGGAATTAAACCAGCAACCCTTTGGTTCACAGGCCTGCACTCAATCCACTGAGGCACACCAGCCAGGGCAAAAAGAATTTTCATAAGAGTGGTTCAAACATTCACTTACCTAAGGAGCAGCCCCTCTTCCATCTCTTTAAAAAAATTATTACCGTAGGCAAATACAAACCTTAAAGTTGTCCTCTAAATATTAATAAAAGTTTTAGATATGAATGAATAAATTCAATTTATTCCAATCATTATAAATTAATGCTCTTTGCACTTTTGTGCCAGTGTATTGGCTAAACAGTTATTTATTTGTTTATGTATCTTAATTTTTTTTAATTTTTATTTTTAGAGAGAGGGGAAGGGAAGGAGAAAGATAGGAAGAGAAACATCATGTGTGGTTGCCTCTCACGTGGCCCCCACTAAGGACCTGGCCTGCAACCCAGGCATGTGCCCTGACTGGGAATCGAACTAGCTACCCTTTGGTTTGCCACCCGCTCTCAATCCACTGAGCTACACCAGCCAGGGCTATTTATGTATCTTTAAAAATAAATTATTTTGGTTTATCTCATGAAGTAATTTCTACAGTGGCCTGTAGTTTAAGAGCAGTTACATGTGTGTGATTTGAAGAGAATGATGCACAAGCAATAAGATTTCTCTTAACTTTTATTTCAAGGACTTTTCCCATCTTTCCGCTTAGCAATACAAAGTATTTCTTATTTTTGGAGAGAAAATAAGTAATATTTTTCTTCAAAAGAAGGCAGACCATTTATGTGTTGGTTCATATACCGAGGATTATAATTTTTTTAATTCTATGATCCTAATATCAAAAACAAACAAGTAAACAAAACAATGCTATCAGAGAATATGTCAGTACCCATCATTTATGATTCAGACCAAGAGCTGAGAGCTTTGTTTTTTCTCAAAGAAATGTCATCAGTGTGTAAGGACCAGAGAGGACATATATTATTTGAGTGAACACCTAAACCCTCATAGTAGATTTTGACTCCCACATGATTTGGAACATTAAATGATTTTGTGTTTGATATTCACACTGTGAACAGAGTCAGTTCCCAACTACCTCATGTTTAATGTCCTTGCATTTGTGACAACACTGGACATCACTGTAGTAAACCCTATATCTCAGTGTGTGCTGCTCAAAGTGATCACAGAAAGGCTCTGTCTTCTCTGGGCCACACTGAGAACATCTGCCCCAAACTAAGAAATTGCTCTGGGGAGAACTGAAGTCTTCTCTACATTACATTCTTTCAGGGCACTTGCTAGTTTTTCACTTTTATGCATTATGTATACAAGATGTTCCTTTTTGAAAGATGCTCAGCTGCTTTTCTATCCATCACCAACACACACACACACATGTGAACACTTACACGCCAAACTTTCCCTCCTGTCTCTACAGGATTTTTCTAAAGAAGGATATTTAATGTACATTTTATTGTGTCTCTTTAATTCTATTCACATTTGAGCCACCAACAGAGTTTTCTTTAAATTTTAATCTTGAAGTACATCAGACATGAAGAACTTATCTTCTGTGAGCTGGAGAGGTGAGGGTGAAAAGATTCTCCTCATTAGGCACTTGTGACACAAATAGTGTAGATAAAGCTCAAAACTCCAATCCCTTCATATCTTCCCTGTTTACTTTGCATTGGTGCTGCCCCCTGGTGATCACATTTCAAATGACAGCTCCCAATAGGGTCAAACTTTTTTTTCTGACCCCAGGACATGCCTAGGCGCCAAACCACAAAGTCAGTGTCAAGTGAATGTGGGGCTCCTCCTTGAAAAGTCATAAACATTTCAGAATGGTTAAGGCACAGTATTAAACCAACCAGCAGCCCTTAGTGACTGCACAGAGTGTGAATCCTTGAAGCTAAGCCTCCCCAGCAGGGTAAATGAATGTGTTCATCCTCCAAGTCAATTTCACACCAAACTCAAGTCACAAAAGCCATACACACTTACTACTAGTTTCATCCTTAATGGTTTGAACTACAGACTTTCTTGCTAGAAATGATCAAAAGGGCAAGTTTTCTAAATGCCTCAGTAGACACATGGACTTTGAAGGGTGGAAGTGAATGCCTACTAATGTTGATACTTTTCAGGCAATGACATTAGTGATACCAGTGAAACCAGGGAAAAGATCAGTTGCAAGGATGGGCAGTTTACGTAAAGCATTACATCCACATCTGTGACCATTCAGGGATCTGCCACACATTCTGGACTATGCTGGATGTACCCTCCACAGTAAAAGACATGTTGTTGTGCTTGTACCTCCATTCAGTTAATGTTAGAAAAAGGAAAGGTGCATTATGAACCCTCTGGTTTGACCTAGTAAGAGAATGACATTCAGAATTCCAGGCTTTAGGGAAAGGCCATGCCATCTACAGCAATACTGCAATAGCTCTTGACTGGCTTTTAACTCCCACAGGAGTCAGATTGTCTAAATATGGACTATGATGTGACAAGGTAGCCAGACCTCCTCAGATTTGGGTTCTATTGCATGCACAGATGTTAAGGTCAAGTAGGAAGAGCAGCGTCCATCACAATTAGAAGTGACAGATCTGGATTAGACAAGTGCAGTTGTCCCAGACCATTAGCACCTACTGCTTCAGCTAGCGGCCTATCACATAGCTTTGACCATGGAATCACAGGAAGTTCACTGTCTCTTTCAACAAAGAAGTTAACAACTCCACTCTGAGTTCATTTTGGCCCTCAATTCCGCCTCCCAATCACACACACCATCGACCACAATTTTTGCCTCACCTCAGGCACATAGTCAACCTACTAACACAGAAATCCCCTAAAATATGGCTTACTTGTTGACTCAGCTGAGGCAGGTCTCATGTTATGGAATTGAGTTTTAGTTATTCACAGCTCTCCAAGGCATGTAGGAAAAGGTGGCCTTCAGACCACACTTTGAGAGCCTGCTCCACATGTTTCCACTGGGTTGAAATAGAGACTGGACATTGTTGTCCTTAAATCTTGTCCTTATCCTCAAGCCTGCCCTACATTCCCCACCATTGCCAGGCTCTATTGCAACCCTTCTGCTAGTCTGACTACTGCATACTCCAACACCATCCCTGATTAAAATTTCTGTATTCGTGGTGTCCATAGTCTTACAAACCTCCACCAGTCTTCAGATTCCTAGTCACCAACAGGAAGCTCATCTCAGCATTCCTTGATTCTTATCCCATGTCTCCAGTTTCATAACATTTGTTGCCTAGTACATTTAGTTTTCCCTCTTATACTAATCTTAGAACACTAATGTGAGTCTTCAAAACCTTACTCTTTTTGCCAACCCTGTGCCTCTCCCCACTTGCATATCCTAGTCTGGGAGAATGGCTCCCCTCTCTTAACTTCATCAGCTCCAGTGGTCCCTCCCTCATCACTTAGGTCAGCCCCTTACTTGTATGCCTCAGCGCCATCCTGAGCTTCCTTAATTAATAAAACCCTCCTCCATCACCTTCTTATGTCCTCTTTAAGCCACACAATGCCTAATATCCAAAACCTTATGCTTTATACTTTCCCTTCAGGACTCTGAGCAGGTCCTATTTCTTTTTGACCCCCCTGTATGCACACTTCTACCTACCCACAATCAACCTCTGACCAGAGGATTCAGTCCAATGCCTCAAGAGGACCCAAGTAGGATTACAAAGTAGACCAGAAAAGACATTTATTTCCCATTTCCTAAGTTCAGATTGTAGACACTAAAGGTAGACATGTGGACGTTGTAAACATAACAGAGATAGCAAAGAAAAAGACACTGATTTGTGCCCTGAGTTCCAGGTAACAGGATGCACAAAAAAGGGCCTTCCGGTTCAGGCTGTGGGGGCTGATGACACAGAGTCCTGCATTTTACTAGACTTTCTGGGGTTCCTGAGAGAATAGTTTTCAAACCTCTGTAATCTTTTCCTTGAAGGTGAGTGAAACTGTATATACAATGCGAACAGGGTTGATGGGTAGGCCACTGCAGAGGTTCAGAGGTTCACACCTACCCTTTCTACCAGATTATAAGACAAAGACCATTTGAAGGCAAACTCATCCTGAGAGAAATCTGGGCAGTCAAGTCATCTTTGGCTGTGGACACCAACTCAGAAGGAAGGCAGGACAACTGCAAACCATTACTTGCAAAATTGCATCCAGATTTTTTAAAATGAGACAATTTGAAAATAATGTAAGGATGGGCACTGTGAGCAAGGCAAAAAGATTTGCTAATTACAAGGAGATTGTGTAAGAATGAAAGATGCATCTAAGAAATTTAAAGAGGCAAGAGAGACTTCTTAAAGACCATGTGTTAGTATAGTGAGCCAGTAAGCCACACCATTAAAAGAGAAGGATGAGAAGATCTTAAGAATAAGAGAAAGAATCAAAAACTCCTCTCTTTGCTATTTGGCTTTACAGGAAAGCAATGTAAAGTAAAGCATTTCATGAAATCTTCCCAGTTTGTCTTTTCACCTCATGCTTATAAAGGTTCTCACAGAAATTAGTCTTCTACCCTCCCAGAGAGATGAGACACAGACCCCAGGAGAATTAAATTTAAAGTCAGGGGCTGATGCAACCCTGGCTGGCAGGATCCTTGTGTGTTGTGCCTGCAATGACCCAATTCACTAGGACTACAGAAACCTGTGGAGAAAAGGAGTGGCACAGTCACTCTCTAAGTGAGAGAGAAGGCCAAGGCCCCTGCCTGGACAGGCTTTTACTGCTTTTCTGGGTACATTATATTGAGAATGGTCCTCATTTACCATGCGCAGGTTTGCTGTAGGTGATTACTTTTTACAGATAATAAAGAAAAGAATGTTGCCAATTACTTCAAAGGAAAGGATGTCACAGATCAGTTGGGAAAGTGGTTGGACTGGTTACACTTCATAATTGGAAGGTTTAGCTCAGATTTTAGGAAGTTACAGTAAGCACTTGCTGCCTCGATTCAGGGTGAGGGACTTTTAGCAAAAGCAACTCTCATAGCAGCCTAGGTACAATGCAGGTCTGATTCCCCATGGGAAAATCTCTCCATGGCTGTGGTTCTGTGTGCCACTTGCTCCCCACTGGTTTTCCACATGGATGTTAACTACATTTCCACACCATGTGAAGTGGTTTCCTACATGCAATCAAAAATTGCAGTTCCATTCTGAAGAAAATGTTCTAAAAGTGTGGAGGCCAAAGGCCTGCAGTCAGGAAGAATCTGTGTAAACGTCAGTGACTCTGAGGAATATGAAGGCCTCTGGTTCATAACAAAACTGCTTTCTGCACAGTGGAGGGAAACACAACTACATCTCTTTCAGCCAAAACCCAGTTTTCACCTCCATCAGGTATTGCAATTTATAAAGAGGTGCAAAACAACTGAGAGTCCCTGAACAGAGTCAACATCTGATCTCCCAGAAGGCTGTGCTTCTAGAGATTTCCATTTAGATACCACATTTTCCTCTACAGTAACATTCGCTGCCTTCAAACATAATCCCTAAGGAAGAAATGTGTACTTGATCCTACAACATCACTGGAGTCACGTTATTTGACTTTATTAGTTACCTAAGAGCAGAAGAACTGACATTCACCACTTGTTTTGCTTTGATGAAGGTTTTTCTATAGAATGCATGGTGTTAGTTTTGTCACTTGAGGTTAAGCAGCTTCACCCTCACACTTCACCTGCAGTCTCTCTAGTTTTGTGTGCTGTACTCTTCTCCGGGAGATACCAAAAGACCAAGAGATCAAACTTAGCTTCATAAACTATGGGTTCATTTCTAATTCCATGAACATCAGTCTGAACTAGGACATTTGAGCTAAAGTTCTGGCTTTGTTACCAAAGTTTCCAAATATATTTTATTAACAGAAAGAACAGAAATGGACTAAACTAATCAACTAGTTTTATTGACATATAAATAATAATAGTGGGGACTTTAGAAATCTTTTGAAAACTATCTGAGAGAAAGACTAAGTGTTGCTTCCCACATGGGTGTCCTCTTGTCCTTTTACATTGTCTACAACCGTAACCAGGTGCCTCCTCATGTTTGCATGGAGAAGTGACAGAGCTCAGATTCTGTGAGCTCATCACCTGCTCCCACTGGTTATCACATGACCACTGCTAATTCTCTGAGGGACAAAATGTTAACTCCACTGTGGACATCATGCAAATGAGACCAAACCAAGGAAGGGGTTGGTTTGAAATGTGACCTTAAGTCAACAATAATGACAATGTCAGCTCACATTTTTGAGTGTTTATTGACTTAATGTAAATCTTTTAAGAACTATTCACCTGCAGACAAATATATTATAATAATGCAGGGAAACTTAATTTAGAGTTCAATAACACAGAGGAAGAAAGAATGGTCACTGATATAGCACAAGCAGTTTAAGGGGCCAACTTTCAACCAACATGAAGGGGTTCTATGCCTTACACTCGTAAACCCCAGCATCCTCCCTCTTGACAGGGTCTATGGTGAGTCTTCTGCCATCCCTGTTCGGCTTCATTCTATTTGTAAATGGCAGATGCATGTTATTGAACAGACACTGAATGGAGAGTGCATTTGTGTAGCAGGTCAAGAACATATCATCTTCATCCTCTATGACCCAATAGCTGCTAGACAGGAGGATGGGCACTCTCAGATGCTCTGTAAAGAAACAGAGAATGTGAATTTTTGAAAATGTGCTCCAGTCATGCAGCCACACTGCTTCCTCAGAGATCTCCACCACTCACAGTCCACAGTGAGCTATGTAAAGATCACCAGAGTATGGTTCTGCCATTTACAGAAAGAAAATGGTCTAAGTTCAGGTGACAGTATGTAAAGTGAAAGCTTCACCTCCTCTCTGAGCCCATATAACCTCAGGGGGATTCTATACCTGTTCCCACACTCATATGTGTAGTAGCAGCACAGAAAACCCCTTCCCAGTGCATATAGCTCATAACCTTATCATCAGGTACAATTTTTCTCTCATGAGCTTTATTGATCTGGTCCTTGAACTTTTTTTCACAAAACATCACAAAACATCAGGTTCCACTCCTTATGAAAACATTTATATACTTTGAGGATGACAATCTTACCACCTTTGTCCATCTCTGGGGCCAAGGGAAGTTTACAGCAAGTGGGAAAAGCATTCAGTTTTTGTTAAAATATTGATTAGGCAGTAAGGATGGCCCAATCCAATGTTCATGGCTATACACCTTGAAGATTTCTATCTAAAAGGCTTCTCACTCTGAACAAGATTTATTTTCCTTGTCAACTCAAGTTAATATCATGGTATAATTAATCTCTAAAGGAAAGTAGTAAAGGTTTTAACAAAAGACATTGACTGTAGGAATAGAAGAAAACTTAATATAATAATGGCCACACATAACAGTCCAGAGCTACCACAATAGTCCCCAGACCACCTGACTTCCTGGTTGACCAGAAGCCTTTACTTGCAGCTTCACAGAATTCTGTCACCCAGCTGAGGTGTGTTTCTATGGGCCACCATTTCCCAGGACATCCTACAGACTGGGGTTTGAGTGAAACAACAGATAAAGTCCAGAAGCAAGCAAGCACTAAGTTAACTACTCGGGCCTCTGGCTCACGAGAAGGGTCAGGTTTTCCCAGGAAGTGTGACTGAAATGAGCCAGTGAGGCAATGAATGCTAAAGCAGAGTCCAAGAAGTGATTTAGCAAAGGGAAAAAAAGTACAGGCAGAAGCTGATAACAGCAGCAGAATCATGTGCTCTGCCCTTGACCATTAAAGTGTCTCTCCCCTGACAGCAGGTGAGGACTTGTGCAAATGGAAAATGAGTGACTTACAGCAAATGGGGAGCACTGACTTCTTAAAATTCTGGTACTTGTACAATTTGTGTTAGGTGGCCATGAGAAAGAAATGTGGAAAAACTTAAAAGTATTCTATGTGTGAAATGATGATTAATAGCCTAGGGCATTAGATTAATTGCAAGACTACTTTCTTAGAAAAAGACAAAAAGGATCTGAGATGATGGTCTTAGTTCCTGGAGGCCCAGAAAGCCTGTGCCACATGGCCAGAATTTAAAGGACTGTGTATGCAGGTTCTAGGCTCAGAAGTGATTTTGGATCATTCATTCATTTCATTCATTCCCCATTTATTTCTTCCTAATTCATCAACAGCAACTCAGTGTTTGTTACTTATTGGTCCATGAGCTGGTTTCAGGGCTAGAGTCAGCAGTGAGAATACAAAATCCTTTTATTTATATCTGCTGGGAGAGACTGCACCAAAACAGGGAACACATAAGTGATGTCACATCCAGTAAAGGGATGTATGAATAGGCCACCTGAGGGGAATGCCTGCATAATCTATACAGTGATTCTTATTGTTACTGCAGGTTCTTTGGTTCTAGAGTAAAAATAGACTATGTCTCCATTTTTTCACTCCATAGATCGAATTGTATTCCTATGAGCTGAGAACACTTAATAAAAAAAAAGTCTCTGAACCAGTTTTTTTGTTTAGAATCCAAAGACACTCTTCTACTTCCCCCAAGATAGAGGAATTAAGTGTGTGGCTACAGACAGCCCAAGAGTGACTCTGATGAGCTGTTCATATTCTGTGTGACTCTGCTGTAGTGACTGTATCTCCCTGTTCCTCTCTTTATTCTCAATGAAGAAGGCTATCGGTATATTAACTGTAAAATATGATCAGGATCTGACCTAAATCCTGAAATAGAAGAGCTGTTCACACAAAGAATCTCTTATTGGTTTGGACTGATCCCTGGTGAATGAGACCCTTCCAGGAGCATCTTTTTCCCTCAGTTTCTTTCTGGAGATGCTGACCTTTTACTGAACCTTCCTAAGTCTCCCAGGACAGTCAGCTATATCCACAGACATTGTCTAACTGTGTTCATCACACACAGACTCAGGGGATACTAAACTCCATTTCTGACAAGATATGACTCTTGGGTCTGAGCCAGGACTTGGTGACAGGCTCAAGAGCCTTGTGACTCAAGGGCCCATTAAACCATTACACACTCAGCCCTTTTGAGACCCAAAATCCAAACTGGCACAGGCTGCCTTGCATCCCTGGAGTCAAGAAACCTGGCACAGAGTTCTGGTGATGGGTTTCTGAGGTGAGCTGTGTATGAATATCAGGAGGTCTCTCAGACCATGTTCTGACCTTGTATAGCAGGGTCAGCCTCAGGTTAAGTTCATAGGAACATGCTCAGGGGGCTGAACTGAGACTGGTTTCCCTCTGCTGAGTTACTCTCATCAGACTGAAACTTCTGATGGCAGTGAATTTCTGCAGGGCTGCAAGTTGGGAAGGGAACTGAGATCTTAAGAAGTTTGTCTACACTCTGTGTATCCTGCATTGAATGTCAAAACTGAACCTGAAACAAAATGCAGAGTGGAATGGAGGTAGTATCCAGGGTTGTCAGTCCTGTGTGTGAAGTAGGAGTCACTGCACTAGACCCCAAGTCTTCAGAGAGAACTCACTCACCATACACATGAAGCAGCTCAGATCCTACTTCTGTTTTTGAATCTGGAAGGTGGACAACCATGTGTACATTCCTGCATCCTTCACGGTGACCTTCTTCAACACCAAGGATCCATCATCAGTTATCATCTCTTCTCCATTGTTGCCAGGACCACTTAAATGGACACCTGATGTCATCATAGAAAATGCGATTCCAGTACTTTCATCCACGCCATTCCCCTTGTACCACACTATGCCTACAGCCATGGGAGGCTTATTGAGCACATGTAGAAGCACATCTTTCCCTTCAGCAGTAGAGGTTGACACAACACTGATTTCAGCTGTGGTTGGTGGGCTCCAGAAGTTTAAGAGTGAAACTAGGAAATAAAAAAATGCATAAATATTTGCATCTATGTATTGGGACAGGAAGATGAGGCCCTGAATCCTGGGTATGTCTCTTTATCTCTTGGCCTTGGTTTGCAGGTGAGTGTGAGTCTCCCATGTTCAAGGTCAACAGCATGACCCCCATTACTTTAGTACCTCTGAAGCTGTTATTTTTTTCTGTTTCAAATACTATTCTTCAGGTGTTTGTCTTGGTCACCTCCTCACTGTGCTTAGACCATTGTTGACACTAAGGGGCAGTTTTGAAAGACCCATTTGCTGACCACCTTCTCTAAAGATTCTCTGCCTTCAATTTCTGACCTGTCCTTCTCTGTTTTTTTTTTCCATGGCACTTCTGGGTTCCTGACCTCACATCTAGACCTTTTCTTGACCCTCTCTCCTCCATAGAACATGGACTTTCTGAGAGCAGGGTTTGTCTGATCTTGTACCTCCAGTGACTGCAACAGCTTGAACATACATGGGGATGAATGAATGAGTGCTGTACCTCCTGGGGTTTATTTGCCCATTTCTGGGGTTTGTGGTAATGACAATGTTTAGCACTCCTGGTTAAATTTTTCTGGTGTTTTCTGACATAAATCATTATTATTACTACCAGATTTCATAATTCAATACTCAGTGATGAATAATAGGAAATGAACAGCAATCCATGTTTTCCTGCCTCCCACCACTTCCAGATTATGAATTTTTCCTCTTGCTGGTCCCCTTCCCCATCCTACTCTGCTCTTTGTCCTTCACCCTCAGGTCCAAACAGAAGCCTTCCCTCTTTTCTCAGATCCTGGTCTCTTTAGCAGACTCCAGCCAGTCTCTGTGCCAGATCCTTATTCTACCCCAAGGAATTGTCTCCTACTCACCAACCAGCAGGAGCTTTTGCCAGTGGACAAGCCCTCTGTGGGTAGAAACTGACAGGAATCCCATGGTCTATGTTGTATGCTCTGTGGCACCCTTTTTGAGAGACGCTTGAGGTTCGGTGAGGCACCTCTGTCCAGAATAGTACAATCTGTTGTGTGTATTAGTTGAGCGCTGAGCTTTATTCTGGGGCAAGGTTACCAATCTTGTCATGTGGGCTGGGGGCAGGGAGTATGCATATGACCAGCCCACTCCCTGCTCTGGTTTTTGCCACCCATGGCCCTTCTAGCCAGTACTGTCTTCCTATAATTTGGTTCCTTGGGAACTCCTGAGGCCTCTCAACACCACACAAACACACATGCAAACACAGGTAGACACACATAAACACACAAACACCCACTCTCATGCTGTATTTGGAAAAGAACAAGCTTGGGGTTTCTGGGTTTAAGGGTTTCTCCACAGATTCCTGTAAGATGTCCAGTCATCTTTTCCAAGCCCCCCCTCTCACATTTGACTCTTCCCTTCAGAGCAGTAGTTTGTAAGCTAAGTCACAGAAATCTGTCACAAGGAAGTCACTCCCGCTGTGTATCAGACCAGCTGTGAAACATTGTAACCATTGCAATGCCTGTGTGACACCTTAAAAATGCAGCTAAGAAGCTGTCCAGCTAATGTGGGTGGCCATTCACAGTGAGATCCCTGGATGTGAACATAGAAGCACCTCTCCTGCTCTCCTGTGCACAGGGGAAGCCTCCAGATCCTGCTATACTACAGATTCTAACTGGGTGCTGTGGGCCAGAGACTATATCTGACAAGCCCTGTGGGGAGGTTGGTCTTAATTATGACCTGTGGAGCTCACCTGTAATAGCAAGGCTGACAGGGACATAGGTGTCTTTGAGGATGACACAATAATGCCAGCATTGGCCACTGCTGTCTTTAGCTTGGGTCTATCAGCACCAGAGAGCCCCAGATGTCATCAAAAAAGGGGATTATTTCTTTGTGACACAGAAACCCAGTTCGGCACCATGTCTTCCCCATGTTTTCAAAATCTCTATGGTTTTATTTTTTCCCACATGAAGGTAACAGAAATCATTCTGAGGATGAGCAGTGGTCAAGCTCTGTGATAATTGCAGAGGGGACCCTTCTTCTATCTCATGTTGTCACCAGACTGGCTTTTGCTTCCAGGGACAAAAATTCAAAACAAGAATTCTCAGTAGGACATGCAGCTTTGGGTGTGAAGTGGGAGGTGTCCTGTGTGTCCCAGGAATTAGGGACTGTTGTGAAAGGTTGGGTGCTTGTGTGCTTTCTAGTCCTCAAGAGACAGTTTCAGGTAGACCATTCCTCTCCAATTCTGTTTGAAGGACCTGTCCTTGTGGTGCTGGCTCTTGGGAAAACCTCTGAGTTGTCCCTGGGCAGATTCCTTGCTGTCACCAGATTTTCCCATGGATGATGCCAGGCATGGAGTAGAGAGCAGCACAGAAACTCCTGAGAGAAGAGCTGCTACTAGGCTCTGTCAAGGTAAAAATAGTCCAAGCTTATACTCAATGTAATGAGTTTATCTGAACCAAACTGACCTCATATGCCTCATAGAAAGGACTCAAATGCTTTGAACAAAGGAAGTTTTTCAGATGATTTTATACATTGTCATCAAAGTGGAAGGTAATAATATTTGGATAAATCTAGAAGGAGGTGAAAGAAAACATAGCAGAGAAATCTCCAGAATTGGAAAAAAAGTGAAATGGACACACATGTATTTTTTACATTGGTGGGTAGAGGATAATTAGCATTTAGAGGACACAGAGAAGGTGTGCAGGGGACCTGATAACAAAAAGGAGGCTGTGGTCTCATACACTTGTCCCAGACTCTGTAATGTGAATGGTCCAGGGAAGACAATCACTCTGATGTGTCAAATTATGCTCTCCAAGTGCACAAAAATGGATCAGGGCTCACTTAAGTTAAAGACTGCCCTTTCTTAAAGAAAATACAGTCTTGGGATGTGAAAACCTGACTAATTAGAAATTTCTAATTGCAATATTTTGTGAATATTTTCAGGCTTGCCATGTGACACCTGAGATTGTCAGGGCTACTGCATGGCCCCTTTCAGTTAACAGTCTCTAGAAGTAGCAAGTGGAACAGAGTGGTGAAGAAGGAGGGCCTGAGAATACCCTTTTGAAGTGAGAGATGAAAATCAGGCCACTTCTCCATCTTAGCTAAAGCTTGGTTCCTATGTGTGCCTGTCTATTTCCTGTGTGTCACAATGTTGTGCCCTAGAGAACAGAAGCAGACCCGCAGCCAATGTCAGATGTTGCACAGGGTTTCTGACCAGTGCATGGTGAGCCTAGTGAAAAGGCAGTCAGTGTCCTGAATATTATGAGTCTAGTGTCAGGAGAACTATCCCATCAGGGGTATGTCCTGAGCAATACAGAGCTTTCTGCTTTCAAATATTCAAAAGAAGGGTCTGGTGAAGGTTCTCCTGAGGTTTTTGGAAAAGACTGCTGGCCTGGAGGGTTGATCAAAAACGTGTCCTGTGTGTCCACCATTACTGCATTGAGATATTGGATATAAGTCATTTCTACGCCCCTGTCTGCCCACAGGGTGCAGGAACAGAACCATCTTCAGGTGAATACTCAACTAGGGCCCCTGTATGTTCATTTATTAGGAGAAATGAGGTTTTTTTTAGAACCCTCAGCATTTCTGAGATGGAAGCAACCACAGATTCTGGGTTCTTCTGTCCCATTCTGCACAGTAAGTTTCCCTCGTTCCCAGGGACATCATGACATACACAGATGTTTTTAGAAACAACAGGTAAGTGTTCCTTAGACCAAGAGTTTTGGGAATGAAAGGTCTTCCCTCATGCCTACAATGTCAGGGAGTACTCTTTCTTCCCGCTGGCAGGAACTCTTCCAGGGGTTGAGGATCCAGTGTTTCTGCCAGTCACCTATCTGTGAGAACAGGAAAAACACAGGCCTAGGGTCATGAAACATAACTCACAAGGTAAGCCTGTGGAGGGCTGTGACTTTGGAGGAATAAATGCAGTCCAACCCTTCACTGTTAGGAAGTTATGTTCATTCCTTCTGACTGAATGAGAAATAAAAGGCTGACCCTAGGATGTCCCCAAGCAGGAGGCATCCTCCTGTCATGCTGACACCAGTCCCTTTGTGTCTATAAGAAATGTAATTTGACTACAAGTGTCACTCAGGGTGACAGGCTTCCACTGGGCAGTTTCCCTTATTGATTTAACAAGTATTTCAGAGCATCTGCCATGTGTCAGGCTCTTGGCTGGGCCCTGGAAACTCCAAACAGAATGGGGCAACTGTGGTCCCTGCACTCATTGACTTTACCTTGTAACACAGACAGGCTGTCAGGTAAATCACAGCTCTAGGAACTGAATTATAATCCAGTGAAGGGGACTCAGAAGAAAACTTCTGGTCCCTCCAGAGTATGTAATTGAGTCTCCGCTGGTCTGGGGAACATGGAGAGCACTTCTGAGAAAGTATCCACTTGGCTGAAACCTGGAAAGTTAGTGGACATTTATTCCATAAAGAACAGAGGGTGTTAAAAAAAATAAGCTTCCTCAGAAGACTGACTTTTGTAGTGGTGATGCATGGCTGGATGGAAGAGTAGACAGAGTCCATTGCAGAAGCTTGAAGAGTTAGAAAGACTGTAGAATGGGTGATGCTATTGGGGTTGGTCCCCTGGTGCACTATGGGTGCTGCTGAGGTGGAGTCAGCGGTGCCCCAGAAAGGCTCCTTCTGTAGAGAAATCCTGCCACCCCCTGTGGACAAATAGAAACATGGGCAAGAAAATGTCATGTTACAGTTGGGTATCTTTTTTTTTTTTTTAGTTTTGGACTTTGTATTCAACTTATACTTTAGGCAACATTTCATAGATCCATATATAATTTTAATAGAACTATTGAATTATACTTGAATATAATGAGCTTAACATATTGAAAGTATGCAGTTTATGAAGTATTTTCAGATGCATGCAACAGAGAAGATGTACAATGAAAATAAAGACCATGTCCCTCACTATTATAGTGCTCTCATGCCCTCTTGTAATCTTTTTTTCAACCTCTCCACCTCCTTTTTTTAGCATTAAGGGAACTCTCCTCAGTTTTTTCATTATAAATTCATTCATACTTTTTGGAATTTTCAAAATTTTTATCATAAAGTATTTGATTTGATGCCAAATTTGGCTATTTTGACATAGTTCTCTCTTTTTATTCTGTTTTTATATCTCATTCCAGGGATGCATTAATATTATCTATTCACCCTTCATGGACACTTTGCTGTTTCCAGTTTTGGGCTCTTACATGTAACCCTGCCATGAAATTGTGTGCAGAAAAGTCTTTAACACAAAGAATCTGTGATTGTAAAACCACTGAGTAGCTGTAGAAATAGAATTTAGGGAGTTACTCCTGGAAGTCTGGTCTCAAAGTCACACTGCCACAACGACACTCAGAGGTTAAAGTACACGTGTTTCTTCACATAAATCTGTGTCTGCCACAGCCCATCCATCAGTCACCACAGTAGCAGAAACAATAGCCCCATCTTTCTCCCAGTTTCTAAATTATGAACCAGTACATCTCAGAAACTGCATTTAATTCACATCTGGATTCTCAATTACTAGTAGGGGAAAGATAATGCTTAAGTTTTCAATCCCTCTGATATAAGGAGAAACCCCCTCAAAAAGAGAAGCCTATTTGCCAAGTGCTCACTAATAATACAGAGTCCACCTGCAGGCTGTGTGACTCTGGGTGAGTGACCCCACGTTGAGAAGCATCAGTTCTCCCATGTGATGTCACAAACATAGGTTTGGTCTTCTTTCTTGGATGTTGGTAAAGAACAGCTAACTCTTTGGGAATTCTAAGGGATGAGGGTGATAAGAGTGTCTTTTGGTCTGATGACACATCTCCTGACAGGCCTCTGGGGAGTTGCAGAGTAAGGGCAGGTCACCAGAAAGACCAAGTTCTGATCAGAAGCTTGGAATTTTCAGCTGTCAACATAAGACATGTTTCAACCTGACAGGAATTTTTATGAGCCTACTTGGACCAAATATGACAATAAGTACAGGAAGGAAAACCACAATGGCCTGAGAGAATGTTCTAAAACATGGCAGTGTCACCCCTTATTTTATAAAGTACAGTGAAAGCTGAAGGCCTAAGGGGTTACATGTAATCCATGGGCTATGCCTTAAGGATTTGGAGGATGCAAAGCAGAGAAATCTCTGAGACTGGGTAAAATGTAAAACAAACGGATGCAATCATGAGGTTGATTGGTACAGGAAAGATAGCAGTTAACAATAAATACAATAACAATACTAATGAAAGGGTATGCGGTTTCTCCAGTGAGGGGTCTGGAATAAGAAAAACTACTCTGACATTTTAAAGGTATTTTATGTTAAAGGAAAAAAATAAAAATAAAATAAACACCTTATTTAAGATAAAGATTGACTTTCATCAGCAAAGAGATTGGCCTTGGACATGACTACTCACCATAACTCTCTTTTGGTTGAAATTTTAATTTCAGATCACTCTATGTGGTTACTTCAGGCCTCTGAGTTTGTAAGCCCCACCACACAGGCCTCCCCTGAGCTCATCAAGTTTATTATGTGGTCCCAATTTTGTCCACACTGCCCTCTTTGGCTATAAATCAATGTAAAAGATGCATTGATGCCCAATCTTTTGGTTAGATAATATTGTCTCAAGTGATAGGAAGAGACCCTTAGGAAGTCTTAGCATTTGTCTTGCTGAACAATAAACCAATTGTGATGCAGCAAGACCTTCACCTTGGATGGAAGTCAGGGCTGAACACTGTCAAAAGAGAAAAGCAGGTAAATGGGAGCAATCAGTCCCACAGGCCTTTATTAGACACACACTCTGGATCATTTTGAACCTAGAAGCTTTCATAATCTAAATTGTGCTGTGTTCATTTCTCCATATTTTGCATCCTGTATCACATTGATTTATAATCTGAGGGCATGCTCTACACCAATCCAGTTTTACCCATCTGACCATGAGATGGGGTCATATTTCCTATGCTCATCTATTATTCATTATTCATTATTAATCTTATTTTTGCTAGTTGTACACTAGGAATCTGTGACCTTAAAGTTTATTTGGGGACCAGGTCTATGAACACAATGCTGTAAACAACAATTACCATCTAAATGTTCCACAGGTGAGGACAGTAAGAGTTTCATGGGTACATTACCTCTGCTTCAGCAGCAGGCATGGAGAGTGGTGTTTTATAGCCACTTCAACTTTCATTTGAAAAATATAGTTAGCAGTCCGTATTGAGTTAGGTTATGAGGATATTCATATAATTAGTTTCTGGAATTCATTCATAACATTCCTTTCTCAGTATTTTTATTCCTGTAATATTCTACAACTTTCTTTGATCTAAGGTATTTTCTTTTCTCTCTGAATTAACGAACTAAGTAGGATAAACTACTTACTTTAAAAAAAAAGATTTTATAGACTTATTTTTAGAAATAGAGGAAGGGGAAAAGAATGAGAGGGAGGGCAATATCAATGTGTGCTTGACTCATATGCCCCTACAGGGCATGTGCCCTAACTGGGAATCGAACTGGCAATATTTGGTTTGTTGGCTCTGCTTAGTCTACTGAGCAACACCAGCCAGGAATAAAAACCTCATTTAAACTCTCTCTCTCTCTTTTTTAAGAGTTCTAATACATCTTTTATGTATTTTTATTTTGTTTAAATTTTTTATTTTAGATTATTCAGTGCAGTTTCTATCCTTTATTCCCATTCCAGCCCACACACCCACCCCTCCCATTTCCACCACCCCTAGTTTTGTCCATGTGTCCTCTATATTTGTTCTTGTAAACCCTTCACTTCTCCCCTGAAATTCCCTCCCCTCTCCCCTCTGGGCACTGACAACCTGTCTTCTATTTCAGTGTCTTTTGTTATATTTTACTTGTTTCTTTGTTCTGTTGTTTAGGTTCCTGTTAAAGGCGAGATCATATGGTATTTGTCTTTCACTGCCTGGCTTATTTTGCTTAGCACAATGCTTTCCAGCTCCATCCATGCTGTTGCAAAAGGTACGGGTTCCTTCTTTCTTTCGGCTGCATAGAATTCCATTGTGTAAATGTACCATAGTTTTTGATCCATTCATTTACTGGTGGGCATCTAGGTTGCTTCCAGCACTTAGCTATTGTAAATTGTGCTGCTATGAACATTGGGGTGCATAGTTTCTTTTGGAGTGGTGTTTCAGGGTTCTTAGGATATAGTCCCATCAGTGGAATTGCTGGATCGAAGGACAGGTCCATTTTTAGTTTTCTGAGGAAGTTCCATACTGTTTTCCACAGTGGTCATACCAGTCTGCAATCCCACCAACAGTGTACTAGGGTTCCTTTTCCTCCACAACCTCTCCAACACTTGTCTGTTGTTTTATTTATGATGGCCATTCTGACTGGTGTGAAGTGGTATCTCATTGTGGTTTTAATTTGCATCTCTCTAATAGCTAGTGATATTGAGCATCTTTTCATGTGTTTCTGGATCCTCTGCATGTCCTCCTTGGAGAAGTGTCTGTTCAAGTCTTTTGCCCATTTTTAATTGGGTTTCTTGTCTTCTTCGAGTGAAGTCGTGTAAGTTCTTTATATATTTTGGAGATTAAACCCTTGTCTGAGTTATCATTGGCAACTATGTTTTCCCATACCTTGGTTCTCTGTTTATTTTAATACTGTTTTCTTTAGCCATGCAGAAGCTTTTTATTTTGATGAGATCCCACTTGTTTATTCTTTCCTTTAAGTCCCTTGCTCTAGGGGACGTGTCAGTAAAAATGTTTCTGTGTGCATTATCTGAGATTTTCCCGCCTATGTTTTCCTCTAGGACTTTAATGGTGTCACGGTTTATATTTAAGTCTTTTATCCACCTTGAATTTATTTTTGTGTATGGTGTAAGTTGGTGTTCAAGTTTCATTTTTTTGCATGTAGCTGTCCAGTTCTCCCAACACCATTTGTTGAAGAGGCTATTGTTACTCCATTTTATGTTGGTGCCCCCTTTGTCAAATATTAATTGTCCATAGACTCTCTTAAAACACGGACATACATCACTTTTCCTTCTTTTGCAGTAGCATTTCTTCTACATTTCAATAGGTTGCCAGAATGGGTCCCTGCTCAGAGCAGGATTGCCTAAGGTAAACTGTTATTGCATGGATTCTTGACTGTGTGTAGAAAGATTTTCACAGAACAAGTCCAGGTGATTTTGAGGGTATATTTATTTGTGCGGGGAATGGTGACACAAGGATGGACCAAGAATAAAAAGAGTATCAGAAAAGAGACTAGGTGGGGCTGCTTTGATTCTCTTAAAACATTATGGGAAACATATGAGACTAGGAGGGGCGGTCCTCAGCTTATTGAAGAGTCACAGAAAAGGGGCCTTGTGGAAAGGTTTAGTGGGTTTCCTTAGGACAAGCTGCTGCTGCCATGCTCCCTTACTGCAACTCTCCTGGAACCCCTCAGAGATGACAAGAAAGGAAATTTAGTCTCCCCTAAAAAAAGAAAAACAATTCACTAGGTGTGCCTCACAAAGTTTGCAAGCTGCACTGGCTGATTAACTCAGTTGACTGAGCATGGGCCTAGGAACTGAAAAGTCACTGGTTCGATTTCCATTGAAAGTTCATGCCTGGGTTGCAGGTGGGGTCCCCTGTTGATGGTGTGGAAGAGGCAACTGATCTGTCTTTTTCCTCACACATCGATGTTTCTCCCTCTCTCATTCTATCTCAATCCACTCTCTAAAAAAAATTAATAAAATATTTTAAAAATAAAAACAAGAGTGCACAGTTTTATTTGTGTTGTGGAGTTTTATTGCTTTCAGAAGGTGAAAATTTTAGGCAAGGTCTCCGGGAAGATCTCAAGATATTACTCATCTGCATTTTCAGGTGTGCCCTTTCAGGGTGTGGTCTCCTCTAATTGCTCAGTACCAGGCCAGAAGGTGTAAATTGCATGAGAAGCTAAATGCCATAAGATCAAGGCCACCCTGCTCTTGGCCCTCTTCAGAAAGCCACCCTGAAAGCAAGGTCCAGCACATTTCATTTATTGCAAGGAACCTGGGTCTTTTCACCTGGGTAAGCTTTTGTATCCAGCTGTAAATTGCTCAACCACTTTGTTCAGCCACCTTTCTCAATTTCCCCATTTCACTTCCAAAAGAGTATTTCTAACTTCTTCCTAACCTGCCTCAAAAGAAATACTGTACAGGGACAATTTTTAGGTAAAATAAAAGTTATCATATACACCATAGAAATTATTAACAGTTACATTATATACACACTGTTTGAGAAAAGCCCAAAGAACAGCTATAATTACTATTGTGACTAATTTTAGCAGACGGGTAAAAACAATCAAACTTACAATGGTCAACACCAATTTGTAGTTATAAAGCATTTGTCAGTGTCTTGGGATAGCTGTCTATCTCTGATAGCAGCAACTTCTCATCCTTGAAATATGTTCTATTGTGATGAATAGAGGCAATCATCAAAGACAGGGGCAGTTGTACATTGGCTTGGGCCCCTGATAAAGTTTTTTCCAACAATGGTTGCAAGTGTTTTTAACTGATGTCTCCTTCATTAGACAGAATACATCATTGTCTTTGAAGTCATCATCATTGCCTAGCAGCGCACCTGTGAAATGGATATCACTAATTTATCATTTGTTATAAGTTGATTAATAAGTTTTGATAATAATGCAGAATGTCTCATTTAGTAAGGGTGATCTATATGTTCCTCTGTTTAGATGTATTAGGGTGACTATTGAATGAGGAGAAAAGCTATGTGTTTACTAAAAGGAGTGAATTGTAGGTTACAAGACTTTTTGGCTAAAGGGGGTTAAAAGCTACTGCTGTAACCTTTCTGCTATATTTAGTGTACTTCCCTAACCAAGTTCAGATAACTTCCTGCTTTCACAACATTCTAGTGTTATGAGCTATGCAAAGGTCATTGCTAGTGCTGTACAAATGTAGGGTTTTAGATTTTTGTCATGACAAGGCTGAGTTAGAACAATTCATTCAAATCGTTGGGACTTTCTTATTGATGTAAAAATAAACACATTTCATTGTGTCCATCATAGAAGTTATTGCCTATCCAATTTAGTAACATTACTCTTCATTGTTCATGGATTCATATGTAAACCACATGAGGTCAGCATCAGCAAGGAGTTTCCTGTGAACCATCCCTGGAAAAAAAGAGATGGTCAGTAGGAAAATGCAGTCATGGATGTCTTTATTCTGCACAGAAGGCATCAAACTTGCTGTGATAAGACTGTTACATCAAGTTGAAAACAATAGGTGCAGAAACTGAGAAACTTACAGAAGTGTTGAGTATAATGGGAATACAGTAGAGGTTTAAAAGGATGAAAACATTAAAAAAGGAGAGCCCATAGCCATCTTTTCCATTTGTTCAGATGTTTATAGCAGAGATGACTGTCATGCAGGGACAGAGCACTTTGTCTTCTGAATCTAATTGCTGATGACAATTTCCTATAGGTCTATGACAATCTGTATGTTTTTGAGTTAGAACTCCCAAAATAATTTTGTATAAAAAGTTAGAAAGTTTATACTTATTGTGTGTTAGAAATTGAGCTTTAGGTAATTCTTTAGAGATTTTACACCTTGCTGTTTTTGCAGGGATTTGGCATTTCGAGAATTAGGTCATGTCAATTCAACTGTAATAGATCACATAAAAAACTGGAAAGATTTTAAACCCAATTGTGACATATCCTGTGAGACCCAGGATCCTCTAAGTTTCTTTCCCTATTTTAAAAGAGAATAAAATAAGATTCCTCTGAGTCTTTCAAGATTGGATAGTATCCGTCTTTAGATATGAGATGATCTATCTATTTTCCTTGAGGTTGCAAAATTCAAGGTTATCCTTTGAGGCCTGATGTCCTTTGGTTGTTAGCTGTTCTGAGAGACAAATTGTGTTCTTTTTAAGTCTAGCACTATCCTAGAGCATAAAAGTAAACTATTCACCTATCGGATGAAGATGAAAACTTTAAGAAATTTAACATTATTTAAATCACCTTTTAATATTTAGGAAAATAGGTGAGCTCTCTGTATATCTCTGGGGCATTTTAGTGTAAGCAAGTTGGCAATGTTCCTAAGTGAAGGTAAAGTGATACTATCTGTGCATTATTTTTTTTTACTGAAATGCTGGAAAAGGCACTACATAAATTTATCGGTGAAAAATATTTACAGTCCACAGAAATAGCTGATAATAAGGTATGTGGATTTGGAATCACAGGATATCTGGAAATAACTATTTTATTTATAGCTCTGAGAGTATGTACAAGTCTCCATTGTATTATATTTGGTATCTTTACTGAAAAGTTGGGAGAATTACAGAACCTTCTATATAAATTATGTGTTCTTTTAAAGTAATCTTGTATAATAGGTTTAATTCCAGCAAGTGTATCAGATATTAAAGAATAATGGCAAATATTAAGCAGAGACAAAATTTTATCAAGAGTTATTTTAACAGAAGTGTCTGATTGATCTTGCCAATATCTGTATCTGTCCTAGAAGGGGATCAAAGTTGCATTGGGACATCCTGCAAGAACACATCAATCTCAGGATGTGTTTTCTTCTTGTGGAAGTTCCTTTATAATGATTATTTTCCCTAGTGATTCAGTATTCAAATACGTTTTACCCTTCCAGGAAAAAAAACAAAAAACAAAAAACAAAACTATGTGGGTGCCCTTTGTTTCAAAAACAATCTCTTCCTGTCACGTAAACTGAGGCTGATTAGACCAGTAATACCCTATGTTACCTCATGACATTTTATAGTTAGAAGTGGACAGGTTGTGACTTAAGAACATTCATTATTGATTGGATATATCCTTGGCACTTGCACTGAAGCTTCACTCTTAATGGGTGCTGGTAAGAACACATAAACTAGCTCCAGTACATACAAGGGCCTTAGGAATCTCCACCATTGTAGTAATTTTCATTTCTTTTTAACTATTAGTAAGGAGGAAAGGAAATGCCCTTATAATTCTCTGAGCAACCAGAGGCTTGCTTTTGTATTTTTTTCTGCTTCTAAACCTTCTTTCAGTTTTCTATAACCCCATTAAAGTGAATAGGCTTCTCTAAAGGAGTTTCCCAGTGAACATTATTTGGTAAATCTGTTGCTTTACTTCCAGGAACCACTAGGTACATTCATTGGAGTAGATTAGAATAAACATGATCTTGTATTCTAACAGTTAATTAATTTATTTTTTTTTGTGAATCAATGAGGGTCCTGGAGAAAATCTTTGAAATTTGAAATTGTAGGTATATTTTTACATTCTCTTTTAGTTTTATGTGTATATATATATATATATATATATATATATATATATATAAAATCTTTCATTCTCATCTGCTTAAAACTGGCTTTTTTTCTGAAGGAAGCTGCTGGAATTCATGCATTATTCTTGTCTAAGTTTCTAGTCTTATTTGATCAAAGTTTATTAGGAAGTGGTACTGGAAGAGATATAAAAGAAATAAAGAAGGATAAAATAAGACAGAGGGCAATTCCAGACAAAAAAAATTGTCTCAAAGAACAATGATTACAGTGCAGGAAATATAGAAGGAGGAGGAATGAGGTGCTGGCATTTATTAGCTACTGAAGACAGTTTTAGTTCAGAGACCATCCCCAGTTTTTTAAATTATTTTTTGAAGAGAGAATTTATAGGTGTTTCTTCTAGAAGTTTTTAATTTCCTAAAAAGATATGCTTGCCATTTATTCACTTAGATTTTGGAGCTACCTTTTTTTAAAATGTTGCATCCAGAAATGAATTAGTTAGTGAAATAGTTTTATTTTGGACAAAATAAATAGATACCTCTTATAATAAAATCTTTCCATTTCCATAAGTATTTGCAAGTAAAGTCTTCTTATTTATTATTTATTTGCTAGAGTAGCATTGAGGGGGGCTGGGACTGAGAGCTTTAAGCCTTGGAGTTATGATTTTTTACACCAGTTGTACTTTTCTTTGAATATTTGCAGAGTGAGTAAGTTTCTAGGGATGTTGAATGGTCTCTTTAAGGGGGCTGCTTATGGATTGAGCTCCAAGGTGCTGTCACTTCCTTAGTTGCATCAAACTCTATCAAGTGTCTCAGTTTTCCTCCCAGGTACTAGGTAATCAACCTTTATGTAAGCATCCTTTTACATGTCAATTATTTCATTACAGTTGAGTTGGGATTCTCTATGAGGTCCTGCACATTTTCTAGAATTCTCTCAGACACCTGCACAGAAATTCTTAGTCACCTAAGAATACCTGAGATTGGACCTTGAGGGACGAAGTGCCTTTGGTCTTCAAAGCTGACCAAGTCAGGTCTCTCATTTGTGCAGCACAATGTTTTGTTCAGAGTCTCAAAGAGCAATTCCAATGGAAAGCCATCGTTAAAATCCAGGCATCCCTTGTGTGTGTGGGGTGACAGGAAAGGGTTTAAACTCTTATTGTTAGGCTGGTTTTTCTCAGCTCTTTACCTTTAGGTTCACTTTAGAACTCAAAAGGGTAGCTCAAATACATTCTAGCCTTTTAACTTAAAACAGGGGGGGTCCATTATGCTGAGGAAAACTTAAGCAAGCTCACTGGATACACCACCAGGATGATGAGTCACAGTGGGTCCCCTGCTGGTAACTAGTAAGGTGGTCCTGCCTGAGCTTCTCTGGAATCCTGCCACACTGTGCCAAGTAAATGTCAAAATTATAAATGTGTAAACATGTACAGAAAATGTAGAAGTTAATTTCAAATGTGAAACAATATTTCAGTAAACTAAAAAAGTGTTCCAGAGAATGGCAGTTTGCACCTTATTTTATCATTAGAATCAAAGGAAAAATTATGGAGGTTGTATAAAACTTATTGGTGTTGGATTAGAGATTGGGAGATGCAAAACAGGTGAAATTTCTTGGATTGGATGAAAATTAAAAAAAATAGACATATGTTTTTTATATTGATGGGTACAGGATAGTTAGCAGTTGATTAATATAATAACAATAACAATGCAAAATTATTTAGTGTCTTCTCTGGTGCAGTGAGGGTTCTAGAGAAACATATCATTCTGACATTTTAAGGTTCTATTATCAAGGATGCAAAAGACCCTAGACAATAGAAAGACTGATGTTTTTAGTAAAAGAACCCAGACTAAAACATGCCTACCTGTCATGATTCACTTTCAGTTACTAAGTTTTAATTTCCAACCATTCTATGTAGTTACTTTAGGTCTCAGGGTTCATAAGGTTCACCACACAGGCCTCCACAGAGGTTTTCAGATTTAATATATGTATTCTTTATCCATGTACTCCAATTCTCCAAAATCTTTGAAAGGAAGAGGAGGTGCAAATAATTAATAATGGCCAACTATTTAATCAATCATAACAACAAGAAGAAACTTCAAGAAAAACCCTCACCCCTAAACATAGGGATCACGGAACTTCTCAGAGGGTGGGAACCCAGGGAACATATGAACGCTCCATTACTATCACCCAACGCTTACCTAACCCACTATGTCTCCACCCCATTGCTGATCCTGAGTGATGTCTTTATAATAAACCAGTAATAGCAAAAAAAGCCTTTTCTGCAGTCTGTGTGTTTTTCTAGAGATCTTTAATACCTAAGGGGAGGTAATAACAATTCCCGAATTTGTAGTTGATTAGACAGGAATATGAGTAACCTGGGCACCCTACTTGCAATTGGCATCAGCAGGAAGAGGAGCATTGTGTTACTGAGTGTTGAACCTGTGGGGTCTGCATGCACTCTGGGTACTCAGTGTCAGAACTACATGGAATTGTAGGACAAGGCACTGGAGAATTGATTGTTGATGGATGATAAAAACCCTTTATCTCATAGGAAAAAACCTGGTTGGTGTGAGGCTAGAATTGATTGAAAGTATGCAATCTGCCTCTATCAGGTGCTCAGGGAATTTGGGAACATGTTTTGTTCACTCCCCTCTTTTCCTGAGAAGCCACATTTAAGAAGCCACATTTACTTTTTGTCTTTTCTCTGTTTTCAGATCAAGGCCTGAGGCAGTGTGCCCCTTCCCAGGAGGAATGAAAGCACAGGCCTGTAAATCTATACACACTGTTGTCTACCCTGAAGTGAGGCTGTTTGCCTGATGCCTAAAAAGCCATGCACGCGCGCGCGCACGCACACACACACACACACACACACACACCAAAGAAAGGGTTCCAGGTTGCAGTGAAAGGAAAACAAAAACATATGTGAGTATATCAGAGGAACTTTGAAATAATGGGTAACTAAAGCTCTAAAAGGAGAACTGCCCAGTGATTTACATTTATGGTCATTTAACAGAATGAAATGAAAATTAAAAAAAAAAAACATGATTGGGGGTTTCAAAGAAATGGGATATAAGTATTTCTCAGTAAGTATGTAAATTTTTCATGATCTTTTAAATCTGACTTTTTTCTTCCCTGGCATCAATTCTGTTTGGGGCTTACTGGTTATTGGAGTCAGAGGTCTTCCTGCTTTCCGACAACACAGAGTTCTGCCACCAGTTTTGGGGCTGTGTTGGTGATGTTAATTTAAGAGCAGAAAACAGATCTATCCATCTCATGTTTATCAGGCTGCATCCTTCTCTTATCTTGTGCAAAATATCTCTTGCAACCTGTTTTTCTGACAAGTTTCCACTTTTTTACTCACAGGTACCAGGTTGTTTTTCTTTTACCTTATATTTTTTAATTGATTGACTGATTGATTTATAGAAGATGAAGTGATGGAGAAAGAGAGGTAAAGAAACACTGATGTGGGAGAGAAACATCGATGGGTTGCTTCCTGTGTGGACCCTGACATGGGACCAAACTTGCAACACAATTACGTGCCCTGATCTCTAATCAGTCCAGGGACATTTTTTTCTCTGTGGCACACAATGCCCAACCAACTGAGCCCCATCAGTCAGGTTCCCATTTATTCTTCAACTAGAGATCATGACAGCCAGCTGTGGGAGCAAAGATTTTTTTCTCTCTCATCATTTCAATTCCTCTATTTTAGCTATTAATCAGATTAGCAGAGATGGAATAACAGAAGATAATATGCAAAGTATATTATACTAATGAATATTCTGAAGTGAAAAATATAGAAACCCAAAGAAGTATTGGATAGTTAAGACTTATATGCTATTCTGAAAATAAAGAACAAAAAGTATTGTGGGCAGACTTTGTAACCAGAAAAGACACCAGTGTTCAGGCTGTCTGTCACTACCAAACACAGTAAGCAATGATAGCCATTGAATCTTTTATGGTCGCCTTTACTCAGATGGCCTGAGATCTGAGAGGATGGTGGGTCCATACCCTAACAAACCATCTTGTCTTTTCTTTCCAGGCCAGAACTTTTATAAGGGACATGGGGTCAGGGGTAGTGATAAACACGGTACTCTGAGGGCTTTGAGATTCAGAAACTGCAACATTCCTGTCCTGGGCAGTTAGCTGTTCCCAGGGGCAGTGGTGTCTGTCTCTCCCTGGAACACAAAGGCCAGGATGCCTCCAACTTGTACCCAGGTGGTAATCTCTAGCAGGGCCGCAGGAGGTGGGCTGTTTTCCCAGGAGCCAGGACTGGCCTTATCTGTAGTTTCTGAAACAAAAGCTTTAACATACACATTACTTGCTAGACTTATAGCTTTTTACCTTAAGTTAACATTTCCCAAGTCTTGAATCCCCTATCAACTTTAAAATGGAAAAATAAAAGCCATTTACAGGGAGATTCCAAAGAAAGTGAATGGTAAATAAATATTGTCTTGATATTTGCATGTGGATGTTCCTCCTTCAACTGGCCCTCCATCTAAATACTTTCTAGGAAGTTAAGAGGGGAGTTCAAAGTTTATTTTATTTTTTCTGAGCCTTCTGTTTCCCAATAATGAGATCAAAATCAATATTCTAAAAGGACTTCTGGGGTGTCAACTATGCTTCCCTTCACAGCAGAGCCATGCCCTTAAGTTGGTTTAACATGACTAATGGAAAGTTTAATTCTACTACACCTAGTCATTTAATTAACTTCATTGAGTCCCTAAATTATTACCAAAGAAGATAAAATGCTGAAACATAGTTCGTCCAACTAAGTGTATCAACTTTGGACTTCTTATTAAAGAAACTTAAAACATACATTTAAATCTGCAAATAAAAAAATCTGTGCTGTGGTGTTCACAGCTTCCCTTTGTGGGCATCTTAATTCCTGGAAAGTAACTCAGTGTGTGCTATGACATGCACACACTGTTCACAGCTGTTACGCACAGTTGTTATGCACAGCTGTTCAGGAAGAAATAGGAATCCTGTTGAAACTGGAAAAGACACTGGCATTCAGGCTGCTTGTCACTACCCAAACCAATAAGAAATGACAGCTATTGAATTTTTATGGATGCTTTCTTCAGATGACTGGTGATCTGAGAAGATGGTGGGTTCATACCCTAACAGACTACCTTGTCTTTTTTTTCCAGGCCAACATTTTTATACCAATGAATACACAAAGAGAGGTGAGGGGTTTTGAAATTCAGGGAGGATTAGGAAGAAGAAGCATCAACATTCCTGTCTTAAGCAGTTAACTGTTCTCAGGGGCAGGTGGTCTTCTGTCTCTCCCTGAAACACAAAGGCCCTGATGCCTCTACTTGTCCCCAGCTGATAATCTTTAGCAATGCCCCAGGAGGTCGGCTGTTTTCCTAGGAGCCAGGATGGGCCTTATCTATCTGTAGTTTCTGAAACAAAAGCTTTAACAGATACATTACTTGGTAGGCTTATTAAGATTTTACCTTAAACTAAAATTTTCCAGCTCTTAAGTCTCCTATCACTATGACCCCAACTCATGTCTTAGTTCAGTCTTTAATGCTCTCAGTACTTATTGCTGAATAAGATCCTTTGTTGTGTTTCAGTATCATTCAAGTATGTTTATGCTTAACTTAATTCCTAAATTCCCTAAAGCAGGAATGCTCCAGAAAGGTTCTGATATCACTACAACAACAATGGGTTTATGAGGGCCCCTGCAGTCACAGTGACTTGGTGAAATTGATAGGGGACTCAAGACTTTGAAAATTTTAGCTTAAGGAAAAAGTTATAAAGTCTAGCAAGTAACGTGTATGTTAAAACTTTTCTTTCAGAAACTACAGATAAAGCCAGTCCTGGCTCCTGGGAAAACAGCCCAGCTCCTAGGGAACTGGTAAAGATTACCCTCTGGAGTCAACTGGAGGCATCCAGACTTTTGTTTTAGAAGGAGAGACAGATGACCACTGCCCCTGGGAACAGCTAACTGCCCAGGACAGGAATGTTGCAGTTTCCATCACCAATTCCTCCCTGAATTTCAAAGCCCTCACCACACCTTGTTTATTCCCTGGTATAAAAAATCTGGCCTGGAAAGAGAAGGCAAGATGGTCTGTTAGGGTATGAACCGGTCATCTTCTCAGATCACCGGCCATCTGAATAAAGCACCCATAAAAGATTCAATCACTGTTATTGCTTATTGGGTATGGTAGTGGCAGGCAGCTTGAATGCTGGTATCTTTTCTGGTTACAGAGTTGCAGTATTTTTTTGGTCAATAAGAAATATTGTGTATGGGTGTTCAGGAGACATTTTGGTTGTTCATTTATTGATTTTGTAAATGTGTAATTAACTTATAAAATAAACTGAATGGGGTGTTGAGCTAGAGGTCCCCCTGAATGGAGAAGTCCCCTACAAACCCAGCTGGGTGGACAGAAATCTAACCACACCTGAGTAAGAATCAGGAAGAACCAGGAGAGGCTGGAGGCTCTGTGAGAGATAGTGAAACCAGAAAAACCGGCTTTTATGCTGCCTGTCACTTACCAAACCCAATCATCAGAGACAGGGATTGAATCTTTAT
This sequence comes from Trachops cirrhosus, assembly GCA_028533065.1. Lineage (NCBI taxonomy): Eukaryota > Metazoa > Chordata > Mammalia > Chiroptera > Phyllostomidae > Trachops > Trachops cirrhosus. Next base: position 36,868,469 of record CM052550.1, read on the forward strand.
GGGTCCTTTATTCCAATGGCCAGTGATATGAGAAGATGGTTGGTTCATGTGTTAACTGACAATCTTACATTTCCTTGTAAAGTGTCATAAGGGGTTTTGAAATTCAGGGAAAGTTAGATTAAAAACTGCAGTATTCCCCCCGGGCCCCGCCGGGGCAGTGAGCTGTGCCCAGGGCTGGGTCCTCTGCAGTCTCTCTCTGGAACACAATGGCAGGGATGCCTCCACTTGTCCCCAGGTAGTGATTTTTAGCAGTGCCTCAAGAGGTCGGCTGTCTCTCCCAGGAGACAAGATGGGTCTTATCTGCAGTTTTTGAAACAATGGCTTTAACATATGCATTACCTACTAAGCTTATTAACTACCCTAACCTAAAATTTTCCAACTCTTGAGTCCCATATCACTAGCCTACATTATTATGGTTCCTGTTGTTTGCATTATACTGTGACCCACCAGCAAGTCAGGCCTATAGGACTGAGATTATATCTGTTTTCTTTCCAGTGGTTACAAGAGAATCAACTAGATGGTCAGTATAAGGCTGGTGTTCTTTGATAAATGAGTAAAAAAATCTACAAATGTGATCATGGTTAAAAGGGTAAAATATGGAGCATTATGACCTCATATAATAGGAATTCTAAAGTGAAGGACGAGTTAAGGTTTTTTTAAGTGAAATATCAAATGAAGAATGTGCCCAGTCTCATGAGTGGCAGGAATGAGAGGTCCAGGTAGAGGACACCATGTACAAAGGACAGAAAGCAGGGATGTTTAGTGAAGTAATGAATTTTACTGACTCATTTTGGTGGTTAAGAGAGCTAATACAATTGAAGTCCCTTGTACACAGTGACCACTGAAAAGGGGCCACTATTATCATTATTGTACTCTCGTGGGTACCCAGTTCAGATCTATCCACTTGAGAACAGCAATAATAGGAAAACAATACATTCTCCTCCTGACCACACAAGCAATTCATGACATTAAGCATAGATTACAGCTTGACTGATGTGTAAATGACAGACAATAAACCAGAAGTATATAAAGTATACAGTCTGATGAGTGTTGGCATGTGTGATTCACATCATGTGAATCCATTTCATCCAAAAGTTTCTCACATGCCTTTGTAATTTGTTCCTCTTCTCCCCACCCAACCCCCAGAGTTTGCAGCCAATTACACATTTTCTTTCTTTCTCAATAGAGAAGTTTGCATTTTCTGAAGTTTTATATAAGTAAAATCATGTAGTATGTTTTTCTTTTAATATGGCTTCTTTAATTCAGCATAATTATTTTATGAGGTAAAATTTACCTCAATAAATTTAATCATTATAAAGTGAAAAATTCAGTGTCATTTAATGTAGTCACATGTTGGGTAGCCATCATGTCTACCCAGTACTAAAATATTTCAATCACATACAACACTATACCTGCCTTGACCAGTACGGCTAGATCTGTCAGGTCCCGAGGGAAGGCAATGGGGGATTGAGAAATAAAGAGAAAAAGTCTAAGTGGGGCCAGGTGGAGTCCCTTCTCTGGGATGCACAGGAGGGAACTGTTTATTGGTGAATTCAGGCTGTATATAAAGAGGCAGCTTTGAAGCAGAGCATGAGAAAGACAAACCACAAGGCTAGGTACACTGTATTTTTCAAGAACATTTGCTGCTCCTTCTTGGTACAATGATATAGCAAGCAGCCAAGTCATTCTTTTCTTACAACAATCTATCAGGCAGGCTTCCATGGCCTGGGGCAGCTCTGCTGAACCCGAGGACTGCTTCCAACTCCCTTGGCACACATTATCCTGCTTGGCTCTCCACATCTCCCCCTTTTCTGTTTTCTAATTACACCTAATGTAGCTTTACTCATGTACAGAATAGTTGGGCTCACAGTTTTTGGCAGACTAGGGAAGCAATGACAGCTAACATGACTACACACAGGGTAGAGGCATCATGGGGAGCAGCTTGCTGATTGATCAAGCCTTGTGCTTGTTCAGTCAGTTTATTCAGTTGTCCCCATGTCAGAGGTTCAGCCCGACCTGTGCTATGTCCCAACAGCCTTGGCACCCTCTCCCTGGGTTGTCTGGGGCTTATCCTGAGCCATTTCATCTTTCTCTCCAGGGTATCCAGGAGTGGAGGCTTGTAGGGTTCCATCACAGATGCAGACCAGTCTCTCCAGGACCCAAACAGGTTGAGATGAAGATCTAGGGAATAAACACACATATCTCCTTCCTCTTGTTAATATAGGGTCAGGACCCTGCCATTGGCCTGTGGCAAGATCTTTCCACTTGGCAGAAACTAGATCCTTGGTAACTAGAAATGACTGGCTTTTTCTGCAGGAGTAGTTCCTTGCTCATCACAATTAAAAAAAAATAAGGGTATATAAGGCTAGTCCTAGCTGTCTTTGGGGGGTATTACTATAGTCTCCCCCTTTTTGTTTTTCAATATAGGTTTTAAGGGATCTATTAACTTGCTCTACGATGGCTTTTTCCTGAGAATTGTAAGGGATGCCAGTGACATGAGCAATTTGAAAGTATGTACAAAACTGTTGAAATGTCCTGCTGCAGTATGCAGGCGCATTATCAGTTTTGAGTTGTGTAGGGCATGCCATAACAGAGTATGTCTGGAGACAATGAGAGAAGATGTTTTTAACGTTTTCTCCAGTGTGACAGGAAGCCCATGTGAAGTAAGAAAAGGTATCAACAGTTATGTGGACCCAGGCCAATCTGCCAAATGTTGGGATTCATGTAACATCCATTTGCCATAGATGGTTGGGTCGAAGTCCACAAGGATTGACCCCGACAACAGGTGAGGGGAGATGCACAATGCAGCGAGGATACTTGTTGACAATTTGTTGAACTTGTTCCTTAGTAATAGGGAAATCTTTTCAAAGGGTTGTGATATTGACATGAAGTTAGGCATGCAAGTCTGTGGCTTCTTGCACAAGAGCAGAGACTAGCAGGTCAGCATTATGATTGCCCTCTGCTTAGGGTCTAGGTAATTGAGTATGAGAGCCAATATGTTTAATAAAAAAAGGAAAGGCTCTCTTGTGGACTAAAGATTGTAATTTGGTAAAGAGATGGAGTAATCCCTTAGAGGAAATGTGACTGCTGACTCAATATGTCATACAGTATGGATGACATAGTGACTGTCACTATAAATATTGACAGGTTCTGCAACAAAATGAGGTAAGGCCATACAGACAGCATAGAGTTCAACACGCTGAGCAGATGAGTAGGCGGTAGTTTCAACCCAAGTTTGCTGAGGGGTATAAACCCCAGCTTTTCCTGAACTTGACAGTGAATACTACTGCTGCCCCTGAAATGGGAGTCAAAGTTACAATCCTTGGAAAGATAAAGGGATGTCTATGAGAAAACGGAAGGAGTGTATCAGCAGGGTAATGATTATCTATTTGACCGGGATAAGCAGCTAGGGCTATTTGCCAGTAATCTGCAGTTTCTCACAGATGTAGTTATTGGGCAACAGAATAGGGGTTTTACCCTTTTGCCCTGCATTTGCAGTGCCTTTTCCCATTTTTTTGAGGACAGTCACGGGCAAAGTGTCCACTTTGCTTGCAGTTAAAGCAAGCACTTTTTGTCCCTAAAGTTCATTTGAGAGCGGCTGCAAGAGTAACTCCTTGGATATAGGAGAGGTCGATATCTGCACAGTTTCTAATAAAATCAGTCAGATTCCCCTTATATGGCCTTAGGGTGGCTTGGCAGACCTTATTTCCATTTTCAAAAGCTAGCTGTTTGACTAATATATTACCAACCTCCAGATCCCCTATCAACCATCCAGTAGCCTGGCGGAGATGGGAAACAAAATCCTGATAAGGCTCTTCTGGCCCCTGTTGGATTTTGGTGAGGTCTTGAGATTTTTCTCCTTCAGAAGGAATGCAGTGCCAAGCTTTGGTGGCACATGCTGTAACTTGTTGGTAAGCTTATAAGGTATACCCTAGCTGATTCTGCAAATTCTCATATAATCTAGACCCAGTAAGCATTTCAAATGTAATAGGTACATTATGATTTTGATTCCTGTCTGCCTGTTGTGAGCTCTCTTCATACCAATCAGACATCCACATCAGGTTACCCCCCCACCCCACCTATAAGCATGCTTTGGCTAGTAAATCCAGTCTTTTGGTGCCATGGCTTCAGAGCCAATGGTATCAAGAAGAGCAAGGGAAAAAAGGGATGTTGGCCCACACATACTGTAAGCAGCTTTTAAGTCTTTTTAAGTTTTAAAGAAGACCTCATGATATCTTTGTTGTCAGTATTTTGTGGATCAGGCCTCTCAAACACAGGGAATAGCATAAATCCCTGTATGTCCTCTCCCAGATCCACAGCTTTTAGTAAAGCCTTTTGTAAGGGAGTAGTTTCTGGCAGTCCTGCTGGACTATGATAAAGAGGAGGCGCTTTCAAAGATGAGGGGTTAGTGGGAAAAAAGTACTTTAGTGAGCTTAGCTTGGTCTCGAGAGGATAGTTGAGACATTTGCTTTACTAATCCTACTACTGAGTCCTCATCACCAGAATTATTAGGGGACTCATCCTCTTGCATTCTCTGCTGCTGGTCCCAAGCAGTTTCCCATTCCAGTTCTTGTTCAAGCTGTGGTGGCAGCAGCTGTCACCGGGCTCTAGCTGGAGAGTGGTTGCCTTCAAAGTAGTAGATCCCTCTACAGTAGTAGCGAGGTTTTCAGCTGCTGTTTTTTGCACCCTAAATTCTCCTTTTCAGGATCTAGAGCTTCCCTAATCAGGGTCCACAAAGTGAAAGCAACGATTGGAATGTGCACGGGCCCTTCTGCTGTATCTCTCTCTCTAATTTTTAGGCCTACCCAAGCCCAAGTATGTTCATTTATCGTGCCTTCTTCAGGAAACCAAGGACAAGTTTGCTGTACAAAGGTGAAGAATTGCTCCAGCTGTGTGGCGGGGACATGAGTGCCCCATGCAAGTAACATGAAGCACAGCATTTGTGTATACAGCCGCCACTAGGTGGACCCAGAATGCTCCATTTCACACCTGATTGCTATAAATCCTTTTCACTCCCCACTTACTGTATACCCTGGTCACTTGGGAGTGTCCCCTCATCTTTGGGCTGAGGAGTGCCCTCATACTCGGGTCCCTGTTACGAGCACCACCTGCCCCTACCAGCGTGGCTAGATCTGTCAGGTCCCGAGGGAAGGCAATGGGGGATTGAGAAATAAAGAGAAAAAGTCTAAGTGGGGCCAGGTGGAGTCCCTTCTCTGGGATGCACAGGAGGGAACTATTTATTGGTGAAGTCAGGCTGTATATAATGAGGCAGCTTTGAAGCAGAGCATGAGAAAGACAAACCACAAGGCTAGGTACACTGTATTTTTCAAGAACATTTGCTGCTCCTTCTTGGTACAGTGATATATCAAGCAGCCAAGTCATTCTTTTCTTACAACAATCTATCAGTCAGTTTCCATGGCCTGGGCAAAGCTGTGTCTTACCATCATGCCCATTCTAGTCTTAAAGAAAGCCATCCCCCCTTCTCAACAAGAGCTCCAGTGTCTCTCCCTCAACAGGTAGGTCAGACCCTCACTTATATTATTCAGCTTCATTCTGAGCCTCAAAAATAAAGCCTCCTGGATGACACCTCTAGGTCCCCTTGAAACCTTAAAATGCCTAGTACCCTAACACATCCCAGGTTTTACAATTTCTCCTCCTGACTCTGAGCAGACTCCAATGTCATGGAGACAACTTTGCTTTGTCTTCACCTCTGCTTATACACAATTCAGTTCTGGACTGGTCCCCAAGGATCTCTCAAGTATCCCAAAGGCCACAGGAGCAAGAAAGGAAATAGAACCAGAAAAGAGATTTATTTCCCATTTCTTAATATTGGTTGCAGGCTCTTTAAGGACAGGCATGTGGAATTTGTAAAAACAGCAAAGAAAACAAAGAATGAGGACAGTGATGTCCTCCCTGAGCTGCACATCAAAGAGGGCTTGAGAGAGGCTCATTCAGTACATGCCTGTGTGTGGCTGACATCACAGAGACCTGCATGTTCACTAGAGTAGTTGAGGTTAATGGTGGAATATCTTTTAAAATCTCTGTGATCTTGTTTCTTGAAGGTGAATGGAAAATGTATGCAGAATGAGAACACTGTTGATGGTGAGGGTGCTGTGGAATTGTTACCTTTCATGCTGGCACGTCTTCATGGATTGTGAGGCAAGGCTGCATTGAGGAAACATGTGGCCCCACAAGGATCTGGAAGTGGGGTCATCTCCTGTTGTGAATAACAAGTCAGAAGAGAGGAAGTAAACCTTTTTGTAAATGTAAACCTTTTTTTTTAAATTACAAAATAAAGAAAAATTAGAAGTTTTAAAATATGTTAAGGATCAACACTTTAAGTGAAATGACATGATTAGCTACTTACTGGGAACTTATATGAAGGTAAAACATGCATCAACCAAGTTTAAAAGTAAAAGTAAGACTATATTAAAGACCATGCATTAGGGCACTGGGACAGAACTCAACACCCCTGATTGAAAGACTGGAGAGATTTTAGAACAGAAGGATCCATGGGCATCTTTGTTTGCTTTTTGGCTTTGCACATAAGAAAAACAAAACTGAATACAATCCTGACAGAAGGTCCTTACATTTTGTATGAAAAGGCCCCCAACCAAGATAGTTTCCACTCTTCCTCAGAGATGGGGCAGAGATACACCAGGAAAATTAAAATTCAAAATAATGGGTCCGGGTATTTCAGACATATATTCTTTGCCACTTAACACATGCAAAAAGTGTTCAGAAACACTTGTATACATTTCAAAAGACCAGACAAAGAGTCAGGAATTGCAAACTGCAATCAAATTTCTAAAGGAATTATCTTAAAAACAGATGTCAGAGGCCTATATTCAGAAAGAACCTGTCTAAAGGTTTCTGTCTCTGGAAACTTGAAGGTCTCTAAGTCATAACAAATATGCCTTCTTCACAGTGGAGGGAACCACAACTAAATCCCTTTCAGTGAAGATCCAGTTTGCATCTCCATCAGTTCCTGCAATAATGGAGGGGGAAGAAGGAAGGGTTTTCAGGAACAAGTATAAAGGACACATGGAGAAAACCAAGAGGGGTAGGGTCATGGTGGGAAGTGGGGATGGCTGGAGTTGGGCAGAAGTGATAGGGGGAAATGGAGAAATTGTACTTGAACGACAATACAAAAATATGAAAAAAAAAATGTTGTCAGTTCCTAGCAATGTAGACACAAGTGCAAACTTGCTGAGAGTCCTTGAATTGAGCCAGGATTGCATCAACCAGGAGGCTGTGCTTTTAGCTTTCTCTGAAGTCACAGTTCATTTTTTTCACTTAAACATCATATCAACCAAAGAAGGGTATTCTATATCCTACGACTTGGCTGCTGTAGTTTGCATTGCCCTGATTAGTTACTGAAGTGAAGAGAATCTGACATTCACCACACAGTTTGCTCTGATGCGCTTAAAAAAAAATAAAACCTAAGATGGGAGATTTAACAGCCTCTTGAGGTTATCAGGCTTCACCTTCACACTTTACCAACAGTCTTTATAGATTTGGGTGATTACCTCTTCACTAATATATACCAAAATAACCTTCATGTCAAACTTAGCTTCATAAAGACTGTGGTTATTTCTAATTCTGTGGACACCAGTCTGAACAAGGACATTTGATCCAAAACCATGTTTGTATTACCAATAATTTTAAATATATTCTATGAATGAAAGGAACAGAGTCATACTAAACTTATGCAAATAAGACTACTTCCATGAAACTAAGACACTCATGAAGACATTCAAATTTATGGAAAGAAGTCAAACAGAAAGAGATCAGAGTTACTGCCCACACAGTTGTATTTTAGCTGCTTTTTATTGTCCACAACAGTGTCCAGGTGCCCTCTACATGACCCCTATAAGAAGGACAGATATTGAATTTTTACAAATCTATCACTTGCTTCCACTGGTAAGCACATGACAACTGCCCGTACTGGAGGGACACTCTGTCAGCTTCACTGTAAAGATGGTGCACGTGAGACCAACCAATGGTGGGATCTGGTGTAAAATGCAACCTTAAGTCAACAACAATGACAAAGTCAGCTTTTATTATGGATGATTGATGACTCAGTACAAGTCCTCTAATTGTTCTCCACTTTCACAGCATATCTACTTGAAAAATGCAAAAGAATTATTCAGAGTTTAATAACAGGTGGGGAAAAACGGTCACTTATTTTACACCCATATTGAGGGTCCCAGTTTCAAAGACACTATGGTTTTCATGACACCACACTGATAATTCCCACATCCTTTGTCCTGACAAAGTCCATGGTGAAAGTTCTGTAGCCACAGGAGAGCTTCATCTTCTAAAACAGCTTCAGGCTCTCCCTGTTGTACAACCACTGAGTGGAGGAGGTCACACTTGCAATAGCAGCCAGCACTACAGTGTCTGGTGCTGTTGACTGGAAAGTTAGCACACTCACAACTTCTGTGGGAAACAAAGGATGTGACAAAGAGAGACAGTGGGCTTGCAACCGGGGGTCACTAGGTACCTCCAGAAATATCAGTCACTCACTGTCCATATTTAAGATTGTAAAAGTCACCTGAGGATGGGTCTAATCTTTGCAGAAAAATAATTGTCTTTGTTGAGATGACAATGTGAGAGAGGGCTGGACATCTTCTCTGACCCCAGATTACCCCAGATTGAGCCCTGAAATGTTCTCATGGACATCTCAATGCTCTCAGCACAGAGAACCACTTGTCAGCTCCTGTGTCCTATAACCTAATCATTAGGTGAAATTTTCTTCTCTCATGATCTTTCTTGATCTTAGAACTTACTTCACTTCACAAAATCATGTTCCACTCCTCATATAAGTGTTTGTGTATGTTAGGGAAGGCAGATTTATATCCTCTGTACAACTCTGGGGCCAAAGAAATTTTATAGTTAGTGGGAAGGCATTTACCTGGTTTTAAATATTTTATTATTCCATAAAGATAGCTTAACCTGGTTGTTTTGTCCTTGTATTTAAAGGAGTTTTTTTGTAAATATTTTGACAGTTCCTTTGAACAGGACTTACTTTCTGGCCTGCAAGCTGAATAACATGCTGAAATAATTTCATACAGAGATGTTTTTATGATTTTAACAAAAGACAGGGACTGCAGAAGTAGAAGGAAACTACTCAAGACAGGAAAGGTCACACAGGAAAACCCATAGTTAACACAATATTCCATGGAGAAACACCAAAGTGTTAACAAAATATAGAACAATTTGAGAGTAACTTTTTCCCAACCTATTCAACATAGCACTGAAATGCTTGGATGGGACAATTTGTCAAGCAGATGACATATTTGGTATTCAAATTGGAGACAAAGAAGAAACTGATTTCTTCAACAGACAACTTCACCTTATATGTATAAACCATTAGAGATTTTACCCTCCACACAGAAAAAAAACTGTGAAAACTGGTAAATTCAGTCAAGTTGGAAAGCACAAAATCAAAAACCAGCATCTTTCTCATTTCTTTGCAACAATAATGAACAAACTCAAAATGGATTTAAGAAAACAGTTTTATTTCAAACAGCACGAGAAAGAATGAAATACTTAGAGAAAAATGATCCAAGTATGTGGAAGATGTATGTACTAAAACTACCGAATTCTCTGGAAAATGATTAAAAATTAAAAACAAATAAGTAGAAAAGCATCTATGTTTATGGATTGAAAGACTTCCAATCATATACATATTTGATACAATTTGTATCAAAAACCTAACAACACAGCAAGCTCCAAAGGCAACGTGCCTCCACCCCCTTCCAACAAGGACCTCAACAACCACTACCAGGCTGCTCCTCAGCCCCACTCAGTGGGATATTGTGGGCACTGACTGCCTCTTGCAGACTGAGGATAAGAAGACTTGGGATACTGAGGCAGAAATTTTGCGTTTCTATGGAGCTTCTGGGCAAACTCAATCTGCCTGACCCAGACTCATCTTGGGAGAAGTCAAACAAGGACTTGGCTGAAAGAGATTTAGTTGTGGGTCCCACCACTGTGAAGAAAGCATTTTTGTTATGACCTGGAGGACTAATGTTGCCTCAGTGTCAGAAACCCTTAGACGGGTTCTTCCTGAATCTAGGCCACTGGCATCTATTTTTATAGCACTCCATTGAAAATGAAATTGTAATTTGGTAATTGCTCATCTTTTATCTGGTCTGTTGAAACATACATAAGTCTTTTTGAAAGCTTCTTGTCAATGTTAAGAACCAAAGAATATCTGTCTCAAACACCTGGTTCCATTACTCAGAAATTTAACCTTCCTGCTGTTGTCATGTCCTAATAGAGGCACACCTTTGTTGGGGACTTTAGAGTCAAAATAAAAGAGAAACTCCTATCAGAATTTCATGAAAAGTTTTGCTTTGCTTTTCTGTAAACTGAATTAGGCAGCACACATTCCCATAGTTCCTTCTAAAATTTCTCCAGCCTTTGTATCAGGGGTGATATGTTCTATATCACTGCCTTATGGCATCATCTTTAATAAAGTCTTATAGTTATTTTTAAAAGTATTTAATATGTGTTTTACTTTAAAATAACATCCCTGTAAGTAACTAAACATGTTTTCTTACTCAAAAGTGTCTATAAATCCTTGAAATGTTTTCTCCTCTTGTTAATTGTTTTAAAAAGGTTTCCAATAGACATGCCTCTCTTTTTCTTGGTGGTCACAGCAGGAGATGACCTGACTTTCCAAGTCCTCTTGTGACCAAAATGACTCAAAGCAACCTTTGCTCAGTTCCCATGAAGACATGCCAGCATGAAAAGGCACCTTTCTACAGCACCCTAACCATCAACAGCGTGCTCATTCCACACCCATTTTGACAGCAACTTCAAGAAACAATATCACAGAGTTTATAAAAGACATCCTATCCTGAAATTCAACAATGGAAGAAAACATGCAGGTCTCTGTAATGCCAGACACCCATAGACATGTACTGAACGAGTCTCTCTCAAGCTCTTTTTGACGTGCAGCTCAGGGAAGAGGTCACTGCCCTCGTTTTTTGCTTTCTTTGTTCTGTTTACAAATTATATATGCCTGTCCTTATAAAGCCTGTATCCAGAACCTAGGAAATAGGAAGTATATCTCTTCTCTTGTTCCATTTCCTGTCCTGCTCCCTGTGACATTTGGTATGTTTGGCTGAGTTTTTGAGGACCTGTCCAGAGGTGGATTGTGTGTGAGCAGAGGTGAACACAGAATGAAGTCATGGAGGGATGGGGTCTGCTCAGTGTCAGATGAGAAATTTTAAAGCCTGGGAATTGGCAGGGTGTTAAGCATTGCATGGGTTGAAGGGGCTGTAAAGGTGCCATATAAGAGGGTTTAGTTTGGAGGCTCAGAATGAAGCTGAATATTATGAGTGAGGGTCTGATGTACCTGTTGAGATAGGAGCCCCTGGAGCTTGTGTGGTGAAGTGGGAGTGTCATTCTTCCATATTAGGATGGGTGTGATGGTAAGACACAGGGTTAGGAGAAAGAATAATGTTTTGAAGACTCAGATTAGTTTCCTGAAATTGAGACAAGTGGTAAAACCAGATGTGCAAATGAGCAGGGATATGAGACGGTATATATGAGCCAGAAAACCAAGAGGGGATGAAGACAGAATTAAGGTTGGTACTTTGCACAAGTTAGGGTATGGGGTAATGGGGAGCAACCTCTCAAAGGGTACAGTGTTTTATGTGATTAAAATATTTTAGTACAAAGTACACATGATGGCTACAAATATTGTGACTTCAACAAATGCCATTGAATTCTTCACTTTATAATGATTAATTTGATTATGTAAACTTTGCCTCATAAAATAATTATGCTGAATTAAAAAAGACAGATTAAAAAGGTGACATACTACATGATTTTACTTACATAAAACTTCAAAGTATGCAAACTTACCTATAGAGACAGAAAGACAATGAGAAATTTCCTGCAGACTCTGGGGGTTGGATGGGGAACAGAGAAAGGGATTTCAAAGGCATGTGAGAAACTTTTTGGTGAAACTGACACATGTGGAGCGTGTAGGCATGCCAACACTCATAGATTGTGAACTTCACATATGTATGGTTTGTTGTCAGTCACTTAGACATCAGTCAAGCTGGAATCAATGCATGATGACATGAATTGCTTGTGTGTTCAGGAGGGGAGCATATTGTTTTCCTAATAATGCTGTTTTTATGAGGGCAGACATTGAATGGGTACCCAGAGGAATGCAATAAAAAAAACAAACAAACACTGGTCATTTTTTACAACTGTCTATGTATTGGGTACCTCAGGCATATTAGCTCACTGAATCACCAAAATTAATTGTTTAAATTCATTTTCTTCACTCAATGTTCCTACCTCCTGACCTTTGCACATGCTGTGTCCTCTGCCTGGAATTCTCATTCCTGCCCCCAACATGAGCTCTACATTTGCCTGGGCTCATTCTCTATTAGATATTTCTTTGTCAAAAACTTTTAACTGGTCTTCACCAGGTCAGAATTACACTACTGTGTGGTCATAATGCTCCATATTTTACCCTTTTAACCATTATCATATTTGTAATTTTTTAATTCATTTATCAAAGAACACCAACACTTTCCTCACCATCTCCCTGACACTCTTCTACAAAATCTCAGACCTCATGGACCTGACTTGCCAGTGAGGAAGTCAAACAATAATCCAAACAACAGTGACAACAATATTGTATGACAGTATGTTAGAATAAAGTAGCACCTACTTGGGATGATTTTTTTTTGTCCAATTCAAATGTGTTTACTCAGCACAGAGCATGTGAACTTCTGGGAGCAAAGAGACCAGAAAATGATAGTATATGAAGTCAGAAATAATGAAGCCATCTGCCAGAATCTTGGCTTTGCTCTGAGTGAACTGGGGAGACACTGGAAGGTTGAAAGAAAAAAAAACAAATGTGAGTAATCTGTGTTTACAGAAGGAAACCAACATTTTGTCACCCTGAAATTAGTTTAAGGACATTGCTTTTAAGCTGTTTATTAGGAAACAAAACTTAGAAACAACTGTTGATCCTCTTCATATTTCTATCAAGAGATTCAGATAGAAATTGTGCATCAGGAGAAAAATTGGTATGTTCACTTTAGGCTACTTTGATTACATATGTGAATTAAAAGTACTTCAAGAAGGCACCTGTTGTCTAGGTAGCCCCTGTGCCCTACTGATTCTGAGTTGCCCAGAAAAAAAAACTCTGTTGCCATGTAGGGTCTGGTCTTCTCAACTATCTGCAAAGTACTCTTTCTTCCTTCTGAATCAAAAGACCCCTTTTTCCATTTTTCTTCTTTGGCCAGAATGTTTATAACTCAATTTTTCCTCACCGTCATTAGATTTTTAATCTGTGAATTCTCTATGATTATTTATTAAAAAACTTTATTTCCTTCTGCTAATTGGTCTCCCTTAGTTTGATGATTAGCTCAGACAAACAATTTTAAAAGGTGGAAGGGACAGTATTCCTATTTTTAGCCTCCTCATTAGGCAGGATTTCTGAGGCTGCTGGGTTGCAAGCAGGGGGTTTGGTGAGAAGACATGTATAGTCATCCAGGTAACAGGTGAGGATAGTTGGAGCAGTGTGAAGAAAAAGTGTCAGTTTCTGGATTTGTTCTGAACACTGAGTCAAAGAATTTTCTGAAGAATTTAATGTGGGGTGTAAGAAGAAGTGATGAGTGGCAAAAATAGAGATTAAGAAAAATTCTCCAGGAGCCCATTCAGATCAATGATTTGCCTGGGTTTACAAATCCTGAGGAATCCCGAAGTGTCTTTGAAATATTATTGTCAAGTAAATAGTTGGTCATCAACAGTCATGTCCAGTTCATCTCTTTCATGCACTACCATGCCCCAAGTGCCTCAAACAGTGCCTGATAGATTTAAAGTATGAGTTCATTACATGTTTACAGAATCTACAAAGGAATGAGTAATGAACAATCAAAGTGACTCATGAACTACCATACACCACATTTTTTATTTACAAGGAAAATACTGCAATATCACAGATTTACCACTAGAACAGGGGGCCCTTATAAATTTATTGGTTGCTGTCAATCATATGAAGACCTTTCTTGGTATTTGTGCTGTACTTACTTTTGGAAAATTAATTTGAACATAAAAGTACTTTAATGATATTGAAACTGAGCAGGCATCCTTGTAGGAGACTTCTTGGGCCCATTTTCTCAACAATAGTAATGCGACTGGAGTCTTTCAGGCAACAAAAAGCTCCACAAATATTAAATATTAATCGACATTAGGGACATGTAAAAACAACACAAATGATTAGGTAGTAGTTAACTATAGGCTGTGTTTACTTCATTTTATTCAATGTGAATATCTTTTATTACTTTTCCTTGTCTGATTGTTGTGGCTAGGATTTCCTATACTATATTGAATAGAACTGTTGAAAGCCCACACCCTGTCTTGTTCCTGATCTTAGGGTGAAAGCTTTCAGTTTTTGCCCATTGAGTATGATGTTGGCTATAAGTTTCTTGTACATGGGCTTTATTTTGTTGCGGTGTGCTCCCTCTACTGCAACTTTGCTGGGTTTTTTTTTTATCATAAATGGATGATGTACGTTAACAAATGCCTTTTCAGCCTGTATTGATATACTCATGTGATTTTTGACTTTCCTTTTGTTTATGTGATATATTACATTTATCGATTTGCATATATTGTACCATTTTTGCATCCCTGAAATGAATTTCAAACGACCATAGTGTGTGCCCTTTTTATTGTATTTCTGGTTGTGGCTTGCCAATATTTTGTTTAAGATTTAGCATCTATGTTCATAAACAATATTAGCCCATGATTTTCTTTCTTTGTTGTATCTATATTTGGTTGGGGATTAGACTGATGCTGGCCTCATGAAAAGACTTTGGGAGTTCTCCCTCATTTGGAATTTTTAGAATAGTTTGAGAAGAATAGGGGTTAGCTCTTCCTTAAATTTTTTTGTAAAATTCTCCTGTGAAACTGTCCTATCTATGGCCTTTGTGTGCCAGGACTGTTTTGCTTACTGCTTCAATTTCAGTTGCTGCTTTTGGCCTGTTCAGGCTTTCTGATTCTTCTTGATTCAGTTGTGGAAGATTTTATGTTTCTAGAAATGTGTTCATTTCACAGAAATTTTCAAATTTCTTGGCATACAGTTTTCATAGTAATTTCTTACAATCCATTGTATTTCTGTGGTATCAAGTGTAATCTCTCCTCTGTCATTCTGATTGTGTTTATTTGGGTTTTCTCTCTTTTTTTTCTTGATGAGTCTGCTTAAAGGCCTGTCAATTTCTAATCTTTGGAAAGAACCAGCTCCTGCATTTATTGATCCTTTGAATTGTTCTCTTAGACACTGTCATTTAATTCTGATCTGATCTTGATTATTTCCTCTCTTTTACTGGCTCTGGGCTTTGTTTGTTGTAGTTCCTCCAGTTGTTGTAGATGAAGGTCAGGTTTTTTATGTGAAATGTTTCTCCCTTTTTTAGGTAGGCCTGTATTGCTATGAATGTCCCCCTCAAGACTGACTGCCTTTGATATGTCCCATAGGAATTTAGGCTAGTATGTGTTGATTTTCATTTATTTCCAGAAACTTTTTGATTTCATAATTGATCTCATTGTTAACCCATTTAGTATTTAATAATATGTTATTCTGTCTCCATGAGTTTACTGTTTTTGAGGTTTTTTGTAGTTGCTTTCACCTTTCAAGTCATGTGGTCTGAGAAAATGCTTGATGTGATTTCAATTTTCTTGAATTTGTTGAGGCTTATTTAGTGACTTATCATGTGGTCCATCTTTGAAAATGTTCCATGCATGTTAGAAAAGAATGTACATTTTGCTTCCTTGGGGTGAAAGATTCTGCATATATCTTGATTTTGAAGATATATCTTCATTTTGAGATATACCTTCATTTTGAAGATCTAGCCATTGTTGACAATGGGGTGTTAAAACCCCTAAGTATAAGTCTGGCTGTCTATACCTTTCTTGGGGCCCTGAAAGATTTTTGTAATAAATTTGGATGCTCCAAATTTGGTGCATATATGTTTACAATGTTTATTATGTTCTTGATGGATTCTGTCATTGAGTAGTTTGAAATGTCCTTCTGTGACTCTTATTATTGCCTTTGTATTGATGTCTATTTTGTCTGATTCAAGTATTGCTACCCTGGCTTATTTTTCCTGTCCATTTGCTTGGAATGTCTTCTTCCAACCCTTCACTTTCAGACTAGGTAAGTCCTTTCTTCCCAGGCAGGTCTCTTGTAGACATCATAAGTGTGGGTCATGTTTTCTTATCCATTCAGCTACCCTATGTTTTTTGATTGGTGCAGTAAATCCTTTTACATTTAAGGTTATTATTCATAGGCCCTTATTCATTTCATTTACCCCCTCTGTACCTTTGTTCCTCTCTCACTCTTTTTCTTCATTTTTTAAAGAATTTTTATTTATATTTAGAGAGAGGGGGGCAAAGAGAGAAAGAGAGAGAGTGTGTGGTTGCCTTTTGCATGCCTCCTACTGGAGATCTTTCCAGCAACCCAGGAGTGTGCCCTAGACTGGGAATCCAACTGATGTCCCTTTGATTCACAGGCCAGCATTCAACCACTGAGCCACAACAGCCAGGGCTTTCTTCATCTTCTTAAAGCCATCCTTATGCATATCTTGCCATGATGGTTTGGTGGAGGTGTATTCTTTTTGCCTTCTTTCTATCCTGGCAAAGGCCTCATTTCACCTTACTTTTTAAATGAGAGCCTTGCTGGATAGAGTAGTGCTAGTTCCAGGCCTTTTCTTTTCATTACTTGCAATATTTCTTGCCATTCCATTCTGGCTTTTTTTTTTTTTTTTCTGTTAAGAAGTAAGCTGCTAAGCTTATCGGAGATCCCTTGTATGTTACTTCATGTTTCTCCCTTACTGCCTTTAAGATTCTCTCTTTGTCTTTGACTTTTGCCATTTTCATTATGATGTGCCTTGGAGTGGGCCTCTTTGCATTGCTCTTGATTGAGACCCGTGTTCTTCCTGGACTGGTGTGGCTTTTCTTCTTATCAAACTAGGTAAGTTTTCCAGGAATGCTTTTTCAAACAGGTTTTCTATTCCTTCCTCCTCTTCTTCTCCCTTTAGTATCCGTATTATATAGATACTATTATGTTTCATGTTGTTCAGGAGTTCCCTTTGTCCCTCTTCTTTCTTTTGGAGTCTTTTTTTCCCTTTTCTTGCTCTTTCTGAAATTTTTTTCTACTTTGTCCTCCAGCTTGCTGACTTGATGCTCTGCTTCATGTAGCCTGCTTTTGACACCTTCTCCTGTATTCTTCATTTTAGAGATTGTATTCTTCATTTCTTCTTGCCCCTTGTTGATTGCTTTTATATCCTGTTACATGCTGATATAGTTTGCAGTAAGGTCCTTGTAGTTTCCCTGTAGTTTTTGATAGATCTCGGTGAGCTCATTGGGCTTCCTTATAACCATTGTTTTGAACTCAATATCTGATAGTTGACCTGCCTCTTTTACCTGTAGAAGTCCTTCTAAGGATTCCCCCTTTCCTTCTATTTGTGGGTTGTTTCTGTGTCTTTCATTTATTTGTTTGACTCTTTTTGTTTGCTACTGCTTTTTAAATTGATCTCTTTGACTTCCTGACTTTGTGATGAGAAATTCAATGTTAGGAGGCATGTGCTATTCAGTGGTACAGTTTCCTCAGATCACCTGAACTGGATGCTCTTGAGATGCTCTCTATGCCTTTTATGTTGGTTCTGTGGATGTAATTTATTTTTTATTGTTTTGGGGTGTTTCTTTGGTGGGTCCTTCCCTTCAGTTGTTTGACTGAGGGTCACTCCTCCTACCACGTGTTATGTGCTGTTGTTAAAATACTGCCAGAACAAAACCACAAAGACCAGGAAACAAACCCATACCCCCCAAAATAACTACCCCCATCCCTCTATCAATAGCAAATGAACTAGTACCATTATTTTTAGACGGTAAGACACACATCCCACCCCCCAAACTAGGAAGAATAATGGTTGTTAATACTGCCATTGAGTTCTGTTTAAATTTATATTGATGAAATATTATGTTATTTATATTATTAAGTATTTTACTACATTTTTTGCTTCAAAATTTTTTCCTATTTTCCTCCTTTAAAACTTAGGTGCATCTTATGGTCTGAAAAATATGGTACATAATACGGGTGTAAATAGATGAAGACTATTATAAAAAAAGAGAGGGAATATGGGATGACTTACTGAAAGGAAAATTATTTTGAGAAGGTAGAGGGAGGTGCACTAATAAGAAATGGGAGTTGGAGCAATGCAAAGAGAGAAAGTACAATTTACATCACAAATTAAAAAGGGAGTGAAGAATATGCAGTGGAATATGAGGAGGGAATCATATAGTATTAGGTTTAAACAGAAATTAAAATATATAAAATAAAATAAAGTAAGAGGGAAAAACAAAAGGAAAATATTAAATAATTAACAAAAATATAGGAGCCAAATTGAAGAGAAAGATCCACCACAGCACTATCAACAACAAATGAGGTAAAGTTAGTATAGGTGGTATGGGAATAAGAGGGAAAAAAGAAACAAAAAATGTTCAATACATGTCTAGAGGAATGGGAAATGATTTCGAAATGATAGAAGAAAAGGGAATACTAAGAGTGAGGAACAAAAACCAGTCTAATACAGAGAAAAATTAAAATTTGGGAAGTATGGAAAAAGAAAAAAGAGAAAAGGAGAATGAAGGAAAATAAAAAGGCAGGGTCAAAGAAAAGTAGAAGACAGACAAAAATAGGTAAGGACAGGGCAAAATTAAAAATTTTAGAAGGAAAAAAAAGAGAAAGGTGAGGGGACCAATTTGATATTTGAACCACAAAACTAGTGAAGATCTCAACATAAAATTGAAAAAAAAAGCAACAACAACTACCCTACCTACCACCAACTAGCAAAGATTGCTAAAGGTGGAGAGAGAATGGGGGTATTTTAAGAATGGGAGGAAAAGGATGTTAGATGACCATTAACAAGAAAATTGGTTTCCTGCGTCTGAATGGGGGAGCAATAGTAAGAGTGTGAAATGAAAACAAGTTGTAGCAAGAGAAAAAGCAAAATTTGAAATGAAAGTAATGTAAGGAAAAAAGAAGGTAAATGTGGTGAGAGACAGGAGGGGAAAATATATGAATTGAAGTAAACCATAGGATAAAATCTGGTAACTTCATATGCACAGTCTTACAAACCTTCATCAGCCATCAGATTCCTAGACCCCAAAGGGATTCTCATCCCCTTCTTTCTCTTGATTCTTAACCCATGTGTCATGTTTCCTAACTTTTCTTGCCTAGTACACCTGGTTACCAGGGCACTGATATCTACCTGAGATCTGTGTCACAGGAGGCACAAAACAGGGTCTTCCAGTACAGACCTGTGGGGGGCTGATGTGACAAAGACCAGCGTGTTTACAAGAGTTTCAGAGTTTCACGACAGAATATTTTTACAATCTCTATTAACTTGTTCCTTGAGAGTGAGTGAAAATATATGCAGAATGAGAACACTGGTGTTGGTTAAGCTGCTGCAGAGGTGCAGTGTTTTATCTCTACCCTTTTTCTCAGATTCTAAGATAAAGGTAATTTTAGTCAACCTCATTCCCAGAAAAATATAGGTAGTCAGGTCACTTTATGCTGTGGACACCAATTCAGGATGGAGACAGGAAATGGGAAATATGTATTGAAAAATTTCAGCCAGATTAAAAACATTTGGCATATTTGAAAATATAGTGAGGATGGGCAACTGTAAGCACGATGACAGAATCAGGTAATTATAAATACTGGTAGGTGATGTCAGAGTGAAACATGCATCACACAAATTTAAGAGACAAGGAACACTGTATTAAAAACTATGCATTAACACAGTGAGCCAATACTCAGCACCCATGAGAGAGAAGGCTGTGAAGATTTTGAGAACAGAAGAAAAAATCAAAGGCATCTCTGTTTGCTAATTGGCTTTACAGAAAAGAAAATTGAAACTTTTCATAAAATCTTTATAGGAGGTCATTTTACCTCCTGGTTTTAAAAGTCCTCACTCAAGTTAGGCTTCTACCTCCCACAGAGACTGATACACAGAGACTCAGGAGGATTGAATTTTAAGAGATGGACACAGGACTTGGTGACAGATACTTGCTAAATCATAACACTGGCAAGAAAATTTTAAGAACTTTTGTGTATTGCAAGTGGGCAAAATCCTCATTTTGCAATTACAAGTTGCAATTACATTTCTAAAGAGAATACTCTAAAATATGAAGGTCAGAGGCCTGTGATCAGAAAGGACCTCTCTATTCTATGCAGCAGAAAGAAAGGGCTCCTATCCTTTGCGACAGCATGGATGGAACTAAAGCATAATGCTAAGTGAAATAAGTCAGGTGGTGAAAGACAAGTGCCATATTATCTCACCTTTAACAGGAACCTAATCAACAAAACAAACAAACAAGCAACATATAACCAAAGACACTGAAATAGAGAACAGGCTGACAGTGACCAGAGGGGAAAGTGGAGGGAATTTCAGGGGAAAAGGTGAAGGGTTTGCAGGAATAAGTACAAAGGACACATGGAGAAAAATGAGAATGGTAGTTCTGAGAATATGGTGGATTCATACCCTAACAAGACATCTCGTCATCTCTTTCCACGCCAAACATTTTATAACTAGGGAATAAACAAGGTGTGGTGAGGGCTGTGAGATTCAGAGGCTGCAACATTCCTGTCCTGAGAAGTTAGCTGTTCCCAGGAGAGGGTGGTCATGTGTGTGTGTGTGTGTGTGTGTGTGTGTGTGTGTGTGTGTGTGTGTGTGTGTGTTTGTCTCCTTGGAACGCAAAGGCCCAGATGCCTCCATTTGTCCCTAGGGGATAATTTTTAGCAGCGCCCATGATTTCAGCTGTTTTCACAAGAGCCAGGATGGGCTTTATCTGTAGTTTCTGAAACAAAAGCTTTAACATCACATTATTTGCTGGACTTATAACTTTTTACCTTAAACTAATATTTTCCAAATCTTGAGCCCCTGTCAGTAACAAACCTGCCTGTGCACAGTGGAGGGAAACACAATTATATCTTTTTCAGCCAAGGTCCATTTTGCATCTACATCAGTTCCTGCAATCAATAAACATGTGGAAAACTAATTGAGACTCCCTGAACAGAGACAGGATTTCATCTCCCAGAAGGCTATGCTTCTAACGTTTTCCTTTCAGACATTATAATTATCTCTACTGTCACTTTCCCATTCATCAAAATTAATCACCAAAGAAGAACTGTGTTCTTGATACTACAACATGGCTGATGTCACTTGATTTAGACTGATTTCATTACCTAAGTGCAGAGGCAGTGACACTTACCAAATAGTTTGCTTTGATAAATGTTTTTCTATAAACATACAATGAGAATTTTATCTACCACTTGAGGGTAGGAAGGCTCACCTTCACACTTCACCTCCATTTCCCAGTTTTAGGTGACGTCTTCTTCTCCAAGAGGTACCAAATGACCAAAGAGGTCAACCTTAGTTCTGTAAAGTGTGAGGTCTTTCCTAATTCCATGCACAAGGTTCTGAACTAGGACATTTGAGCTAAAGCTTTGGTATTATTACCACAAAAGATACCCAATTATATTTTTAACAAAAAGAACACAAATGTACTGGACTCATAAAAGTAATTTTATTCATATATAAGCAACAGAGACTTTTAGACACAAAAAAAATCAGTAATGCTATTCATATGAGTGTCATTGTGTCCATCCCCATTGTCTACAACAGTGCCTCGGTGCTCCACATGTTCGATTGGAGAAGAGACACTGTTCAGATTCTCTAAGCATTTCACCTGATCCCATTGGTTATCACATGGCCACTGTTCATCTTCTGAAGGACACAGTGTCAGCTACACTGTGGACATGGTACATGTGAGACAAAACCGAGGTGGGGTTTGGTCTGAAATGTGACTTTAAGTCAAGAATAATGACAATGTTAGCTCAGATTTTTGACTGTTTGTTGACTCAATGTAAATTTTCTAAGGACTATTCACCTTCAGAATAAATCTATTCTACTAATGCAAAAAAAACCTTTTATTTAAGGTATAACAGCATAGAGCAGGAAAGGAGAGTCACTCAAATTTCACGTCCAGCTCAAGGACACCACTTGCAACAGAATTGATGGGGTTGGAGACTTCACACTGGTAATTCCCAGCATCTTCCCTTTTATCAGGGTACAGGTGAGGCCTGGACAGCTTCATTCACTCTGTGGGCCGCAGTTTTGTGCCATTGAAAAACCACTGGATGATGAGTGCATTTGAGTAGCAGGTCAAGGCCATGGCATCCTTATTCTCTGTGATTGTGGCATTGCTGGCTCAGAGGATGGGCACTCTCACACACCCTGTGGAGAGACTGAGAATGTGACTCATTGAGAATGGGCTTGAGACATGAAGCCATGCTGCTTCCTCAGAGATCTCAGCCACTCACAGTCCACAGTGAGCTTTGTAAAGGACACCAGAGTAAGGTTCTGACATTTGCAGAAGCAATTGTATATATTCAGGTGACAATAGGTAAGGAGAGAGCTGTGCCTCCTTTCTGACCCCATATAACCTTCGGGTGATTCCTTAACTGTTCTTGCAGACGTCTGTGTCATAGCAGCACACAGAACTCCTTGCAGCCCATGTGTCCTATAACCTCATCATCAGGTACAATTTTTCTCTCATGAGATTTTCTTGATATTTTTTGAGACTTTTTCTGACTTCGAAAAGCATCATACTACTTAAATAAAACTTTATGTGTGTAGGTGAAGGCAGTCTTACCACCTTTGTCCATCTCTACAGCCAAGGGAAGATTACAAGAGTGGAAAAGCATTTAGCTTTTGTTAAATAATTCATTAAATGATAAAAATGGCCCAATCCAGTCTTCATGACTGTAGACCTGAAGGATTTCTGTCTAAAACACATTTAAGTCTGAACAAGATTTTATTTCCTGGCCTACTGATTCAATGTCATGTTGAAATGAATCTCTACAGGGAAGTGGTTAAGGTTTTAACAAAAAACTTTGACTGTAGGGATGCAAGAAAAATATACACTATAATAAAGGTCATACATAAAAGCCCAAAGTTAACATACTATTCCATGGAGACACTCAAAAATTTTAGTAATATCATGAACAAGAAATAGATGCTATTTTTCAACATATTCAGCAGAGTACTGGAAGTTTTGTCCACAACATTTTTTTGCCAGAAGATGAAACAAGCTGTGTCCAAATTAGTGAAAAAATTATCCTTTGTAAAAAGATAACATAATCATATATGTAGAAAACCATAAACTTTCTGACACTCACAAACATACACACACACTCAGAACTCATAAATAAGACAAAGTTGCAGGAGATAAAATCAACGTTTAAGATCACTTTGTTTTCCTGCAACAAGAATAAACAATTTCCAAGCAAAATTAACAAAAATGTTTCATTTTCTATAGCATCAAAAGACTAAAATACAAAAGAATAAACTTAGTTAATAAGGTAGAAATTGTGTACAGTGAATACTACCAAATATTTTTGAAAGACATTAAACACAAATAAATGGAAAAACATACATGTTAATTTATTGGAAGACCCAAACTATCTACATATTTGACACAATCACTATCAAAACCTTAAGATCTTCCTGGCAGAAATAGGAAAATCCATCTCACATTTCATAAGGAAATTCAATAAACCCCAAATTGTTGAAATTGTGCTTAAAAAAGAATGCAATAGCAGGTCTCAATTTCCTAAGCTCAAAACTTACTGCAGAGCAAAGGTAACCAAAAGAGTGTGACACAGGCACAAACACTTCTGTTCATCAAGACACAATCAAATGGTGTCTATGAAAAGTCTGAGACTACCCCAATGGGAAAAACCCAAAACACTCAAGATCATGGAGTTTAAATAGCATGCTATTAAACAATGAATGGGTCAAGAATGAAATTAGGGAAGAAATCAAAAAGTTTCTGGAAACAAATGAAAACGAACTCACAACAACTCAAAACTTATGGGACACAGTGAAGGCAGTCCTGAGAGGGAAGTTCCTAGCGATACAGGCCTACTTAAAAAAGATAGAAACATTTAAACAAACAAACTAACCCTACATCTACAAGAACTCAAGGAACAACAACAAAGACAGCCCAGAGTAAGTAGAAGGCTGGAAATAACCAAGATCAGAGCAGAATTAAATGACATTGAGACTAAAAGCACAATTCTAAGGATCAACGAATCCAGGAGCTGGTTCTTTGAAAGAATAAACAAAATCAACAAGCCTTTAAACAGACTCATCAAGAGAAAAAGAGAGAAGACTGAAATAAACACAATCAGAAATGAAAGAGGAGAGATTACAGCTGATACCACAGAAATACAAAGGATTGTAAGAAATTACTATGAAGAACTGTATGCCAAGAAATTTAAAAATCTAGGCCAAATTCCTAGAAAAACATAATCTTCCAAAACTCAATGAAGAAGAAACAGAAAGCCTGAACAGACCAATAACAGCAGATCAAATTGAAGCAGTAATAAAAAAAACTCCCGACACACAAAAGCCCAAGACCAGATGGTTTCACAGGAGATTTCTACAAAGCATTTAAGGAAGAGCTAACCCCTATCCTTCACAGACTATTCCAAAAAATCCAAAAAGATGGAAGACTCCCTAACTCTTTTT
>CM052550.1:36893606-36934088 GCA_028533065.1 Trachops cirrhosus
TTTGGTCTTTTCGAGCTCCTGTAGTGAGGGGCGGGGCCTTAGGAGTTCACCAGGGCAGGACACCCCTGTCTCTGGGTTGTGATGCTGTATGTGGGGGCGGGGTCCGAGAAGGAACAATGGCACTTGCTCTGCTCTCTGTAGGACCCCAGACTCTTCCGCCACTTTCCACAAGCCGACCAGGCCCCTGTGGCACCAATACCAGTGTGGGTGGGCCTGTGCATCCCATGGGACCTTCCTTCTCAGTCAGTGACCCAAAGCTCTATTTCCTGGTGCTGGGACGTTGAGTTGCCCGCAGTGCCTTGCTTCACAATGTCCGCCTTGCTAGGTCTGCCAGTCGCCACCCCCTAGCCAGGGCCCACCAGCCACTGCTGCTTGTGCGCCCAGGGTCCGCCTGCTGCGGGGCCTGCGCGCCGCCCTGGGTGCTCAGCTCTCTGCTCCATGTCCCTCGCCTGGCTGCCTGACTCTGCCCCTCCTACAGGTCTGGATGAAAGTGTCTATTTTTAAATACTTGGGTGTCCGACTTCCATACACTTCAATTTTCTGTCAGTTCTGGTTGTTATTTTGTTTCTATATTGTTGTTGTCCCTAACTTGGTTGTGCGCAGGGGCCCAGTGCATCTACCTATGCCTCCATCTTGGCCGGAAGAACAGGAGCCTTCTTTAGTTCAGATAAAGTCCCTAAAGTTTTTATTATTTTTTAAGAAAGGATTTATCTGTGCTTCTCCTAGAAGCTTCTAATTTCCAATAAAAATATACTTACCATTTATTTAGTTAAAATTTAGAGCCCTATTTTTTAAAAATTTTGAATGTCTAGATTAATTAGATGTCAAAATATTTCTACATTGGCCCTCCTACATTGATACCTCTTCTAATAAAATCTTTACATTTCTCTAAGCACTTGCAAATAAAGTCTTTTTGTTTATTGTCTATCTGCCAGAGTAGTAATGAGGGGACTGGGGCTGAGAGATTTTAGCCTTGGAGGTTTGGTTTCCCACATCCATCTTACTATTTTGATTATGTTTGAAATCTAAGTTGTTTCTCTCCTGGCATCATTCTTTGGGGGTTATTGGTTCCTAGAGTCCAAAGGTCTTTGTGCTTTCAGATAACACCAAGTCCTGTATCCAGTTATGGGACAGTGTTGGTGATGTTAATTTAAGATCAGAAAACAGATCTATCCACCTTGTGTTTAGCAGGCTACATTCTTCTCTTACTTGTCAATGTGTCTCTTCCAACCTGTTTTCCTGAGAAGTTTCCACATTTTTACTGAAAGCTGCCAGGTATTTTCCTTTTACCTCTTACTCTTTTATCAAATTTTCTTCCTTCCTTCCTTCCTTCCTTCCTTCCTTCCTTCCTTCCTTCCTTCCTTCCAGCAGTGGACAAAGAAAGGGAGAGAAACATTGATGTAAAAGACAAACATCAACCAGTTGTGTTTCCTGACAGGGGACCAAGCCTGAAACACAGGCGTGTGCCCTGACCTCTAATCAAACCAGGGACATGTGTTTTGTTTTGTTTTTTTCTCTGTGGGACAACCCACTGAGCCATGCCAGTCAGGTTTCCATTTAGTATTCAGCTAGAGATCATGACAGCCAGCTGTGGGAGCAAAATATGTTTTTTTCTCTCACCTTTCAATTTCTCTAGCTATTCATCTAATAATCAAATCAACAGAGGCAGATTAACAAGAGACAATGGAGAAAATCTATTTTACTAATGAATATTCTGAAGTAAAAAAAGTAGAGATCCAAAGAAGTGTTGGTTAGTTAAGACATATACTGTTCTGAAGGCAAAGAACAAAAAGCACTGTTGTTTGAAGCTTCAGGACACACACACACACACACACACACACACACACACACGCCATAGCAAGGGGATTCCAAAGCAAATGGACAGTAAATAAATACTGGCTTGGCATTTCCTTGTGAATGTTCATCCTTCAGCTTTTCCTCCTTCTAAATACTTCCTAGGCAGTTAACAGGGAAGTTCTCACTCTTTTTTTAGCCTTCTGGTTCTCAATAACAAGAACAGAATCCGCATTCTAAAAGGCACAACTGGGTTGGCAACTATTCTTCCTTTCACAGCCCAGCCACTACCCTCCAGCTGCCTTAACAAATCTAACTCAAAGCTCAATCCCACTACACCTAGGCATTAATTAAAATCACTATGTACCTAAATTATTACCAAACAAGATAAAACACTGCCATTCTTTTGTCAATCTAAGTGTAGCAACTTTTGAATTCTTATTGCATAAAATGTAAAAGTTGCATTTGAACCTGCTAATAAAAATTTTCAGAGATTTGGTGTTTCTCCTCCTCTCCTGTTCATAGGAAAAGGCTCCAGATATTGTTAAATTGCGGATTCTGAAGGGGATGCAGTGGGTCAGAGACTCAGCATCTGAAAAGCTCTAAGGAGAAAGTCATCTTACTGTCTCTGATGGTACACTTGCAATAGCAAGACTGATAGGGCCTCATTTACCACTGAGAAGAGGACCTACTCATGCCAGCATTGATCACAGTAGTGTTGTATCTTGGTCTGTGGTCTGTCAGCACACCACAGAGAGCCCCAGGTGTCCTCAAAATATGGGGATTATTTCTGTTTGTGACACAGAAACCCAGACTGGAATTCAGTCTTCTCCATGTACTCAAATGCTCTGAGAAGGTTTTATTCCCTCCCAACAGGAAGGTCACAGAGATGACTCTGGGGGTGAGAGGTATCAAGCTGGATGACACCCACAGTGGGAACCCATCATCTATGAGGTTGTCATCAGACTGAATTTTGCTTCCAGGGACAAAGATTCCAAGCCAGAAGTCTGAGTAGGACCTGCAGTTTCTGGGTGTGAAGTGGGAGATGTTCTGTGTGTCCCAGGAAGAAAGGACTATGAGGAAAGATCAGGTGCCTATGGGATTCTTGGTCCTCCAAGGAGTTTCATGTCTGTTTATTGGACCTGTGTTTATGCTTCTGGCTGTGGGACAACCTCTGATTTCTCCAAAAGAGGCTTTCTTGTGGTCACCAGACTTGCCCATGGATGATGCCAGGCATCGGGTAGGGAGCAGCACAAAAACATCTGAGGGACAAGGTGCACCCAGGCCCTGTCAAAGTAAAAACATTTCAAACCTGGAAGCAATGCAATGAATTTATCTAAGCAAACTGACCTCATATGCGTGGGATAAAGGACTCAAATCTTTTGAAGAAAGGCAGTTTTGCAACTTGTTTTGTATATGATAATCAAAGTGCAAAGTGAAAACGCTGCATAGAATCCATTAGGAGGTGAGAGATAACATGGAAGGGAAATCTCCAGAATTGGAAAAAAAGCAAAAGGGACAAGCATGCTTTTTACATTGATGGGTACAGTATTACTAATGTTTACATGGTAGAGAGAAGGTGTTCAGAGGACCAGATAATATAAAGGGTTTTGTGTTATCATACACTTGCTCCAGATTCTGCATATTCGAATGGTCCAGCAAAAGAAAACATTCTATCTGTCAAAGTTAACCTATCCAAGATTCAAAGAAGAAAAAAGGATCAGGTCTCACTCAAGCAAAAGATGGAAATTTCCTAAGGAAAATATAGGCCTGGGATGTGACAACCTGCCATTGCCTGCCCAGCTAGAAATTTCTGATCAGAATATTCTGAGGCTTGTCATCCTGCCATGTGGCTGTCTAAGGTTCTCAAGGTTGCTGCACAGCCCCTTTTTGTTAATAGTCTCTAGAAATAACAGGTGTGTCAGAGCAGTCAAGAGGGAGGGCCCAAGAAATGCTTATCAATTCAGGGGATGAAAATCAAGCTCCATCTCCATCTTCTTAACCAAAGCCAGGTTTCTGTGTTTATTTCCTGTGTATCTCAATGTTATCCCCTAGAGGACAGAAGTAGAACTGCAGTCAATGTCAGGGACTTCCTAGGGTCACTGATTAGTGCAGAATGAGTCCAGTGAGAAGGCAGGCATTATTGAGAAAACTGTGAGTCCAATGACAGGGGAATTGTCCCACCAGGGGAATGTGCTGTTTCAGACAGATCTCTCTGTTTTCAAATGTTCAAAGGCAGGGCCTGGTGAAGGTTCTCCTAACGTTATTGGAGAGGTTGATGGCTGATGGGGTTGATCCCAAAAATGCCCTGTGCATCTGGATTATTACATTGGTATGTTGAGTCATTTCTGTGTCCCTGTCTTCCCACAGGGTCTAGGAGCTGAAGCATCTCCATGTGAATACTCAACCAGGGCCCTTTGTGTTCTTTGTTAGGGGAAGAGAGGTTCTTGTAGAACCATCAACCCCTCAGAGATAGAAGCAACCAGAGATTCTGGGTTATCCTGTACCATTCTGTACAGGAAGTTACCGTTGTTGCCCAAGACATCATGAACTGGAGAGATGTCTTCAGGAACAGCAGGCAGGTGACCCATAGAGCAGGAATCCTGGAAATGAAATGTCTTCCCTGATTCTTATAAGGTCAGGTTATGCTCTTTCCTCCCCTGGCAGTAACTCTCCCAGGGGTTGAGGATCCAGAGTTTCTGTCAGGTTTGGTATCTGTGAGAACAGGGAAAACACAGACCCTGGGTGATGAGACATAAACCACAAGGTGGGTCTTTGGAGAGCTGTGATTTTGGAGGAATACAGTCCAACCCCTCACTGTTAGGAGGTTCCTTTCATTCCTCCTGTACATAGGAAAAATAAAAACCTGACTCTAGGATGTCCCCAAGGAGGTGGTGTCCTCCTCTCATGCTGACACCAGTGTCTTTGTGTCTATAAGAAACATAATCTCACAGCAGGTGTCAAGCAGAGTGACAGGCTTCCACTGTGCAGTTTCCCTTATTGATTTACTGACTGTTTAACAGAGCATCTGTGATGTTTCAGGCTTTTTGCTGAGCCCTGGAAACTCCAAAAAGAACAAGACAAGTGTGTGCCCTGTGGTTATTGAGTTTACCTTGTAACAGTGACCAGATCTCAAATAAATCATCACTCTAAGAAATTAACCATAAACAAGTGAAGGATCAGAAAAGAAAACTTCTGGAGCATTTACAACACGTATTTGAATCTTAGGTGGTCTGGAGAGCACAGAGAGCACTTCTGAGAAGGACTCTTGGCTGAGACCTAAAGAATTAGTGGCCATTTTGTACTTGAAAAACAGAGGGGGTTAAAAAAAATTCCCTGCACAAGAGTAACATTTGGTAGGCTGACCCTTTGCTGGCTGGAGGAGTGGAGTGCTTGTGGGGTGCTTGTGGGGTCAGTCCTTGTGGGGTGCTTGAAAAGTTAGGGAGACTGGGGAATGACTGATACTGGTGAGGTTGGTCTCTGCTCAGCTGTGGTTGCTGGTGATGTGGAGAGATCAACCATGCCCAGAAAGGCTCCAGCCTGCAGAGTAATTCTTCTGCCCCCTGCTGGACATCCCGAAAAAATAGGCAAGAAAATATCATGTTACTCTTAGGTATTTCTTTGTTCAGTTTTATACTTTCCATTGAACTTATACTTTAGGCAATATTTAATTTATATATGTATAATTTAAATATATTTATTGACTTAGAGTTGTATACCGTAAGCTTAACTTATTGAAAGTATACAATTTATGAAGTGTTTCAGGTGCATGCACCGGAGAAGTTGTACAATGAAAATAAAGACCATGTTGCTTGTTATTAAAGTCTTCTCACGTCCTCTTGCAAACTTCTTTTTCTTCACCTCTGTACCGCCTTTTTTTAGTGTTAAGGAAATTCTCAAAGGCTGTTTTCTTATTATAAATTCTTTTACATTTTCTGGAATTAAAAATTTTATCATAAAGTATATAAATTTAGGCTAAGGTTGTCTTCCTGGTGCAACACAATTGTTTTGATATAGTTCTTTCTTTTTATTCTCTAGATATATCTCATTCCTTGGATGCATTAATTTTATCTATTCACCCCTTTATGGACATTTGTGTTGTGTCCAATTTGGGGCTATTAAATTAACCCTGCCATGAGCATTAATACAGAACAACCTTTAACAACAACAGCAGTGCTTGTAAAACCATGATGAGCTAAAGGAATGGAAGGTAGGGAGGTGCCACTGGAAGGACAGTTTCAATGTTGCACAGCCACAGCTCACCCAGAGGAAGAGAAACACCTGCTTTTTCACATATAACTGTGTCTGCCACAGCCCATCATCAGTCAACACAGTAGCAGAAATAGTGACTCCATAACACTTCCAGCCTCCAAATGACACACAAGTGCATCTCAGTGGCTGAATATCATTCACATCTTGAATTTCAATTACTAGGAGTAGGGGAAAAGTTATGTTTCAACTTTCAATGTCTCTAATATAAGAGGAAACCAAAAAAATAAGCATATTGTAAATTGTGCTGCTATGAAAGACAAACACAATATGATCTCATCTGTAAGTGGAACCTAATAAAAATAGAACAAAAAAGCAGAAAAATGTAATCAGAGATATTGAAATTAAGAACAAACTGACAGTAGCCAGAGGGGAGTCTGGGGGGCAATATTAGGGAGGAAAGGAAGGAAGTGTTTTCAAGAACATCTATAAAGGGCACATGGACAAAATCAAAGGGGGATAGGATCATGAGTTGCAATTGCGGATGCCTTGGGGAGGGTAAAGACAAGTATACTTGAACAGCAATAAATAAAACTAAAAAAAAGTAAGGATGCATGCCTAGTGACAATAGAAAATACACAGAATGTGTAAGTCTACTTGTAGTGTGTGCAGTTCTGGGAGTGACCCACACCAGAGAAGCCTTGAGTCTCTCATGTGATATCATAGAAAAATGCTTGATTTTCTTTCTTGTATTTTAGAAAGAGCATCTAAAACGTTTGAAATTTTCTAACTGATGTGGGTGATGAGTGTCTTTTGTTGTGATGAGGCAACTCTTGGAAGGCCTCTGGATAGTTGCAGAGTGAGGGCAGGTCACCAGAAAGACCAAGTTCTAACAAAAAGCTTGGAATTTCCCCTGTGAATGTAAGAGATATTTCAACCTGAATAGTATTTTTTGAGTCTACTTGAACCAAATATGATGATGATAGTGAGGAAGAAAAATCACAATGGATTGAGAAAATGTTCTGAATAATGGAAATTCTGCACCATATTTTGTACAGTGCAGTAACATCCAGGGACCTATGTGGCTATGTGATATTTATTGACAGTAGATCAGGGAGGTGAATGAAAGAAAGCAAGTGCAGAAATCTGTGATTTGGTAAAAAGTAGAACAAATGGACACATACATTTGTTAACTTGGTTGGTATAGGAAAGTCAGCAGTTAAGAATTAACACAGTAACAACCCTGGTTGGTATAGCTCAGTGGATTGAGGTCTGGCCTAGGAACCAAAGGGTTGCCAGTTCAATTCCCAGACAGGTCACATGCCTGGGTTGTGGGCCTGGTCCCGAGTGAGAGGCAACCACACATTGATGTTTCTCTCCCTTTCTTTCTCCTTCCTTTCCCCTCTCTCTAAAGATAAATAAATAAAATCTTAAGAAAAGAATTAACTCAGTAACAATGGTAATGAGAAGATATGTGGTCCCTGGTCTCTGCTTTGCTGCAGGAAAGGATGTGAGAAAAATAAAATTACCCTGACATTTTAAAGGTAAGTTATGGTAGAGGGAAAAGACAATAAACACCCTCAGTTAAGGTAGAGATTGACTTCTGTCAGGAAAGAGACCAGCCTAGGACATGACTACCCACCATGACTTACTTTGGGTTAAGAGTTTTAATTTCAGACCATCATCTGTGGTTACTTAAGTTTATGTTGTAAGTCCCACCATGCAGGTCTTCCTGAGCTTGTCAGGTTTAGTATGTGGCCCCTTTTTGTCCACACTGCTTTGGTTATGAATCAGCTGAAACAATGCTTTGGTGATTGATGTTCTGGTTAGAAAATATTATCTCAAGTGTTAGAAGGGAATCTTAGGGAGCCTTAGTGGAAGCATTTCTTTTGATGAATGATTAGCCATTGGTTATGCAGCAAGACCTTCATCTTGGATGGAATTTAAAGCTTCTGAAAAGAGAAGAGCAGGTAAATGGAGGGCAGTCAACCCACAGGCCTTCATTAGAAAAACACTCTAGATCATTTAGAACCTCTGAGCTATCACGGACAAAGTGTTGCTGCCTCATTTCTCTGTGTTTTGCATCCTGAATTACATTTACTTACAGTTTGAGGGCACACCATGCACCAAACCACTTTTAGCAGTCTGACCATGAGATGGAATCTTACTTACTATGACCCCTCTATTATTAACTATTAAGTGTTCATTTTCAATCTCATGCCTGCTAGTTGTACACTTGGAAGCTGTCATGGTAAGGTTTATTTGGGGCCAGGCTGTGAGAACACAAGGTAAATTACAATTACAGTTTGAAAGTTCCAAAAGTGAGGAGAATAGTCAGAGTTTCATAAGGATCTTTCCTCTGATTCAGGATCAGATATGGAGGGCTGTGTTTTATAGTCACTTCAGCTCTCATTTGAATTAATATAGTTAGTAGTCCTTGCTGCATTAGGGTGTAAGGACATTCACATAATTTTGTTCTAGTCTTTATTTATAAAACTCCTCTCCATATTTTTATCCCAGTAACTTTCTACCAATTTCCTTGATCTTAGTTTGTCTCTTTTTACTCAATCAGAAATAAACAATTTATTACAAGAAACCACATATTTTTCCTATTAAAACACACAGGTCACATCTTTTTGCAGTCGCATTACTTTTCAATTTCAATATGTTACCAAAAATGGGGCCTGGCCTAGGGCAGGTTAGCAGAAAGATCGCCAGTGGTGCATGGATTCTTGAACTTGTGCAGGAAAAATTTCCCAAAATAAGCCCAGGTAATTTTGAGGATATGTTTGTTAAGCAGGCAGACAGTGAAACAAGGTTAGGACAAGATTAAATATATTAGCAGAAGACAGACTGGGTGGGGCTACTCTGGCTCTCTTACAACACTATGGAAAGATGTGAGATTAGGAGGGGCTGCTCTCACTGCAGAATCACAGAAAAGCGGACTTGTGGAAAGGGTTTTGAGGTGTTTGCCTAGGGTGAGCTGCCACCACCCATTGCTCCCCTGGTTGCAAGTCTCATTTGGGACCCCTCAGAGATTTAAAAAATAAAATTTACTAAAAAAAAAATCAGTTAATGTGGCTCTGAAAGAGTGCACACTGGATTCTTTTTCTTGAAGAGTTTTATTCCTTTCCAAAGGTAAAAAATTTAGGCGAGGTATCATGGAGGGTCTCAATATAATATTCATGAACTTTTTGAGATGTGCCCTTGCAGGGCTGTGATCTCCCCTAATTGGACTTTACCTACTAACTTTACCAGGGCATAAGGTCTAAATTATGTGACCAGAATCTATATGCCAGGTGTGGGAAAGCCACCCTGAAACCAAGGTCTAGCACATGTTATGTTCATTGCTAGGCACCCAGGTCTTTTCACCCTGGTGGCCTTGGTATCTGGTTGTAAATTGCTCTCCCACTTTGTTCAGCCATCTTTCTCAATTTCCTAATTTCACTTGCCAATGAATATTCCTAGACTCTTCCCACCTTGCCTCAAAAGAAAAAGCATGAAAAGAGCATTTTTGATAATATGAAATTTATCTTATATGTCTTAGAAATTATTAACAGTTGTGCTATATACACACTGTTTGAGAAAAGCCCAAAGAAAAAGTATAATTATTATTATGACTAATGTTAGCACACAGGTAAATACATTCAAATTTACAATGTTAAACATCAA
Organism: Trachops cirrhosus; assembly: GCA_028533065.1. NCBI lineage: Eukaryota > Metazoa > Chordata > Mammalia > Chiroptera > Phyllostomidae > Trachops > Trachops cirrhosus. The sequence goes on from CM052550.1 coordinate 36,903,282, forward strand.
TTTGTAGACATAAAAGTTTTACTGATGTCTTGGGATACCTGTATGTCTCTGATATCAGCAATTTGCATCCTCAAAATAGCTTTGATTGCAAACAGTAGAATCAAGTATCAGAGGAAGGGGTAGGTGTGCATTGGCTTTTGGGCCCCTATTAAGGATTGTTTTAAGTATATTTTATTGATTGTGGTATTACAGTTCCGTTTTTTTCTCCCCTCTATGACACTTTTCTCTGTACCCCCTCTCACCATTCATGTCCATTGGTCATACATATAAGTTCTTCAGCTCTTCCATTACTCATACTATTCTTAACCTCCTCCTGGCTATTTTGTAACTAACACATATGCTTATTCCCTGTACCTTTTCCGGAATTTTCCTCCCACCCCTCCCCACTAATCACCCACCATGTGATCTCCCTTTCTGTGAATCTCTTCTTGTTCTAGTTGCTTGCTTAGTTTGTTTTTGTTTTTTTAGGTTCAGTTGTCAATAGAGTTTGTTGTCATTCTACTATTCATAGTTTTGATCTTCTTTTTCAAAGAGAAGTCCCTTTAATATTTCATATAATAATGCTTGGTGATGGTGACCCAAATTCTTTGGGACTCTATGAGCTTCCTGGACTTCCTGGAAATCTATTTCTTTTTCCAGATTGGGGAAGTTCTCCTTCATTATTTGTTCAACTAAGTTTTCAGTTTCTTGTTCTTCCTATTCTCCTTCTGGACCCCTATGATTCGTATGTTGTAGTGTTTAAGGTTATACCAAAGGTTCTTAAGACCTCTCCTCATTTTTTTTTGAATTCTTGTTTCTTCATTCTGTTCTGGTTGAATATTTATTTCCACCTTATGGTCCAAACCATGGATTTGATTCCCAGTTTCTTTCTCTTCACTGTTGGTTCCTTGTATATTTTCCTTTATTTCACTTTTCATAGTCTTCACTTTTTTCTCTGTTTTGCAAACATACTGAACCATTTCTGTGAGCATCTTTTTTACCAGTGTTTTCAACTCTGCATCTGATAGGTTGGCTATCTCTTCATTGCTTGGTTGTATGTTTTCTGGAGCTTTGATTTGTTTTTCCATTTAGGCTATATATATATATATATATATATATTTTTTTTTTGTCTCAGCATACCTGTTACATAGTAAGGGGCAGAGCCTTAGGTATTCACCAGGGTGGGAAAATCCCCATAGCTGCATTGGGTTGCTGTATTGGGGGAGGGGTCCAAGGGGGAACCATGCCACTTACTCAGCTCTCTTTGGGTTCACATTCACTTCCTCACTAGCCACAAGCAAATTGGGCCCTTCTGATGCTGACTTCAGGTGGGTGGGTTTATATATGTTTTAGGGCCCTGTGGATCTCTCCAACTATAGCTCCTGTGATGCTGGGAGTTTCTCCCACTGTCTCAACCTCCACAGGTTTTTTTCAGTCAGAGGTTTTGAGGCTTTATTTTATCACACTGGAACCCTGGGTTTTGCAGTCTGTCTCACTCCCCAGTCCCTTCTCCCAGCTCATGTTCTCTCTGCCACCCCCTGGCTTGCTCACCCCTGTCCTCCAGCTGTGTTCTTGCCATCAGTACTCTCCACCCTGGCTGCTCATCTCCACCCCTCCTACTGATCTGGATGAATGTTTCTTCTTTAACTCCTTGGTTTTCAGGCTTCTATGCAGTTCAATTTTCTAGCAGTTCATGTAACTTTTTGGTTTTAAATTTGTTGTCCTTCTTCTGATTGTGTGAGGAGGCATAGTGTATCTACCTACACCTCCATCTTGGCCAGAAATCTTCCTGTTAAAGTTTTTTTCCAACAATGTTGGTGTCATTTTTTAAATGATTATTTATTTATTTATTTTTAGAGATAGGAGAAGGGAGGAATAAGGAGATGGAGAGAAACATTGATGTGTTTTTGCCTCCCATGAGCTCCTCAACAGGGGAAATGTCCTGCAACACCAGTATGTGCCCTGACTGGGGATCCAACCTGTGACCCTTTGGTTGGGAGGCCGGGCTCAATCCACAGGGCCCCACTAGCCAGGGCAGTGAGTGTCTTTAATTTATGCCTCTTCTGTCAGGCACAATGTGCCATTGTCCTTGAAGTCATCATCTTTGCCCAGGAGTCCACTTGAGAAATGAATATCACTAATTTATCAGTTCTGACATGTTGGTTAATGAGTTTTTTAATAATAATGCAGACTGACATCTTTTAGTAAGATTGATCTATATGTCCCTTTGTTTATATGTATATTGTGACTACTGACTGTTTAATGAGGAGAGAAGCTATGTGTTTCTCAAAATAAATACATTTTATGTTAAAAAGCTTTTAGGTAAGGTGGATTAAAATCATCTGAAAATTTAGTTAGTTAAGTTATAATTATACTTTTTGTATGTTTCACCCACCAGATACTTAGGGTGATGGGCACATGAAAATATTGTAAAACAAGCCAAATATTAGAAAAATGTTGCATTATTTACCAGTGAAAAGAGTCCCTCAGTCCCTATAAGTAATGGGGATTTCCATAGTTGATATTAATTTCTCCCAATAATAATTTACCTTTGCTAACTAAAGCTGTTGCTCTAATGCAAGAAAATGACTCAACTGAGCTAGTAAATATACAATGTATAAGTAAAATATATTTGTATTCTTGAGATGGTAGTGTTTACATAAAATTCAATTACCATTTTTTAATTGGATCTCGGGAAAGTGGGAAATATATTTGGGAGTAACTGAATGATTTTCTAGTATCATATTTGGACAGATAGAACACCTGCTACATACTTCATGAGCTACAGTAATTTCCATTAATATTGTTTACTTCATGGAATCATACTTTTAAAAACCTATAGTGTTAGTTCATGTAGATGTTAAAGTATCAATAATTGAGTCCCTACCAGTAAGACTGGTTTCTGTTTGATGCCATATATGTTTCTGTGGTTTAAAGTTGCCCCATTAGTTTTATTTTATTTATTTTATTTTATTTTATTTTATTTTATTTTATTTTATTTTATTTTATTTATTCAGACCCCCTTTTATTTTTCTGCAGTGGTCCACTAGAAGTGTAAAAGAGAGTTGTTCATTAATTTAATAGGAAGCAAAACACATTCTCAGCTCAAAGTAATTTGGCTATTTAATACTGTCCGCCTAGTTGCAGTATCAGCTAAATGAATTCCATTTGCTTTCCTGGTAGCAGTTTTGGGAGTCTTTAAATTCTGAGAATTGTCAATTGTTTCCATATCTGTATAACATCTAACAATTTTCCTACCCATTTTCTCTCTTTAAAGTACTTCCATGAGAAAGTTCAGAAGCCTCCCTGCTTCCACAACATTGAGAGTTTTACACCACACCAAGGGTGTAGCTACTGTTAGTGCAAATATGAGGAATTTAATTTTTTAGAAAAGTGACAAGCCCAAGTTAGAACAATTATTTCAGATTGTTTGGAGTTTCTTATTCAAGGAAATAAAAAACTTTAGTCATGTCCAGCATAGAAGTTATTGCCTATCCAGCTTGTTAATATTACTGCTCATTGTTCACAGATTCATATGTAAACCTCATTAAGTCGGTATCAGCAAGAAGTTTCCTGTGAACCATCCCTGGAAACAAAGAGATGGTCAGTGGGCAAAATGCAGCCATGGATGTCTTTATTCTGCAAAGAAGGCAGCAAGCTTGCTGTGATAAGACTTGTTACATCAAGTTGAAAACAATAGGTGCAGAAATTGTGACACAGAAGTTTTGAGTATGATATGGGAATTCAATGTAGATTCAAAAGAATAAAAACATAAAAAATGGAGAGCCCATAGCTATCTTTTCTCTTTGTTCCCTTAATGTGTCTATAGCAAAGATGCCTGTCAAGCATGGAAAGATCTCTTTTGCTTCTAAGTCTAATTGCTGTCGATAATATCCTAAAGGTCTATGATACTTTCTGTGTATTATAGTTAAAACTTCCAAAGTATTTTTGTATAAAAATTGAATAAATTTGTACTAAGTATGTGTCAGAATGTGAGCTTTAGAACATTGTTTAGAGATTTTACGTCTTGCTTTCCTTTGCAGGGGGGAGAAGAGAGGCAGGTTCCATGAATTAGATAAGGTCAATTTCACTTTGACAAAACATATACATACTGGAAAAAATTTAAACCTATGTAACAATATCCAGTGACACACAGGATCTTCTAAATTTTTGTCCCTATTTTAAAAGAGGGAAAAAATAGATTCCACTGAGTCTTTCCAGGATAATTAACATCCATCTTGTTTATGATTGGTCAATCTATTTTATTGAGCTTGCAAAATGGAAGCTTATCCTTTGAGATCTGATATCCTTTCCTTGGTAGCTGTTGTAATAGGAAAATTGTGTTCTTCTATAAGTATAATAATTTCCAAGATCATAAAAAAATGAAATTGTAATATCTGGGAGAAATAGTTGGCATTCTCTGTAGATCCCTGGGACATTTTATTTTAAGTAAAATTGGCAATCTTCCCAAGTGAAGGCAAAGAAATATTGACTGTACATTATTTTCTACTGAAGTGCTGAACAAGGTACTACATAAATTTATTACTTAAAAATATTTACAGTCCACAGATGTGGATGATGATAAAGTATGTGTATTTAGAACACAGGATATCTGGAAATAACTATTTTATTTATAGCTCTGAGATTATGTACAAGTACCCATTCTTTTTATTTGGTTTCTTTCCTGGCAAGTTGGGAGAATTACAGAAACTTTTACATAAATTATGTCTCCTTTTAAAGTAATTTTGTATAATATGCTTAATTCTAGCTAGTTCATCAGGTGTTCAAGTAAAATAGCAAATATTAAGCAGAGGCAAAGTATCATCAATACTTATTGTAATAGGAGTGGCTAATTGAGCTCGACAATATCTGTACTGGAAAGAGTTCAAAGTTCCATTGGAACATCCTGCAAGAAACATTTAGTCACAAGATTTCTTCTCTTCTTGTGGAAGTTCTTTTATAATTATTATTTTCCCAAGTGTTTCAGTATTCAAATTCATTTTATGCTTCCAGGAACAAATATGTGGATGTCCTGAGTTTAAACAAAAATCTCTCCCTGTCAGGTAAACTGAGACTGATTAGACCAGTAAATTCGTAAGGTACTTCATAACAATTTGTATTTGGAAAGGGACAGGTGGTGACTTAAGAATAGTCATTAGTTGAAAAGAAGTCCCTGCCACTTGCACTGAAGTTTCACTTTTAACTGGGTGTTATTAAGAACAGATAAAATAGTCCCAGTACCTACCAACACCTTAGGAACTTCCCCTACAATAGCAACTTTAATTTCTTTTTAACTGTTACTAAGGAGAAAACGAAAGACCCTTATAGTCCTCTGAGCAACTTTATGCTTGCTTTTGTGTTTTTTTTCCCTGTTTTCGATCTTATTTAAGTTTTCTATATCCCTTTTTAAAGTGAACAGACATCTGTACAGAAGTTTCCCAGTGACCCTTACTTTGTGAATCTGTGGCTTCACTCCCAGGAACCCGTAGGTGCAGTCACTGGAGGAGGTCAGAATAGCTGTGATCTTCTGTCCCAACAGTTAAGTGAGAATTTTTTTACAAATCTATCAGAGTTCTAGAGAAAATCCTTGAAAATTTTAGGTGGATTTTTGTATTCTGTTTTAGTTTTAGGAATATATATATAATCCCTCATTGCTTTCTGATTAAATTTTTTTTCTATTTTCTGAAGCGGGTTTCTAAAATTCCTGGAGTAGTTTTTGTCTAAATTTCTATTGTTATTTTGTTGAAGATTATTAGGTAATGGTAGTGGAAAATATATAAAAGAGATAAAAGTATAAAATAAGAAATAAAGAGGGCAATTTAGACTAAATAAAAAACTAAGAGGCAAAGAATATAGTGAAGGAAGTGGAGAAGGAGGAGGTATGTAGTGCATATGTGGTGGCATTTATTAGCTATCAGACCTTTTTTCAGTTCAGAGACAGTCCCTAAAAAAATTTATAGCTTTTTTAAAGAGACGACTTATCTGTGATTCTTCTAGAAGCTTCTAATTTCCAATAAAGATATGCTTGCCATTTATTCAGTTAAAATTCAGAGCTCTAATTTTGTTTTTCATTTTGAAAGCCTACATTAATTAAATGTCAAAAGATTTCTACATTGGACCTCCTAAATTGATACCTCTTCTAATAAAATCTTTACTTTTTTGTAAGTATATGCGCAATAAATAAAGTCTTATTTTTTGTCCATCTGTCAGAGTAGTAATGAGAGGACTGGAGCTAAAAGTTTGTAGCCTTGGAAACTTGGTTTCCCACATACATTTTACTATTTTTATTATCCTTTAAACCTTAGTTATTTCTCCCCTGCCATCATGCTTTGGGGTTTATTGGTTACTACAGTCCAGAGGTCTTCTGGCTTGCAAACAACAGAAAGTACTGCATCCAGTTTTGATATTGCATTGGTGATATTAATTTAAGAACAGAAAACAGGTCTATCCACCTAGTGTTGATCAGGCTGCATCCTTCTCTTGCTTGTCAATATATCTCTTGCAACCTGTTTAAACTTGTTTTCTGACAAGTTTACACATTTCTACTTACAGCTGCTGGGTGTTTTTCTTTTACCTTTAATTATTTTATAAAACTATCTATCATCTATCTATCTATCTATCTATCTATCTATCTATCTATCATCTATCTATCATCTATCTATCATCTATCATGTCTTTCTTTCTTTCTTTCTTTCTTTCTTTCTTTCTTTCTTTCTTTCTTTCTTTCTTTCTTTCTTTCTTTCTTTCTTTCTTTTTCTTTCAAGGGGAAGGAATAGAGAAAGAGACAGAGAGAAACACTGATGTGGGAGAGAAAGAGCAATTGGTTTTCTATTGTGTGGAACCTGACAAGGGACCAAACCTGCAACACAGGCATGTGCCCTGACCTCTAATCAAACCAGAGACATTTTTTGCTCTTTGTAAAAATGCCCAACTAACTGAGCCTCAGCAGTCAGGTTTCCATTTATTCTTCAACTAGAAATCATGAGAGCCAAATGTGGGAGCAAAAGATGTTTTTTTTTCTCACCTTTCAATTCTTCTAGCTAATCTAATAATAAATTACTAGAGGCAGATTAAGAGGAGACAACATCCAGTAGTTATTATACTAATAAATATTCTGAAGTGAAAAAGAGAGAGACACAAAAAGTATTGGGTAGTTAAGACATAAGCTGTTTTGAAGATAAGGAACAAAAACCTTGTGGTTTGAAGCTTGAGGACACACACACACACACCATAGCATGGAGATTCCAAAGCAAATGAATACTAAATAAATATTGGTTTGGCATTTCCATGTGAATGTTCCTCCTTCAGCTGGTCCTCCTTCTAAATACTTCTTAGGTTGTTAAAAGGTAAGTTCTAAGGAGTTTTTGAGCCTTCTAGTTCCCAATAGCAAGATCAGAATCAATATCCTAAAAGGCATGTCTGGGGTGACAGCTATGCTTCCCTTCACAGCCCAGCCACTACCCTCCAGCTGTCTTAACAAATCTAACTGAAAGCTCAATCCCACTACACCTAGGCGTTAATTAAAGTCATTATGTACCTAAGTTATTGTCAAAAAAGATAAAACACTGACATTCTTTTGTCATGTAAATATATCAACATTTGACTTCTTATTACAGACAATTTAAAAGTTATGTTTGAACCTGCTAATAAAAATTTTCTGTGCTTTGGTGTTCATTGCTGCCCTATCATGGGGAATTTAATTCCTGGAAAGTAACTCAATACATGTGTTGTGATCTTATGCACAGCTGTTCAGGAAGAACCAAAAGTCCTGTGACCCTGACTCATGTCTCAGATTAGTGTTCATGCTATCATTATTTATTACTTTATCAGATCAGTTGTTTTTACATGTCCCTAATTTAATTATTTATTTTACTTTTTATTTATATTTTATTGTTGTTCAAGTATAGTTTTCTCCATTTTCACTTGACACCACTCGCCTGCGCCACCCATCTCTGCCTCCCACCCTGAAGCTTACCCTGTTTGGATTCTTCCATGTTTCCTTTCTACATGTTCCTTGATGACACTTCCCCTATTTTCCCTCATTATCCCTCTCCCACATCCCTCTGGTTACTGTCAATCATTCTTTATTTCAATATCCCTGGTTATATTTTGTTTGCATTTTTTATTAGGTTTACTGGTGGGTTCTTAGGTTGCAACCAGAACTTGTCGATTTTAACTCATGCTCTTGTGGACTTTGGGATGCATAGGATTTTTTGAATTGTTTTTTCAGGATTCTTAGGGTATAATCCCAGCAGTGATAATGCTGGGTCAAAAGGCAGTTCCATTTTTAGTTTTCTGAAGATGTTCCACACTGTTTTCCACAGTGGCTGCACCAGTCTGCATTCCTACCAACAGTTCACTAGGGTTCACTTTTTTCTACAGCCTGGCCAGCAGTTGTTTGTTCATTTGGTTATGATGCTCATTCTGACCAGTGTGAAGTGGTATCTCATTGTGGTTTTACGTTGCATCTCTCTGATGACTAGTGGTGCTGACCATCCTTTTATATGTCTCTGGGTCCTCTTCATGTCCTCTTTGGAGAAGTGTTTGTTCAAGTCCTTTTCCATTTTTTTTAAATTGGGTTGTGTGTCTTCCTGGAGTGGAGTCATGTGAGCTCTTTATATACTTTGGAGATCAAACCCTTCTCTGAGGTATGATTTGAAAACATATTTTGCCATATGGTTGCTTCACTTTCCATTTTGTTGATATTTGCTTTAACCATGCAGAAGATTTTATCTTGAAGAGATGATATTTATTCTTTCCTTTATGTCCTTGCTTTAAGGGACATATCACTGAAAATATTATTGCATGGAATAGCTGAGATTTTGCTGCCTATGTTTCTCTCTAGGACTTTTATAGTGTCGTGAATTATGTTTATTTTATTTTAGTTCTTTTTTAATTTTTAATTTTTATTTTTATTTTAGATTATTCAGTATAGTTTCTATCCTTTATTCCCATTCCAGCCCACCCACCCATCCCTCCCATTTCCAACCCCCCTAGTTTTGTCCATGTGTCCTCTATATTTGTTCCTGTAAACCCTTCCCTTCTCCTCTGAAATTCCCTCCCCTCACCCCTCTGGACCCTGACAACCTGTCCTCTATTTCAGTGTCTTTTGTTATATTTTACTTGTTTCTTTGTTTTGTTGTTTAGGTTCCTGTTAAAGGCGAGATCATATGGTATTTGTCTTTCAATACCTGGCTTATTTCTCTTAGCATAATGCTTTCCAGGTCCATCCATGCTGTTGCAAAGGGTATGAGCTCCTTCTTTCTTTCGGCTGCATAGAATTCCATTGTGTAAATGTACCATAGTTTTTTGATCCATTTATTTACTGATGGGCACCTAGGTTGCTTCCAGCACTTAGCTATTGTAATTATGTTTAAGTCTTTCATTTACCTTGAGCCTATTTTTTTTATGCTGTAAGTTGGTGAACAGGTTTCATCTTTTTGAACATACTTGTGCACACCTGTCAATACGATTTGTTGAAGAGGCTATTTCTACGCCATTTTAACCATCTGCCTACTTTGTCAAATATTAATTGACTGTAGAGATTTGGGTTTATTTCTGGGCTCTCTATTCTGTTCCATTGGTCTATGTGTCTGTTCTTTTGCCAGTACCAGACTATTATTATTACATAGGCCTTATAATATAGTCTGGTATCAGGTATTGTGATCCCTCCTACTTTGCTCTTCTTTCTGCAAATTGCTGAGGCTATTTGGGGTAGTTTATGCTTCCATATAATCTTTTGAAATGTTTGTTCTATACTTGTGAAATATGTTGTTGGTATTTTAATAGTGCTTATGTTGAATCTATAAATCGCTTTGGGTATTATGTACATTTAGATGATGTTATTTCTTTCAATCCATGAACATGGTGTATGCTTCTATTTATGTGTCCCTTCTTTAATTTCTTTTCAGTGTTGTGTAGTTTTCTGAGTATAGGTCTTTTACCTCCTTGGTAAGGTTTATTCCTAGATATTTTATTTTTTGTTGCTATAGTAAATGGGAATGTTTTCCCATTTTCTGTTTCTGATATTTCATTGATGGTGTAAAAGAATGTCTTTGATTTCTGAATATTGAGTTTGAATCCTGCTATTTTGCTAAGTTCACTTAGTACATATGTAGTTTTCGGTGGGAAATATAGCATCTTCTATGTTCCTGATCATGTCCTTTGCAAACATTGGCAGTTTTACTTTCCAATTTGAATGCTTTTTATTTCTTTTTCATGTGTGATCACTTTAGCTAGGACTTCCAATACTACTTAGAATAGAAGTGGTGAAAGCAGACATCCTTGTCTTCTTCCTGATCTTAGAGGGACTAAGATTTTAGGGGTATCTTAGATACCCCTAAGGTCTTAGATCTCTGAAGGCACGAATTCAAGGCTGGTGAGATTTTAGAACAAAAGGAAACATGGGAATATGTGCTTCCTAGTGGACTTTAGGCAAAGAAAAGCAAAAATTTTCATAAAACCTGAAGAAATGGTTATTTTATGTTTTGGTTGTAAAGTTGCTCATGTAAGGTAGGTTTCTACTTTTCCTCAGAGACTAGAACACCAGGAAGATTAAAATTCAGTGTAGTGGTCCCAGTATTTGAGTAGATATTCTTGGGTACTTAACACTGACTAGAAGCTTTCAAAAACACTTAGATATGTCTCAAAAGGCCAGATAAAGGGTCAGCCATTACCAAATCACAATTTTATTTTCAACAGAATGGTCTAACAAATAGATGTCAGAGGCCTGTAGTCAGGAAGAAACTGTCTAAAGGTTGCTGACTGTGAGGGAACATTAAGTCCTCCAGATCATAACACAAATGCCTTCTTCACAGTGGAGAGACCCACAACTAAATCCCTTTCATCCAAGTGTTAGTTTGCATCTCCTTCAGTTCCTGCAATTTATAAAGAGGTGTCAGTTCCTAGCAATTCAGGTACAGTGACATAATAGCTGAGATTCCTTAAGTAGAGCCAGGATTTCATATCCCAGAATACTGTACTTTTACTTTTCGGTGCACTCACCATTATTATTATTATTATTATTTGCTAAAACATCATGTAAAATGAAGAAGAGTATTCTCGATCTTACAAGATGACTGCTGTAATTTGCCTTGTCCCAATAAGTTACTGAAGTGAAGAGAAACTGACATTCACCACATAGTTTTCTCTGATTCAGGTTTTCCTATTGAATATAACATGGCAGATTTTTTTAAATTTATTTTTTTAATATAATGTTGTTCAGTTGTAGTTGTCCTGCCTTTTTCTGCATTGCTCACCCCAATCCCACCCTCAACAACTCCCACAGTCATCTCCCCATCCATACTCCATGCCCATGAATACTCTATTCATGTTCCCTTACTTCTCCCTCTCCCTTCTTTCCCCCATTTTCCTCCTTCCCACTCCCGTGTGGTCGCTATCATTTTCTAGTTTAGTTACAAATGTCTGGTTCTATTTCCCACATTTATTTGTTTTGTTGATTAGGTTACAATTAGAGGTGAGGTCAAATGGTATTTGTCTTTCACTACCTGGCTTATCTCATTTAGCATAGTGCTCTCCTGCTCCATCCTTGCTGTTAAGAGTGGTAGGAGATCCTTTTTCTGCTGTCTAGCATTCCATTGTTTAAATGTACCATGCTTTTCCGATCCACTCATTTACTGATGGGCACTTACGCTGTTTCCAGTACTTGGTTATTGTCAATAACACTGCCATGAACTTTGGGGTGCATAGGTTCTTTGGAATTGGTGATTCAGCATTCTTAGGGTATAGTCCCAGCAGTGGGAACCCTGGAGTGAAAGGCAGTTCAATTTTTACATTTCTGAGGAAATTCCGTACTGTTTTCTACAGTGACCACACTAGTCTACATTCCCACCTACATTGTATTAGGGTACGCTTTTCTCCACAACCTCGCCAGTATTTGTTGTTTGTTGATTTCTTAATGATGGGCATTCTGACTGGTGTGAAGTGGTATTTCACTGTGTTTTTTTTTAAGTTTTTTTTTTGTTCAGTATAGTTGTCTACATTTCCCTCTCACCATTCCCTCCACCCCAGCCATCCACACTTCCCACCCTTGATCCTACCCCACTTTGGTTTTGTCCATGTATACTTTATAGATGTTCCTGGAAACCCTTTCACCTCCCCCCAACTCCCGCCCAGTATTGCTTCCCATCTCCCCTCTGGTTATTGTCAGTTTGTTATTAATTTCAATATCTCTCTAATGTCTAGTCATTCAGAGCCTCCTGTTTTAAGTCTATGGTCCCTCTTTATGTCTTTCTTGGAGAAGTGTCTGTTCAGATCCTTTGCCCATTTTCTAATTGGATTGCTTGTCTTCTTGGTGTGGAGTCATGTGAGTTCTTTATATATTTTGGAGATTAAATCCTTGTCTGAGATTTCATTGGCAAATATGTTTTCCCATACAGTTTGCTCCCTTTCCATTTTGTTGCCATTTCCTCTAGTGATACAGAAGCTTTATAGTTTGACGTAGACCCATTTGTTTATTCTTTCTTTTAAGTCCCTTGTCATAGGGGATGTATCAATGAAACTAATGCTTGCTAGGATATCTGAAATTTTCATGCCTAGGTTTTCCTCTAAGATTTTTATGATGTCATGATTTACATTTAAGACTTTTATCCATGTTGACGTTATTTTGTTGTATGGTGGAATTTGGTGGTCTAGTTTCTTTCTTTCTTTCTTTTCTTTTTTTTCTTTCCTTTTTTTGCATGTATTTATCTAGGTATCCCAATAACATTTAATGAAGAGGTTATTTTTACTCCATTTTATGTTCCTGCTCCCTGTGTCAAATATTAACTGACCATGAAAACATAGATTTATTTATTGCCTCTCTATTCTGTTCCTCTAGTCTGTGTGTCTGTTCTTATGTCAATATCAGACTGTTTTGATTACAGTGACCTTGTAATATAGTTGGATATCAGGTATTGTGAATCCTACTTTGTTCTTTTTCCTCAAAAATCTGCTGCCACTCTGGGCTGTTTATGGTCCCATGTAAATTTCTGAAATATTTATTCTATATGTGTGAAATATATCATTGGTATTTTCATATGGATTGCATTGGATATATAGATTGCCTTGGGTAGTATAGACATTTTACTGATGATAATTATTCCAGTCCATGAACATGGTATATACTTCCAGTTATTTGAGTATTCATTAACTTCTTTCTTCAGTGTTGTATAGATCTCTGAGTACAGGTTTTTACTTCTGTGGTTAAGTTCATGCCTTAGAATTTTATTTTTCTTGTTGCTATAGTAAATGGAATATTTTTTCCTAATTTCTATTTCTGATATTTCATTGTTGGTGTACAAAAGTGCCTATGATTTCTGGATGTTGACTTTGCATCCTGATATTTTGACAAATTCATTTTTTAGATCCAGTAGTTTATTTGTGTAGTTCATAGGATTTTCTATGAACAATATCATGTCATCTGCAAACAGTGACAGATTTACTTTCTCCTACCCAATTTGGATGCTTTTTATTTCTTTTTCGTGTATGAACACTGTGTCTAGAATTCCAATACTATTTTGGATAGAAATGCTTAAAATATACACCCTTGTCCCTAATCTTAGAGGGTAAAGTTTTATTTTTTACCTGTTAAGTATAATGTTGGGTATAGGTTTCTCATGTATGGCCTTTATCATGTTCAGTTATGCCGAATCTACTTCTGCTTTGCTGAGTGTTTTTACAATAAATAGGTGCTGTACCTTACTAAATTCTTTGACAGCATCTATTGATATGATCATGTGGTTTTTGTCTTTCATGTGTTATGTGGTATATTCCACTTATTGATTTGCATAGACTGTACCATCCTTGCATTCTTTGATGTATCTCACCTGATCGTGGTGTATGATCCTTTTAATGTATTGCTGGATATGGTTTGCCAATATTTTGTTGAGGATTTTTGTGTCTATGTTCATCAGTGACATTGGCCTATGTGTTTCTTTCTTTTTTTGTGTCTTTATCTTGTTTTGGACATAGGATAATACTGGTCTCATAAAAAGAGTTTGGGAGTCTTCCCTCTTTTTCGATTTTTTGCCTAGTTTGAAAAGAATCAGGCTTAGCTCTTCTTTAAATGTTTGTTAAAGTTCTCCTGTAAAACTGTCTACCCCAGAGATTTTGTGTGCCAGGAGTCTTTTGATTACCACTTCAATTTCACAATCTGATATCTGTTTATTCAAACTTTCTGCTTCTTCTGCACTCAGTTTTGGAGGATTATATATTTCTAGAAATTTGTCTGTTTCATCCAGGTTCAACTTTCTTGGCATATATTTGTCCATAGTATTTTTATTTGATCCTCTATATTTCTGTATTGGTCGTAATTTCACCTGTTCCATTTCTGGTTTTATTTATATGGTCATATGTCATTTTTTGTTGATGAACCTGGTTAAAGGTTTGTTAAATTTGTTTGTCTTTTGAAAGAATCAGCTCCTGGATTTATTGATCATTTGGATTGGACTTTTAGTTTCTAAGTCATTTAATTCTGCTCTGATCTTGATTATTTCCTTCCTTCTACTTGCTTTGGAATAATATGGGTGTTTTAACAGCAACTCAATTTTAGGAAGCTCCACCATCATACCACAACTTCAGTCTCCCTAGTTTTGCATGGTTCTCTGTTCTACTTGGTTGTTGGACTACCATAGACTCTGATTGTCTGGCATTTCTGGGATTTTTTTTGTTTGTTTTTAGATTCCTTGTCATGTTTCTTATGTTTGTGTGAGCACACAACGTGAGTCTATATACAAGCCTTTTTTGGCCAGAAAATGAAAATGAAGCTTTTTAATAAGAGTGGCTAAAAAGTTCACTGGTGGAAGGAACACCTACCCTTCCATGTCTTTTAAAATATTTTCCCTTGCAAATACAAACCTAAAATTCTTGTCTAAAAATTAATCAAAAGTTTAGTATCATGAATTAATAAATTCAACTTATTACAACACATATTGTTTTTTTGCATTTTTATACCTGAGTCATGGCTACATTTTAGTTATTTATTTTTAATATATTAATATGGTTTATTTAAAGAGGTATCCTCTGCATCAGGCTTCAGTTGAAAAGCGGTTACACGTGTGTGATTTGAGAAGAATGATGTACAATCAATAAGACTCCCCTGAAAACTCTCTGTCATTGACTTTCCCTGTCTTTCTGCTTAGCAATACAAGAGAGTTCTCAGTTTACATAAACAGCATCTTTGAAACTGCCTAAACAGAAAATTAGTATATACATAGCACTAGGCAATTACTAAATAAGTCACAGACCAGGAAGTTCAATTGTGCAGTTGTGAAATATAATGTGAAAGAGGTTTTGAAAGACTGGGTAATCTGTGTTTCCAATATTTCTCTGACTGCCTGAAGAGAGTATTTGGTTTCCTTCTTACCTGCAAAACGATAAGTTCTGCTAACTTCACTAGCTGCCCAATTAGCATATTTTATGTTGTACTTTTTGTTTTTTGCACTTGTTTTTCAATTAGAAGCAATATGGCTTACCCATATGTGAAATCCAAACACAGCTCTCAGATTACTGTTGTTCAGTTTCAATATTTGTGCAAAATACTTGCTTAAAAGTTCAAAGTTTCCAAGTCCACCTAAGGTATATTTAACTTCATTACACTGCTAACAGTATAAGTGGCTGTGCCCAAAAGTCATCACAAACTTCTCCAAACAAAGGGTTGCTTTAAGAGAGTCACATTCAGTGATATAAAGCCCTGCAAGTTCATGCCAGGCTTCTTGGTCCCCAACAAATTGTCCCAGACCCTTATTCAGTTCCTGACTGGCATCCAATCTTTTCCCCTGAGTAGTTCAACTAGCAATTATAAGGTCTTATTTTTTTCAGGGATGTTAGTGTCATTTTCATGAACACTTTGATCCTGCAGCTATACAGTTTCATCTTATCTTTTCACTGCCTCAAACTCATGCCACTTGTTTAGATGACTCAGGGACTGCCAGAGAACTCTGTTCTCAACTCCTACAGACAAAATAATGCCAAGTCATCCAGCCACAGATTGAGCCTACAATCATCATTTATTCATATATGAGCCAAACACATCTCTAAGCTTAACAGCATATTCCTAATTGATTCCTCTGTGGCATTCACAATTTGCTCACTATTTCATGAAATTTCTTTTCTTTATATTTTAACTTTGTTGTGAATTTTTCCTGACACATGAAAGCCCTGAGACCTTCCTGATATCCCCAGAATGTTAATTAGTGTTAAAATTAAATAGTCAAGTCCTTGGTTGTGTCTTTCTGTATAGATATCTATATCATCTGGAAATAATTAGAATTTGTTTATAATAATTCTTCTGCTTAATTGGGTCACATAAATTACAATGTAATAAAAACTAACCCAATTTCTAGTTCAGTAATGGGCAGTATTTTTCATCAATAAAATGATGTTATTTTTGCTAAATCTATTAATAACATATCTAAAGGATGGGCCAATGACATACATACAATTGATGTGCACATATATAATCGGAATACTTGTATGTTTCTAATGAGAATGATTGTGGCTGCCATAGAATAGGCTTTATTGTTCAAATGGTAAAAATATCAAGCACTTCTTTAAGAAGAAGCTTCATGAACCAAGTTTGGACATGTGGTTTTAAAAAACTAAAAATGTCTTTGGTTATATTTTGCTTGTTTGTTTTGTTGATTAGGTTCCTGCTAAAGGTGAGATCATATGGTATTTGTCTTTCACCGCCTGGTTTATTTTGCTTAGCATAATGATTCCCAGTTCCATCTATGCTGTCACAAAGGATAGGAGCTCCTTCTTTCTTTATGTTGTATAGAATTCCATTGTGTAAATGTGCCATAGTTTTTTGATCCATTCATTTATTGATGGGCACCTAGGTTGTTTCCAGCACTTGTCTATTGTAAATTGTGATGCTATGAACATTGGGGTTCATAGGTTCTTTTGGATTGGTGTTTCAGGATTCATAGGATGTAATCCTAGCAGTGGAATTGCTGGGTCAGAAGGCAGATCCATTTTATTTTCTGAGAAAATTCCATACTGTTTTCCATTATGGTTGTACCAGTCTGCAATCCCACCAACAGTGCACTAGGATCCCCTTTTATCCACAACCTCTCCAGCACTTGTTGTTTGTTGTTTTATTTATGATGGCCATTCTGACCTGTGTGGAGTGGTGTCTCATTGTGGTTTTAATTTGCATCTCTCTGATAGCTAGCAATACTGAGCAACTTTTAATGTGTCTAAGAAATAGAGAACAGGCTGACAGTGACCAGAGGGGAGAGCAAAGAGAATTTCAGGGGAAAAAGGGAAGGGTTTGCAGGAACAAGTATAAAAAACACATGGACAAAAACAAGGGGAGGTGAAAATAGGAGGGAGATGGAGAGAGCTTGGGGGTGGCCTGGGATGAGAGTAAAAGGCAAACAAGTGTACTTGAACAACAATTAAAATAAAAAAATATATATACAAATAACCTAAAAAGTAAATAAATAAAAAAATTTAAAATGCTAAATATGTATAATCAATGAATTGCTTGCCTTTCCCCATAGTAACTAATGGAAACATCATTATATATTGAAAATATTTGTTATTGCAAAATGACTTCTCTAACAATCTACTTACATAGTATCTAATGGAGTCAATGGAAGAATAAATAAGAACATAAAAATTAAAGAAATACCTTTAAAACAACAGTAGTCTATGACTTGTTTCTGTGAAGAAATTTATGTGATGTTCTGCCCAGGGTCTGTGTTCTGGTCCCTAAAGGATAGCTAAGGTTGTTGAAGAAAGCCCATCAAATATAGTGGAATTGGGAAGAGGATTTTTCCTCCAATAGAATAGTTACCTGCCCAGGCACTAGAGTCTGGATTAATATTGGAGTAGGAGGTAAGGGTGGGGGAAAAAAGTGAATTTCAAAGGCTGAAATTGTAAAATTAAGAGTTTGAGTGGCTTTGTTGACCACTTGCCATGATAAGACAAACTCCAGGGAGGTTTGTCCACAATGTGGAGGGAGTCCACACTGTGAATGGTTTGAGGGGACAATGACTCACCTGAGAAAGGGATACGGAAAAAAATCAGAGTAGAAATGAGAGCCCAATGGGTAAAGAAATTGAATGACTAAATCCAAGAGAGACTTCCCAAAGCTTTCCTGATGATAATAAGCCCTGTAAAGAAGAACAAGGTGGGATGCGGTAGAGAGAGTGGATAGGTTTGGGGGGTTACTTTCTCATGTAAGATGGTCAGGGAAAACATCCATGTTTCTGTGACATTTGAGTGAGACCTAGAAAGGAGAAGATGGGGCTATGGAGGACTTGGCTGGTGACACCTGATTTGGCCTGATTAGTTTCCTATGTGCAGAGGAACTGACTTACACCAAATACTTTTCTCTGGCAAAGATTTTTTTTCCTATAAAACATAAGATAAATGTTTTCACAGTCACTTGAGATTAGAAAGCTTCACCCTGAGAAATCACCTGCATTCTCTTTATCTCTGGGTGGTGCCCTCTTCTTCTCCCAAAGATACCAAAAACAAAACAGGTAAAACTTAGTTTCATAAGGTGTGAGGTCATTATAATTCCATGGGCATTGTTCTGAACTAGGAAATATGAGCTAAAGTGTTGGTTTTATTACCAAAGCTTCCAATTATTTATTACTAACAAAAAGAAAAGAAATGTATTGAACTCATGAAAACAATTTTATTGATATATAAATAAGAATAATCAAGGTTTAGAAATATTTTGAAAGAGAGGACAAGGCAAAGATCAGTGTTGCTACTCCCAGGAGTGTTCTCTTATCCATTCCAATTGTCTACAATTGTCCAGGTGCCCTCCACATGTTTACATGAAAAAGGATAGAGCTCAGAGTCTATGAGCTCATCACCTGCTCCTACTGGTTATCACAGGACCACTACTCATCCTCTGAGGGACACAATGTCACCTCCACTGTGGACATGGTACAAATGAAACCAACCCAAGATGAGAGTTGTCTGGAATATGACATTAATTCAACAATGACAATGTCTAATCACATTTTTGAGTGTTTATTGATTCAATGCAACTATTTTAAGAAATATTCATCTCCAAAAAATCTATTATAATATTGCAAAAGATATTTAGAATTTAATAATCTATGGGAGGAATAAAGGGTCACTCAACTTTCACACGTAGCACAACAGGCAAACTTGCAGTAGAATTGGTGAGATTGGAGACATCACACCAGTAAATTCCAGCATCGTCCCTCTTCACAGGGTCTATAGTGAGGCTTTGGTGGTCTTTGGAAACCTTCATGCGTTCATTGAGCTGCAGATTCATGCCATAGAACAACCAGTGGATGTAGAGTGCATTTGTGTTGCATGTCAAGACCACACTATCCTTATTCTCTGTGACTGTTGTGTTGCTGGCTCTGAGGTAGACCACTAATTCAGACCCTGTGGAGGAACAGAGAATGTGACTGATTAAGAATGGGCTTGATAAATGGACCCATGCTACTTACTCAGATCTCAGCAACTCACAGTCCACAGTGGACTATGTAACAGCCTAGAGAGTATGTTCCTGACATTTGCAGAAGGCTAATTGTCTAGCTTCAGGTGAAATTATGTAAGGAGAGAACTGCAGCTCCTCTCTGACCCCTTATAGCCCCAACATGATTCATTCATATTCCTTCAGTCATCTTTGTTAGCAGCTCACAAAACCCATTCCCAGCCCGTAGGTCCAATAACCTCATCAACAAATAAATTTTTATCTCTTGAGCATTTATTAATCTTTTCTTAGGACTTTTTTTTTTTTTTACAAAATATCAAGTCCCACTCCTTTTGTCAATTTTTATCCATGTTGTGGAAGGCAAGCTTACCATTTTGTCCACCTCTGGAGCCAAGGAATTTTACAGTAAGCAAAAAAAGCATCTAACTTTTGTTAAAATTTATAGGCAGTAAAGACTATTCAATGAAGAAAAGACAGTCTTTCCAAGAAATGGGTTGCACAGCAATATGCACATGCAGACAAGTGGCATGGGTCATTGCCTGACTCCACACACCGAAATTCAGTCAAGTAGATTAAATTCTAAAGGTTAGAAGCAAAACTATAAAGTTCTTAGGAAAAGTATAGGGAGAAGAATTATGACATTGATTTGGCAATGATTTTATGATATGACACTAAGAACACAGAGGAAAAATAGACAATTTGGATGTTCTCAAAATAAAAAAAATTCTCTTCATCAAAAAAATATGTTGAAAGATGTCCTATGACATTGGAGAAATATTTTGCAAAACATAGGTAAATAAAATATTAATATCTAGAATATACAAAAAGTCTTCTACAACTTAACAGCAACCACAAAACCACATACAAACTGACTTAAAAATGAACAGAACAATTGAATAGACATTTCTCCAGAGAATATATGCAACAGAAAAAATGCTTAACACCAGTACTATTCACAAAATGAAAGTCAAAACTCTCCAGGTTGCATTTGTTGCTGGTGATTTTGGGTGTGGTGAACTTTGCTCTGCAGGTAAGAGGATAAAAATTGCCCTGTGTAGTACCTTCCCTTTCTCCAAAAGCTTCTTCAACCAGAGTTGGCATCTCTCACATCTTAGTCAACTTGCATCTTTGAAAGAACCCAGGAGGTCTGTGGATCACTGGAAAATGCATGGGAATCTGGGTACTCAGAGAATGTATGGTCTCCAGCTATATGTGTGGTGGAAAGTACAGACTTTCTCAGGTGTCATTTGAGTATCAATGTTTTGGTAAGGAAAGACATAAGATTGGGAGCCAGATACACCAATGAAATTCTGGTTCTTCACAGACCACCTGACTGCCTGGTTGACAAGAAATATTTCCTTGCAGCTGAAAAGACTTCTATTGCCCAACTGAAGTGTGTGTCTAAAAGGTATCTTTTCCCAGGACATCCTAGAGAGTGCAGTTTATGAAATAATAACATGTTATTATTGTGTTATGTATTGTGTTATTATATATATAGTTATATTATATACAAATATTGTTATATAATATGCAGGGCCAAGTGGAAAGTAAATTGACTACTCAGGCTTCTGGGCCAAGAGATGGGTCAGGTATTTTAAGGTGAGTGTGAACAAAATTAGTTAGTGAGCCAAATGGGTCAGTGAGCCAAAAAGTGGTAGAGCAAAGTCAAAGAAGTGATTTAGGAAAGAGAAAAAAGGACAGGCAGAAGCTGATTAAGGTAGCAGAATCAAGATTTCTGCCTTTGATCATTAAAGTCATTCTCTGTCCTCTGAGGGCAGGTAAGGACTGGTGCAAATGCAATACAAGTGTCTAATAGGAAATGGTGTCATGGACTTGCTGAAATTCTGGCCCTTGTGAGCAATATGGGTCAGGTGGCTATGAGATAGAAATTTGGAAAAAAATCTTAAAATTCTTCTGTATGTGAAAATTACTACTAACAGCCCAAGGACTAAGGACACCTGCAAGAAAGATTATTTTATTAGAGAAAATAAACAGATCTGAGATGATGGTCCAGGTTCCTGGAGGAACAGAAAGCCTGTCCCTCATGGCAAGAATAAAGGATTCTGAACCCAGGTTCCAAAGTCTGAAGAAATTTTGGATCATTCATTCATTCATTCATTCAATCACCACTTATTCCTTTCCTATTTCATGAAAAGCAACTGAATGTTTGTTACATGTTGGTCCCGGAGTTTGTTTCAGGCATAGAGTGAGGAGTGAGAAGGTAAACCCCTTTCTTTATATCTGCTTGGGGTGATGCCACCAAAACAAGAAGGAAATTAAGAAAGTGATGTGAAGTCCAATGCAGGGAGGTGCAGATAGGCTACGTGAGAAGCTGGGGTGTGCAGTGATTCTGATTGTTACTGCAGCTAATTTTTCTAGAGTAAAAATGCATTATTTCTCCTTTTTTCACTACACAGGCCAAGATGTATTCCTATGAGGTAAGCATGCTTAAGATAGGATCTCCACCAATTCATTGGTTTAAAAATCCGAAGACACCCTCATAGGGTCTCTAAGGTAGAGGAATTCAAGTGAGGCTCCAAACAGACATTGAGAGACTCTGATCAGCTGCTCATGGTCTATGTGACTCTGCTTTAGTGACTGTATCTTCTGGAGCCTCAGTTCATTCTCAAGTAACACTTGGTTGCTAAGTAGTTAGTGTACACACTGTACAATGTTTACAGCATCTGACCTTAACCAGAGACAGGAGTGCTGTTCAAATATGGGGCATCTCATATTGATCAACTCCAAGAGAGAATCCCCTGGGGTGATCCCTGATGAATACAGAGTTTCCAGGAGCATCTCTTTTTCTCAGTTTCTTTCTGGGGATGTTGACCTTCTTCTGAACCTTTCTAAGAACCCAAGGACAGTAGGTTATGCACAAGAACTATGTCTAACTTTGCTCTCCACACAGAGACTTAGGTGATACCAAACTCCATTTTTGCCAAAATGTGGCTGTTGGGCCGAGCCCTGACTGGTGACCAGATCAGGATCTTTGTGTTTTGGGCACCCATTAAATGGTTTCACATTCAGCCTTTTCCAGGAGCCCAAACACAATTTGGCACAGGCTCCCCACTGTCCCTGGGTTCCAGATCACTGGGACAAGGTAGTGGGGAGGAGATTCTGAGCTGAGCTCTGCAAGTATATCAGGGGACTTCTCAGACCATGCTTTGAATTAGCACATCAAAATCATTCTCAAGGTCAAGTTCATAGGCAAGTGCTCAGGGGACTGAACTGAGATAGTATTCCCTCTACAGAGTAACTTCCATCACCATGATCCTTCTTTCTGCAGTGACTCTACACAGGGGTGCAATTTGGGAAGGGAAATGATACCTTAGGAAATTTGCCTACACAAAATCCAACCTGAAACAAAATGTGGAGAGGAATGGATGCAGAATTCAGGGATGTCTGTGCTGTGTGTGAAGTAGAATTCACCCCACCCAACACCCAGTGGTCAGAAAGCAATCACTCACCATATACGTTAAGCTGTCTCAATCCAATTTCTTTTGTTTCTTCTGTAACGTAGACTACTACGGTGTATATTCCTGCATCATTCATGGTGACATTGTCTATTAGCAAGGATCCATCAGCATTTATGCTCTCTCGTCCCCTGTATGCAGGACCTTTTATATCATATGTTGAGAATGTGAAAAGAAATGCAATCATACGCTTTTTGCTTGTGCTTTCCCCCCTGTACCATATGAAGGCTAGAACTTTGGGATGGGTATTGTGGAGAGGTAGGAGTGCAGCCTCCCCTTCAGTAACATAGGTGGACACAATAGAGACTTCAGTCGCGGTGGATGTGCACCAGAAGTTGAAGAGTAACACTAGGAAATAAGAAAAAAATCTATGTTTGCATGTATACATTGTGATAGAAAGATAAGACCCTAAATCCTGAGCAGGTCTCATTATTTCTGAGCCTTGGTCTACAGGTGAGTGTGTGTCTCCCATGGTCAAGATCCACAACATGGCCCCCATTATTTCAGCACCTCTAAAATTGTTACTTTTTGGTTTCAAGCAGTCTTCGCTAGGTGTTTTCTTGCTCACGCCCTCATTATGGTCAGACTCCTTCTTACAGTCAGGGGCAGTTTTGGAAGACACTTGCTGACAAACTTCTCTAAAGATCCTCTCTCTTCACTTCTTTTTTTCCCATGAGTCTTGTGCATAGCTCATATAACATCTAGACCTTTCCTTTTCCCTCTCTCCTACTAAATAAGGGCTAAATTAAAGCATGGCCTTGTCAGATCTTGAACCTCCCTGGACTTCAACAGACTGCGTGTATATGGAGTTGAATGAAGGAGCAAACCCAGGGTTGTCCTTGTGGGGTGTATTTGACCATTTCTGAAGTCAGTGACAAAGACAACGCCTAGCGCCCCTGGTTAAGTGTTTATTTTTCCTTGTGCATCCTGACATAAATCATTATTATTATTATTATTATTATTACCAATTTTATTAGTCATACTTAATGATGCATAACAGGAAAAGAGCAGCAATTGAGGTTTTCCTGCCTCTCACTACTTCCAGATTATGAGATTTTCCTCTTGCTGAGCTCCCTTTCCCACACTACTCTGCTCCTTGTCCTTTACCCTCTGGTCCAGACAGAAGCCTTCCCTCTTTTCTCAGAGCACTGGTCTTTTGAGCAGATCCCAGCCAGATCCTTTGTCCATGCTAAGTAATTGTTTCCTACTTACCAGACACCAGGAGCCCTTGCAAGTGGACAAGTCCTGGATGGGTAGAGACTGACAGGGATACCATGATGTATGTTGTCTGCTCTGTGGCTGCCTCTTTGAGAGTAGCTTGAGGTTTGGTGAGGCTCACAGGATGTCCAAAGGCTCTGCCCAGAATGGTTCAATCTGCTGTGGGTCCTACCTGTGTGTTGAGCTTTAATCTGGGGCATGTTTACTAGTCTTGTCATGTGGGCTGGGGGCTGGGTCTCTGCACAGGAGCCTCCGACTCCTTGCCCTCATTCTGTCACTCCAGTCCCTATTTATCAGTACTGCTCCCCTACATTTTTGTTCCCTGAGAACTCCCGAGGTTTCTCAACACTACACTCATGCACACATGTATATAAACACACACACAAGCATATACTCATGCTGTGTTTAGAAAACACTAGACAGGGTTGTCTGGATTTCGGACATTCACAAGAACTTCCTGTCAGCTGCATGTTACCCTTTCCCACAGCCCTCTATCACATTTGACTTTTCCATTCAGAGCATGTGTTCTGAAGCTAAGTCAGAAAAACCTGTCACAAGCATATCAACCCAACTGTGCATCAGATCACCTGTGAAGCTTAGTAAATATCAAAAAGTCCAGGTGACACCTTAAAATGCAGATTCAGCAGTTGTCCAGCTAATGTGGGTGTCCATTCAAAATACGATGTCTTGATGTGAATGTTGAACCATTTCTCCTGCTCTCCTGTCCATAGGGAAAGTCTCCAGATTCTGTTAAATTGCAGATTCTGAAGGGGCTGCAGTGGGTCAGAGATTCTACATCTCACAAGCTCTCAGCAGAAGGAGATCTTACTGACCTGACTTGCAGTAGCAAGACTGATAGGGGCACATTTACCCCTGAGAAGAAGATCCACTCATGCCAGCATTGATTACACTGTTGTTGTGTCTTGGTCTGTGGTCTGTCAGCACAGCACAGAGAGCCCCAGGTGTCCTCAAAATATGGGAATTATTTCTGTTTGTGACACAGAACCCCAGGTGGGAATTCAGTCTTCTTCAGTGTACTCCAGTGCATGTACTCCAATGATCTGAGAAGGTTTTATTCCCTTCAAGCAGAAGGGTCACAGAGATGACTCGGGGGGGTGAGAGGTATCAAGATGGGTGACACCCACAGTGGGAACCCATCATCTATCTGAGGTTGTCATCAGACTGAATGTTGCTTCCAGGGACAAAGATTCCAAGCCAGAAGTCTGAGTAGGACCTGCAGTTTCTGGGTGTGAAGTGGGAGGTATTCTGGTGTCCCAGGAAGAAAGGACTGTGAGGAAAGATCAGGTGCCTATGGGATTCCTGGTCCTCCAAGGAGTTTCATGGCTGTTTGTTGGACCTGTCTTTGTGCTTCTGGCTGTGGGACAACTTCTGATTTCTGCCTGAGAGGCTTTCTTGTGGTCACCAGGCTTGCCCATGGATGATGCCAGGCATAGTGCAGAGAGCAGCATAGAAATCACTGAGGGAGGAGGTGCACCCAGGCCCTGACAAAGTAAAAAACTTTCAAACCTGGAAGCAATGCAATGAGTTTATCTAAGCAAAACTGACCTCATATGCTTGGGAGAAAGGACTCATATCCTTTGACGAAAGGCAGTTTTGCATCTTATTGTGTACATTATAATCAAAGTGCAAAGCGAAACCATTGCATAAAATCCATTAGGAGGTGAGAGATAACATGGAAGGGAAATCTCAAGAACTGGAAAAAAGGCATAAGGGAGAAACACACCTTTTACATTGATGGTTACAAGATTATTAATATTTACAAGATAGAGAAAAGGTGTGCAGAGGACCAGATAACATAAAGTGTTCTGTGTTATCATACACTTGGTCCAGATTCTGTGCATTTGAATGGTCTAGCAAAGACATCACTGTGATTTGTCAGTTATCCTATCCAAGCTGCAAAAATAAATGGATCCGGGTTCACTCAAGCTAAAGACTGACCTTTCTGAGGGAAAATATTGGACTGGGATGTGCCAACCTGCCATCACCTGTCCAGTTAGAAATTTCTGATCAGAATATTTTGTGAGGATTTCAGGCCTGCCATGCCCCCTACCCCCACACTGAGCTTCTCAGGGTTGCTGCACAGCCCCTTTTTGTTAACAGTCTCTAGAAGTATGAGGTGGGACAGAGCAGTAAAGAGGGAGGGCCCATGAAAGGCCTGATGAAGCAGGTGAAGAAAATCAAGCTCCTTCTCCATCTTCTCAGCCAAAGCCAGGTTACTGAGTCTATTTCCTGTGTCTCTCAATGCTGTCCCCTAGAGGACAGAAGTAGAACTGCAGCCAATGTCAAGGGCATTACACCTGTTCAGTGAAGGTTGAGCCCAGTGACACACAGGAATTATTCAGAGTACTGTGAGTCCAGTGTCAGGAGAACTGTCCCACAAGGGGGATGTAGTGTTTCAAACAGAGCTCTCTGTTTTCAAATGTTCAAAGGAAGGGCCTAGTGAAATTTTTCCTGAGGCTCCAAGAGGGTGCTGGTATGTAGGTTTGATCCCAAAAATGTGCTGTGTGTCCTCCATCACTACATTGAGATGTTACATATGAGTCATTTATGTGCCCCTGTCTTCCCAAATGGCATAGGAGATGGAGCATCTCCATGTGAATACTTAACAAGGGGTCCTTTGTGTTGTTTTTTGGGAGAAGGAAGGTTCTTCAAGAACCTCAGCCCCTCTGAGATGGAAGCCACCACTGATTCTGAGTCCTCCTGTCCCATTCTGCAGAGCAAGTTTCCCTTGTTCCCCAGGACATCATGACCTAGACAGATGTCTTCAGAAACAACAGGCAGATGTCCCACAGAGCAGGAATTCTGGGAATGAAGAGTCATCCCTGATTCTTAAAAGGTCAGGGTATGCTCTTTCCCCTGTGACAGTAGCTCTTCCAGGGGCTGAGGATCCTTAGTTTCTGTCAGAATAGGTATCTTTGAGAACAGGGAAAACACAGACCTGTAGTAATAAGACATAACTCACATGGTAGGACTTAGGAGAACTCTCATTTTGGAGGAAAAAAATTAAGCCCAACTCCTCACAGTTAGTAGATTCCTTTCATTCCTGCTGATTGTATGAGAAGTAAAAACCTGACCCTAGGATGTCCCTAAGGAGGCAGTGGCTTCCTCTCATGCTGACACCATTGCCTTTGAGTCTATAATAACGTAATTTCACTGCAAATGTCATGCAGAGTGACAGGCTTCCACTGTACAGCTTCCCTTATTGATTTACCAAGTGTGTACAGAGCATCTGACATGTGTCATACTCTTGTCTTGGCCCTGGAAACTCCAAAGAGAATAAGACATATGTGGGCCCTGTGCTCATTGAGATTACCTTGTAACAGCAACCAGATCTCAAATAAATCATGACTGTAAGGAATTAATTATAAAACAAGTGAAATGGTCATAAAGGAAAACTTCTGGAGCACTTACAGCACAAAGGAAAACTTCTGTAGCATTTACAACACGTACTTGAGTCTCAGCTAGTCTGGGGATCACAGAGAGCACATCTGAGAAAGACTCTTGACTGAGATCTACAGTTAGTAACCATTTTCTACTTGAAAAACAGAGGCTGCAAAAAAAAATTGCCTGCACAAGACTAACCTTTGGTGGGCTGCCACTAGCCTGGAGGGAGGAGTGGATGCAGTCCAGGAAAAGAACTTGAAGAGTTAGGGAGAATGTGGAATGATTGATACTGGTGAGGTTGGTCCCTACTGGGACCCACTGGCTACTGCTGATTCAGGGAGGTCAGTGATGCCAGAAAGGCTCCAGCCTGCAGAGTAATCTGCTGCCCCCACACAGAAAAATGGGCAAGAAAATGTCATGTTACTGTTAGGTATTCCTTTGTTTGGTTTTGTACTTTCCATTCAACTTATACTTTAGGCAATATTTAATTTATGTATGGATAATTTTAACATATTCATTGACTTGTAATTGAATGTCATACACTTAACTTATTGAAAGTATGCAATTTATGTAGTGTTTTCAGAAGCATGCACCTGAGAGATCATATAAAGAAAATAAAGACCATGTCCCTTACTATTAAGGTCTTCTCATATCCTCTTGCAAGCTCCCTTTTCTTCATCTCTGCAACACCTGTTTTAGTGATAATGAAACTCTCTAAGTCTGTTTTCTTATTATAAATTCTTTTGCATTACCTGGGATTTTCCAACTTCTACCAAAAATTATATAAATTTAGGCTGAGGTTGTCTTCTTGGTTCAACACAATGATTTTGATATAGTTCTTTCTCCTTATTTTCTAGTTATAGCTCATTCCTGATATGCATTAACTTTATCTATTCATCATCTTATGGACATTTGTGTTGTCTCCAATTTGGGACTATTAAATTAATCCTGTCATGAATATGAATGTAGAAGAACCTTTTACACATAGAGCAGTATTTTTAAAACCATGACAAGCTAGAGGATTGAAGGTAGGGAGTTGCCACAGGAAGTCTGGTCTCAAGGTCCCACAGCCACAGCCCCATCCAGAGGTACAGAAGCACCTGCTTCTTCACATAAAACTGTGTCTGCCACAGCCTATCATCAGTCAACAGGGTAGCAGAAATAATGACTACATCTCTCTTCCAGCCTCCAAATAACACACAAGTGCATCTCAGAGGCTGAATTTAATTCACCCCTGGATTGTCAATCACTAGGAGTAGGGGAAAGATTCTGTTTAAGCTTTCAAACCCTCTAATATAAAAGGTCACCTAAAAATATAAGCATATTGTAAATTGTGATGCTATCAAAGACAAATGCCATATAATTTCATCTATCAGTGGAACCTAATCAATAAAATAAACAAGCAAGAAAAATATAACAAGAGATATTGAAATTAAGAACATACTGACAGTAGCTAAAGGAGAGGTGGGAGGGGATAATATTAGGGGAGAAAGGGGAATGGCGTTTAGGAACATGTATAAAAGGTACATGGACATAATCAAAGGGAGTTAGGATTAAGGGTGGAAATTGAGGATGGCTGTGATTGGGGGACACAAAGACAAGTACATTTGAACAAAAATAAAAGTAAATTCAGAAAAAGTTAAGCATACATGCTTTGTGCCAATAGAAAATACACAGAATGTCTGAGTCTACTTGCAGACTGTGCAATTCTGTGAGTGACCTCACCCAAGAAGCCTCAGTTCTCTCATGTGATATCAAAGAAAAGTGCTTGTTCTTCTTTCTTGTATTTTAGAAAAAGCATCTAAAACGTTTGAAATTTTCTAAGTGATGAGGGTGATGAGTGTCTTTTGTTGTGATGAGGCAACTCTTGGGAGGCCTCTGGATAGTTGCAGAGTGAGGGCAGGTTACCAGAAAGACCAAGTTCTGACAAAAACTGGGAATTTCCCCTATCAATGTAAGAGATGTTTCAACCTGAATAGTATTTTTTGAGTCTACTTGAACCAAACATGATGACGATTGCGGGGATGAAAAATCTCAATGGATTGAGGAAGTGTCCTGAAAAATGGCAATTTTGTGTCATAATTTATACAGTGCTGCACATCCAGGGACCTAAGGGGTTATGTAATATTTATTGACCATAGATCAGGGAGGTGGGAGAAAGCAAAATGCAGAAATATCTGTGGTTGGGTAAAAAGTAGAATAAATAGACAAATACATGTGTTAACTTGGGTGGTACAGGAAAGTCAGCAGTTAAGAATTAACATAATAACAGCCCTGCCTGGTGTAGCTCAGTGGATTGAGCTCCAGCCTAGGAATTAAAGGGTTGCCAGTTCAATTCCCAGTCAGTTCACATGCTTGGTTTGTGGACCCAGCCCCCAGTCATAGGCAACCACCCATTGATGTTTCTCTCCCTTTCTTTCTCCTTCCTTTCCCCTCTCTCTAAAGTTAAATAAATAAAATCTTAAGAAACGAATTAACCCAATAACAATAGTAATGAGAAGATATGTGGTCCTGGTCCCTGGTCTCTGCTTTGGCGCAAGGAAGGGTCTAAGGAAAATAAAATTACTCTGACATTTTAAAGATAAGTTATGGTAGAGAAAAAAGACAGTAAACACCCTCAGTTAAGGTAAAGATTGACCTTTATCAGGAAATAGACCAGCCTAGGACATGACTACCCACCATGACTCACTTTGAGTTAAGAGTTTTAATTTCATACCATCCACTGTGGTTACTTAAGTTTATGTGTTGTAAGTCCCACCATGCAGGCCTTCCCTGAGCTTGTGGGGTTTAGTACTTGGGCACTTTTTATGTCCAAACTGCTTTGGTTATGATTCAACCTAAACAATGCATTGGTGACTGATGTTAAGGTTACACAATATTGTCTCAAGTGCTAGGAAGGGAATCTTAGGAAGCCTTAGTGGCAGCATTTGTCCTGCTCAATGATAAACCATTGGTGATGCAGCGAGACCTTAATCTTGAATGGAAGTCAAAGCTTCTGAAAAGAGAAAAGCAGGTAAATGGGGAGCAGTCAACCCTCAGACCTTTATTAGAAAAACACTCTGAATCATTTTGAACCTCTAAGCTATCATGGATTAAGTTTTGCTGTCTCATTTCTCTGTTTTGCATTCTGAATTACTTTTACTTATAGTTTGATGGCACACTATACAACAAAACCACTTTTAACAATCTGACCTTGAAATGGAATCTTATTTACTCTGATGGACCTATTATTATTAATTTTTGATTTTTAATCTGATGTCTGCTAGTTTTAGACTTGGAAGCTGTCCCTTTAATAAA
>CM052550.1:36934588-36968064 GCA_028533065.1 Trachops cirrhosus
GCTTAGTTTTTGTTTTCTTTGTTTTTTCTTTCTTTTAGGTTCATTTGTTGACAGTTGTGAGTTTGTTGTCATTTTATTGTTCATATTTGTTTATCTTCTTTTTCTTAGATAAGTCCCTTTAATGTTTCATATAATAAGGGCTTGGTGATGATGAACTACTTAAACTTGACCTTATCTGGGAAGCATTTTATCTGCCCTTCCATTCTAAATGAAAGCTTTGCTGGATAGAGTTATCTTAGATGTAGGTCTTTGCCTTTCATGACTTCAAATATTTCTTTCCAGCCCCTTCTTGCCTGCAAATTTTCTTCTCAGAAATCAGCTGATAGCCTTATGGGAACTCCTTTGTAGGTAACTTTCTCCTTATCTCTTGCTGCTTTTGGGATTTTCTCTTTGTCTTTAATCTTGGGTAACTTAATGATGATGTGCCTTGGTGTGTTCCTCTTTGGGTCCAACTTCTTTGGGACTCTCTGGGCTTCCTGGACTTCCTGGATATCTATTTTCTTCACCAGATTAGGAAAGTTTTCCTTTATTATGTGTTCAGATAAGTTTTTGATTTCTTCCTGCTGTTTTTCTTCTTCTTACGGCATCCCTATAATTTGAATATTGGAATGTTTCAGGTTGTCCCAGAGAATCCTCAGCCCTCTTCATCTTTTTGGATTCTTGTTTCTTCATTCTGATCCAGTTTATTCCAAATTGTTGCTTTGAATCCTGGTTTCTTTCTTGTCACTGTTGGTTCCCTGAATATTTTGCTTTATTTCATTTGGGATATCTTTCCTTTATTCTTTCATTTTCTGACCAAGCTCAGTCAGTTCTGTGAGCATTTTGATTACCACAGCTTTAAATTCTCCATCAGATAGGTTGGCAATCTCCTCATTGCTTAGTCCTATTTCTGAGGTTTTGCTGTTTTCTTTCATTTGGGTCGTATTTCTTTTTCTTGGTGCAGCTGATAGGTTGTAAGGGAGTGGGGCCTTAGGTATTCACCCAGGCAGAGCAACCCTGTTTGCTGCTCTGCCTGTGTGGGACGGGCCAGAGAGGGAACAGTGAAGCTGTCCTGTTCATCTCTAGTACACTTTCCAACAGACTCTTGTGTCAGAATGGAAGTATCTCTCACCATAGCAACCCCATCCTTACCCTCAGTCAGCTCTGATTCTTAGTGGACCCCTTAAGTCAGTCCCTCCCCCACTGCTCTACTTAGTTTGGCAGTCAACCCCACCCTTCAGCCACCTCACTGTGGTTTTTCTGACTGGACCTGTGTTCTGCCTTATAGGTTTGGTTGTTCTGGTTGATTTTTTCTTTAATTCCTTGGTTGTTGGAGTTTTGTGCAATTTGATTTTCTTGTGATTTTGATTGTTGATTAATTTTAGATTGGTTACTATTCTCCTTTTGGTTGTGGACAGAAGAAAAGGGTTTCTACCTATGCTTCCATCTTGGTGGAAGCTCATCTCTAACACACTTTCTTTTTATTTATTTTTATTTCTTTTTTTATGTGTGATCACTGTGGCTAGGATTTCCAATACTATTAGAATAGAATTGGTGAAAGTAGACATCTTTGTCTTGTTCCTGACCTTTGTGGGGAAGCTTTGAGTTTTAGCCCATTAATTATGATGTTGGCTGTTGTTTCTCATACATGGCCTTTATCAAGTTGAGGTATACTCCCTCTACTCCTACTTTACTGAGTGTTTTTATCAAAAGTGAGCACTGTACCATATCAAGTGCTTTTCCACACATAGGAATAAGATCCTGAATTTTTTTTCTTTCCTTTTGCTTGTGACATATTACCTTTATTAATTTGTACATAGTATGCCATTCTTGCACACGTCCCTAATTTTAATTAGTATTTTGTGAGCTTGTTGTTGGCTGAAAGACTCTAACCCCATTACTGTGGTTGAGAAATTGGGATCAGAAAGTATCCAAGATGGGTACTTGCTCAATTTCTATATCATTCATGTACTTTCATGTTTAATTTAATTTAGTTACAAAAATATATATGGCATGAATGCCCACAACAGGTCCTGATGTGACTTATAACAACTAATTAGTTTATAAGGGACCCTTGCATTCATGATAGCTGTGTGGTATTATTGTCTTTTCTTGGTCAATAAGAAATATTGTATATGGGTGTCCATGAGACATTTTGATTGTTCATTGCTTGTTCCTTTGTAAATTCTGTAAATGTTTAATGGACTCAAACTGTAAACCTACCAAGCACTGTGTGAGGCACTGGGAACACAGTAGTGGATGAAGAAGACAAACTGGACATGATTGCTGATGTCTAAGGATTTACTTGACCACTAATATTTAAAAGGCACCTCAGGGTGCCTTAAGATTTTAATCCCACCCAAATAATTAACCTCAATGTGCTTCTCCAGAATTTTTCTGAATCCCTTTGCATTTTCACAAGACCTCTCCTCTTCTTACAACACACATTAAATTCTTCAAAAAACTGTTTGATTCTAGGTGCTCAGAACAAATCCAGAAACAGTAACTTCTTTTCACACTGGTCTAACCAAACTTATGGGTTACCTGCATAATGCCCTTGACTTATTACTGAACTCCCTGCTTGCAATCCAGCAGACTTACTAATGCTGGCTAATTTGATCACTAAAAAGTAATAATATTTTCCATTCCACCTTCTAAATATTTTGGGGTTCTCTAATAATCAAAATAACAGACACAGATTAGCAGAAAGAAATGGTTTTAAGATATGATCATGGATAATTCACATAAGCTTAAATATTGCTATGAGTGTAAGGAAACATTGGGTACATAAAAATTTTTTGAAAAGGAGAAAAAAGGGAAAGTAGAGTCTTATATTTCAGAAGTTAGAGAGTGCTTTAGAGGTAATTGAGAAGAGCAGATCCAAATGGCAAGAAAAATTTCAGACAACTCAGAATCAGTGGGACAGAGTGGGTATCTAGACAATAGGTGTTTTTCCAAAGCCCTCTCATGTACCACACATAGTCAATTACCCTAAAGAGAATTCTCCTGAAGCACATTTTCTGTCTGAATCCTTGGCAGAAATGTAGAGAGGGTCAACAGTATTTTTCTGTGTTTTATTGCCTAATACATAGCATAAAATCAATATACTAAAACCAAATTTTCAGGGTGGGGAAATGTTGGTTACTTTCAATAAACACAGATTACCCACACTTCTTTTTTTTTCAACCTTCTAGTGGCTCCCCACTTCACTCAGAGTAAAGCCAAAATTATGGCTGATTGATTCATTATTTCTGACTTCATTTGCTCTCATCTTCTGATCTCTCTGCTACAATAAGTCCACATCCTCTGTGCTGAGCCAACATATTGGAATTGAACAAAGAAAATCACCCCAAATATGCCTTACTTTATTTTAACAATATTGTTGTCACTGTTGTTTGGATTATTGTGTGACTAACTCACTGCCAAGTCTGGTCTATGAGGTCTGAGCTTTTGTCTGTTTTCTGTGTACTGATTAGAAGAGTGTCAGGGAGATGTTGAGCAGAGGGTCAGTGTCCTTTGATAAATAAGTACAAAAATTACAAATGTGATAATGTTTCAGAGGGTAAAATATGGACTGTTATGATGTCTCAGAACAGGAATTCTGACCTAGGTAAAAGACCAGTTAAGCCATTTTTAAAAGAGAAGTGTCTAGTAGAGAATGAGCCCAGGCAACCCTAGAGCTCATAAGGTGGCAGGAATGAGAGGTCCAGGCAGAGGACACAGTGTGTGCAAAGGCCAGAAGGTAGAAAATTTCATTGAACTAAATGAATTTTACTGACTCAGTTTAGTCATGAGTGGCCTAATATGCCTCAGGCACAGAGTACACATTCAGTACTAAAAAAAATTGCCAAAGGTCTTATTATTGTACTCATCTGGGGACAATTTCTAGGTCTGTCCATTTGGAAACAGCACTAATAGAAAAACAATACCCTGTCTTCCTGACCACACAAACAATTCATGATATTAAGCATGGATTACATCTCGACTGGTGTACAAGTCACAGGCAATAACCCACATATCTGCAAGGTATACCATCTCTCAGTGTTGGCACTCATACAAATTCCATGTGTTTCCATTTCACCCAAAGCTTTTCACCTGCCTTTGTAATCACTTCCATTTCTTCCCCAGAACCACCGGAATTTTCAGGCAATTACTCATTTTCTTTTTTTCTGGGTAGATTAATTTGCATTTTCTGAAATTTTGCATAAATAAAATCATGTAGTATATTCTCTTTTTATTCTGGCTTTTTAATTAAAGATAATTATTATATGAGGTAAAATTTACATAACAAAAAGTGCAAAAGTCAGTGGTGTTTAGTTTAATCACAATGTTGTGCGACTAACATATGTACCTGGTACTAAAATATTTTAATCACTCTTATTAAACACTATAGCCATTGAATGATTGCTCTCCATTTCCCAATACCATAACGTGTGGTAAGTACCAACCTTTAATCTGTTTGGTCCTCCTCCTTGTTTTCTTTCCCATATATGATTTCCCATGGCCCCTGTGGACTTGTATATCAGGAGCCCCCACTAGTTCCAGTGTCAGAAAACAAATCTGAGTCTTCAAAACATTATCCTTCCCCCCCTCTCTGTGTCTTACCCTCATGCCCATCCTAATGTAGATTAATGGAACCCCCACTTCACTCAACAAGCTTCAGTTGCCCCTCATGCAACAAGTAGGTCAGACCCTCATTCATATTATTCGCCTTCCTTCTGAGTTTCCAAACACACCTTCCTGCATGGCACCTTAAGTCCCTTTGATACATGCAAGGCCTAACACCCTCACTCATATTATTCACCTTCCTTCTGAGTCTCCAAACACACCCTCCTGCATGGCACCTTAAGTCCCTTTGATACATACAATGCCTAACACCTTCACACCTACCGGTCCTCACAATTTCTCATCTGACACGAGGCAAACCCATTCCTCCATGACATCTCTCTGCATTCACCTCTGCTTACACATAATCCATCTCTAGACAGGTCCCCAAGATTCTCAGTCCAACACACCAGAGTCACAGGGAGGAAAAAATGAATAGAACAAGAGAAAATATTTATTTCTGATTCTTAGTTCTGACCTCTTTAAGGTCAGGCATGTGGAATTTGTGAAAACACAAAAGAAAACAAGGAATGAGGACAGTGATGTCTGCTCTAAACTGCAGGTCAAATTGGGCTTCAAAGAGGCTTATTCAGAGCAGGCCTGTGGGAGGCTGAAGTAACAGAGACCAGCATGTTTACTAGGTATTTGAGTTTTATGATAGGATGTCTTTTTTATAATCTTTCTGACTTTGTTTCTTGAAGGTACAGTGACAATGTATGTGGAATGATTATACTGTTGACAGTTAGGGTGTCATCATATGTCCTTTCTTGCAGGTACAGATTCCTGGAATCTAAGTTACACTTCCTTTGAGACCACCTGTGGAATGAGAAGGAATTCTCTAATTGTGTTCCTGTACTTGTCCCTCTCCTTTCTTTCCCCCGTTTCCCTCCTTCCCACTCCCCTGTGGTCATTATCATTTTCTACTTTAGTTATAAAACTCTGGTTCTCTTTCCCTCATTCATTTGTTTTTGATTACATTACACTTAGAAGTGAGATCATATGGTATTTGTCTTTCAGTACCTGGCTTATCTCACTTAGCATAATGCTCTCCAGCTCCATCCATGCTGTCACCAAAGGTAGGAGATCCTTTTTCTGCTGTCTAGTATTCCATTGTTTAAATGCACCATGATTTTCTGATCCACTCATTTACTGACAGGTACTTAGGCTGTTTCTAGAACTTGGCTATTGTCAATAACACTGCTATGAACATTGGGGTGCATAGGTTCTTTGGAATTGGTGATTCAAGATGCTTAGGGTCTAGTCTCAGCAGTAGGATCACTAAATTGAAAGGTAGTTCAATTTTTACATTTCTGAGGACATTCCATACTGTTTTCTACAGTGACCACACTAGTCTGCATTCCCACCTACATTCTATTAGGGTACTCTTTTCTCCACAACGTCACCAGCATTTGTTATTTGTTGATTTCTTAATGATGGGCATTCTGACTGGTGTGAAGTAGTATTTCATTGTGTTTTTTTTTTTTACTTTTTTATTGTTGTTCAGTACATTTGCCTCCATTTTGCCCCACCACTCCCTCCACCTCAACCATCAACACTTCCCAACCTTGATCCTTCCCCCCTTCGGTTTTGCCCATGTATCCTTTCTAGCTATTCCTGAAAATGCTTTTGTCTTTCTCCCTACAGTATGCCCTCCCATCTCCTCTTTGGTTACTGTCATTTTGTTATTAATTTCAATATCTCTCTAATATTGAAGGCTCATGCTGAGCCTCCTCTCATATGTCTGTGGTCCCTCTGTATTTCTTTCTTGGAGAAGTGTCTGTTCAGATCCTTTGCTCATTTTCTTCTTGGATTGCTTGTCTTCTTGATGTGGAGTTGTGTGAGTTCTTTATATATTTTGGAGATTAAATCCTTGTCTGAGATTTAATTGGCAAATATGTTTTCCCATACAGTTTGTTCCCTTTCCATTTTGTGGTTGTTTTCTTTAGCCATGCAGAAGCTTTATAGTTAGATGTAGTCCCATCTGTTTATTCTTTCCTTTCAATTCTTTGCCATAGGGGATGTATCAGTGAAATATTGCTGGCTAGCATATCTGAAATTTTCATGCCTAGATTTTTCTCTAGGTCTTTTATGATGTTATGTCTTACATTTAAGACTTTTATCCATCTTTATTTTGGTGGTGTCTGCTATAATTTGGTGGTATAATTTCATTTTTGTTTTGCATGTACTTATTCAGATCTCCCAATATCATTTACTGAAGAGGTTATTTTTATTCCATGGTATGTTCATGCTCCCTGGGTCAGCTATTAATTGACCATGTAGACATGGACTTATTTCTGGCCTCTCTATTCTGTTCTACTGGTCTATGTGTCTGTTCTTATGCCACTACCAGACTATTTTGATTACAATGACCTTGTAATATAGTTAAATGTCAGGTATTGTGCTTCTTCCTACTTTATTCTTTTTGCTCATAATTGCTGATGTCATTCAGGGCTGCTTATAGTTCTATGTAAATTTTTGAAATGTTTATTCTATATCTGTGAAATATATCATTGGCATGTTCATATGGATTGCATTGGATCTATAGATTGCCTTGGGTAGTATCGACATTTTACTGATGAATAATTCTTCCAGTCCATGAACATGGTATATGCTTCCAGTTATTTGTGTCTTCCTTAATTTCTTTCTTCATTGTTGTATAGATATCTGAGTAGAGGTTTGTACTTCTGTGCTAAATTTATTCCTTAGTATTTTTTCATTGTTGCTATAGTAAATGGAATATTTTTTCTATTTTCTATTTCTGATATTTAATTGTTGGTGTACAAAAAATGCCTTTGTTTTCTAAATATTGACTTTTCATCTTGATATTTTGATAAATTCATTTATTAGATCCAGTAGTTTATTGGTGGAGGTCATAGGGTTTTCTATGTACATTATCATGTCATCTGCAAACATGGACAGATTCACTTCCTCCTTTCCAATTTGGGTGCTTTTTTGTTCTTCTTCTTGTATGAACACTGTGGCTAGAATTCCAACACTATGTTGGGTAGAAATTGTTAAAACATACACCCTTGTCCCTGATGTTAGTGGGAAAGCTTTTGTCCTTCGTATTTTTGTTGCATTCAGCAACCACGAGAACAGATGCCGGAGACTTTCAGGGGTTCAGAGATGTTACTTTATTGGCCAAGTTTTTTTTTACCTGCACAGGGGCGGACTCTCAAAGTGTCGGAAGACACGGTGCCCGCAAGGGCTGCTGATGAGAGTCACAAGCGCTTACAGCTAAGTCCTTTTATATGGGCAGGCAAGCAAGCAAGCATTATACAGAAGCAGACGTGGCAGTTAGCTATTCACTTACAAAGTCCGTAGGTGGGAACAGGGTTTGGGGATTGGCTCAACAGAAGTAGCTTAAAAAACCAAACATATTAGGTTGCATCTGTTTTACAATCCTTTGTTCTTGCTAAGTTTTCCTTGCTCCTTACAATTTTCATATGACCCTCTGTATTTCTGTATCGGTTGTAACTTCATCAATTTCATTTTTGGTTTTATTTATTTGGGCCATTGGTCCTTTTTTGTTGATGATCCTTGTAGGAGACCGTTCTGCATGATGTGGGCCTCATTCCCAGTGGAAAGCAATTTCTGATGCATAGGACCCAAGGCCATGGATAGGTTCTCCCATGGGGAATCAGGCCTACAATGTACCCAGGCCAATTTGAGACTTGCTTTTGCTAAAACTCCCTCACCCTGAATTGAGGTAGCAAACATTTACTGCCAAGTAACTTCCTAAAATCCATGCTAAACCTTCCAAGGGGAGTATAACAGGTTCAACCACTTTTGCCTTTTCATTTGCAAATATCCCTCTTCCTTGCTGTGATTACCAGCATCCTCTCCTTTGTTTTCTGTGAAAGGTATTCACCTAAAGGGAACCTGTGCATAGTTAATGAGGACCTTCATGTAATGTGCCCAGAAAGACAAGAAAAGCTCACTGAAGGAAGGACCGAGGCTCTTACTCCCCTTGAGAGAGAAACTGTTTGCCCTTTTACTCCACAGGATTCAGTAGTCCATGTGAATTTCTTTTGTTTCAACTATAGTGCCGTGAATCCCACAAACTGGGGTCCTCCACAGATCCTGGTTAAAGGTTTGTTGAAATTGTTTATCTTTTGAAAGAACCAGCTCTTGGATTTATTGATCCTTTTGATTGGTCTTTTAGTTTCTGTCATTTAATTCTGCTCCGATGTTGATTATTTGATTCTTTCTGCTTGCTTTGGGATAAGATGGGAGTTTTAACAGCCACTCTGTGTTAGGAAGCTTCCCCATCATACCACACCTGCATTTGCCCTAGTTTTGCATGATTCTCTCTTCTCTTTGGTTGTTGGGTTACCATAGACTCTGGTTTTCTGGCAGTTCTCATTGTTTTTTGTTTTAAGATTGCTTGTCACCCTTCTTATGATTGTGTGAGAAGACAAC
This sequence comes from Trachops cirrhosus, assembly GCA_028533065.1. NCBI lineage: Eukaryota > Metazoa > Chordata > Mammalia > Chiroptera > Phyllostomidae > Trachops > Trachops cirrhosus. The sequence goes on from CM052550.1 coordinate 36,943,595, forward strand.
ATGAGTCTATCTACAAGTCTTTTTTGGCCAGAAGACCAAAATGAAGCTCTTTAATAAGAATGGCTAAAAGAATCACTGATGGGAGGAGCACCTGCTCTTCCATCTCTTTTAAAAGAATTTTGCCCTGGCAAATAAAAACTTTAAAATTCTTCTGTAAAAATTAATGAAAAGTTTACTATCATGAATTAATAAATTCAACTTATTACAATAGTTATATTAATGGTTTTTGCACTTTTATACCTGTGCCATGGCTAAATTTTTATTTATTTATTTATTTATTTAAATATATTATTATGGTTTATTTAAGGAAGTGTCCTCTGCATCAGGCTATAGTTTAAAAGCAGTTACATGTGTGTGATTTGAGAAGAATGATGTGCAATCAATAAAGCCCCCCAAAAAACTTTTCTGTCATGTACTTTCCCTTTCTGCTTAGGAATACAAGACAATTCTCAGTTTACATAAACAGCATCTTTAAAACTGCCTAAACAGAAAATTAGTATATAAACAGTACTAGGCATTTACTAAATAAGCCATAGGTCAATAAGTTCAATTGTCCAGTTGTGAAATATAATGTGAAAGAGGTTTTGAAACCTTAAGACTGGGTAATCTGCTGTGTTTCCAACATGTCTTCAACTACCTGAAGAGAGTATTTGGTTTACTTCTTACCTGCAAAATGGTAAGCTCTGCTTATATGACTAGCTGCCCAATTAGCATATTTTATGTTGTTCTTTTCTTTTTGCACTTGCTTCTGAATTAGAAGCAATATAGCTTGCCCAAATATAAAGTCCAAACAAAGCTCTCAGATTATTGCTGTTCAGTTTCAAGGTTTGTGCAAAATACTTGCTTAAAAGTTCAATGTTTCTGTCAGGGTAGGCATGGCAGAAACCAAGGGCAGCCAAACTACAACCTGGAAAATACGGCTGACATCAGGCCAGGAAGCCTAAACGGCGGACTTTGCCGTAGCAACCAGACTCTAAGGAAGACCACCAATGACATGTTACCACTTTGTCCTAGAGGGACCAATCCCCAGACCCCATGGAGACCCCCAGATATGGTGTATAAAACCCTACTCTGCTCTTTCTTTGACCGCGATTCTCCCCCAGCCCAGCTCTGTGTGGACCGTGGGGATCTCGCCCAGGTGCGCAAACCCCAATAAAGCTCCATACTGCCTGATTTTGTGGCTGATTGGCATTTCTTCCTCGGCAGAGCTTAAGAAAACCTACCATTTCCAAGTCCACCTCGGGTATATTTAACCTCATTACACTGCTAACAGTATAAGTGGCTGTGCCCAAAAGTCATCATAAACTTCTCCAAACAAAAGGTTGCTTTAAGAGAGTCACATTCAGTGATATGAAACCCTGCAAGTTTATGCCAGGCTTCTTGGTCCCCAACAAATTGTCCCAGACCCTTATTCAGTTTCTGACTGGTATCCAATCTTTTCCCCTGAGCATTTCAAATACCAATTTAAAATCTTTCTTTTTCAGCCATGTTAGTGTGATTTTCATGAACAATTTGAACCTGTAGCTGTACAGTTTCAGCTTCTTTCCATGGCCTCAAACGTATGCTACTTGTGAGTTGACTCTGGGACTGCCAGAGAACTCTATTCCCAACTCCTGCAGACAAAATAATGCCAAGTCATCCAGTCACAGATTAGGCCTATAATCATCACTTATTCATATATGATCCAAACACATCTCCAAGCTTTGCAACATATTCCTAGTTGATTCCTCTGTGGCATTCACAATTTGCTCACTATATCATGAGATTTCTTTTCTCTGTATTTTAGCATTTTCTTGTTTTTTTTCCTGAGACATTGGAAAGTCCTGAGACCTTCCCAGTATTCTCAGAAATACTAATTAGTTTTAAAACTAAACAATCAAGTCACTGGTTGTGTCTCTGTGTATTGATATCTCTATGTCCATCTCTTCTGGAAATAATTAGAATTGGTTTATAATGTTATGAGAGATAAAGCTGGCCCTTTGATCCAGGCCCCAGATAACTGCCGCATTCTGCTTCTGTACCTTTAGCTTCTGCATTCCACCTCTGTGCCCCTTGCTTACGCCGCATAGCCCCTCCTTGCCTTTTCCCACCTTGCTACAAGAGTATTTAATCACCTTCCTGACCCCTCCCCAGCACCAAGAATTTGGAGACTGCCTCCTCTGGGTCTGTGCATAAATAAAAAGGCTTACTCTGCCACCCTGAATCATGTAAGAGTTCTCTTTTCCATAACATTTGGTTCCTGACTGGGAAATGACTCACACAAGCAGGCCATTTGCCTCCAGTGAAGGTGGTCGGGGTAGGCGAGGTGGGCCCAGTGACTGAAGGGAAGCATGTGCCCCGGTGATTTCAGGTCCCAAGAAGCTGGGTTCCCCTTAGCCCAGACTTTGGGCTGCTCTTCAACCTGGGAGCTTGGGGAAGCGGACTAAGGCCATCTGGGAAGGCACCGGATCGGTAAGTGCCCCAGGGACCAGGCCCGAGAACAGACCCACCCTAAGAGTGGAAGGAGAGACTGATCACCTCTCCGGCTGCTGGCCTCAGGTTCAAGTAGGGTTTCCCCACTTGGGAGGGAAACGTATCAATCTTGGTGTGACTGTATGTGTGTGTTGGAGTGAATGTGTCTGTGGCTCCACTGGCATTGTGCCTACAGGGCCTGTGTGGGCCCCAACTTGCGATTCCTTGGTCCATCATACGGCATAACGGCTGGGAGTTTAACCCAAATTCTACATGGGCAGCCTTAGCTAAGATGGACCCAAGTTCCTCAAGAGAGAAGAGGCCAGGCTGGCAAAAGTGAAAACCCCTTTTCCTTTGTCTGTTTGCACCGACATTGGGCGGGAAACATGGGGGGAGGGCAGTCCACTGTCCTAGATTGCATGCTCTGGAACTTTAACCGGTTCAGGAGACAAGACCCCAGTATGACACCCGATCAGTTGGAAACTTTTTGTTCTTTGGAATGGCCCACATTTGGAGTAGACTGGCCCCCTGAGGGAACCCTTAATTTGACCACTATTAGGGCAGTCCACTTGATAGTGACAGGGAAGCCTGGACACCTGGACCAGTATCTATATGTAGATAGTGGCAGGAGCTAGCGCAGGATATGCCAAAGTGGCTCCAGCAGTGTGATAGGCAGATGCCCCAGTTACAAGGTGCATCAGGAGCCCACCGGAAGGCAGCTGTCTGAGCCTGTTGCCCACAACCAAGAAGTCAGCCCCGAATCCTAGTCGCCAAGGCCCAGCAACCCCTGATCTTCAGGGGAGAAGTGGAGGATGATGAGCCACCCACATTCCCGCCTCCATATCTAATGATTAATCCAAGGCCCCAGCCGCCGGGCCCTGGACACCCTGCCAAGCTCGGTCTCGCCTCCTCCCCCAGAAGCATCAGCCCCGCCGGAATCACCCATAGTGTCCTGCCTCAGGGAATGGCTGCCCCTCCAGATGCCCCTCAGGGAGGCCTGGGGACCACCCCAGCTAGACCTGGCTGGAACACCTCAGTCTGGAGTGGTAGTCTTTCACTATCAGTCATTCACCACCACCAACCTCCTGAATTGGAAGCACCACACACTCATACTCAGAGAAACCCCAGGCCCTCATTGACCTGATGGAATCGATTATGCAGACTCACCGACCTACTTGGTATGATTGCTGCCAGCTCCTCTTTACCCTCTTCAATACTGAAGAAAGAAGGAGAATCATACAGGAGGCCCACTAGTACCTAGAAACCACAGCACTGGTCAAAAGTCTAGACCCAGCCCAGTATGCACGAACTGCGACACCAGAGATGCAGCCAGACTGGGACCATAACAGTGAACAAGGGAGAGCAACCCTTGACAGATATTGTGAAGCTCTGCTCCTGGGAGTCAGGGCAGGGGCCCGAAAGTCCACCAATATGTCGAAAGTAGCCAATGTGGTGCAGCAGTCTGATGAATGTCCAGGTGACTTCCTGAAAAGGTTGTGCGAGGCCTATTGCATATAGACTCCATTTGACCCTGAAAGTCCGGACAGTCAGTGGATGGTCAACATTGCCTTTGTTTCCCAGTCTGCCCCGGACATCCGTAAGAAGCTCCAAAAATTAGACAGGTTTGCTGGAGTGAACATCAGTCAGCTAATTGAAATTGCTAACAAAGTCTTCAATGGTCGGGAAGAAGTGGCAGAAAGAGAGGCCCGGAAGAAGTTAGAAAGAAAGGCGACCCTGCTGGCAGTGGCCCTGGGCCACCCCGCCAAGGAGACAGATAAGGGAAAAAAGGAAGGGAAAGGGCACCATAAGGTAGAGCGAGACCAGTGCAAGTACTGTAAAGAAAGAGGACACTGGAAGAGAGAATGCCCAAACTGTAGGAAGAAAGCCAACCAGCCTACCATTGTGCCAGCCCCCACCATCCTCAGCCTGGCCAGCTTAGACTCATGCTGAGGGGGACCAGGCTCCTTGAATCTCGGCCCCCGCGAGCCCATGGTCCATGCCACAGTTGGGGGACAGACTTTTTCCTTCATGGTAGACTCCAGGGAGGAACAGGGTGGAACACTCAGTCATCACCACCCCGGTTGCACCTCCCATGGGGTGGGAGGTCACTATCATAGGGGCCACTGGTTGGCCTAGCAGCCCTAAGAGTTTCTGTCAAGCCCGCACTGTGGAGTTGGGAGGCCACAGAATCAGGCACGAGTTCCTGTACCTGACATAATGCCCCGTCCCGCTAATGGGATGGGACCTCCTTACCAAACTTGGGGCACGGCTGACCTTCCAGCCCACGGGCGAGGCCTCCATACAGGTAGGTGGCCCAAGTTTGTTAGTGGTCATCCTGACATGAGAAGAAGAGTATAGGCTACACTCTACTGAGGAAGGGAGCCCCAGCCCAAGCCCGGGGGGTGGGAACAACCTGCTGCGGGAATTCCCAGCATTCTGGGCCAAAGACAACCCACCAGGCCTAACTAGAGACCAGGTCCTGGTAGTGACTGACCTCAAGCCCAGAGCCAAGCCCTGCCACCTGAGGCAATACCCCCTCTCAAGGGAGTCAGGAACAGGGATCTCAGAAATCATCCGCAAGCATTTACAAGAAGGCATCTTAGTCCCCTGCCAGTCGCCATGGAACACCCCATTCCTACCAGTCAGGAAACCCAACGGGATGGGATACTGGCCGGTCCAGGAGCTCAGGGCAGTGAATGAAGCCACTGTAGCCCTGCATCCGGTAGTACCCAACCTGTACACCCTCCTGAGCCAGCTCCCACCGACTGCCTCCTGGTTCACCTGCCTTGACCTAAAGGGCGCCTTCTTTTGCATCCCAGTAGCTCCAGTCAGCCAGCCCATCTTCACCGTTGAGTGGGAGGACCCTCACACAGCAGTTAAAATGCAGCTAACCTGGACTCAACTGCCCCAAGGATTCAAAACTCCCCCACTCTGTTCAGAGAGGGGCTGGCTTGAGACCTGCGGCCTTTCTTGGACAGAGAGGAGGACCTGACCCTCCTCCAATATGTAGACAACCTGCTCCTGGCAGCCCCCATCCAAGGCCAATGCCTAGAAGGCACGAGAACACTCTTAGGGCTACTAACCCAGCAGGGATATCAGGTCTCATGGAGGAAGGCCCAGATTTGTCTGCAGGAAGTCAAGTACTTAGGATTCCTGATTTCACAAGGGAAAAGGTCTCTAGGAATTGAGAGAAAAGCCTTTATTACCCAGTTCCCAACCTTGGGGAACTGGTGGCAACTGTGGGAATTCCTGGGGGCAGCTGGGTTTTGCTGGATATGGATTTCTGGGTTCACATCAATGGCTAAACCATTATATCAGGCCTTACGAGGTCCAGATACTACCCCATTAAATTGGGACGAAGAACAACAGGAAGCCTTTACAAAGATAAAGGATCACCTCAGCAAGGCCCCTGCCCTGGGCCTGCCAGACCCAGGGAGACCCTTTGACTTACACATCCATGAAAAGAACAAGGTTGCCCTAGGGGTCCTGACTCAGCCAGCAGGACCCTGGCAACGCTCTGTGGCATACCAATCCAAGCGGCTGGACAATGTAGCGGCAGGATGGCCACCCTGCCTGAGGGCAGTCACGGCTGCAGTAACCCTGGTACAGGAGGCGGATAAACTGACTCTAGGGCAAGAGGTTAACCTATATGTGCCCCATGCCATCCACAGCGTCCTGGCAAGTCAAGGACACCAGTGGTTGTCAAACCCAAGGCTGACACAATACCAAGGCATCCTCCAAGAAAACCCCCGGGTCCAGGTCAAGACGGTAAAACAGGTGAACCCCGCCACCTTCCTGCCCACTGAGCAGGGGGGCCCGGACCACTGCTGCTTAGAAGTCACAGAGGAAATTTATGCCAGTTGGCTGGACTTGCGTGATCAGCCATTGCCAGGAGCAGACCTAACCTACTACCAGATAGCAGTAGCTATCTGGTGAAAGGCGATAGAGTAGCCAGGTATGCAGTAACTATGCCTGACCAGGTAATGGAAGCGAAAGTCATGCCCCCCGGGTGGTCAGCACAGAGGGCTGAACTCTGGGCCCTGATTCGCACATTAGAACTAGCTAGAGGAAAGAAAGTTAACACACATACTGACTCTAAATATGCCTTTGCCACCCTTCATATCCATGGGGCTATCTACCGAGAACAGGGGCTGCTAATAGCAGGGGGAAAAGAAATTAAGAATAAGACAGAGATCCTGTGCCTCCTAGAGGCAGTCTGGGCTCGGGCTGCAGTAGCCGTCATCCACTGCAAGGGACACTCGAAACCAGACACCACAATAGCCCAAGGAAACCAGAGAGCGGATCAAGCAGCCAAAACCACTGCAGTCAGCAATGAAAAGGCAGAGGTGACTCCTCCTCTGCTTGGCCCGTTGCTAGGGGCCTCCATTGGCAGCCAAGATTATGGACCAACCGTAGTGGAATGGGTCCAGTGGGCAGGAGGCCAGGAAACTTCAGAAGGGACCTGGAGACTGCTGGATGGGCATATATACATACCCCAAGGCCAGGCGAGCAACTTAATAAGACACTGTCACTACCTAACTCACCTAGGGAAAACCTCTCTAGAGAAGTTGCCCAAGAGATATTTCTACCTCCCTAACTTATCAGCACTGTCCTCCTTCACCACCTCTCAATGTATTACCTGTTCTAAGAATAATGTGGCTGCCCACCCAGGGTTACTGCCTGGCATCCAGCATAAGGGGACCCAGCCCTTCGAAGACCTCCAGGTTGACTTCATGGAAATCAAGCCCAGTCGAGGGTTTAAATACCTGCTGGTCCTAGTCTGCACCTTCTCCGAGTGGGTGGAGACTTACCCCACAAGGACTGAGAAAGCACGAGAGGTGACCCAGGCCCTCCTGAGGGAAGTCATCCCCAGAAACGGACTCCTGCTCACCATCAGCAGCAACAACGGACCATCATTTGTTTCTCAGGTACTACAAGACATTGCCCGGCTCCTGCTCGTGAAGTGGAAGTTTCACACTGCCTACCAACCCCAGAGTTCAGGCAAGGTAGAGAGGATGAATCAGACTCTTAAAGAAACTCTGGCCAAGTTCCACCAAGAAATGGGGCTGCCTTGGACTGATTTGATGCCACTAGCCTTGCTGAGGGTCAGAAACACCCTGAACTCCTCGGGGTATACTTCCCTATGAGTTAGTATTCAGAAGGCCTACTGCTATAATAAAGTTAGGGAAAGTGCAGGATCTGAGCTAAGGGGGGAGCTAGACCAGACTCAGTATCCAGAGCGACTGGGGCAGACCTTAAATGTCAAGTAAGGCTGAACTAGGTCAGGAGCCCCAGCCCGAGGGAGGCCAGTGCACTTCTTTTAGCCAGGACAGTACGTATGGGTAAAAGATTGGAAGAGGCAACCCCTCTAGCCAACCTGGACAGGTCCCCACCTGGTATTATTAACCACCCCAACAGCCCTTAAAGTAGCAGGTATCACCCCCTGGATCCACTACAGCCAAGCCAAGGCAGCCACAGACCTTGACATAAAAGGAACCAGGCCCGCCTTGTGACTGCTGGCCCTAAAGTTCTGGAGGTCACCAGCTAAGGGAGAAAACTCCTCCCAAGGATGAACAGTTGTTCCTTGGGGTACCTGCTCCTGATTGGCACCACCACTGGTGTTCTGAGAGTCGGACTGGTGGCCGTAACACCACCAGAATGGAGCGCTGCTGAGCGAACTGCCTTGGAAATAGTGTATCTGTGTTTAGTCCTAACTTTCACCTGTTTAACCTGCTTTGCCTAAACAGCCACTGTGGGTGCCGTTGTCAGGCTGACTTAGGCTGTAAAGATAACTGCCCCGACTCACACCAAGTTCCAGGCATGGAGCTCTGGTTCCTATTCCTTATACCAGGCCTGGCACACACTGGCCAAACCCTACAAACACCCTATGTATGGAGGTTATCTGCTCAAGAGACCTACACTAGAGACAGGAATATAATAACGCACACTGTAGGCATCATGATTTGTCATGAAGCTGGGTGCAGAGGCCCAATGATCCTTACTATTCCCACCTCTAGTCTTAAAAGCCTCGAAGGGTGGGAGTGGGCAGCGGCTCCCTTTGTGTGCCTGACCAGAGACAAGCACCTTAATGCTCTCCATGAAGGTTGCGACTGGAAACCTGAGGTCTATGGTGGATGCCCTTATAACCATTGTCACAAACACACTGCTAGGATGGACGAACAGCTGAGAATTCCCATACCAGACCCTAACAGCAAAGATTGGGAAACTGGAGTCTGGGGAAAACTCTATGTAAATGTGTGGCACTCTGGACCACTTGGAGACATATTCATCTTCAAAGCTCATGTACCCAAAGACCCTAAGTTGGTCGGGATTTATAACCTTACCAACTCAATTCAAAGTCGGGAAGAATCTCTGGCTTCTGACCTGGACAGTTCCACCCAAACCGGACCCTTCTCTTGGCTCACCCTCCTATGGGATGGAGCCTGGCTGCTCAACCTAACCACCCCTGGAGATGTCAATAATTGTTTCCTCTGTGCCTCCCTGGAACAGCCACCCATAGCGACAGTTCCTATCCCAATCCCCCTGAACACCACTGCTAACCTTGTCTCCTTTTCTCTCCCGAGTGTACCTCTCTTTCAGAGCGAAGCCAAGACCCCTCCAGTGTGCTACGGACCTGGAAAGGCCTGCAACCTCACCATCCCAATCAGCTCTGGAGGACTCACCAGCCCTCCTGGGACCTTATTCTGGTGCAACGGGACCTTGTACCACACTGTTCCACCAGCCACCCCCACCTCGTGCTATCTGAGAATCCTAACCCCACAGCTGATGCAATATCAGAAGGGGGAGCTGCACTCTCTCCTTACAAGCCAGCAAAAGAAGAGAGCAGTCCTCCTGCCTGTATTGGTAGGGCTGTCCATCACAACCTCCCTCATAGGAGCTGGGGTTGGGGTTGCAGGGTTGGCCCATAGCCTCCAGACCAATCAACAACTTAAGAAAGAGCTAGAAAAAACCTTAGATGCCACAGCTCTCCTTGGCCTTGCTCCAGAGGCAAATAACCTCCTTAGCCTGGGTAACCTTGCAAAACCGCCGGGCACTAGACTTACTCACCAAAGAAAAAGGATGAACTTGCATATTTCTACAAGAACAGTGTTGATTTTATATATTAATGAAAGTGGAATAGTTGAAGAAAATATCCATAGACTCTAGGATATCCAAAACAGGGTCAAAAGCAGAGACCAAACCTCACTGTCCACTCCATAGTGGCAGTCTCTTATTGATAATGAGAAGTGATAAGGGTGGTAGAAAGTGCATTTGAAAGGCTAAAATTATAAAGTTAAGAGCTTTTGTGACTTTTCCATACACTTGCCATGGCAAAACAAACTCCAAGGAGGTTGAGTCCACACTGTGAATGGGTTGAGGGGACAATGCCTTACCTGAGGGTGGGACATGAAAAGTAATTATAGTAGAAATTAGAGTGTAGTGGGTAAAGCAGTTGAATGACTAAATCCAAGAGAGACCTCCCAAAGCTTTCCTGATGGTGGCAAGTCCTCTCAAGAAGAATAACTTGGGATGCAGTAGAGAGAGTAGATGGGTTGTGGGGGTTATTTTCTTATGTAAGATGGTCAGAGAAAACATACATGTATTTGTGACATTTGAGTGAGACCTAGAAAGGAACAGATGGGATAAGGGAGGACTTGGCTGGTGACAGCTGATTTGGCCTGATTAGTTACCTAAGTGCAGAGGGACTGACTTTCACCACATATTTTTCTCTGATGAACTTTTTCTCTATAAAACATAAGAAGAAAGTTTTAACAGTCACCTGAGATTAGAAAGCTTCACCCTGAGAAATTCTCTCTAGCTCTGAGTGGTGTGATCTTTTCCAAGAGGTACAGACCAAGGAGGTCAAACTTAGCTTCATAAGGCATGAGGTCATTTTAAATTTCATGGGTATTTATCTGAACCAGGAAACATGAGTTAAAGTGTTGGTTTTGTTTCCAAAGCTTCCAATTAAATATTACTAACACAAGGAACAGAAAAGTATTGAAGTTATGGAAATAATTTTATTGACATATAAATAAGAATCCTCAAGGCTTCAGAAATCTTTTGAGGAGAAGAGAAAGACTAAGATCAGTGTCGCTACTCACACGAGTGTCCCCTTGTCCATTCCCAATGCATACAACAGTGTCCAGGTGCCCTCCACATGTTTAAATTAAGAAGGACAGAGCACAGATCTGTGAGCTCATCACCTGCTCCCTCTGGTTATCACAGGGCCACTGCTTGTCCTCTGAAGGACACAATGTCACCTCCACTGTGGACATGGTACAAATGAGACCATTCCAAGATGACAGTTGTCTGAAATATGATCTTAATTCAACAATAATGACCACGTCTGCTCACATTTTTTGGTGTTTATTGATGCAATGCAAATCTTTTAAGAACTATTCATCTTCAAAAAATCTATTATAATACTGCAAAACTTTTATTTAGAATTTAATAACATATGGCGAGAAAGGAGGGTCACTCAAATTTCACATCCAGTGTAACAGACCAACTTTCAGTAGACCCCATGGGGTTGGAAACTTCACACCAGTAATACCCAGCATCTTCCCTCTTCACAGGGTCTATGGTGAGGCTTTGGTGGTCTTCAGATACCTTCATGCGCTCATTGAACTTCAGATTCATGCCCTTGAAAAACCAGTGGATGAAGAGTGCATTTGTGTTGCAGGTCAAGACCACATTATCCTTATTCTCTGTGACTGTAGTGTTACTGGCTACCAGGGAGACCACTAATTCAGGCTCTGTAGAGAAACAGGGAATGTGACCAATTAAGAATGGGCTTGAGACCTAGAGGCATGTTACTTATTCAGATCTCAGCAACTCACAGACCATAGTGAGCTATGTAACGGCCACCAGAATATGTTCCCAACATTTACAGAGGGACAATTGTCTATGTTCAGGTGGAATTATGTAAGGAGAGAGCTGCAGCTAGTCTCTGATCCCATATAACCCCAGTATGGTTTCATTTATATTCCCTCAGTCATCTGTGTTAGCAGCTCACAAAAACCCTTCCCAGCCCATATGTCCAATAACTTAATCATCAGATATTTTTTCTCTCATGAGCTTTTATTGACCTTTCCCTGGGACTTCTTTTTTCACACAACATCAGGTCCCACTCCTTAGTTAAACTTTTATACATGTTGTGGAAGGCAGGCTTACCACCATATCCATCTCTGGAGCCAAGGAAGTTTACAGTAAGCAGAAAAGTATTTAGCTTTTGTTAAGTAATTTATTAGGCAGTGAAGACTGTTCAATGGAGAAAAGAGAGTCTTTTCAACAAATGGATTGCACAGCCATATTCACATGCAGACAAGTGACATGGGTCAGTGTCTGACACCACAAACAAAAATTCAGTCAAAGAGATCAAGTTCTAAGGGTTACACCTAAAATTATAAAATGCTTAGAGAAAGGATAGGGAGAAGCATTATGACATTGATTTGGCAATGATTTTTTTTAAATATGACAGATAAAAAACAGACAATTGGGATTTTGTCAAAATGAAAAAATTTTCTTCATCAAAAACACAAGTTGAAAGTCGACCTATGAAATGTGAGAAAATACTTTGCAAATCATATGGCAAATAAAAAGTTAATATCTAGAATCTACAGAAAGTCATGTACAACTCAACAGTCACTATAAAACCCCACATAAACTGACTTAGAAATGAACAAAACACTTCAATAGACATTTCTCCAGAGAATATATATAATAGGCCAAAAGCCACAGAAAAAATGCTCAACACCACTATTAATTACAAAAATGAAACTCAAAACTCTCCAGATTGACTTAGTTGCTTGTGATGTTGGGTGTGGTTAACTTTATTCTGCAGGTAAGAAAAAAGAATTGTCCTGTCTCATACCTTCTTTTTATCCAAAAGCTTCTTCAACCAGAGTTGGCTCCTCTCACATCTCAGTCAACTGGAGTCTTTGAAAGAACTCAGGAGGTCTGTACATCACGAGAAAATGCATGGGAATCTGGGTGCTCAGAGAATGTATGGCTTCCAGCCATATGTGTGGTGGAAAGTACAGACTTTCTCAGGTGTCATTTAAGTATCAGTGTCAGGTTATGGAAAGACATGACTTTGCATCAGATACACTCCTGTAATTCTGGTTCTTCACAAACTATCTGACTGCCTGGTTGACAAGAAGTGTTTCCTTCCAGCTCCACAGACTTCTATCACACAGCTGAAGTGTGTTTCTATGAGGCATCATTTCCCAGGACATCGCAGAGGCTGGTGTTTGTGTAGAAATAACACAGAGAGACCAGGGGCTAGCCAGTGGTCAGTTGACTACTCAGGCCTCTAGGACAAGAGGTATGTCATATCTTTCAGGGTGAGAGTGAGCCAAATGAGTCAGGATAGGCCACCTGAGCAGGAGAGCTGTGCAGTAACTCTGATTGTTACTGCAGGTAATTTGGTTCTAAAGTAAAAATACACTATTTTTCTTTTTCTTTTTTTGTCCACTACACAAACCAAAGTGTATTCCTATTAGCTGAGGATACCTAACACAAAAGGATCTGCACCAATTCATTGAGAGAGAATCCCCTGGGCCGATCCTTAGTGAATGAGGACCTTCCAGGAACATCTTTTTTTCTCAGTTTCTTTCTGGAGATGTTGACCTTTTTCTGAACTTTCCTAAGTCACACAGGACAGTTAGATATATCCAAGAACATTATCTAACTGTGCTTTCCACAGAAAGACTCAGATGATACTGAATTCCATTTTTGCCAAGATGTGGCTCTTGGGCCTGAGCCCCAACTGGTGATAAGCACTGGAGCCTTGTGACTTGAGCACCTGTTAAACCATTACACACTCAGCCTTTCCCAGGAGGCTAACCCCAAGCTAGCACAGGCTCACAAGACTCCCTGGAGTCAAGATCCCTGGGAGAGTGTTCTGGAGAGTGGTTTCTGAACTGAGCTTGAGAAGAATTTCAGGAGGCCTCTCAGACCATGCTCTGACCTAGTACAACAGAGTCATTCTCAGGGTCAAGTTCATAGGGAGGTGCTTAGAATGCTTAACTGAGACAAGTCTCACTTTTCTGAGTTACTTCCATCTTAGTAATACTCCTGTCTGCATTGACTATCTGCAGGGCTGGAATTTGAGAAGGGAACTGAGATCTTAGGGAGTTTGTCTACATTCTGTTTATCCTGCATTAAATGTCAAATCCCAACCTGAAACAAAATGCAGAGGGGAATGCAGGCAGATCCAGGATTATCAGTCTTGTGTGTGAAGCAGAAGTCACCCCACCCAACACCCACAGGTCAGAGAGCAATCACTTACCATATACAGTAAGTCTTCCAAATCCTATTTCTTTTATTGAATCTGTAAGGTAGACTACTATAGTGTACATTCCTGCATCAGCTTTGGAGACCTTCTTTATCAGCAAGGACCAATCTTGTTAATACCACTCGTCCAAATGCAGGACCTCTTAAATACATTCCTGGCTTTTCTGAAAGAAATGCAATTATATTATTTTTGTCCGTGCACTCCCCCTTGTACCACAGGAGGCGTAAAACTTTGGGAGGCTTATTGAGGACACGTAGAAGCACTTCCTTCCCTTCAGCAGCATAGGTCGACTCAATAGCAAGTTGAGTTGTGGTGGGCTGGTACCAGAAGTTGAAGAGTGAGACTGGAAAATAAGAACAAAAATCTGTGTTTGTATGAATGCATTGTGATGGAAAGACGAGGCCCTGAATCCCGAGCAGGTCCCTTTATCTCTCAGCCTTTGTCTCTGTGTGTGTGTGTCTCCCATGGTCAAGGTCAACAGCATGACCCCCCATTCCTTGAGCACCTCTAAAATTGTTATCTTCTCTGTTTCAAATACTCTTTTCCAGGTGTTTTCCTTCTCTTCCCCTCACTGTGTTCAGACTCCTTCTGACACTCAGGGGCATTTTTGAAAACACCTTTCCTGACTACCTTCTCTAAAGATCCTCTGTCTCCACTTTTTGATCAGAACCTGCTCTGCATTTTTCATGGCTCTTGTGGGTATCTGACATCACATCTAGATCCATCCTTTTCCCTTTCTCCTCCATAGACCATGGGCTCAATGAAAGCAGGGCCTCATTTGATCTTGTACCTCCAGTAACTTCAACAGGCTGCAAGTACTTGGAGTTGAATGAATGAGAAATTTAAGGCTTGTACCTTCTGGGGTGTACATTTCTGGGGTGTACATTTCTGAGGTTGGTAGTAAAGACCATATGTAGAGCTCCTGGATAAGTTATTTTCTAGTGTTTCATGATATAAATCAGTATTATTATTATCAGTTTTATAATTCAATACTCAATGATGAATAATAGGAAATAAAGAGCAATTGAGGTTTTCCTACCTCTCACCACTTCCAGATTATGAGACTTTTCTCTTGCCAAGCCCCCTTCATCATCCTACTCTGCTCCTTTGTCCTTCACCCTCATTTCCAAACAGAAGGCTTCCCTCTTTTCTCAGAGCCCTGGCCTCTTCAGAAGATCCCAATCAGTCTCTGTGTCAAATCCTTAGTTTACCCCAAGGAATTGTCTCCTACTTACCGGTCACCAGGAGCCCTTGCCAGTTGACAAGTCCTCTGTGGGTGGAGACTAAAAGGGACCCCATGATGTCTGCTGTCTCCCCTGTGACTGTGTCTTTGAGAGAAGCTTGAGGTTCTGTAAGGCTCAAAGTCACCTTTGTGCAGAATGCTGCAATCTACTGTGTGTCCTACCTGTGTGCTGAGCTTTATATCGTGGGGCATGTTTACTATTCTTGTCATGTGAGCTGGGGGCAGGGTCTGTGCACAGGACCCTCCCACTCCATGCCATCATTCTGCCACCCTTGTCCCTTCTAACCAGTACTGCCCTTCTATAATTTGGTTCCCTGGGAAAGCCTGAGGTCTCTCAATGTCACACAGATGTACACATGCATATAAACACTCACAATCATTCACTCTCATGCTGAGTTTGGAAAAGCAGAAGACAGGGTTGTCAGGATTTTGGGCATTTGCCACAAGTGCACATTGGCCTTTCCCACAGTTTCTTTCTATCACATTTGAATTTTCCCTTCAGAGCAGCAGTTCTTGAGCTAAGACAGAAAAACGTTGCCATGGCTGGTGTAGCTCAGTGGATTGAGCACAGGCTGTGAACCAAAGGGTCGCCGGTACAATTCCCAGTGAAAGCACATGCCTGGGCTGCAGGCTGGTTGCCAGTGGGGGCCACCTGAGAGGCAACTACACACTGATGTTTCTTTCTTCTTTTCTCCCCCTCCTCTCTCTCTAAAAGTAAATAAATAAAATCATTATAGAAAAAGGAAAAACCTATTACAGGTATGTCACCACTGCCACCCCTACTATGCATCAGTTCACCTGTGAAACTTCAGAAACATAACAATGCCCTGGTGACACCTTTAAAATGCAGCTTCAGCAGCTGTTCTACTAATGTGGGTGCCAATGCAAAATGGAATCTCTTGACATGAAGATAGAACCTCTTCTTCTGGTCTCCGGTTCACAGGAAAAGACTCCAGATTCCATTAAACTGCAAATGGCAGGGGTGCAGTGGATCAGAAACTGTACATCTAACAAGCTCTCAGGAGAGGTTGCTCTTACTGACCTGTAGGGTACACTTGCAATACCAAGCCTGATGGGGGCTCATACATACCTGACAGGATGACCCACTTATGCCCCCATTGACCTCTGCAGTGACTTACTTGGTCTTGGGTCTGTCTTCACCTCAGAAAGATACTCAGATGTCATCAAAATGGGGGCATTGAGGATTATTTCTGCTTGTAACACAGAAACCCAGTTGAAATCCAATCTTCTTCATGTTATCAAATGCTCTGTGTACGTTTTGTTCTCTCCCAGCAGGAAGGTCAGAGACATGAATTTGAGATTAAGAAGAGGTAAAGCATGGTGATAATGATATAGGAGTCCTGCCTTCTATCTCAGGCTGTCAGCAGACTGGCTTTTGCTTCCAGGGAGAAAGACTCAAGAGCAGATTTCTCAGTAGGACATGCATTTTTGGGTCTGAAGTGGGAGATGTCCTGAGTGTCCCAGGAAGAAAAGACTGTGGTGAAAAGCCAGGTGACTCTGAGCTTACTGTTCCTCACAGGGCAATTTCAGATAGACCATTCCTCTCCATGTCTATTTGTTTGACCTGTCCATGTGCTGCTGGCTGTTGGTACCATCTCTGATTTCTTTCTGAGAGGCCTTCTGGTGGCCAACTCACTTTACCATGGATGATGTCAGGCATAGGGTACAGAGAAACACAGAAACCTCTGAGTGACAAGGTGCCCCCAGTCCCTGTCAAAGTAAGAAACATACAAAACTTGAAACAATGCAGTGAATTTATCTGAGCAAAACTGACCTCATATGCCTTGGAGAGAGGACTCAAATCCTCTGAAGAAAGGCAGTTTTGCATCTTATTTTGTACATTATAATCAAAGTACAAAGTGAAAATGTTGCATAGAATCCATTAGGAGGTGAGAGATAACATAGCATGGAAATCTCCAGAATTGGAAAAAAGGCAAAAGGGAGAAATATAGTTTTTATATTGATGAGTACAAGATAATTAACCTTTACATGATACAGAGAAGGTGTGCAGCGGGCCAGAAACATAAACTGTCTGTGGTCTCATACACTTATTTCAGACTCTGGGCCATCGAATTGTCCAGCAAAGGAAATCATTCTAATGTGTCAAGTTATCCTATCCAAGATGGACCAAAAAAAGAAGAAAGAAAAAAAAGGATCAGGGCTCACTCAAGCTAAAGACTGATATTTCCTAAGGAAAATATAGGCCTGGAATGTGACAACATGCCATCCTGTCCCCAGCTAGAAATTTCTGATCAGACTATCCTGTGAGGCTTGTCCGGCCTGCCATATGGCCCCCTGAGCTTGTCAGGATTACTGCACAACCCCTTTTTGTTAACAGTCTCTAGAAGTAGCAGGTGGGACAGAGCAGTGAAGAGGGAGGGCCCAAGAAAAGCCTGTTGAAGCAGGGAATGAAAATCAGCCTCTTCCCTCTTAGCCAAAGTCATGTTCTTGTGTCTATTTTCTGTGTGTCTCAATGTTTTCCCCTAGAGGACAGAAGTAGAACTGCAACCAATGTCAGGGTCTTTCTAGGGACCCTGATCAGTGCAGGGTGAGCCCAGTAAAAAGGCAGGCATTACTGAGAGTACTGTGAGTCCAATGTCAGGAGAACTATCCCACCAGAGGAATGTGCTGAGTCAGACAGAGCTCTCTGTTTTCAAATGTTCAATTAAAGTGCCTGGTGAAGGTTGTCCTGAGGCTTGGAGAGGGTGCTGGCCTGGAGGTTTGATCCAGAAAATGCCCTGTGTCTCCTCCATCACTACATTGGGATGTTGCATACGAGTCATTTCTGTGTCTGCTTCTGCCCACAGGGCCTAGGAGCTGGAGCATTTCCATGTGAAAACTTCACCAGGGCCCTGTGTGTTGTTTTGTTAGGAGAAGAGAGGTTCTTGTAGAACCTTCAGCCCCTCTGAGATGTAAGCAACCACAGATTCTGGGTTCACTGCCCCATTCTGCACAGAAGTTTCCCTTGTTCCCCAGGACATCATGAAGCGGAGACATGTCTTCAGAAACAACAGGCAAGTGTCCCACAGACCAAGAATTTTGAGAACGAAAGTCTTCCCTGATTCCTATAAGGTCAGGGTATGCTTTTTCTTCCCCTGGCAGAAGTTGTCTAGGGGTAGAGGATCCTGAGTTTCTTTCAGGTCAGGTGTCTGTGAGAACAGGAAAAACATAAGCCCTGGGTGATGAGACATAACCCACAAGGTGGTCCTGTGGAGGGCTGTGATTTTGGTGGAATAATATGTGTACCTGCCTGTCACTGTTAGGAGGATCCTTTCATTCCTCCTGAATGTATGGGAAGTAAAAGCCTGAGCCTAGGATGTCCCCAAAGAGGCGGTGGCCTCCTCTCAAGCTGATACCAAGTATTTCATTTTTTAAGAAACATAATGTGACTACACGTGTCACACAAAGTGACAGGCTTCAATTGTGCAGTTTTCCTTAATGATTTAATGAGGGTTTACAGAGCATCTGTCATGTGTCAGGCTTTAGCTGGACCCTGGAAACTCCAAACAGAATAAGACATATGTGGGCCCTGTGTTCATTGATTTTACCTTATAACAGTAACCTGCTCTCAGATATATCATGGCTCTAAAAATTATCCATAAACAAGTGAAGGGTCATTAAAGAAAACTTCTGTAGTATTTACTACATGTACTTGAGTCTCAGCTGGTCTGAGGATAACAGAGAGTACTTTTCAGAAAGGACTCTTAGATAAGACCTAAAGAGTTAGTGGCCATTTTCTCCTTGATAAACAAAGTGTGTTAAAAAAAGTTGCCTGCACAGGGCTGACCTTTGGTGGGCTGACCCTTGGTTGGATGGAGGAGTGGATGCAGTCCACGTAGGGAGCTAGAAGGGAGACTGTGGGATGATTGATATTGGTGAGGTTGATCCCTCCTGGGCTGTGGCTGCTGTGAATTCAGGGAGATCAGACATGCCGAGAAAGGCTCCAGCCTGCAGGGTAATCTGTTGCCCTTTGCTGGACACACAGAAAAATGGTCAAGAAAATGTCATGTTACTGTTAGGTATTTCTTTGTTCAGTTTTGTAATTTCCATTGAATTTACACTTTAGGCAATATTTAATTTATGTATGGATAATTTTAATATATTTATTGACTTGTACTTGAATATCATAATCTTAACTTATTGAAAGTAGGCAATTTATTTAGTATTTTCAGATGCATGCACTGGAGAAGTTGTACATTGAAAATAAAGACCATGTCCCTTACTATTAAAGTCTCTCATGCCCTCTTGTAATCTATTTTCTTATCCTCTCCACTTTCTTTTTCAATGTTAGGGAAATTCTCATCAGCTGCTTTTTACTATAAATTATTTTACATTTCCTAGAATTTTCATGTTTTTATCATAAAGTATATAAATTTAGGCTGAGGTTGTCTCCTTGATACAACAAAATTATTTTGACATAATTCTTTCTCTTTATTCTCCAGTTATATCTCATTCCAGGGATACATCAATTGTATCTACTCACCTCTTTATGGACATTTGTGTTGTTTCCCATTTAGGACTATTAAATGAAACCGGTCATGAACATGATTGTAGAACAGTCTTTAACACAAAAAATAAGTATGCAAAACCATGAAGAGCTAGAGGAGTGGAAGTTAGGAAGCTGCCACTGGAAGTCTAGTCTCAAGGTCCCACGGTCACAGTCCCACCCAGAGGTAAACAAACACCTGCTTCTTCACATAAAGCTGTGTCTGCCACAGCCAACCCATCAGTCAACACAATAGCAGAAATAATGGTCCTTCTCCCTTCCAGCTTCTAAAGTATGAACCAGTGTACCTGAGACGCTAAATTTAATTCACATCTGGATTCTCAATCACTGGAAGTAGGGGAAAGGTTGTGTTTAAACTTTCAGTCTCTCTAATATAAAAGTAAAGCTAAAGAAAGATTAAGCATACATGCCTAGTGCCAATAGAAAATACACAGAATGTCTGAGTCTACTTGCAGGCTGTGCAATTCTGGGAGTGACCCCACCCAACGAGCCTCAATTCTCTCATGTGATATCAGAGAAAAATGCTTGAACTTCTTTCTTGGATTTTAGGAAAGAGCAACTAAATCATTTGAAATTATCTGAGGGGTGAGGGTGATAAGACTGTCTCCTATTGTGATGAGGCAACTCTTGGCAGACCTCTGAATAGTTGCAGTTAGAGCAGGTCACCAGAAAGACCCAAGTTCTACCAAAAAGCTTGGAATTTTCCACTGTCAACAAAAGAGAAGTTTAAACCTGAAAGTATTTTTATGAGTCTACTTGATCCAAACATGATGATGATTATGGGGAAGAAAATCTGAATGGATTGCGATAGTGTTCTGAAGAATGGCAATTTTGCACCATATTTTATACAAAATTGTCACATCAAGGGGTCTAAGGGGTTATATGAAATCCATTGGCAATAGATTAAGGATCTGGAAGAAAGCAACATGCAGAAATCTCTGTGATTGGGTTAAAAGTTGAAAAAATGGACACACACATTTGTTAGGCTGGTTGGTACAGGAAAGGTAGCAGTTAAGAATTAACACAAGGACAATAGTAATGAGAAGGTATGTGATCTCTGCTATGGTGCAAGGAGGGATCTGACAAAAGTAAAATTACCCTGACATTTTAAAGATAAGTTATGGTAGAGGAAAAAGATGACAAACACCCTCAGTTAAAGTAAAGACTGAGCTTTGTAAAGAAAAATAACAGCCTAGGGCATGTCTACCCACCATGACTACCCACCATGACTCAGTTTGGCTAAAATTTTTAATTTCAGACCATCCTACGTAGTCACCTCAGGTTTCTGAGTTTGTAAGTCCCACCATACAGTCCTCTGCTGAGCTTGTGACGTTAAGTATGTGGCCCCTTTTTTGTCCACACTGAACTTTTTGGTTACAAATCAACCTACAGAATGCATTGGTGACCAATCTTTTGGTTAGATAATATTGTCTCAAGCACCAGGAAGGGATTCTTAGGAAGTCTAAGTAGCAGTGTTTGTCTTGCCGAAGGATAAACCCTTGGTCAGGCAGTAATACCTTCACCTTGGATGGAAGTCAAAGTCCAATGTTCTCAAAAGAGAAAAGCAGGTAAATGGGAGGCAGTTGGTCCCACAGGCCTTCATTAGAAAAACACTCTGGATCATTTTGAACCTACAGGCTTTTATGATCTGTCTCATTTCTCTGTATTTTGCATGTTGCATTACATTTACTTACAGTTTGAGGGCACACTATGCACCAATCCAGTATTAATCATCTGACCATTGGTGGAGTCTTATGTACTATGGCCCATCAGTTATTCATTATTTAATCTTAGTGGGGGCTTTGGTAGTTGTACAGATGGGAACTATAATCTTAAGGTTTATTTGGGTATCAGGCTATAAGAACAAAATACTATAAATTTTATTATCACCTAAATTTGCATGGGTGAGGAGGACAGTAAGGATTTCATAAGAAAGTGTCCTGTATAAGAAAGTCAAATATCATATGATTTCCCCCTTATGTGGAATCTAATGAACAGACAGAGCTAACAAGCCAAACAGAAACAGACTCATGGATGGAAAACAGCTGACAGGCAGTTGGGTGGGGGATGGGGAGTTTAGGGGATGGAGGGATTGAGCAAAAGGGAAAATGCTCACAGACATTGGCAACAATGTAGTGATTGCTGGGGTGTTGGGGGGGTATAAGGGGACTAGTTGGTAATGGAAAAAATATAATAAAGTTTGAATAAACAAAAGCATCCATCCCTTTTTGCTTTTGTCTGAGTTTTCAACTCATTGTTAACCTGGATTCCCTGAACTCTTAACATGTAGGTTCACATGGAGGATTTAAAAAAAATAGCTGAAATAAATTCCAACCTTTTACCTTAAAACAGGGAGGTCCATAATTCTGAGAAAAACTCCCACAAGCTCACTTGACGCAATTCCAGGAGTTGGTGAAGAACAGTGTGTCCCCTGCTGGTACCTACCAATGTGATCCTGGATGGGCTTGTCTGAAATCTTGCCACGCTGCGCCAAGTAAATGTCAAAGTAAGAAATGTTTAAACATGTGGAAAAATTTTAGGAGTTAATGAGAAACAGTAAACAATATCTCAACATGCTCCAAAGAATGACAGTTTTCCACCTTATTTTATACATTACAATCAAAGGGAAAAACATAGGGGTTACAAAAACTTACTGGTGATGCAGTAGAGAGTTGAGAGAAGGAAAGGAGGTAAAATATGGGATAGGATGGAAATTAGAACAAATAGACATAAGTTTTTACATTGATGAGTATAGAATAGTAGCATATAATTAATATGATAAGAATAACAATCAAAAAGTGTTTTTGTCTCTGCTCTGATGCAGTAAGAGCACAAAAGGAAAGATAAAATTCTGACAATTTAGAGTTATATTATCAGAGGTGCAGAAGACACCAGAGAAAATGAAGATTGACATTTTTTAATAACAGAACCCAGACTAAAGCATGATTACCTGACTTGGTTCACCTTCAGTTACTGAGTTTTAATTTCAGATCACTCTGTGTGGCTACTTTAGGTCTCTGGGTTCACAAGGTTCACCATGCAGGCCTCCACTGAGATTTTCAGGGTTAGCATGTGTCTTTTCTTTTATTTGTATATCCCAATCCTCCAAAATCTTTGAAAGGAAGAGGAGCTAGAAACATTTAAAAATGGCCAATTATTTAATTAATCATACCAACATAAGGACCCCCCACCCCCAAAAAACAAACAAACAAACAAACTATAGCCTCAACATAAGGACCAGAGAGGTTCTGAGAGGGGGTGGAATGCAGGAAAGATATGGAGGCTTCATTACTGTCACCCAGTGTCTAGCCCACTGTGTCTCTCCCATGCAGCTGTTCCTGACTTGTGTCCTTAAAATAAAACATTAATAGTAAGTAAAGCCTTTTCTACATTCTGTGTGTCTTCCTACAGATTTATAACACATGAGAGGGGTAATGAATATTCCCAAATTTGTAGTTGATTAGGCAGGAATGTGAGCAGCCTGGGCACCCCAATTGCAATTGGCATGAGCAATAATGGCAGTCTTGAGTTATTGAGGCTTGAACCTGTGGGGTCTGCATGCACTCTGGGTACTCAGTGTCAGAACTACATGGAATTGTAGAACATGGCATTGGAGAATTGGTTGTTGATAGAAGATAAAAACCCTTTATCTCATATGAAAAAACACTTGGTGGGTGTGAGGCTAGAACCGATTGAATGTATATAATCTGCCCATATCCAATGCTCAGGGAATTTGAGATTTTATGTTCACTTCTCGTTCTTTCTCTCCCTGAGACCTCCTACAGCTTAAGAAGCCACATTTACTTTTTTCTTTTCTCTGTTTTCACAGTGCGAGGCCTGAGGCAGTGTGTCACCTCCCAAGAGGAATGAAAGCACAGGCCTGTAAACCTATACACAGGTTTGTGGTCTGCCCTGAAGTGGAGCTATTTGTCTTTTTCCTAAAGTGCTAAAACATTGACAGCAGGTGGTAGTGAAAGGAAAAAAGCATATATGAGTATTTCAGAGGAAACGTTGAAAGGAGAATGGGCAGCTAATGCTCTAAAACTGGAACTTCCCAGTGGCTTAAATGTAAGGTCTTTTAAGGGAAAGAAGAGAAAAATTATTGTTAGGGATTTCAAAGTAATGTGCTCTGAGAATTGTCCAGTTATTATATGTTTTTTAAGATAATTTAGAGCATTTTTAAAAAGATCTTTTTATTTATTTTTAGAGAGAAGTGAAGGGAGGAAGAAAGAGAGGGAGAGAAATAGCAATGTGTGGTTGCCTCTTGGTCACCCCATACTGACAACCTGACCCACAACCCAAGCATGTGTACTGATTGGAAATCAAACCTGTGACACTTTGCTTCGCAGTCCCGCACTCAATCCACTGTGCCACACCAGCCAGAGTTGATCATTTAAATCTGACTTATTTCTCCCCTGGCATCATTCTGCTTGAGGGTTATTGGTTATTAGAGTCAGAGTTCTTCCTGCTTTCAGACAACACAGAGTACTGCACCCAGACTTGAGACCATGTTGGTGAAGTTAATTTAAGAGCAGAAAACAGATCTATCCACCTTGTTTTTAGCAGGCTGCGTCCTACTCTTACGTTGAGCAATGTATCTCTTGCAACCTGTTTTCCTGAGGAGATTGATCTTTTTTACCCAAAATGCCAGGTTGATTTTCTTTTACATTTTATTTTATTAAATTTTACTGATTTCATTATTTACTTGTTTATTTGTTTATTTTTAGAAAGGGGAAGAGATGGAAAAAGAGAGAGAGAGAAATGTTGATGTGAGAGAGAAACATCAATCAGTTGCCTCTCATGTGGACCCTGATAGGAGTCCCTATTTGGAACACAGGCATGTGCCTTGATTTCTAATTAATCCAGCAACACTGTCTTGCTTTGTGGGAGAACAACCAACTAACTGAGCCTCAGCAGTCAGGTTCCCATTTATTCTTCAAGTAGAA
>CM052550.1:36968564-37006845 GCA_028533065.1 Trachops cirrhosus
TCACATCAAATTCTTCAAAAAATTCTTAGACTCAGTGCTCAGAACAAATCCAGAAACTGGCCCTTTTTCTTCACACTGCTCCAACTATTCTCACCTGTTACCTGGATGACTGTACTTGTCTTCTCAGCAAACTTCCTGCTTGCAACCCAGCTGCCTCACATATCCTGGATAATGAGGAGGCTAAAAATGGTAATATTGTCCCCCCACCTTCTAAATTGTTTTTCAGCTGGGCTAATCATCAAATTAACAGAGGCTGATTCGCAGAAGGAAATATAGTTTTTAATATACAACCATGGAGAATTTACAGAGCATAAAAGTTCCCATGACAATGAGGAAACACTAGCCTATAAAACATTTTGGACAAACAGAAAAAAGGGACAATGAGTCTTATATTTCAGAAGCTAGAATGAGTGCTTTTCATGTCATTGAGAAGGGAAGATCCTACATGGGAAGATAATTTTTTCTGGGTAACTCAGAATCAGTGGGGGACTGGAGGTACCTAGTCAACAGGTACTTCCTGAAGCCCTTTTATTTACCTTATGCAATGAATTAGCCTAAAATGAACATCCTGATTTTTCTCCTGAAGCACATTTTCTATCTGGATCTCTTCACAGGAATGTGGACAGGGCCAACAGTTGTTTTTTTTTTCTGAGTTGTTTCTTAATAAACAGGTCAAAATCAATATTCTAAAACCAAAATTTCAAGGTGATAAAATGTTGGTTTCCTTCAGTAACCATAAATTAATCACATCTCTGGTTTTTCTTTGAAACTTCCAGTGGCTCCCCACTTCACTCAGAATAAAGCCAAGGTTGTGACTTATGGCTTCTTTATTTCTGACTTCATCTACTCTCATCTTCTGATCTCTCTGCTCCGATAAGTTCACATCCTCTGTGCTGAGCCAACATATTGGAAATCACCCCAAGTATGCCTTACTTTATTCTAACATACTATCATACATTATTGTTCTCACCATTGTTTGGATTACTGTGTGATTCCTCCACTGGCATAACAGGTCCATGAGGACTGATATTTTGTCTTTTTTTTTTCTAGTGATTAGAACAGTGTCAGGCAGATGGTGAGCAGAGGGTTGGTGTCCTTTGAAAAATGAGTAAAAAAACCTAAAAATCTGAAAATGCTTAAAAGGGTAAAATATGGAGCATTAGTACCTCACAGAACTGGAATTCTGATCTATGAGAAGAACCAGTTAAAACTTTTTAAAAGGAAAGCATCTGACAAAAAATGAGCCCAGGCAAACATAGAGCTAATGAGGGGGTAGGCATGAAAGGTCCAGGCAAAGGACACAGCATGTGCAAAAGACAGGAAGCAGGAGTGTTAAGTGAAGTAATGAATTTTACTAACTCATTTTGGTGGTTAAGGGAGCTAATACAATTGAGGTACCCCATACATAGTCAGTGCTGAAAATGGCCAGTATTGTGTTATTGCATTCTTTTGGGTACCCATTTCAGGTCTACCCACTTGAGAATAACAGTAATAGGAAAACAATGCATTTTCCTCCTGACCACACAAGCAAATCATGATATTAAGCATTGACTACAGATTGATTGATGTATAACTGACAGGAAATAAAGCACATATATGTAAAGTTTAAATCTGATGAATATTGATATGCCTACACTCTCCAAATATATTAATTTTACCCAAAAGTTTCTCACATGCCTGTGAAATCCCTCCTCAGTGGGCCACCCAACCCCCGGGGTTTTCAGGCAATTACACATTTTCTCTCTTTCTCAATAGATAAGTTAGCATTTTCTGAAGTTTTATATAAATAAAAAATGTAGCATGTTTTCTTTTTTATCTGGCTTCTTTAATTCAAAATAATTGTTTTATAAAGTAAAATTTACACAATAAATTTAATAATTATAAAGTGAGAAATTCAGTGTCATTACTGTAGTCACATGTAGGGTAGCCATCAGGTGTGCCCAGTACTGAAATATTTTAATCACATAAAACACTGTACCATTTGACAGATTGCTCCCCATTACCACATACCCTAATTTGTGGAAAGTACCGACACTAAATCTGTCTTTCTTCCCTCTTCATTTTCTGTCCCAACACCCTGTCTCATGACCCCTGCCAGCTTTTAAATCTGGTGCTCCCACTCTTCCCAGTGTCAGGAAACTAATCTGAGTTTTCAAAAGATTATCCTTTTTTCCAACTCTGTGTCTTACACTCATGCTCATCCTACTCAGGGAGAAAGGCACTCTCACTGCAATAACTCCAGTGACTCCTCCCTCAAAAGTAGGTCAGACCCTCACTCATTTGATGCAGTTTCATCCTGAGCCTCCAAAACAAACTCTCCCGTATGGGACCATTAGGGCCCCTTGAAACATACAATGCCTAACATCCTCTCACTTCCCAGGATTCACAGTTTCTCATGTGTCTCTGGGCAGACTCCATTCCTCCATGACTTCACTCTGTGTTCACCTCTGCTTACACACAATCCACCTTGGGACAGGTCCCCATGGATCTCAGTCCAACACACCAGAGGTCACAGGGAGCAGAAAATGAATAGAACCAGTGTAGAGATTTTTATTTCCCATTTCCTAATTCTGGTTGCAGGCTCTTTAAGGACAGGCATGTGGAAATTGCAAAAAGAACAAAGAAAACAAGGAATGAGGACAGTGATGTCTGCCCTGAACTTCAGGTCAAAGAGCGCTTGAGAGAGGCTCATTCAGTACATGCCTGTGGGTGGCTGATGTCACAGAGACCTGCATGTTTACTAGAGTTGTTGAGGTTAAATGACAGAATATCTTTTATAATCCCTGTGATTCTAAAATTTTTCTGTATTTTCTTGATGATGCAAGGAAAATGTATGTGGAATGAGTACACTGTTGATGGTCAAGGTGCCATTGAAATGTACACTTTCATGCTGGTAAGTCTGCTAGGATTCTAAGCAAAGGCCCCTTGAGCCAACCTGGGGACCCAGGAGGATCTGGGAAGTCAGGTCATCTCCTGCTGTGAACATAAAGTAAAAGAGAGGCAAGACTTGTGGAAACTTTTTTAAAATTGGCAAAATAAGGAAAATTTAGAATATTTAAAAATATGTTAAGGATAGAGACTTGAGTAAGACCACATGATTAGCCAGTTACAGGGAGGTTATGTTAAACTAAAACATACATTCAATAAGTTTAAAAAGAAGAGAAAGACTTTATTAAAGACCATGAGTTAGGGCAGGAAAGCAGAACACAACTCACCTGAGACAAAGGCTGGAGGGATTGTAGAAGAGATGGGACCATGGGAAGGTGTGTTTGCTAATTGAGTTTACACAGAAACAAAGCAAACTTTTCATAAAATTCTGATGGGAAATCCTTTTATGTTTTGGCTGTAAAGGTATCCAACAATGGTATGTCTCTACAGAACAACAGGAAGGTTAAAATTCTAAGTAATGGAACCAGGATTTTGAGACCGATATTCTCTGGTTCGTAACACTGGCAAGAAGCTTTCAAGAAACCTTATGTATGTTTCAAAAGAATGGATAAAGGACCAGCAATTATCAGATTGTAATTACATTTTTAATGGAGTACTATAAAAAATTGATGTCAGTGGCCTAGATTCACAAAGAACCTGTGTAAGGGTTCCCTACTCTAAGGGAACGTTCACCCTTCAGATCATAACAAAAATGCTTCCTTCACAGTGGAGGGACCCACAACTAAATCTCTTTCAGTCAAGTCTCAGTTTGCATCTCCATCAGTTCCTGCATTTTATAAAGAGCTGTCAGTTCTGAGTGATGTAGACACGGGGGCAAAATAGCTGAAAGTCCTTGAACAGAGCCAAGATTCCATCTCCCAAGAGGCTGTGCATTAATACCTATATGAAGTCAACTTTTTTTATTGTTCAAATGTCATGTCAAATGAAGAGGAGTATTTTTCATCCTTCAACAGGGCTTCTGCAATTTGCTTCATCCTGATTTGGTACTGAAGTGAGGAGGAACTGACAGTTACCACGTAGTTTGTTCTGATGCAGGTTTTTCTATAGAACATAAGATGTGAGCTTAACAGCATGTCGAAGTTACGAAGATTCACCCTCTGACCTCACTTAGAGTGAAGTGACTATTACACTACCTCATGTAGAAGCAGTGTTGGTTTGGACCTTAGTGTTGAGGTTTTAATCTACATTGGAAACAGAGTTCAGGTGTGCTGCTGGGTAGATATTACAATGAGCAAGAGAGGCATCACCAATAATGCCAAGATTTTAAATCTGAGCATAGAAAGGGTGGAGTTGACCTTGACTGAAAGGAGAAAAGTTCTGAGAGGATCAGGTTGACAGTTTGAGAAAATGAAGACCTTGGTTGTGCACATGATACATTAGAGGTGCCCTAATAATGACTAAAATAGGTAACCCCAAATGGCTTAACTCATTTGCTATAAAACCTGTTTGAAAAACACACAGATAACTCAGATGCTGAACACAGCAATCCCCAAAATCTCTGTAAACAAATTAAATGTGACAGTTCTAAAAGATGGAAGTGGCTTTGTGAGCTGTGTGTTGTGCCTCTCCCAGCACTCAGGGCCATGTGGCTGTTGGGTCCTCGACTCTTGCTACAGAGGCTGCAGAGGGGCTGTGCCTGGAGACCAGTGCAGTGTGTCCATTCCTCAGGAAGTAGCAACACGTTTCATTTGTGAGGCAAATCTTCAGTCCAGTTTTCAAGGTCATTCTGGACATTCCAACTTCAATGTGTTTCCAAATATATGAATAAAAGAAATTAATTTAAATAAGGATACTATACTAAAAAATACAGACCATCTATAAACTGGTATTGATACTGGTTCACAAACTGCGGGCTATAATTCTTAAATTCTATGCTTCTTATATTAAAAAACAAAACTAATATAAAAACATGTCAGTGTCCTTCTAATTGCATTTGCACAAAATGCCACAGCATTTGGTTTTCTCTGAAAAATCTTAATCAGTGTGTAATGCCCAAAGGGGGCATTTTTTAATGTGATCACCTGCAACCCCAATGAGATTTTAACTCCCACTGTGGCTGGAACATGAAGTTATTATTCTCAGTCTGATATTCACAGTGTGAGCAAAGCCAGTCCCTGTGCCCCTCCTCTTGGATGTTCTTTCTTGTACCTGTAACAGCACCAGACTCTACTGTGATAAGCCATGTGTCCCTGTCTGTGCTGTTCAATATGATCACAGGAAGGTTCTGGCTTCCCTGTCTTTGCCACGCTTAAGATATCTGACCCAAACAAACATGGTTCTCCAAATGGATCCAAAGTCATTGCTCAATAACATTCTTTGAGGTTCCTTATTTTTTTATTAACATTTAGGAATTATCTAATTCAAGGTCTCCTCTCCTGAAAATCATGATTCATCTGTTTTTGTTCTGATCACCAGCACACACCCACACACACACACACATTCTTACCAGTGTGTCTCTCTAATATTTTTCTAAAGAGTACTATTTAGTGTAGGTTATTGGGTCTATTTAATGATATTCACATTCAAGCCAACTAACTGTGATTTTTTTAAAATTTAAAACTAAAGAACATCAGAGATGGAGAGCCATCCTCCTGTGAGGTACAGATATGGGGGGAGTGTGGTCCTGCTCAATAGACACTTGTAATGACAAAAAGAGTGTGAAAAAGCCAAAAGCTCCTCCACATGCTTAAAGCTCCTCCTTTGTTCTCTTGTGTTGGTATTGCCCTCTGGCGGTCAAGTTACAAATTGCATATCCCAATTGGATCAAACCTTTTTTTTTCAAACCCAGGTCACTCCAAGAAGCAGAACAAGAAAAAGAAGTACCAAATGAAAATGCAGGGCTGTTTGTTCAAAATCATTAAGAATTCTATGATGGCAAAAGCAGAAATTAAACCTATCACAGGCTATTCTAAGTGACTTCACAGATTGCAAGCTCATGAAGCTGGCCATTTGTAGCAATAGAAATGGAGGTGTTCAACCGCCAAGTCAATTCCACCTCAAATTCATCATAAAAAACCTACAGAGCTGCAATTAATGTCATCCTTAAAGTTGAAAACTGGTAGCCTTCCTGATAAAGATGTGCTAAATGACACTATTTTAAATGGTTTAGATATGTGCTCTGAAAGATAAAATTGCATGCCTGTTTTTATTGATGCTCTAAGGTGCTGACATCAGTGATGACAGTGACACCAGTGACAGCATCATTTCTAGTGATTAGAAGTTTAAGCAAAGCTTGAGCTGTGGGGACACCTACATCTGTCACCATTTAGGGATCTGCTACATCTATGAGACTTTCATGGCTCCAATAGTCTGGGACATGCTACACTTTCCCTCCAGAGTAACCAACAAGTGGCTGTGCTTGACCACTCCAGCACTGTGACCTGTCACATAGGTCTTCTGTGTAGAATCACAGACAGTCCACTCTGACTGGAAGGAAAAGAAACCACTCACTGTCAGCTTATCCTGGCCCTCGATCCCAGTCCTCACATGCACATTCCATCAGACACTCCTTGGTTGTCTCCAGGCTCCTAGTCAGACTTTGTCCTTGACACACAAACTTCCTGGGGCCTGGTTATCTTGGTAACTCAGCTGTGTGAGATCTTGAGGTACAAGGGTGAGATTTGGCTTTCCACAGCTCTCCCACACCATGTGAAAACTGCAGCCCTCAGAACACACTTTGAGAACCAGCCGCACACTTCTCTGCTGGATCAGATGTAGACTGAATATTTCCGCCTTTGATTTGATTTCATGAGGAAGGCTGCTCTGTATTCCCCACCTACATTAGTCTCCTTTCCAATCCCTTTTGTAGTCTGACTTCCCCAGACTCCAACCACCTTCAAAACCCCAATCCACAAAATGCCTTCACACATATTCTGGGTTCAGTGTATTTCTTCCTACAATGTTTTATTGCTCTTCAGATACCTAGCACTCCACAGAATGCTCATTTTCATCCCTGCTTGTCCCATATAAGTGACATCTGTCCCATGTCTTCTGCCAACTTCTGCATCCAATGTTTCATCTTGTCCCATTGTCACCGAACTAATCAGAGTCTTCAAGACATTATCCTTTCTCCCAACACTGTGTCTCAACCCTCACACCCATACAAATCTGAATAAATGGAACCCCACTTCACACCATCAGCTCCACAGGTCTTTCCTCAGCAGGTATGTCATCCCCTCACTCACTTTAGCCTTATCCTAATACTCCCTGAAGCCCTACTTTATTGCACCCTATGCCCTCTAGAACTGGTAGAATGCTTAACTTCAAACATCCCAGGGTTTACCATTCTCATCCTGACTGTATGCACAACCCATCCTTCAACACTCCACCCTATGAATACCTCTGCTTATCAACAATTCACATCTGGTTGGGTTTTCAATTATTAAGGCCAAATAATCCAGAGGCCACAATAAGCAGGAAAAAAAGAACAACTCTATTTCCCTTTACCAGGATTTGGTTCCAAATATTCCAGGCATGTGGAATTATAAAAACAACAAAGAATCAAAACATTGATGTCTGGTCTGAGCCCCCCATCATGGAGGTTGAAAAATAGGGCCTTTTATTATAGGCCTGCACATCACTGAAATGACAGGGATCAGTTCTTTACTAGATCATTTATTTACTAGAGTTGTTTAGTTCAATGATAGCACATGTCACATATTTGAGAATTTATTGACTAAATGCAAGTCTTCTAAAAACTTTCTACTTTATCAACAAGTTCATTTGAAAAGTTCAAATGATTTAATTTAGAGTTTAATAAAATAGAGGACACAGGCAAGGCATATTTTACATCCAGTGAGGGGCACACTTTCAAAAAAAAAAAAAACTAGCATTTGACCATTAGAGACAAACACAATATCACATTATCTAGATGACTTAGTAGGACTCATGAGTTCCAAAGGTTGGAAGTAAATGCTTGTTCATGCAAATTCACTAAGTCTATGACATGAGTGATGACAGTGCTACCAGTGATAAAGTCAGCTCTAGTGATGAACAATTTCGGCAAAGCATAAGTTGTGAGGACATCAACATCTGTGACCCTTCAGGGATCTGCCACCTCTATGAGGGTTTTATGGCTCCGATAGCCTGTGCCATGCTGGTCATATCCTCCAGACTGAAGAACAAGTTGCTGTACTAGTACCTTTATCTCATCAATGATAGAAGGATAAAAAGTGATTTGTGAAGCCTCTGGTGAGAACTACTTAGATAATCACATGCTGATGTCCTTAGGTTGTAGCAAGACCATGTCTTTTACAAAAATGGAACCACAGTTGCAGACTAGCTCTATGCCTCAGGAAACATGGAGAGCCTGAAGTGGGGGCTGCAATGTGACCAGGTGGCTAGAACTACTCATTGTGACCTGGGTGCTATCACACCCACCAATGTAAGGTCAGGTGAGGAGACCAGCATCCATCACAGACGGGAGTGATACATCCTGGGTTAGACAAGGACAAGTGGCTGAGACCATTGACATCAACCAATCCGGTACAGTGTCCTGTTACATAGTTCTTACCTGTGGAATCACGGAAAGTTCACTTCGAGGAGTCAGGAAAGAAATAAAAGACTCCATTCACTCCAAATTCATTGTAGACCTTAACCCCCACTCTCTCATACACACATTCTTTTAGTCACTCCCTTGTCTGTCCCAATATTTCTAGTCATATTTACTCACTGACACAAAGATTCCCTAAACATGGCTAACTTGTTGACTCAGCTGATGCACATTTTCTACAGGAATTACATTTGATATTTTACAGCACTCCCAGGATCTATGAAATCTGTTTCCCCAGACCACACTTTGAGAGCCAGCTTCACACATTTCTTCTGTGTCAGAACTGGAGACTGGGCACTCTGACCCTTAATTGGCAATATACCCCAAAGACTGGCTTTCATCCTTTACCTTCCATAGGTTTCATCTCAACCTTTGTTCTAGTCTGACAAATCTTCACTCCAACTTTCTTCCTGATACAAATCTCTAAACTAACTCCCTTCATCTTCTGCATTTGTGGTGTTTCAATCTTAAAATTTCTCTTCACTGTCAATACTCCAGCCTCTCAACTTCCACAAGATTCTCAGCCATTTTTCTCCCATGTGAAAAATATGCAAAGTACTCTAGCAACTCAACAACAACAGAAACAAATAACCTTATTTAAAATCAACCAAGTTCTTGAATAAACATTTTATCAAACAAGATATGCAAATGGCCAATAAACCCATAAAAAGATGCTCATATTAAGTATAATATGGAAATTGGAAATCACAAAATTCAGGGTCAAAGTAGTTGCTTCTGATGGTGACTGTGGGTATTGCTGCTGTGCAGGTATAGAGAGAATATTATCCTGTGTGGTCCCTTTGAGTCCTCCAAAGTTTTCTTCAGTTAGAGTTTGTGAATTTCACCTCTCAGCCAACTTGTTTCTTAAAGAAATAAAGCAGGTCTGTGTATGATATGACAAATATATGGGGATCCCAGTGCTCAGAGCTTTAAGTGCTCTTGCTATATGCAAAAAATAATACACACTTTCTCAGGTGTGTGTACTATTGGGGTTTGATCATGGAAATACAGTAGAGTGGAAGTCAGAGACCACCTTGAACTTTTTCTGGTGCTTCACTGACCAGCTGACTGGCCTGGTGGACAAGTAATTATTCCATAAGGCTGCTCACAGTTCCCTTATCCAATGGAGGTGTGTTTCTATGAGGCACCATTTCCTAGGTCATCCTGAAGACTTAAATATGAACCAAATAACACAAGTGGGACCAGGAACAGGCTGTCAAACAGCTGAATACTCAGGCCCCTGGACCAATAAGTGTGTCTGGATATCCAAGGTGAGTTTGACTGACATGAGCCAGTGAGACAATAACTGATAGCACAGAGCCCAAAAACAAGCTAAAAAAGGGAAGGAAACAGGCAGGAGCTATCTGTGGTAGCAGAACCATGTGCTCTCCCCTTGGCCATTTTATTTATTCCCCATTTCCTGAGGGCAGGTGAGGACTTGTGCAAATGCAGGAGTGTGGGACAGCAAGTGAGCAGCAGGAAGTTGCCTAAATTCTGGCCTTTGTGGACCATTTATGTGTGGTAGTAATGAAATATCATTTGAAAAAATGAAAATTTTGTATTTAAAATTATTAGTAGTATTGTAGGGTCTAATGCCAATGCATAAAAGAATATTTCTCCAGAGAGGATCAAAGCATCTGAGGCATGGGGCTCAGCCCCTGGAGGTATAGGGAGCCTGTTTCTGTGGTTAGAATTTGAAGGAGTCTACATCCAAGTTCTAGTCTTGGAAAGATTTCAGTGTAAGAGTTCTGGAAGAAGAAAGTGTGTTTGTTAGATGTGCTTTATGGCTCTTTCTATACTCAGGGCTAAGAAGGTTGCAGAGTGTCTGTGGACAGAGAGCAATGTAGTGTGCATATCTCAGGAAGTAGCAACAAATTTCTCAGTAAGGTGAATCTCTAGTCTGCTTTTGGAGACTATTCTGGAAGCTCCGTTTTCACTCTGCTTCCAAATATATAAGTAAACATATTAAGTTACCATAAATGAGTCATTTTTTTCTTAAAAAAGGTAGATGTTTGTAAAGTAATGATGATTCTGGTTCATGACTTAAGGAATATAATTTTCAAATTCTATGTTCCTGATATTAGCAACAGACAAACAAACAAACAAAAAAAAAAACAGAGAAATCTTGTCAGTGCCCATCTTCTGTCATTTGGGTAAAGAACCAAGAATTTTGGTTTCTTGGGCAAATCCTTATCAGTTTCTTATGCCCAGAGAACACATTTTTTGATGTGATCAACTACAACTCCAAAAGATTTTAACTCCAATTATGGTGGGAACATAAGATTATTATTCTGTGTCTTATATTCATGCTGTGAGCAAAGCCAGTCCCTGGCTTCTTTCATTTGGACACTCTTTCTAGTATTTTTGACAATACTACACTTGGTCATAGAACTCCCTGGGTCTCTGTGTGGGCTGTTTCAGAGTGATCACAGGAAGGTTCTGGCTCCTTTCAGCCATGGTAACGATATTGGCTCCAGACAATGGCAGACAACCCCACCCAGTGTAACTACAGTTATCTCTGAACAACACGTTTTGAGGTTGCTTACTGGTTTTTCCCTTTGATGCATTACCTAATTCAAGGTTTTCCCTCTAGAAGATGAAGACTCAGTTGCTTTCTTTCACATTTCGTGAACACACACAGGCTTCTTTCTATTTTGTCTCTTCAGTATTTTCTGAAGACCAAAATTTAGTGTAGGTCTTATTGTATAGGTTTAATGCTATTCATAGTTGAACCAAATAACTTTGTGAGTTCCTCAAATTTGAATCTCCAATGTACATCAGAGATGGAGACTCCTCCTTCTGTGAGCAACAGATGTGTGGGAAATTGGAAATCACAATGTGATTTCCTGCCAGATCAAATGTCTTCCTTTAGTGGCCACAGATACAAACCAATGTTCTAAAGAGATTGAGCTGACTGTCCCTGTGACATATGCTGCCTGCCCCTTTAAAACCTGCTATGTGGTAGATGTGGACTGGTTGCTCTGGGACTATGAGATGCACAGATATCAGTTGACCTCTTGGCTGTCAGGCAGCCAAGAAGTGTGCAGCTGCAAGCAGTAGAGTGTGTGGGAAGCCATTTCCCACGTGATCCTCAGCACCTCTTCTGATTCCTGTTGGCTATGAAACATTGTTCATCAAAATTCTCAATATGTAAATCTAGCTGTAGAAGGGGTTTTTTGAGCCCTGCCACTGCTGATATGCTCAAATTAGCCCCACTTGATGAATCATCTCCTGACCATGGGATCCTCTGTATAAAGGTGGTTCTTGTGCTTCGAAAGTATTGCATGAAAGTAATTTTTAATGTGAGATTATTTTTTTCTTTTCTCATGTTATAAGGTTTTTAAATAAGAAGTTAGGTAAAAAAATGTAATAAGGCTTATATAAGAAACTGCTCCCCATCTCCATTTTCAGCTCTGAGAGAGAAGAGAGCCACAACCAGCAAAGCCTTGTCTCTGTCTTGAATGGAAGTTACCCCTAATTTTTCACTTTTATGCATTATGTATATAAGATCCTCCTTCTTGAAAGATGAGGATTCACCTGCTTTTTTTCCCATCACCAACATACACACACAGCTATGTACATACCCATGCCAAACTTCCCCTCCTGTCTTTCTAGTATTTTTCTAAAGAAGAATATTTAGACTTCCAGCCAAGATGAAGGTGTAGGTATACACACTGTGCCTCCTCACAAAGCCAAAAGAAGGGTAACAACAATTTAAAAACAAAAAGCAACCAGAACTGACAGAAAATCGAACTCTATGGAAGTCCGACAACCAAGGAGTTAAAGAAGAAACATATATCCAGACTGGTAGGAGGGGCAGAGATGGGCAGCTGGGCATAGAGGACTCATGGCAAGGTGGCAGTGGAGGGCCAGGGAAGGCAAGGTGGCGGCTGGCAGACCCAGCGAGGTGGCGGATCATGGAGCAAGGCAGCCAAGTCTTCAACTGGAGGACCTGCTGAGGCGGTGGCTGGTGGAGCAAATGGTTCCACATTCACTTGCTGATAAACTGGGAGGAATACCTGGGGAGTGAGTCAGACCTCACAACTTAGGGTCCCAGTGAAGGGAAATAAAGCCTTAAACCACTGATTGAAAACACCAGTGGGGTTTGCAGCTGTGGCCAAAACTCCCTACTTTGCAGGAGAGTTCATTGGAGAGACCCACATGAAGAACCTACACAAGCCAACCCACCCAGGAATCAACACCAGAAGGGCTTACTTTGCTTGTGGGTAGTGGGGGAAGTGACTGAAATCCAGCAGAGAGTGGAGCAAGTGCCATTATCCCTCTCGAACCACTTCCCCACAGACAGCGTCAAAAAGCAGTGACCTGGGTTTTCCTGACATGGTGAACAAATAAGGCTCTGCCCTTTATGCTTAGCAGGTGCCCTGAGACAAAAAAAAAAAAAAAAAGACCTAAATGAAAGAACAGATCAAAACTCCAGAAAAAAAAATGCAACTAACCAAGAAAGAGATAGCCAACCTATCAGATGCACAGTTCAAAACACTGGTAATCAGGATGCTCACAGAATTGGTTGAATTTGGTCATAAATTAAATGAAAAAATGAAGGCAACGCTAAGTGATATAAAGGAAAATGTATAGGGAACCAATAGTGAGGGGAAGGAAACTGGGACTCAAATCAACTGTGGAGACCATAAGGAAGAAAGAATCATTCAACCAGAACAGAATGAAGAAACAAGACTTCAAAAAAACGAGGAGAGGCTTAGGAACCTCCAGGACATCTTTAAACATTCCAACATCTGAATTATATAGGAACCAGAAGGAGAAGAAGAATAGAAACAAGGTGAAAACTTATTTGAACAAACAGTGAAGGAGAACTCCCCCAATCTGGCAAAGGAAATAGATTTCCAGGAAGTCCAGGAAGCTCAGAGAGTCCTGAAGAATTTGGACCCAAGGAGGAATACACCAAGGCACATCATAATTACATTTCCCAAGATTAAAAATAAGGAGAGACTTTTAGAAGCAGCAAGAGAAAAGATGGTTACTAAAAAGGAGTTCCCATGAGACTGTCAGTTGATTTTTCAAAAGAGACCTTGTAGGCAAGAAGGAGCTGGCAAGGAGTATTTGATGTCATAAAAGGCAAGGACCTACATCCAAGATTACTCTATCCAGCAAAGCTCTCATTTAAAATGGAAAGGAAGGTAAATTTCTTCTCAGATAAGGTCAAGTTAAAGGAGTTCATCATCACCAAGCCCTTATTACATGAAATGTTAAAGGGATTTATCTAAGGAAAAGAAGAC
Source organism: Trachops cirrhosus (assembly GCA_028533065.1). Classification (NCBI taxonomy): domain Eukaryota; kingdom Metazoa; phylum Chordata; class Mammalia; order Chiroptera; family Phyllostomidae; genus Trachops; species Trachops cirrhosus. Next base: position 36,982,320 of record CM052550.1, read on the forward strand.
AAAAAAATGACAGTAAAATGACAGCAAACTCACAATTATTAACAACCACACCTTAAACAAGAGCACAAGCAAACTAAACAAACAACTAGAACAGGAACAGAACTGCAGAAATGGAGATTACATGGAGGGGAATCAACAGGGGAGTGGGAGGAGAAGAGAAGGGGAAAATGTACAGAGAATAAGTAGCATAAATGATAGGTAGAAAATAGATAAGGAGAGGTTAAGAATAGGGCAGGAAATGTAGAAGCAAAAGAACTTATATGTATGACCCATGGACATGAACTAAAGGGGGGACTGTGGGTCAGAGGGGGTGTGCAGGATAGAGGGGAGTAAAGGGGGGGATAGGACAACTGAAATAGCATAATCAATAAAATATTTTTAAAAGACAACTATTTAGTGTAGGCTTTATTGTGTCTAATTATATTCACATATGAGCCACCAACCTAGTTTTCTTTAAATTTGAATCTTGAAGTAAATCAGAGATGAAGAACTTACCTTCTATGAGATGGAGAGGTGAGGGTGAAATAGTTCTGCTTATTAGACACTTGTAGTGACACAAATAGTGTACATAAAGCCCAAAGCTCCTGGTATCCCTTTATTGTGTCTCCTGGTAACTTTGCATTCGTGCTGCTCTTTGGTGATCACATTTAAAATGGCAGCTTTTCCAACCCAAGATCATGCCTAGAAGCCAAACCGGAAAAAATCAGTGTCAAGTCAATAAGCTTTTCAGGATGGTGAAGGCAGAGTATTAAACCTACCAGCAGATCTTAGTGACTTCAGAGTGTGAACCCATGAAGCTAAACCTCCCCAGCAGGGCAAATGAATGTGTTCATTCTCCAGGTCAATTTCACACCAAACTCAAGGCATAAAAAACATACATACTTACTACTAGTATCATCCTTAATGGCCTTAACTACAGGCTCTCTTGCTGGAAATGATCAAAAGAGCAAGTTTTTTAAATGCCTCAATAGACACCTGGGCTTTGAAGGGTAGAAGTGAATGCCTACTAATGTTGATACTTTTCAGACAATGACATTAGTGATACCAGTGACTCCAGGGAAAAGATCAGCTGCAAGGATGGACAGTTTAGGCAAAGCATTACATTCAAATCTGTGACTATTCAGGGATCTGCTACACAGTCTGGGCTATGCTGGATATACCTTCCAGAGTAAAAGACATTTTGTTGTGTTTCTATCTCCATATAGTTAATGTTAGAAGCAGGAAAGGTGCTTTATGAACCCTCTGGTTTGACCTAATAGAATGACATTCAGAATTCTGGTCTTCAGGGCAAGGATATGCCTTCTACAGCAATAATGCAATAGCTCCTGATTGGCTTTTAACTCCCACAGGAGTCAGATTATCTAAATATGGGTTGTAATGTGACAAGATAGCCAGATCTCCTCAGATCTGGGTTCTATTGCATGCACGGATGTTAAGGTCAAGTAGAAAGAGCAGCGTCCATCACAATTAGAAGTGATAGATCTGGATTAGACAAGGGCAGGTGACCCAGACCATTAGCACCTACTGCTTCAGCAAGGGTTCTGTCACATAGCTTTCACCATGGAATCACAGGAACTTCATTGTCCCTTTCAACAAAGAAATCAATGTGTCCACTCCAGAGTTCATTCTAGCCCTCAACTCACCCTCCCAACCACGCACACCATCACATCAGCCACTATTTTTGCCTCTCCCCAGGCACCTAGTCAACCTACTAACACACAAGTCCCCCAAAACATGACTAACTTGTTGTTTCAGCTGATGGGACTCAGCTCCTTGACTTGGCTCATATTATGGGATTGAGTTTTAGTTATTTTCAATTCTCCAAGGTCATGTAGAAATGATGGCCCTCAGGGCACACATTGAGAGCCTGCTCCACGTGTTTCCACTGTGTTGAAATAGAGACTGCACACCATAGACCTTCAATGTCTCATCCTCATCCTCAAGCCTGCCCTGCATTCCCCACCTATGCCAGGCTTCATTGCAACCCCTCTGCTAGTCTGACTACCACACCTTCCAACTTCCTCCCTGATTAAAATTTCTGCATTCATAGACTTCCCAATCTTACAAACTATCATCGCTCCTCAGAATCCTAGTCCCATAGGGATGCTCATCTCACCTCTCCCTTGATTCTTATCCCATGTTTCCTGTTGCATAACATTTATTGCCTAGTACATCTGGTTTTCCCTCTTATACTAATCTTAGAACACTGATCTGAGTCTTCAAAACCTTACTCTTTCTGCCAACACTGTGTCTCTCCCCACATACCCATCCTAGTCTGGGAGAATGTCTCCCCTCTCTTAACTGCACCAGCTCCAGTGGTTCCTCCCTTATCACCTAGGTCAGCCCCTTTTATGCCTCAGCCCCATTCTGAGCTTTCTTAATTAACAAAACTCTCCTCCATTACCTCCTTATGTCCTCTTTAATCCACACAATGCCTAATACCCCAAACCCATACGCTTTATACTTTCCCATCAGCACTCTGAGCAGACCCTATTTCTATTTGACGCCTCTGTATGCACACCTCTAGCTACCCACAATCCATCTCTGACCAGAGGATTCAGTCCAATGCCTCAGAAGACCCAAGTAGGATTGAAAAGTAGACCAGAAAAGAGATTTACTTCCCATTTCCCAAGTTGTGATTGTAGACACTAAAGGTAGAGTTGTGGACTTAGTAAACATAACAGAGAAATCAAAGAATAAGGACACTGATTTGTGTCCTGAGTTCCAGGTCACAGGAGGCACAAAGCAGGGTCTCCCAGTGCAGGCCTGTGGGTGCTGATGTCACAGGGACCTGCATGTTTACTAGACTTTGTGGGATTCATGACAGAATAATTTTCAAACGTCTGTATGCTTTTCCTTGAAGGTGTGTGAAAATGTATGTACAAAGCAAACACTGTTGATGGGTAGGCCACTGCAGAGGTGCAGAGGTTCACACCTGCCCTTTCTATCAGATTCTAAGACAAAGGCAACTTCAAGGCAAACTTATCCTGAGAGAAATCTGGGCATTCAGGTCATCTTTGGCTGTGGACACCAATTCAGAAGGAAGACAGGACAACTGGAAACAGTTACTTGGAAAATTGCAGCCAGATTTTTTTAAATTGGAAGATTTGAAAATAAAGTAAGGATGGGCACTGTGAGTGAGGTGAGACGATCTGCTAATTACATGCAGGTGATGTCAGAGTGAAAGCTACATCAAACAAATATAAAGAGGCAGGAGAGACTTTCCTAAAGAGCATGCATTAGTATAGTGAGCCAGATCACAAAAGCCTTAAAAGAAAAGGCTGAGAAGATTTTAAGAACAAGAGAAAGAATCAAAGATATCTTTGTTTGCTATTTAGCTTTGCAGAAAAGAAAAAAGAAAATCATATCATGAAATCTTCCCAGTATGTCTTTTTACCTCCTGGTTTTAAAGGTCCTCACACAAGTTAGGTTTCTATCCTCCTACAGAGAGTGAGACACAGACTCCAGGAGGATTAAACTTAAAGTCACAGTCATATGCCCTTGTGACATATACACTCTGAATCATAACACTGGCAAGAAGATTTTAAGGAGACTCATAAGCATTTCAAGTGGGTGATAAAAGAATCTGTAATTACAAATTAAAATTCAATTTCTGAAGAAAATGCTCTAAAAGTATGGTGGTCAGAGTCCTGCAATCAGGAAGAACCTGTGTAAAGGTCAGTGACTCTCAGGAACATGAAGGCCTCTGGGTCATAGCAAAACTGCTTTCTGCACAGTGGAGGGAAACACAAGTAAATCTTTTTCAGCCAAGACCCAGTTTTCATCTCCATTAATTATTGCAATTTATAAACAGGTGCAAGTTCCCAGCTATTTATAAACAGGTGCAAAATAGCTGAGGGTTCCTGAACAGAGCCAGAATCTGACCTACCAGAAGACTGTGCTTCTGGAGATTTCCATTTAGACATTACATTTTTCTCTACAGTAACATTCCCTCTCATGAAATGTAATCCCTAAGGAAGAAGTGTGTACTTGATCCTACAACATAGCTGGAATCACATGGTTTGACCTCATTAGTTACCTAAGTGCAGAGGAACTGACTTTTACCACTTGGTTTGCTCTGATGAAGGTTTTTCTACAGAACGCATGGTGGGAATTTTGTCACTTGAGGTTAAGGAGCTTCTCCCTCACACTTCACCTGTAGTCTCTCTAGCTTTGAGTGATGTACTTTTCCCCAACAGACACAAAAAGACCAAGAGATCAAACTTAGCTTCCTAAACTATGGGTTCATTTCTAATTCCATGGGCTTTGGTCTGAACTAGGACATTTGAGCTAAAGTCCTGGCTTTATTACCAAAGTTCCCAATTACTTCATATTAACAAAGAGAACAGAAATGTACTAAACTTACTCAAATTGTTTTTTCTTCTTGTGTTTTTTTTTATTATTGCTCAAGTATAGTTGTATGCCTTTCCCCCTCATCATGTCCCCCCATCCCAGCCATCCCCTCCTCCCTCTCCTGATCCCATGTGCTCCCTGAATCCTTTATAATTCTTTCTGAAAATCCTTCCCCCTTTCCTCCCCATTACCCCCTCCCACCTCCCCGCTGGTTACTATAAGTTTGTTTTTAATACCAATGTCTCTGCTTATATTTTGTTTGTTTTGTTGATTAGATTCCACATAAAAGTGAAAGCATATGGAGTTTGTCTTTCACTGCCTGGCTTATTTCACTCAGCATAATGTTCTCAAGTTCCACCCATGCTGTCGCAATGGTAGGAGCTCCTTCTTTCTTTCTGCTGCATAGTATTCCATTGTGTAAATGTACCATAGTTTTTTGATCCATTCACAAATAGTTTTATTGACATATAAATAACAACACCTGAGACTTTAGAAATCTTTTGAAAGCTGTGTAAGAGAAAGACTAAGATCAGTGTTGCTACCCACACGGGTGTCCTCTTGTCCATTCTCATTGTCTACAATTGTGACCAGGTGCCTCCTCGTGTTTGCATGGAGAAGTGACAGAGCCCAGATTCTGGGAGCTCATCACCTGCTCCCATTGGCTATCATACAACCACTGCTAATTCTCAGAGGGACACAATGTTAACTTCACTGTGGACATGCTACAAATGAGACCAAACCAAAGCAGGGGTTGGTTTGAAATGTGACCTTAAGTCAACAATAATGACAATGTCAGCTCACACTTTTGAGTGTTTATTGACTTAATGTAAATATTTTAAGAACTATTCACCTGCAGACAAATGTATTATAATAATGCAAAAATTTCAATTTAAAGTTCAATAACACAGAGAAAGAAAGGAGGGTCAGTCATTATATACATACAGTTTAAGACCCCGACTTTCAGCAGACATGATGGGGTTGGGCACTTTACACTTATAATCCCCAGCATCTTCCCTCATGATGGTGTTTATGGTGATTCTTCTGCCATCTGTGGTCAGCTTTGTTCTGTCTGTGAACTTCAGATTTGTGCCATTTAAAAACCACTGGGGGAATTTTCCATTTGTGTAGCAGGTGAAGACCACATCATCTTCATTCTCTCTGACTCCATAGCTGCTGGCTATGAGCACGGGCACTTTCAGATACTCTGTGGAGAAAGAGAGAATGTGAATCTTTGAGAATGTGCTTGAGACATGGAGCCATACTGCTTCCTCAGAGATCTCCACCACTCACAGTCCACAATGAGCTATGTAAAGGTCACCGGAGTATGGTCCTGACATTTGCAGAAAGAAAACTCTCTAAGTACAGGTGACAGTATGTAAAGTGAAAGCTGCACCTCCTCTCTGAGCATAACCTCAGGGGGATTCTATACCTGTTTCCATACTCTTCTCTATAGTTTTAGCACACAAAACCCTTTCCCAGTGTGTATGGCTCATACTCTTATCATCAGGTATAATTTTTCTCTCATGAGCTTTATTGATCTGATCCTAGAACTTTTTTTTTTGACTTCACAAAACTTCAGGTTTCATGCCTTATGTGAACATTTATATACTTTGGGGAAGGCAAGCTTACCACCTTTGTCCATATTTGGGGCAAGGGAAGTTTACAGCAAGTGGAAAAGCATTCAGCTTTTGTTAAAAATTTATTAGGTATTAAGGATGGCCCAGTCCCGTGTTCATGGTTATACACCTTAAGGATTTCTATCTAAAAGGAGTTTCAATCTGAACAGGACTTTATTTCCTTGTCAGATGAGTCATTATCATGGTATAATTAATTTCTAGAGGGAATTAGTTAGGGTTTTAACAAAAGACATTGACTGTAGGAAGAAAATGAAACTATTCATATAATAAAGGCCAAATATAACAGCCCAGAGCTAACACAATATTCTCTAGACCACCTGACTTCCTGGTTGACCAGAAGTCTTTCCTTACAGCTACACAGATTTCTGTCACCCAGCTGAGGTGTGTTTCTATGAGGCACCATTTCCCAGGACATGCTACAGACTGGGGTTTGAGTGAAATGACACATAAAGTCCAGAAGCAAGCAAGGTGATAATGGCCACAGTATCATATGCTCTGCCTTTCACCATTCAAGTCATTCTCTCTCCCCTGAGGGGAAAAGAGCACTTTTGCAAATGCAAAATCAGTGTCATATAGCAAGTGTGGAGCATGGGCTTGCTGAAATTCTGGCCCTTCTGGCAATTTGTGTTAGGTGGCTATGAGGTAGAAATGTGGAAAAACTTAAAATTATCATGTGTGTGAAAATGATGATTAATACCCTAGTGCCTAAGACTAATTGCAAGAAAAACTATTTTCTTAGAAAAAAAGAAAAGATTCTGAGATGATGGTGTTAGTTCTTGGAGGCACAGAAAACCTGTTCCTCATGGCCAGAATTTATAAGACTTTGTATCCAGGTTCAGGCTCCAAAGTGATTTTGGATTATTCATTCACTCATTTTCCATTTATTTCTTCCAAGTTCATCAATAACAACTCAGTGTTTGTTACCTATTGGTTCATGAGTTGGTTTCAGAGGTAGAGTGGGGAGTGAGAGGACAAAGTCCTTTCATTTATATCTGCTGAGAGAGACTGCACCAAAATAGGAAACAAATAATTGATGTCCAATCCAGTGCAGGGAGGTGTGAATAGGCCACCTTAGGGGGATGCTTGGGTTAATCCATACAGTGATTCTGATTGTTACTGCAGGTACTTTGGTTCTAGAGTAAAATAGATTATGTCTTCATGTTTTCACTCCACAGACCAAATTGTATTCCTATGAGCTGAGGACACTTAATAAAAAACGTTTCTGAACTCATTTTTTGTTGTTGTTGTTTAGAATCCAAAGACCATTTTCGATGGTCCCCAAGGTAGAGAAATTAAGTCTATGGCTACAGATAAATGAAAAGTGACTCTGATGAGCTAGCTGCTCATATTCTGTGTAACTCTGCTGTAGTAACTGTATTTCCCTGTTCCTCAGTTTGTTCTCAATGAAGAAGGTTGTCTGTGTATTAACTGTAAAGTATGGTCACCATCTGATCTAAATCTTGACAAAGAAGAGCTGTTCAAACAAAGCATCTCTTATCGATGGACTCCCAGATCTCTTATTGTTCTGAGCTGATCCCTGGTGAATGAGGACCTTCCAGGAGCATCTTTTATTCTCAGTTTTGTTCTGAAGATGCTGACCTTTTTCTGGACCTTCCTAGGTCCCCTGGGATAGTCAGCTAATATCCACAGACATTGTTTAACTGTGCTCTCCACACTCAGACTCAGGTAATACCAAACTCCATTTCTACCAAGAAGTGACTCTTGAGCCTGAGACAGGACTGGTGACAGGCTCAGGAGCCTTGTGACTCAGGCCTATTAAACTGTAACACACTCAGTCCTTTTGAGGACGCCAAAACCAAACTGGCACAGGCTGCCCAGCATCCCTGGAATGAAGAAACCTGGTACAGGGTTCTGGGGAGCAGTTTCTGAGCTGAGCTCTTTATGAATATCAGGAAGCTTATCAGACCATGCTCTGACCTAGTGTAGCAGGGTCAGCCCCAGGTCAAGTTCATAGGAACATGCTCAGGGGGCTGAACTGAGACTAGTCTCCCTTTGCTGAATTATTCCCATCAGACTGATCCTTTTATCTGTAATGACTGTCTGCAGGGCTGCAAGTTGGGAAGGGAACTGAGATCTTAAGAAATTTGTCTACACTCTGTTTATCTTGCATTAAATGTCAAAACCAAACCTGAAACAAAATGCAGAGGGGAATGGAGGTAGTGTCCAGGGCTGTCAGTCCTGTGTGTGAAGTAGGAGTCACCCCACCCAATCCTCAGTCATCAGGGGCAATCACTCACCATATACATCAAGTTGCCCAGCTCCTACTTCTTTTTTTGAATCTGGAAGGTGGGCCACTACGGTGTACGTTCTTGTGTCCTGTGTGGTGAACTTTTTCAACAGCAAGGATCCATCATAAATTATAATCATTCGTCTATCATTTTCAGGATCATTTAAATGGAAACTTAATGTTATAATAAAAAATGTGATTACATTATTTTAGTCCACGCCATTCCCTCTGTACCACATGAAGGCTATAGCCTCAGGAGGCTTATTGTGGAGACACAGAACCACATCCTCCCCTTTGCCACAACAGGTCAACACAATACTGAGTTGGACTGTTGTGGGCAGGCTCCAGAAGTTTAAGAGTGAGATTAGGAGAAAAAGAAAAAAGTGGGTAAATATTTGCATCTATGTATTGGGACAGAGAGATGAGGCCCTGAATCTTGAGCAGGTCTCTATCTCTCAGCCGTGGTCTGCAGGTAAGTGTGTGTCTCCCATGGTCAAGGTCAACAGCATGGCCCCCATTACTTCAGCACCTCTGAAGCTGTTATTTTTTCTGTTTCAAATTCTTTTCTCCAACTGTTTGTTTTGGTCACCTCCTCACTGTGCTAAAACCAATGCTGATTCAGGGGCAATTTAGAAAGATACTTTTGCTGACAACCTTCTCTAAACTTTCTCTGCCTTCACTTTCTGACCTGTCCTGTTCTGCTTTTTTTTTTTTCCCATGGCTGTTGTGGGTACCTGACCTCACATCTACACACCTTTCCTTGTCCCTCTCTTCTCCATAGAACATAAGCTTTCCGAGGGCAGGGCTTTTCTGACCTAGTACCTCCAGTGACTACAACAGCTTGAAAATACATAGGGATGAATGAATGAGTGCTGTACCTCCTGGGGATTATTTGCCCATTTCTGAGGTTAGCAGTAAAGACAATGTCTAGCACCCCTGTTTAATTTTTTCTGGTGTTTTCTGACCCCGGAAATGATGTCAACACTAAATATTATTATTATTGCCAGTTTTCATAATTGAATACTCAGTGATAAATAATGGGAAATGAACAGCAATCCATGTTTACCTGCCTCCCACCACTTCCAGATTATGAGATTTTCCTCTTGCTGAGCTCCCTTCCCCATCCTACTCTTTCCTTGTTTCCTTTACACCCAGGTCCAGACAGAAACCTTCCCTCTTTTCTCAGAGCACTAGTGTCTACAGCAGACCCCAGCCAGTCTCTGTATCACATCCTAGTCTACCCCAAGGAATTGTCTCCTGCTCACCAACCGGCAGGAGTCCTTGACAGTGGACAAGTCCTCTGTGAATAGAGACTGAAAGGGATTCCATAGTGTATATTGTCTGGTCTGTGTCTGCCGCTCTGAGTGAAGCTTGGAGTTCTGTAAGGCTCACAGGCACCTCTGTCCAAAGTGGTGCAATCTTCTGTGTGTCTTACCTGTGCACTGAGCTTTGTATTGGTTCAAGTTTACCATTCTTGTCATGTGAGCTGGGGGCAGGGAGTATGTACATTACCATCCCACTTCCTGCTCTAGTTTTTGCCAACCTTTACCCTTCTAACCAGGACTGCCCTCCTATAACTTGGTTCCCTGGGAACTCCTGAGGCCTCTCAACACCACACAAAAACACATGCAAACACATGCACACATGCATAAACACACAGAAAAACACCCTCTCTCATGCTGTATTTGGAAATGCAAAAGCCTGGGGTTTCTGAGTTTAGCTGTTTCCCCACAGTTTCCTGTCAGGTGTCCAATAGTTCTTCCCAAAGCCTCTCTCTCATATTTGACTCTTCCCTTCAAAGCAGTAGTTCTTGATCGAAGTCACAGAAACCTGTGAAACATTGCAATGCCCTGGTGACACCTTAAAAATGTAGCTCAAACAGCTGTGCAGCTAATGCAGGTGCCCTTTCAGAATGTGATCCCTTCTTGTGAAAGTACAACCACCTCTCCTGCTCTCCTGTGCACAGGGGAAGTCTCCAAATACTGTTAAACTGCAGATCTGACTGGATGCAGTTGGCCAGAGAGTCTGTATCTGACAAGCTCTGAGGAGAGTTTAATCTTAATTATGACCTGTGGAGCTGACTTGGAATCGCAAGGCTGACGGGGACACAGGTGTCTTGAGAGAATGACACAATAATGCCAGCATTGGCCTCTGCTGTGTCTTTAGCTTGAATCTGTCAACACTACACAGAGAGCCCCAGATATCATCAAAAAAGGGGATTATTTGTCTGTGGCACAGAAACCCATCTGGGCACCAGCTCTTCCCCATGTTCTCGAAAGCTCTCTAGTTTTATTATTATTTTCCCACACGAAGGTAACAAATATCTCTGGGGATGAAAAGTGGTCAAACTCGGTGACAATTGCAGAGGGTACCCTTCTATCTCAGGTTGTCACCAGACTGACTTTTGCTTCAGGGGATAAAAACTCAAGACCAGAATTCTCAGTAGGACACGCAGTTTTGAATGTGAAGTGGGAGATGTCCTGTGTGTTGCAGGAAGAAAGGACTGTTGTGGAAGGTTGGATGTCTGTGGGCTGCCTGGTTCTCAAGAGACAGTTTCAGGTAGACCATTCCTCTCCAAGTCTGTTTGTAGGACCTGTCCTTGTGCTGCTGGCTATTGGGAAAACCTCTGAGTTACCCCTGGGCAGATTCCTTATTGTCACCAGACTTGGACACGGATGATGCCAGGGATGGAGTAGAGAGCAGCACAGAAACCCCTGAGAGAAGAGGTGCTCCTAGGCTCTGTCAAGGTAAAAAAAAAAAAACAAAAAACTCCAACCTTATACAGCCATGTAATGAGTTTATCTGAGTCAAACTGACCTCATCTGCCTTGGAGAAAGGACTCAAATCCTTTCAAGAAAGGCAGTTTTTCAGTTTATTTTATACATTATCATCAAAGTAGAAGGTGATAAAATTTGGATAAAATCTAGAAGGAGGTAAAAGAAAACATAGCAGAGAAATCTCCAGAATTGAAAAAAAAAGGCAAAATGGAAACACATATATTTTTGACATTTGTGGCTAGAAGATAATTAGCATTTACAGGATACAGAGAAGGTGTGCAGGGGTCCAGACAGCATAAAGGATGCCGTGGTCTCATACACTTGTCCAAGACTCTGTGATGTGAATGATCCATGGAAGAAAATCCATCTGATGTCAGTAATTATGCTCTCCAAGATGCACAAAAGTGGGCCAGGTCTCACTTAAATTAAATACTGATCTTTCTTAAGGAAAATGCAGGCCTGGGATAAGACAGCCTGCCAAGTTAGAAATTTCTGATTGGAATATTTTGTGACTATTGTCAGGCCTGCCATGTGGCCCCCTGAACTTGTCAGGGTTACTGCACAGCCCCTTTCTGTTAACAGTCTCTGGAAGTAGCAGGTGGGACACAGCAGTCAAAAGAAAGGACCCGAGAGAAGCCTGTTGAAGCAATGGATGAAAATCAGGCTACTTTTCCATCTTAGTCAAAGCCCAGTGCCTGTGTCTATTTCCTGTACGTTTCAATGTTGTGCTCTAGAGGACAGAAGCAGACCTGCAGCCAGTGTCAGATGCTGCAGAGGGTTTCTGACCCAGGGTATGTTGCACATGGTGAGCCTAGTGAAAGGGTAGGCATTGTCCTGAATATCATGAATACAATGTCAGGATAACTGTCCCAGCAGGGGCATGTGCTGACCTATACAGAGCTGTCTGCTTTCAAGTAACCGAAAGAAGGGCCTGGTAAAGGTCCTCCTGAGGCTTTTGCAGACCTGGGGGGTCCATCCAAAATATGTCCTGTGTGTCCACCATCACTGCATTGAGATGTTGCATATAAGCCATTTCTGTGTCCCTGTCTGTCCACAGGGCATAGGAGCAGGAGCATCTCCAGGTGAATACTCAACTAGGGCCCCTGTGTGTTCTTTTATTAGGAGAAGAGAGGTTTTTTTAGAACCCTCAGCACCTGAGAGATGGAAGCAACCACAGATTCTGGGTTCTCCTGTCCCATTTCTGCACAGGAAGTTTCCATTGTTCCCCAGGATATCATGAAGTAGAGATATGTCTTCAGAGACAGCAGGCAGGTCTCCCACAGACTGAGAATTTTGGGAATGTAAAGTCTTCCCTGACGCCTACACAGTCAGAGAATATTCTTTCTTCCTCTGGCAGTAACTTTTCCAGGGTTGAGGATCCAGTGTTTCTGTCTGGTCAGCTATTTGTGAGAACAGGAAAAACATGGGCTAGGGTGATGAAACATAACTCACAAGGTGGGACTGTGGAAGGCTATGACTTTGGAGGAATAAATGCAGTCCAACCCTTCAACAGTGAGGGCTGTTAGGAAGTTCCTTTCATTCCTTCTGACTGTATGAGAAATAAAAGGCTGACTCTATGATGTCCCCAAGGGGGCAGTGGCCCCCTCTCATGCTGACACCAAAGCCTTTGTGTCTATAAGAACATAATTTTACTGGAAGTGTCACACAGAGTGACAGGCTTCCAATGGGAAGTTTCCCTTAATGATTTAATGTGTGTTTACGGAGAATCTGTCATGTGTTAGGCTCTTGGCTGAGCCCTGGAAACTACAAACAGAATAAGACAAGTGTGGGCCCTGCGCTCATTGACTTTACCATGTAACACAGGCTGTGAGGTAAATCATAGCTCTAGAAACTTAATTATAATCCAGTGAAGGGACTCAAAACAAAACTTCTGGTCTCTCCAGAGACTGTAATTGAGTCTCAGCTGGTCTGGGGAGCATGGAGAGCACTTCTGAGAAAGTAACCTCTTTGCTGAAACATGGAGAGTTAGTGGACATTTAGTCCATAAAGAACAGAGGGTGTTAAAAAAAATCTTCCTCAGAAGACTGACCTTTGTAGGGGTGATGCTTGGCTGGATGGGAGAGTAGACAGAGTCCATTGTGGGAGCTTGAAGGGTTAGAAAGACTGTGGAATGAGTGATGTGGTTGAGATTGGTCCGATGCTGCACTACGGGTGCTGCTGAGGTGGAGTCAACGGTGCCCCAGAAAGGCTCTATCTGCAGAGTAATTCTGCTGCCCCCTGTGGATAAGTAGAAACATGGGCAAAAAAATGTCATGTTACATTGGGTGTCTTTTTTTTTTTTAATTTTGGACTTTGTATTCAACTTATACTTAGGCAATATTTCATAGATCTATATATAATTTTAACATAGTTATTGAATTATAGTTGAATATAATGAGCTTAACATATTGAAATTATGCAATTTATGAAGTGTTTTCAGATGCATGCACCAGCAAAGTTGTACAATGAAAATAAAGACCATGTCCCTTACTATTAAAGGGTTCTCAAGCCCTTTTTAATCTCCTTTTTCTTCACCTCTCCACTTCCTTTTTTAGTGTTAAGGGAACTCTCCTCAGTTCTTTTCATTATAAATTCATTGACACTTCCTGGAATTTTCAAAATTTTTATCACAAAGTATTTTATTTGAGGCCAAATTTGGCTATTTTGACATATTTCTCTTTTTATTTTCTATTTATAGCTCATTCCATGGATGTATTAATATTGATTAACTATTCCCTCTTCATGGACAGTTGTGTTGTTTCCAGTTGGGGGCTCTTATAAGTAAACCTGCCATGAGCTCATGTGCAGAAAAGTCTTTAACACAATGAATCAGCACTTGTAAAACCACTGAATAGCTATAGAAATAGAATTTAGGGAGTTACCCCTACAAGTCTGGCCTCAAAGTCGCACTGCCACAGCCACACTCAGAGATTAAAAAAAAGTGTGCTTTTTCACATAAAGCTGTGTCTGCCACAGCTCACCCATCAGTCACCACAGTAGCAGAAACAATAGCCCCATCTTTCTCCCAGTTTCTAAATTATGAACCAGTGCACCTCAGAAACTGCATTTAATTCACATCTGGATTCTCAATCACTAGGAGTAGGGGAAACATAGTGTTTAAGTTTTCAATCCCTCTCATATAAGGAGAAACCCCCTGCAAAAAAAAAAGCATATATACCTAGTGCCCACTGATAATACAAAGTCCACCTGCAGGCTATGTGAGTCTGGGTGAGTGACCCCACCTGGAGAAGCATCAGTTCTCTCATGTGATGTCACAAACATGTTTGGTCTTCTTTCTTGGATTTGGAAAAGGGAAGCTAACTCTTTTGGAATTCTAAGGGATGAGGGTGATAAGAGTATCTTTGGTTGTGATGAGGCAGCTCTTGGCTGGCCTCTGGATAGTTGCAGAGTGAGGGCAGGTCACCAGAAAAACCAAGTTCTGATCAGAAGGTTGGAATTTTCAGCTGTCAATGTAAGAAAAGTTTCAACCTGACAGGAAATTTTCCGACTCTACTTGGACCAAACATGACGATAATTGTGAGAAGGAAAACCACAATGGACTGAGAGAATGCTCTGAAACATGGCAGTGTCGCCCCTTATTTTACACAGTACAGAGAAAGTCAGAGGCCTAAGGGGTTACATGAAATCTATGGGCTAATCCATTAAGGAGTTGGAGGATGCAAAGTGCAGAAATCTCTGAGACTGGGTAAAAAGTAAAACAAATGGACACAATTGTTGGTTGGTAAAGGAAAGATAGCAGTTAGCAATAAACACAATAATCATAGTAATGAGAGGGTATGTAGTTTCTCCTATGGTGCAGTGAGAGGTCTGGAAAAAAGAAAACTACCCTGACATTTTTAAGATATGTTATGTCAAAGGAAAAAAAATAAAAATAAAATAAACACCTTATTTAAGGTAAAGATTGACTTTTGTCAGGAAAGAGATTGGCCTTGGACATGACTACTCACCATAACTCACTTTTGGTTAAAATTTTAATTTCAGACCACCCTATGTGGTTACTTCAGGCCTCTGAGTTTGTAAGCCCCACCATACAGGCCACCCCTGAGCTTGTCAGGTTTAGTATGTGGTCCCATTTTTGTCCCCACTGCCCTCTTTGGTTATAAATGAACCTAAAATTACCATTCAAAAGTTCCACAGGTGAAAACAGTGAGAGTTTCATAAGTATATCTCCTCTGCTTCAGTAGCAGACATGGAGGGAGGTATTTTACAGCCACTTCAGCTTCCATTTGAATAATATAGTTAACGGCCTCTATTGAGTGAGGGTATGAGGATATTCATATAATTAGGTTCTAGTGTTTATTCATAAAATTCCTTTCTAAATATTTTTATTCCAGTACTATTCTATGACTTTCTCTGATCTTAGTTATTTTCTTTTCCCTCTGGAATAACCAACTGAGTAGGACAAACTACTTAATTCTTTAAAAAATATTTTATAAATTTATTTTTAGAGAGAGGGGAAGGGCGAGAGAAAGAGAGGGAGGTAATCATCAATGTGTGCTTGACTCTCACCGACCTCTTCAGGGCAGGTGTCCTAACTGGGAATTGAACTGGCAACCTTTTTGTTTGTTGACTCCGCTCAGTCTACTGAGCAACACCAGCCAGGGATAAACACCTGACTTTTAAACTCTCTTTAAACACATGCACACATCACTTTTCCTTCTTTTGCAATCGCATTTCTTCTAAACTTCAAGATGTTGCCACAATGGGGACCCTGCTCAGGGCAGGATTGCCTAAGATTAATGGTTAATACATGGATTCTTGACTTTGAGCAGGAAGAATTTCACAAAACAAGCCCAGGTGATTTTGAGGGTATATTTATTTAAGCAGGGGGTGATGACACAGGGATGGACTGAGAATAAAGAGAATCAGAATAGAGTAGGTGGGGCTGCTTTGATTCTCTTAAAACATTATGGGAAACATGTAAGACTAGGAGAGGCTCTTCTCAACTTATTGCACAGTCACAGAAAATGGGTCTTGTGGGAAGGTTTAGGGGGTTTGCTTGGGACAAGCTGCTGCTGCCATGCTCCTTTACTGCAAGTCTCCTGGGAACCCCTCAGAGATGACAAGAAAGGAAATTTATCCTCCCCTAAAAAAAAAAAGAAAAACAATTCAGTAGATGTACCTCAAGAAGTTTGCATGCTGCACCGGCTGATTAGTTCAGGGGACTGAGCATGGACCTATGAACTGAAAAGTCACTGATTCAATTTCCAGTGAGAGCACATACCTGGGTTGCAGGAGAGGTTGGCGCCCTGTTGGGACATGCAAGAGGCAACCTATTGATCTTTCTCCTCACACATCGATGTTTCTCTCTCTGTTTCTATCTCCATCCACTCTCTAAAAAATGAATAAATAACATCTTTTAAAAATAAAAACAAGAGTGCACACAGTTGTATTTGTGTTGAAGAGTTTTATTGCTTTCAGAAGGTGAAAATTTTAGGCGAGGTCTCAGGGAAGATCTCAAGATAACATTTATAAGCATTTTCAGGTGTGCCCTTTCAGGGTGTGGTCTCCACTACTTGGCCAGTACCAGGCCAGAAGTTGTAAATTGCATGAGCAGCTATATGTCAGAAGAGGAAAGGCCACCCTCAAAGCAAGGTCCAGCACATTTCATTTATTGCAAGGAACCTGGGTCTTTTCATTTGGGTAAACTTTTGTATCCAGATGTAAATTGTTCAACCAGTTTGTTCAGCCACCTTTCTCAGTTTCCTCATTTCACTTGCAATGGAGTATTTCTAGCTTCTTACTAACCTGTCTCAAAAGAAAAAACACAAAAAGAGCATTTTTGATAAAATAAAAGTTATCACATACACCATTGAAATTATTAACAGTTGTGCTATATTCACTCTGAGAAAAGCCCAAAGAACAACTATAAGTATTGTTATGACTAATTTTAGCAGACAGGTAAAACCAATCAAACTTTCAATGGTCAGCATCAATTTGTAGTTGTAAAGCATTTGTCAATGTCTTGGGATAGCTGTCTATCTCTGACACCAGCAACTTCTCATCCTTGAAACGTTTTCAATTGTGATGAGTAGAAGCAAGCATCAGAGACAGGGACAGGTATACATTGGCTGTTGGAACCCTGATAAGTTTTTTTCTGACAATGGTGGTGAGTGTCTTTAACTGATATCTCCTTCATTAGACAAAATGTGTCATTGTCTTTGAAGTCATCATCATTGCCTTGCAGTGCACCTCTGAAATGGATATCACTAATTTATCATTCATTATAACTTGATGAATAAGCTTTGATAATAATGGAGAATGTCTCATTTTAGTAAAGTTGCTCTATATGTCCCTATGTTCAGATGTATAGGGTGACCATTGACTATTGAATGAGGAAAAAAGCTATGTGTTTACCAAAATGAATAAATTTTAGTTTAAAAGGCTTTTTGGCTAAAGAGGATTAAAAGATTCTAAAATTTTATTTAGACAAGTTTTAATTGCACATTTTATATATTTCACCAATCTAGAAAATTACAGTGATGGGCACAATGAGAATATTATAAATAGGCCATGTATTAGAAATGCATTGCCTTGTTTGCCCGGAGAAATGAGTCCCTCATTCACTGGAACTCAAGGGGAATTCCACAATTGGTGTTAATTTCTCCCAATAATAGTTTAACTTTGTTCAGGCTGTTGCTCTAATTCAAGAAAAGGCCTCAACTCAGTTGGAAAATATATACAATTTAAAACTAACACGTATTTGTATTCTCGAGATGGCAGCATTCATATAAAATTCAATTGCTGTATCTCAAGTGGGTCTTGGGAAATTGGGAAGTGTATATGGGCCTAGTTGAATGACTTTCCAGTGTCATATTTGGACAGAGAGAACATCTGCTGCACACTTTATGAGCTACAGTAAGAGGTTTCCAGTAGTATTTTTACTTCATTTAATCATGTTTGAAAAACCCAATGCGTTAGTTTCTATACATGCTAAAGTATCAATAATTGTGTCCCTATAGATAAGATTCGCTCCTGTTTGACTCTGTTTATGCTTCTTTTATTCAAAGCTCCCACCTTTTTGTTGTCAGGCCCCCTTTTCTTTTTCTGCAGGGATCCACTAGAACTGTAAAACAGGACTTTTTGTTGATTTAAGAAAAAGTAACAAGCATTCTCAGGACAAAATAATTTGGCTGTCTAATACTGCCCAGCTAGCTGCAGCATCACCTAAGTGAATTTCTTTTGCTTTCATGGTAGCAGCTTTAGAAGTCTTGAAACTCTTTTTTTCTCTCTACTAATTTTCTTTTTTTAAAAAATATTTTATTATTGTTCAATTACAGTGGTATCAATTTACACACCACCACTCCTTCTCACCCCAACCATCCCCACCTCCCTCCCTTGCTTCCACCACCCCTTAGTTTTGTCCATGTATCCTTTATAGTTGTTCCTGAAAACCCTTCCCCACTTTCCTCCATTATCCTCTCCCACCTTTCATCTGGTCACTGTCAGATTGTTTTAAATTTCACTGTCTCTGGTTATATTTTACTTGCTTGTTTGTTTTCTTGATTAGGTTTCAGTAAAAGGTGAGATCATATGGTATTTGTCCCTCATCACCTGACTTATTCCAATTAGCACACTGCTCTACAGTTCCAATAATTTTCAAATGTTTCAATATCTGTATAACATCTAATAATTCTGCAACCTGTCTGCTGTATTTAATGTAGTTGCTTGAGCAAGTTTAGATGGCTTGCTGGGTCTACAACATTCTATTGTTGTGAGCTATGCAAACTTCATTGCTACTGCTAGTACAAATGTAGGGATTTTGATTTTTTGTCATGACAAGCCTGAGTTAGAACAATTCATTCAGATTGTTGGGACTTTCTTATTGATGTAAAAATAAACACATTTCCTTGTGTCCATCATAGAAGCAATTGCCTATCCAATTTGCTGATATTACTGTTCATCATTCACAGATTCATATGTAAACCACATTGTCAGTATCAGCAAGGAGTTTCCTGTGAACCTTCCCTGGAAACAAAGAGATGGTCAGTGGGCAAAATGCAGCCATGGATGTCTTTATTCTGCACAGAAGGCAGCAAACCTGCTATGATAAGACTGTTACATAAAGTTGAAAACAATAGGTGCAGAAAGTGAGAAACTTACAGAGGTATCAAGTATGATGGGAATTCAGTGGATATTCAAAAGAATGAAAACATTAAAAAAATGAGAGCCCATAGCTATCTTTTCTGTTTGTTGCATAACATGTCTAAAGCAGAAATGACTGTCATGCAGGGAGGGAGCACTTTGGCTTCTGAGTCTAATTGCTGATGATAATATCGCATGGTTCAAAGGTAATGGCTGTTTATGAATTAAATCTTCCTAAGTACTTTTGTACGAAAAGTTAGAAAATTTCTACTTAATATGTGTCAGATTTAGATAATATTTTAGAGATTTTATATCCTGTTTTTTGGGGAAGGGATAGGTTCCATGAATTTGACTTTAATAAAACATATAAAAACTGGAAAAATTGTTAACACAATTGTGACAATAGCCAGTAAAAACTAGCATCCTATAAGTTTTTTTCTCTATTTCAAAAGAGGGAAAAAAAGATTCCATTGAGTCTTTTGAGGATAATTAATATCCATCTCTACATATGAGTTGTCAATCTGTTTTATTTGAGGTAAACAAAATGGAAGCTTATCCTTTGAGACCTGATCTCCTTTTCTTGCTAGCTGTTGTGCAAAGTAAATTGTGTCCTTTTTAAATCTAGTAATATCCTAAAGCATAAAAGTTAATCAAATCTTAATGTCTGGGAGAAATAGGTGGAGCTCTCAGTATCTACCTGGGACATTGTAGTCCAATTAAACTGGCAATCTTCCCAAGTGAAGGCAAAGAGATATTGACTGTGCATCATTATAAACTGAAGTGCTGAACAAGACACTACATAAATTTATTACTGAAAACTGTTCACAGTCCACAGATGTGAATGATAATAAAGTATGTGGATTTGTAATCACAGGATATCTAGAAATAACTATTTTATTTGTAACTCTAAACTCTAAGATTACGTACAAGTCTCCATCCTTTTTATTTGGTTTCTTTACCAGCAAGTTGGCAGAATTACAGATGCCTTTCTGTATAAATTATGTCTCCTTTTATGGTAATTTGATATGATGGGCTTAATTCCAGCTAGTGCATCAGGTCTTCAAGTAAAATGGCAAATATTAGGCAAAGGCAAAGTGCCATCCATAGTTATTGTAATAGGAGTGGCTGAGTGATCTCGACGATATCTGCACTGGAAAGGGCTCAAAGTTCCATTGGAACATCCTGTAAGAAATATTCAGTCTCAGGATGTGTTTTTCTTCCTGTGGAAGTTCCTTTATAATTATTATTGTCCCCATTGTTTCAGCATTCAAATACATTTCACCCTTCCAGGAAAAGAATATGCTGGTGCCATGAGTTTAAACAAAATCTCTCCCTGTCAGGTAAAGTGAGGCTGATTAGACCAGTAAAAACATATGTCACCTTATGACATTTTATAGTTGAAGTGGACAGGTTGTGACTTAAGAAAATTCATTAGTTGTTTATATGTTCCTACAATCTGCACCTAAGCTGTACTCTTAATTTGGTGTTGTTAGGAACAGATAAAGTAGTCCCAGTACCTACAAGGGCCTTTGGGATTTCCCCTATTATAGTAATTTTAATTTCTTTTTAACTATAAGTAAGGAGAAAAGGAAACCCCTTTGTATTCCACTGAGAAACTATATGATTGCTTTTATATTTTTTCTTGTTTTCAATATTTTTTAAGTATTCTATATCCTCTTTTAAAATGAACAGATTTCTGTACAGGAGTTTCCCAGTGGACCTTATTTGGTGAATCTGTGGCTTCACTCCCAGGAACCTGTAAGTGCAGTCAATGGAGGAGGTCAGAATAGCTGTGATCTTGTGTCCCAGCAGTTCAATTAGAATTTTTTACAAGCCCATCAGTGTCCTGAAGACAATTTTTGAAAATTTTAGGTAGATTTTTATATTCTTTTTTAGTTTTAGAAACATATATAACCCCTCATTGCCCTCTTCATAAAACAAAGTTTTTGTTCATTTGTTTGTTTGTTTGTTTTTTCTGAAGGGAGCTGCTAGAATTCCTGGATAATTTTGTCCAAATTGCTATCATCATTTTCTCTAAAACAATTAGGGAGTTGTAGTGAAACAAATAGTAGATAGAAAAGGATAAACTAAGAAAGAAAGAAGACAATTCTGACTAAATAAAAAAGTAAATTAGAGGCAAAGAATACAGTGAAGGGACAATGGAAGGAGGAGGTATGTAGTGCTGGCATTTATTACCTATAGGAGCCTTCATTAGTTCAGATAGAGTCCCTAAAAGTTTTTCTTATTTTTTAAGAGGGGATTTATCTGTGCTTCTCCTAGAAGCTTCTAATTTCCAATACAATATACTTGCCATTTTTTCAGTTAAAATTTAGAGACCTAACATTTTTTAAATTTTGAATGTCTAGATTAATTAGATGTCAAAAGATTTCTACTTTGGCCCTCCTAAATTGACACCTCTTCTAATAAAATCTTTACATCTCTCTAAGTACTGGCAAATACATCTTTTGATTTATTGTCTATCTGCCAGATTAGTAATGAGGGAACTGGGGCTCAAAGTCTGTAGCCGTGGAGGCTTGGTTGCCCACATCCATCTTACTATTTTTATTATCTTTGAAATCTACATTATTTCTCCCCTGGCATCATTCTTTGGGGGTTATTGGTTACTAGAGTCCAATGGTCTTCCTGCTTTCAGATAACACAAAGTCCTGTACCCAATTAAGGGATTGTATTGGCGATGTCAATTTAAGATCAGAAAACAAATCTATCCACCTCGTGTTTAGCAGACTACATTCTTCTCTTACTTGTCAATGTGTCTCTTGCAACCTGTTTGCCTGGCAAGTTTCCACATTTTTACCTATAGGTGCCACGTGTTTTCCTTTTACCTTTTATTCTTTTATAATAGTCTTTCTTTCTTATATATTTATTTATAGAATGGAAAGGAATGGACAAAGAGAGGGAGAGAAACATTGATGCAAAAGAGTAACATCAACCAGCGTGTTTCGTATGGACCCTGACAGGGGACCAAGCCTGAAACGAAGGTATGTGCCCTGACCTCTCAACAAATCATGGATATATTTTGCTGTGTGGGACAACCCACTGAGCCACACCAGTCAGGTTTCCATTTATTATTCAACTAGAGATCATGACAGCCAGCTGTGGGAGCAAAACAATTTTTTTCTTTCACCTTTCAATTCCTCTAGCTATTAATGTAACAATCAAATCAATAGAGGCAGATTACCAGGAGACAACGTACAGAGTGTATTTTATTAATGAATATTCTGAAGTAAAAAATACAGAGATCCAAAGAAGTATTGGTTGGTTAAGACATATGCTGTTCTGAAGATAAGGAACAAAAAGCATTGTGGTTTGAAGCTTCAGGACACACACACACACACACACACACACACACACACACACACCATAGCATGGAGATTCCAAAGCAAATGAATAGTAAATAAATATTGGCTTGGCATTTCCATGTGAATGTTCCTCCTTCAGCTGGTCCTCCTTCTAAATACTTCCTAGGCAGTTATCAGGGAAGTTCTTACTCTTTTTTTTTTTTGAGCCTTCTGGTTCCCAATAACAAGAGCAGAATCCATATTCTAAAAGACACATCTGGGGTGACAACTATTCTTCCCTTCACAGCCCAGCCACTACCCTCCAGCTGTCTTAACAAATCTTACTGAAAGCTCAATCCCACTATACCTAGGCATTAATTAAAGTCACTATGTACCTAAATTATTATGAAACAAGATAAAATACTGATGTTCTTTAGTCAATCTAAGTGTAG
This sequence comes from Trachops cirrhosus, assembly GCA_028533065.1. Taxonomy (NCBI): domain Eukaryota; kingdom Metazoa; phylum Chordata; class Mammalia; order Chiroptera; family Phyllostomidae; genus Trachops; species Trachops cirrhosus. The sequence goes on from CM052550.1 coordinate 37,005,192, forward strand.
CAACTTTTGACTTCTTGTTACAGAAAATTTAAAAGTTACATTTTAACCTACTAATAAAAATGTTCCAAGATTTGGTGTTTCTCCTGCTCTCTTGTCCACAGGGAAAGGCTCCAGATATTGTTAAATTGCAGATTCTAAAGGGGCTGGAGTGGGTCACAGACCCTGCATCTGACAAGTTCTTGGGAGAAAGTGATCTTACTGTCTTAAATGGTACACTTGCGATAGCAAGACTGATGGGGGCTCATTTACCACTCATGCCAGCATTGATCACAGTAGTGTTGTGTCTTGGTCTGTGGTCTGTCAGCACACCACAGAGAACCCCAGATGTCCTCAAAATATGGGGATTATTTCTGTTTGTGACACAAACCCTAGGTGGGAATCCAGTTTTCTTCACGTACTCTAATACTCTGAGAAGGTTTTATTCCATCCCAACAGAAAGGTCACAGAGATGACTCTGGGGGTGAGAGGTATCAAGCTAGGTGACACCTGAAGAGGGAATTGGTCTTCTATCGGAGGTTGTCACCAGACTGCATTTCGCTTCCAGAGACAAAGATTCAAAGCCAAAAGTCTCACTAGGACGTGCACTTTCTGGGTGTGAAGTGGGAGGTATTCTGGTGTCCTAGTAAGAAAGGACTGTGAGGAAAGATCAGGTGCCTATGGGATTCCTGGTCCTCCAAGGAGTTTCATGTCTGTTTATTGGACCTGTCTTTGTGCTTCTGGCTGTGGGACAACTTCTGATTTCTGCCTGAGAGGCTTTCTTGTGGTCACCAGGCTTGCCCTTGGATGATGCCAGGCATAGTGCAGGGAGCAGCATAGAAATTCCTGAGGGAGGAGGTGCTCCCAGGCCCGGTCAAAGTAAGAAACTTTCAAACCTGGAAGCAATGCAATGAGTTTATCTAAGCAAAACTGACCTCATATGCTTGGAAGAAAGGACTCAAATCCTTTGAAGAAAGGCAGTTTTGCACCTTATTTTGTACATTATAATCAAAGTGCAAAGTGAAATAATTGCATAGAATCAATTAGGAGGTGAGAGATAACATGGAAGGGAAATCTCAAGAACTGGAAAAAGGGCATAAGGGAGAAACATACCTTTTACATTGATGGGTACAGGATTATTAATATTTACAAGATAGACAAAAGGTGTACAGAGGACCAGATAACATAAAGTGTTCTGTGTTATCATACACTTGGTCCAGATTCTGTGCATTTGAATGGTCTAGCAAAGAAATCACTGTGATTTGTCAGTTATCCTATCCAAGCTGCAAAAATAAATGGATCCGGGTTCACTCAAGCTAAAGACTGACCTTTCCGAGGAAAGCATTGAACTGGGAAGTGCCAACCTGCCATCACCTGTCCAGTTAGAAATTTCTTTTTTTAATTTATTTTTTTTATTTTAGATTATTCAGTACAGTTTCAATCTTTTATTCCCATTCCAGCCCACCCACCCATCCCTCCCCACCTCCCTTCCATTTCCAAGCCCCATAGTTTTGTCCATGTGTCCTCTATATTTGTTCCTATAAACCCTTCCCTTCTCCCCTGAAATTCCCTCCCCTCTCCCCTCTGGGCACTGACATCCCGTCCTCCATTTCAGTGTCCTTTGTTATAATTTACTTGTTTCTTTGCTTTGTTGTTTAGGTTCCTGTTAAAGGTGAGA
>CM052550.1:37007345-37026088 GCA_028533065.1 Trachops cirrhosus
TCACATCAAATTCTTCAAAAAATTCTTAGACTCAGTGCTCAGAACAAATCCAGAAACTGGCCCTTTTTCTTCACACTGCTCCAACTATTCTCACCTGTTACCTGGATGACTGTACTTGTCTTCTCAGCAAACTTCCTGCTTGCAACTCAGCAACCTCACTAATCCTGGCTAATGAGGAGGCTAAAAAATAGTAATACTGTCATTACCAATCTCTAATGGTTTTCCAGCTGGGTTAATTATCAAATTAACAGAGACTGATAAACAGAATGAAATACAGTTTTTAATATAAGATCATGGAGAATTCACATAGAATAAAAATTCCCATGACAATGAGGCAACACTAGGTTATAAAATATTTTGGACAAAGAGAAAAAAGGGACAATGAGTTTTATATTTCAGAAGCTAGAATGAGTTATTTTCATGCCATTGAGAAGGGAAGATCATACATGATAAGATAATTATTCTGGGCAACTCAGAATCAGTGGGACACATGAGGGACCTAGCCAACACATACTCCCTGAAGCCCTTTTATTTACCATGTGTAATGAATTCGCCTAAAGTGAACAACCTGATTTTTCACCTGAAGCACATTTTCTATCTGGATCTCTTCACAGGAATGTGGAGAGGGTCAACAGTTTTTTTCTGAGTTTGTTTCTTAATAAACTGGTTAAAATCAATATTCTAAAGCCAAAATTTCAAGGTGGCAAAATGTTGGTTTCTTTCAGTGACTACAAATTAATTTCATCTCTTTTTTTTCTTTCAACCTTCCAATGGCTTCCCACTTCACTCAGAGTAAAGTCAAGTTACTGGCTTATGACTTCTTTTTTTCTGTCTTCATCTACTCTCATCTTCTGCTTTCTCTGCTCCAATAAGTTCACATCCTCTGTGCTGAGCCAACATATTGGAAATCACCCCAAGTATGCCTTACTTTATTCTAACATACTATCATACATTATTCTTGTCACTGTTGTTTGAATTATTGTGTGACTCCTCCACTGGTATAACATGTCTTTGAAGACTGAGATTTTGTCTATTTTTTCCTAATGATTAGAACAATGTCAGAGAGATGGTGAGCAGAGGGGCGGTGTCCTTTGCAACATGAGTAAACAAAAAACTACAAACATGATAATGGTTAAAATGGTAAAATATGGAGCATTATGACTTCACATAACTGGAATTCTGACATACAATAAGAACCAGTTAAAACTTTTTTAAAGGAAATCATCTGACAGAGAATGAGCCCAGAAAAACATAGAGCTCATGAGGGGGCAGGAGTAAGAGGTCCAGGCAAAGGACACAGCCTGTGCAAAGGACAGGAAGCAGGGATGTTTAGCGAAGTAATGAATTTTACTGACTCGTTTTGGTGGTTAAGGGAGCTAATACAATTGAGGTACCCCGTATACAGCAAGTGCTAAAAATGGCCAATATTGTCATTATTGCATTGCTCTGGGTACCCATTTCAGGTCTATATACATGAGAATAGTAGTAATAGGAAAACCATACATTCTCCTCCTGACCACACAAGCAAATCATAACATTAAGCATTGACTACAGATTGATTGATGTATAAGTGAAAGGGAATAAACCACATACATGTAAAGTTTACAATCTGATGAGTGCTGGCATGCCTACACCGTCCAAATGTATTAACTTCACTCAAAAGTTTCTCATATGCCTTTGAAATCCCTTCCTCTGTTCCCCACCCAACCCCCAGAGTTTGCAGGCAAGTACACGTTTTCTCTCTTTCTCAGTAGATAAGTTTGCATTTTCTGAAGTTTTATATAAGTAAAATCATGTAGCATGTTTTCTTTTTTATCTGGCTTCTTTAATTCACCATCATTATTTTATGAGATAAAATTTACACAATAAATTTTCATTCAGCTCCATTCTGAGCCTCCAAAACAAACCCTCCCATATGGGACCATTAGGGCCCCTTGAAACATACAATGCCTAACATCCTCTCACCTCCGAGACTTGACAATTTCTCATGTGACTCTGAGCAGACCCCATTCCTCCATGACTTTGCTCTGTGTTCACCTCTGCTTACACACATCCATCTCAGGACAGGTCCCCAAGGATCCTAGTGGAACACACCAAAGGTGACACGGAGCAAAAACTGAATAGAACCAGTGCAGAGATTTATTTCCCATTTCCCAATTCTGGTTGCAGGCTCTTTAAGGACAGGCATGTGGAAATTGCAAAAAGAACAAAGAAAACAAAGAATGAGGACAGTGATGTCTGCCCTGAACTTCAGGTCAAAGAGAGCTTGAGAGAGGCTCATTCAGTACATGCCTGTGGGTGGCTGACATCACAGAGACCTGCATGGTGACTAGAGTTGTTGTGGTTAACTGACAGAATATTTTTTATAATCTCTGTGACCTTGTTTCTTGGTGATGCAGGGAAAATGTATGGGGAATGAGTACACTGTTGATGGTTAAGCTGCTGTTGAAATGTGTGCCCTTACATGCTTCTAGGTTTCTAGAATTCTGAGCAAAGGGCGCTTTGAGCCAACCCGGGGACCCATGAGGGTCTAGGAAGTCAGACCGTCTCTTGCTGTGAATATCAAGTAAAAGAGAGGCAAGATTATTGGAAATTTTTTAAATTAGCAAAATAAGAAAAATGTAGAATATTTAAATATATGTTAATGATAGAGACTTTGAGTAAGACCACATGATTAGCTAGTTACAGGGAGGTTATGTTAAAGTAAAGCATGCATTGAATAAGTTTAAAAAGAAAAGAAAGGCTTTATTAAAGACCATGAAATAAGGCAGGAAAGCAGAACACAACTCACCTTAGACAGAGGCTGGAGAGATTTTAAAGGAGAAGGGAACATGAGAATGTGTGTTTGCTAATTGAGTTTACACAAAAGCAAAGAAAACTTTTCATAAAATTCTGATGGGAAGTCCTTTTATGTTTTGGATGTAAAGGTCCCCAACAAAGGTATGTCTCTACTGAAAAGCAGGAAGATTAAAATTCTAAGTAATGAGACCAGGATTTTGAGACAGATAATCTCTGGTTCTTAGACACTTTTAAAAAGACTTCTGTGTGTTTCAAAAGAACAGATAAAGGATCAACAATTATCAGGTTGCAATTACATTTTTAATGGAGTAGTATAAGCAGTAGATGTCAGTGGCCTAGATTCAGAAAGGACCCGTGTAAGGGTTTCTGACTCTGAGGGAACATTAGCCTTCCAGATCATAACAAAAATGCTTCCATCACAGTGGAGGGACCCACAACTAAATCTCTTTCAGCCAAGTCTCAGTTTCCATCTCCATCAGTTCCTGACTTTTATAAATAGGTGTCAGTTCTGCGCAATGTAGGCACAGGGGCAAAATAGCTGGGAGTCCTTGAACAAAGCCAAGGTTTCATCTCCCAAGAGGTTGGGCATTAATATCTCTATGCAGTCACCTTTTTTTTGTTTTTCAAATGTCATGTCAAATGAAGAGGAGTATTTTTGATCCTTCAACAGGGCTTCTGTAATTTGCATTGTCCTGATTTGGTACTGAGGTCAGGAGGAGCTGACAGTTACCACATAGTTTGTTCTGATGCAGGTATTTCTATAGAACTTAAGATGGGAGTTTAACAGCCTCTTGAAGTTAGGGAGCTTCACCCTTTCACCTCACTTAGAGTGAAGTGACTATTACATGACCTCATGTAAAAGCAAAGTCAGCTTGGACCTTAGTGTTGAGGTTTTATCTACACATTGGAAACAGAGTTCGGGTGTGCTGCTGTGTAGATCTTACTGTGAGCAAGAGAGGCATCACCAATAATGCCAAGATTTTAGAGCTGAGCATAGAAAGGATGGAGTTGAACTTGAGTGAAAGGGGAGAGATTCTGAGAGGATCAGGTTGATAGTTTGGGAGAATGAAGACCTTGGTTGTGCGCATGATACATTAGAAGTGCCCTAATAATGACTAAAATAGACACCCCTAAATGGCTTAACTCATTTGCTATTGAACCTGTTTGAAAACACACAGATAACTCAGATGCTGAACACAGCAATCCTCAAAATCTCTGTAAACAAACTAAATGTGAGAGTTCTAAAAGATGAGAGTGTTTTTGTGAGCTGTGTGTTGTGCCTCTCCCAGCACTCAGGGCCATGTTGCTTTTGGGTCCTCAACTGTTGCTACAGAGGCTGCAGAGGGGCTGTGCCTAGAGATCAGTGGGGTGTGTACATTTCACAGGAAGTAGCAGCACATTTCATTTGTGAGACAAATATTCAGTCCAGTTTTGAAGATCATTCAGGAGGCTCCAACTTCAGTGTGCTTCCAAATATATGAGTAAAATAAATTAATTTAAATAAGCAATACTGTACTAAAAAATGCACCACTTATAAACTGGTATTGATACTGGTTCACAAACTGAGGGTTACAATTTTTAAATTCTATGCTTCTTATATTAAACAAAACTAACACAAAAACATGTCAGTGTACTTCTAATTGCATTTGAACAAAAAGTCACAACATTTGGTTTTCTCAGACAAATCTTAATCAGCATGTAATGCCCAAAGGGGGCATTTTTAATGTGATCACCTGAAACCCCAATGAGATTTTAACTGCCACTGTGGCTGGAACATGAAGTTGTTATTCTCAGCCTCATATTCATAGTGTGAGCAAAGCCACTTACTCTGCCCCTTCTGTTGGATGTTCTTTCCTGTACCTGGGACAGCACCAGCCTCTACTGTGATAAGCCCTGAGTCCCGTGCTGTTCAATGTGATCGCAGGAAGGTTCTGGCGTCCCTGTCTGGGATACACTCAAGATGTCTGCCCCAAACAAACGCAGTCCCGCAAATGGAACCAAAGACATTTCTCAATAACATTCTTTGAGGTTCCTTTTTTTTATTAACATTTAGGAATTATCTAATTCAAAGTCCTCTCTCCTGAAAATGAGGATCATCTGTTTTTTTTGTGATCACCAACAAACACACACACACACACACACGTACTGTGTCTATCTAATATTTTTCTAAAGAGAGATATTTAGTGTAGACTATTGTGCCTGTTTAATGATATTCACATTCAAGTCAACTAACTGATTTTTTTTTAATTTAAAACTCTGAGGTATGTCAGAGACAGAGAATCATCCTTCTGTGAGCTATGGATGTAGGGGAACTGTGGTCCTACTCATTAGACATTTATAATGACAAAAAGTGTGAAAAAGCAAAAAGCTCCTCCCCATACCTTTACAGCTCCTCCAATTTCTCTTGTGTTTGGTATTACCCTCTTGCAGTCATGCTACAAATTGCACTCCCCAATAGAATCAAATCATTCTTTTTAAACTCAGGTCACTCCAAGAAGCAGAACCAGAAAAAAAAGTACCAAATGAAAATGCAGAGCTCTTTGTTCAAAATCATTAAGAATTCTATGATGGAAAAAGCAGAGATTAAACCTATCACAGGCTATTCTAAATGACTTCACAGATTGCAAGTCCATGAAGCTGGCCATTTGTAGTAATAGAAATGGATGTGTTCAACCATCAAGTTAATTCCACCTCAAACTCATCATAAAAAGCCTACAGAGCTGCAATTAATGTCATCCTTAAAGTTGAAAACTAAAAGCCTTCCTGTAAAGATGTGCTAAATGACAAGTTTTTTCAATTGTTTAGACATGCTCTAAAAGATAAAATTGCATGCCTGCTGATGTTGATGCTCTAAGACAATGATATGAGTAATGACAGTGACACCAGTGACAGCATCATTTCTAGTGATCAGAAGTTTAAGCAAAGCTTGAGCTGTGGGGACACCTACATCTGTCACCATTTAGGGATCTGCTACATCTATGAGACTTTCATGGTCCCAATAGTCTGCGATATGCTACACTTAACCTCCAGAGTAACCAACAAGTGCCTGTCAGGCTTGACCACTCCAGCACTGTGACTTGTCACATAGCTCTTCTGTATAGACTGGAAGGAAAAGGAACCACTCACTGTCAGCTTATGCTGGCCCTCAATCCCAGTCCTCACATGCACACTCCATTAGCCACCTCCTTGGTTTTCCCCAGGCTCCTAGTCAGACTTTCTCCTTGACACACAAACTTCCTGGGGCCTGGCTATCTTGTTAACTCAGCTGAGTGAGATCTTGAGGTACAAGGGTGAGTGAGATCTGGCTTTCCACAGCTCTCCAAGGTCATGTGAAAACTGCAGCCCTCAGAACACACTTTAAGAACAAGCTGCACACTTCTCTGCTGGGTCAGATGTAGACTGAACATTTCTGCCTTCAATCTGATTTCACCACAAAGGCTGCTCTGTACTCCCCACCTACATTAGTCTCCTTTACAACCCATTTTGTAGTCTGACTACGCCACACTCCAACCACCTTCCAGACCCAAATCCACAAAATACCTTGAGCCTCAATTAACCTGCTGTCTCTCTAGCTTTTAGTGATGTACTTTTCTCCAAGAGGTACCAAAAGACCAAGAGATCAAACTTAGCTTCATAAACTATGGACCTATTGGTCCATTACTAATTCCACAGGTATTGGTCTGAACTAGGATATTTGAGCTAAAGTCCTGGCTTTATTACCAAAGTTTCCTAGTACATCTTATTAACAAAAAGAACAGAAATGTACTAAACTTATTCAAATAGTTTTTTCTTGTTGTTGTTGTTTTGTTAGTGTTGCTCAAGTACAGTTGCCTGCTTTTCCCCCACCATTCCACCCCCTGCCCCACCCCAGCCATTCCTCCCTCTCCCGATCCCATGCCCTCTTAGTTTTCTCCCTGTGTCCTTTATAATTCTTCCTGAAAACCCTTTACCCTTTTCCCCCATTATCCCCTTCCGCCTCGCCTCTGGTTACTGTCAGTTTGTTTTTAATTTCAATGTCTCTGGGTATATTTTGCTTGCTTGTTTGTTTTCTTGATTAGTTTTCACTTAAAGGTTAGATCATATGGTATTTGTCTTTCACTGTCTGACTTATTTCACTTACCATAATGCTCTTTATTTCCACCCATGCTGTCACAAAGGTAGGAGCTACTTCTTTCTTTCTTTCTTTCTTTCTTTCTTTCTTTCTTTCTTTCTTTCTTTCTTTCTTTCTGCTGTATAGTATTCCATTGAGTAAATGCACCATGTTTTTTTGATCCTTCCACAAATAGTTTTATTGACATATAAATAACAATACTGGACACTTTAGAAATCTTTTGAAAGATATCTAAGAGAAAGTTAGGATCAGTGTTGCTACCCATATGGGTGTCCTCTTGTCCATTCCCATTGTCTACAACACTGACCTCTTCGTGTTTGCATGCAGAATTGACAGTGCTCAGATTCTGTGAGCTCATTAACTGCTCCCATTGGCTATCATACAACCACTGCTAATTCTCTGAGGAACACAGTGTTAATTAAGTTTACTGTGGACATGCTACAAATGAGACCAAACCAAGGCAGGGGTTGGTTTGAAATGTGACCTTAAGTCAACAATAATGACAATTTCAGCTAACATTTCTGAATGCTTATTGACTTAATGTAAATCTTTTAATAACTATTCACTTGCAGTCAAATGTATTATAATAATGCAAGGAAATTTAATTTAGAGTTCAATAACACAGAGGAAGAAAGGAGGGTCACTAATATAGCACATGCAGGTGAATGGGCTCACTTTCAACCCACATGAGAGGGTTTGATGCTTTACACTTGTAGTCCCCAGCATCATCTCTCATGACACGGTTTATGGTGATTCTTCTTCCATCCGCGCTCAGCTTTGTTCTGTCTGTGAACTTCAGATACATGTCATTAAGCAGCCACTGGACAGAGGTTCCCTCTGTGTAGCAGGTCAAGACCACATCCTCTTTATTCTCTCTGACTCCATAGCTGCTAGCTATGAGCAAGGGCACTTTCAGAGGCTCTGTGGAGAAACAGATAATTAATGAGAATGTGCTTGAGACATGGAGCCATGCTGCTTCCTCAGAGATCTCCACCTCCCACAGTCCACAGTGAGCTATGTAAAGGTCACAAGAGTATGGTCCTGACATTTGCAGAAAGAAAATTGTCTAAGTTCAGGTGACAGTATGTAAAGTGAAAGCTGTACCCCCTCTCTGAGCCCTATAACTTCAGGGGGATTCTATACCTGTTCCCTCACTCTTCTGTGTAGTAGCACACACAAAACTCCTTCCCAGTGCAAATGGCTCATAACCTCATCATCAAGTACAATTTTTCTCTCATGAGCTTTATTGATCTGGTCCTAGAACTTTTTTTTGACTTCACAAGACATTAGGATTCACTCCTTATGTGAACATTTATATACTTCGGGGAAGGCAAGCTTACCACCTTGGTCCATCTCTGGGACCAAGGAAAGTTTACAGCAAGTGGAAAAGCATTCAGCTTTGTTTAAAAAAATTATTAGGTGTTAAGGATGGCCCGAACCAGTGTTCATTTCTACACATCTTAAGGATTTCTACCTAAAAGGCTTCTCACTCTGAACAAGAGCTTATTCCCTTGCCAACTAAGTCAATATCCTAGTATAATTAATCTCTAGAGGGAAGTATTTAAAGTTTTAACAAAAGATATTGACTGTAGGAATAGAAGAAAACTATTCATATAATAAAGGCCATACATAACAGCCCAGAGCTAACACAACATTCCCCAGACCACCTGATTTCCTGGTTGACCAGAAGCCTTTCCTTGCAGCTGCACAGATTTCTGTCACCCACCTGACATATGTTTCTGTGGGCACCATTTCCCAGGACATGCTAGAGACTGGGGTTTGAGTGAAACAACACATAAAATCTAGAGGCAAGAAAGCTGATAATGGCAATAGAATCACGTGCTCTGCCTTTGACCATTCATGTCATCCGTTCTCCTCTGAGGGCAGGTGGGGACTTGAGCAAATGCAAAATCAATGTCATATAGCAAGTGTGGATCATGGACTTGCTGAAATGCTGGTCCTTGCAGCAATTTGTGTTAGGTGGCTATGAGATAGAAATGCAGAAAACCTTAAAATTCTTCTGTGTGTGAAAATGGCGATTAATACCCAAGGGCCTAAGACTGATTGCAAGAAAGACTATTTTCTTAGGAAAAATAAAAGAAAAGGATCTAGATGATGGTCTTTGTTCCTGGAGGCACAGAAAACCTGTACCTCATGCCCATAATTTAAAGGACTCTGTATCCAGGTTCCAAGCTCCAAAGTGATTTTGGATCATTCATTCACTCATTCCCTATTTATTTCTTCCTAATTCATCAACAGCAACTCAGTATTTGTTATGTATTGGTCCCTGAGCTGGTTTCAGGGGTAGAGTGGGGAATGCGAAGACAAAGTCCTTTGCTTTACATCTGCTGGGAGAGACTGCATCAAAATAGGAAACAAATAAGTGATAACAAATCCCAAGCAGGGAGGTGTGAATAGGCCACCTGAGGGGGGTGCCAGGGTAATCTACAGGGATTCTGATTGTTACTGCAGGTACTTTGGTTCTAGAGTAAAAATGGACTATGTCTCCATGTTTTCACTCCACAGACCAAACTGTATTCCTATGAGCTGAGTTCATTTAATACAAAGATGTTTCTAAACCAGTTTTTTTTTTTTGGTTTAGAATTCAAAGACCCTCTTCTTTGGTCCCCAAGGTAGACAAATTAAGTCTATGGCTACAGACAGCCCAAAAGTGACTTTGATGAGTTGCTTACATTCTGTGTGACTCTGCTGTAGTAACTGTATCTCCCTGTTCCTAAGTTTATTCTCAATGAAGAAGGTTGCCACTGTGTTAACTATAAAATATTGTCAGTATCTGACCTAAATCCTGAAATAGAAGAGCTGCTCAAAGGAAGCATCTCTTGTTGATCAACTCCCACATCTCTTACTGGTCTGGGCTGATCCCTAGTGAATGAGGACCTTCCATGATCATCTTTTTTCCTGTTTCTTTCTGGAGATGCTGACCTTTTTCTGAACCTTCCTAAGTCCCCCAGGACAGTCAGGTATATCCACAGAGATTGTCTAACTGTGATCTTCACACACAGCCTCAGGTGATGTCAAACTCCATTTCTGCCAAGATGTGACTCTTGGGCCTGAGCCAGGACTGGTGACAGGCTCAGGAACCTTGTGACTCAGTCTCATTAAACCATTACACACTCAGCCCTTTCAAAAACCCCAAACCCAAACTGGCACAGGCTGTCCTGCATCCCAGAGTCAAGAACCCTGACACAGGACTCTGGGGAGGGGTTTCCGAGCTGAGCTCTGTATGAATATCAGGAAGCTTTTCAGACCATGCTCTGATGTAGTACAGCAGGGCTTCCCTAAGGTCAAGCTCACAGGAACATGCTGAGGGGCCTGAACTGAGATTGGTCTCCCTCTGCCTTCTTACTCTCATCAGACTGACCCTTTTATCTGTAATGACTGTCTGCAGGGCTGAAAGTTGGGAAGGGAACTGAGATCTTAAGAAGTTTGTCTACACTCTGTAGTCTGCATTAAATGTCAAAACTCAACCTGAAACAAAATGCATAGGGAAATGGAGGTAGTGTCCAGGGTTGTCAGACCTATGTGTGATGTAGGAGTCACCTCACCCAACCCCCAGTCATCAGAGAGCAATCACTTACCATATACATCAAGTTGCCCAAATCCCATTTCTGCTTCTGAATCTGGAAAGTGGGCCACTACGGTGTACATTCCTGCATCCATCATGGTGGTCTTCTTCAACAGCAAGGATCCATCTTCATTAAATATCTGTCTTCTGCTCTTTTCAGGACCACTTAGATGGAAACTTAATGTCGGGATAAAAAATGCGATTACATTATTTTGATCAATGCCATTCCCTTTGTACCACACGAGAGCTACAGCCTCAGGAGGCTTACTGTCAATACGCAGAACTACATCATCCCCTTTTTTACAATAGGTCGACACAATACTGAGTTGGTCTGTGGTGGGAAGGCTCCAGAATATGAAGAGTGAGACTAGGAAAAAAGAAAAAAAATGGATCAATATTTGCATTTGTGTATTAGGACATGAATCCTGAGCAGGTCTCTTTATCTCTCAGCTTTTGTCTACAGGTGAGTGTGTGTTTCCCATGGTCGAGATCAACAGAATAGCCCCCATTACTTCAGCACCTCTGAAGTTGTTATTTTTTCTGTTTCAAATACTCTTCTCCAGGTATTTGTCTTGGTCACCACCTCACTTTGCTTAAACCAATGCTGATCGGGCAATTTTGAGACGTTTGCTGTAAACATTCTCTAAAGATTCTCTGCCTTCTCTGACCTGTCCTGCTTATTTTTTTCATGGCTGTTCTGGGTACCTGACCTCACATCTACACCTTTTCTTGTCCCTTTCTTCGCCATAGGACATGGGCTTTCTGAGAGCAGGCTTCTCTGATCTAATAACTCCAGTGACTGCAATGGCCTAGAAATACATGCGGTTGAATGAATGAGTTTTCACAGGGTCCCAGGATAAATCATGGGATGTATTTACCCATTTTTGGCATTTGTGATAAAGACAATGGCTAGAACCCCTGGTTAAATTTTTTCCTGCTGCATCCTGACAATAATAATGATTATTAGTATCAGTTTTCATAATTCAATAATCAATGATGAATAGCAAGAGATAAACAGCAGTTGAGGGTTTTCTGCATGTCATCACTTCTAGATTATGAGATTTTCCTCTTGCTGAGACCTCTTCTCCATCCCACTGTATTCCTTTCTCCTTCACCCTCAGGTCCAAACATAAACTTTCCATTTTTTTCTCAGAGCACTGGTCTCTTCAGCAGATGACAGCCAATCTCTGTGTCAGATCCTTAGTCTACCCCAAGGAATTGTCTCCTACTTACCAAACATCAGGATTCCTTGCCAGTGGACAAGTCCTCTGTGGGTAGAGACTAAAGGGGACCCCATAGTGTATGTTGTCTGCTCTGTGGCTGCTACTTTAAAACAAGCTTGAGGTCTGGTGAGGCTCACAGCACCTCTGTCAAGAATGGTGCAATCTGCTCTGTGTCCTACCTGTGTGCTGAGCTTTATTCTGGGGCAAGTTTATGATTCTTGTCATGTGAGCTGGGGGCAGGGAGTATGCACATGACCATCCCACTCCCTGCTCTAGTTTTCGCCACCCTTGACCTTTCTAACCACTACTGCCCCTCCTATAATTTTGTTCCCTGGGAACTCCTGAGGCCTCTCAACACCACACAAAAACACATTCAAACACATGTGCTCATGCATAAGCAGTCACACACATATACCCACTCTCATCCTCAATTTAGAAGAACACAAGCCTGGGGTTTATGGGGTCAGGGATTTCTCCACAGGTTCCTGTCAGGCAGGTGTCCAGTAGTCTTTCTACTCTCTCTCTCTCTCTCTCTCGCTCTCTCACACACACACACACACTTTTGACTCTTCCCTTCAGAGCTGGAGTTCTTGAGCTAAGTTACACAAACCTGTCACAAGGAAGTCATTCTTGCTGTATATGAAATAACCTGTGAAACACTGTAAACATCGCAATGCCCAGGTGACACCTCAAAAATTCAGCATAAACAGCTGTCTAGCTAAGGCAGGTGCCAATTCAGAATGAGAAACCTTCATGTGAAAGTAGAATCACCTCTCTTGCTCTACTGTGCACAAGAGAAGTCTCCAAATCCTGTTAAACTGCATATTTTGACTGAGTGCAGTGTGCCACAGACTCTGTATCTGACAAGCTCAGGGCGAGGTTGATCTTAATGACCTGTGGATCTCACTTGCAATAGCAAGGCTGTAGGGGACACAAGTGTCTTTAGAGGATGACACAATAATGCCAGAATTGGCCTCTGCTGTGTCTTTAGCTTGGGTCTGTGAACACTGGAGAGAGGGCCCCAGATATCATCAAAAAGGGGGACTATTTGTTTGTAACACAGAAACTTACCTGGGCACCAGGTCTTCCCCATGTTCTCAAAAGCTCTCTGGTTTTGTTTTTTCCCACATGAAAGTAACAAAAGTAACTCTGGGGAAGAGAAGTGGTCAAGCTTTGTGACAATTGCGGAGGGGTCCATTCTTCTATCTCAGGTTGTCACCAGACTGGCTTTTGCTTCCAGGGATAAAATTTCAAAACCAGAGATCTCAGTAGGACATGCAGTTTTAGGTATGAAGTGGGATATGTCTCCTCTGTGTCCCAGGAAGAAGGGACTGTGGTGAAAAGTTGGGTGCCTGTGGGCTGCCTGGTACTCAAGAGACAGTTTCACGTAGACCATTCCTCTCAAAGTCTGTTTTATGGAGCTGTTCTTCCACTACAGGCTGTTGGGGAAACCTCTGAGTTATCTCCAGGAAGATTCCTTGTGGTCACCAGACTTGCCCATGGATGACACCAGGCATGGAGTAGAGACCAACACAGAAATCCCTGAGAGAAGAGGTGCTCCTAGGCTCTGTTGAGGTAAAACACAGTCCAAGCTTATACAGCAATGTAATGAGTTTATCTATGCCAAACTGAACTCGTATGCCTTGGAGAAAGGACCTAAATGCTTTGAACAAAAGCAATTTTACAGCTTATTTTATACATTATCATCCGAGATGATACATTATCATAGAAGATGATAAAATTTGGATAAAATCCAGAAGGATGTAAAAGAAAACATAGGAGAGAAATTCCCAAAATTGTAAAAAAATATAATAATAAAACAGAAAATGGAGACACATATATTTTCCCATTGGTGGGTAGAGTATAATCAGCATTTACAGGACACAGAGAAGGTGCACAGGGGACCAGATAACATAAAGGATGCTGTAGTCTCATACACTTGTCCCAGACTGTGACGTGAATGGTACAGCCAAGAAAATCACTCTGACGTGTCAATGTTATGCTATCCAAGATGAAAATAAATAGGTCAGTGTTCACTTAAATTAAAGACTATTCTTTCTTAAGGAAAGTACATACCTGGGATGTGACAACCTTCCAAGTTAGAAATTTCTGATCAGAATATTTTGTGAGGATTGTAAGGCCTTCCATGTGGCCCCCTGAGCTTGTCAGGGTTACTTCACAACTCCTTTCTGTTAACAGTCTTTAGAAGTAGCAGGTGGGACAGAGCAGTCAAGAGGGAGGACCAGAGAAAGGCCTGTTGGAACAGGGGGTGAAAATCAGGCTACTTCTCCATCTTAGTCAAAGCCCAGTTCCTGTGTGTATTTCCTGTGTGTCTCAATTTTGCTGCCAAGAGGACAGAAGTAGACCTGCAACCAATGTCAGGTGCTGCGCAAGATCGCTGACAAGAGTAAGGTGAACCAGTGAAAAGGCAGGGATTGTCCAGAATATTATGAGTCCAGTGTCAGCAGAATTGTCCCATCAGGGGCATGAGCTGAGTCAGACAGAGCACTCTGCATTCAAGTATCCAAAAGAAGGACCTGGTGAAGGTTCTGCTGAGGCTTTTGAAAGAGGGTGTTGACTTGGTGTGTCCACCCAAAATATGTCAAGTGTGTCTGCCATCACTACATTGGAATGTTGCATATAAGTCATTTCTGTGTCCCTGTCTGCCCACAGGGCCCAGGGGCATGAACATCTCCATGTGAATCAATACTCAAATAGGGGTCCTATGTATTCTTTTGTAAGGAGAAGAGAGATTCTTGTAGAACCTTCACCCCCTCTGAGATGGAAGGAGCCACAGATTCTGGGTTATCCTGTCCCATTCTTCATAGGAAGTTTTCCTTGTTCCCCAGGACATCATGACTTACACAGATGTCTTTAGAAACAATAGGCAGGTATATCCCAGACCAGGAATTCTGAGAATGAAAAGTCATCCCAGATTCCTGTAAGGTCAGGGTATGCTCTTTCCTCCCCTGGCAGTAACTCTACCAGGGGTTGAAGATCCAGAGTTTCTGTCTGATCAGCTATCTGTGAGGATAGGAAAAACACAGGCCCTGGTTGATGAGACATAACTCACAAGGTGGGACTGTGGAGGGCTGTGACTTTGGAGGAATGAAAAGAAGTCCAAGCCCCATTGTTAGGAGGTTCCTTTCATTCTTCCTGACACATGAGAAATAAACGCCTGACTGTAGGATGTCCCCAAGGAGATAGTGGCCTCCTCTCATGCTGACACCAATGCTGTTGTGTCTATAAGAAATGTAATTTAACTGGAAGTGTCATGCAGAGTGACAGGCTTCCACTGGGTAGTGTCCCTTTTCAATTTATCATGTGTTTCCAGAGCATCTGTCATGTGTCAAGTTCTTCGCTGAGCCCTGGAAAGTCTAAAGAAAATAAGGCAATTGTGGGCCTCATGATCATTGACTTGACCTTGTAACACAGACAGGCTGTTAGGTAAATCATGGCTCTAGGAACTTAATTATAATCCAGTGAAGGGCCTCAAAAGAAAACTTCTGGTCCCTCCAGAGTATGTATTGAGTTTCAGCTGGTCTGGGAAGCATGAAGAGCACTTCTGAGAAAGTCACCTCTTGCCTGAATCCTGGAGAGTTTGTGGACATTTACTACATGAAGAACAGAGGGTGTTAAAGAAAACAAAAAGCTTCCTCAGAAGACTGACCTTTGTAGGGGTGATGCTTGGCTGGATGGAAGAGTAGAGAGAGTCCATTGTGGGATCTTGAAGATTTAGAAAGACTGTGTAATGAGGGATGCTGTTGAGGTTGGTCCTTTGCTGCACTCTGGATGGTGCTGAGGTGAAGACAGCAATACCCCAGAGAGGCTATTTCTGCAGAGTAATTCTGCCTCCCCCTGTGGACAAGTAGAAACATGGGCAATAAAATGCCATGTTACAGTTGGTATCTTTGTTTTTTTAGTTTTGGATTTTGTATACAACGTATATTTTAGGCAATATTTCATAGATGCATATATAATTTTAATATAGTTATTGAATTATAGTTGAATATAATGAACTTAACATGCTGAAAGTATACAATTTATGAAGAGTTTTCAGATGCATGCACCAGAGGAGTTGTACAATGAAAATAAAGACCATGCCCCTTACTATTAAAGTGTTCTCATGCCCTCTTGTAATCTCCTTTTTCTTCACCTCTCCATCTCCTTTTTTAGTTTTAAGGGAATTCTCTTCCATTTTTTTCACTATAAATTCAGTGGCAATTTCTGGAATTTTTTAAAGTTTTATTATGAAATCTTTAACTTGAGACTAAAGTTGGTTATATTGACATAGATCTTTCTTTTTTATTCTCTAGTTATATTTCATTCCAGGGACTCATTAATTTTGTTTACCTATTCACTCTTTATGGACCTCTGTGTTGTTTCCAATTTTGGGCTCTTACAAGAAAACCTGCCATGAACATTTGTGCAGAAAAGTCTTTAACACAAAGAATCAGCTATTGTATAATCACTGAGTAGCTATATAAATAGAAGTTAGGGAGTCACCCCTGGAGACTGGTCTCAAGGTTGCACTGGCTCAGCCCCACCCAGAGGGACAGAAACACCTGCTTCTTCACATGAAGCTGTGTCTGCTTCATGTGCCACCATCAGTCAACACAACAGTAGAAATAATGGTTCCATATCACTTCCAGCTTCTAAATTATGATCCAGTGCACTTCAGAAACTGCATTTAATTCATATCTGGATTCTCAATCACTAGGAAGAGGGGAAAGCTAGTGTTTAACTTTTCAATCCCTCTGATAAAAGGGAAAACCCTGCAAAATAAAGAAGCCAAGTGCCCACTGATAATACAGAGCATGTCTGAGCCCACCTGCAGGCTGTGTGACACAGGGTGAGTGACCCTACCTAGAGAAGTCTCAGGTTTCTCATGTGATTTCATGAAAATATGTTCGGTGTTCTTTCTTGGGTTTTAGAAAAGGGCAGCTAACTCTTTTGGAATTTTCCAAAAGTGATGAGGGTGATAAGAGTGTCTTTTGTTGTGATGACTCAACTCTTGGCAGGTCTCTGGGGAGTTACAGAGTGAGGGCAGGTCACCAGAAAGACCAGGTTCTGATCAGAAGCTTGGAATTTTCAGCTATCAACATAAGAAAAATTTCAACCTGGCAGGAATTTTTATGAGTCTACTTGGGCCAAACATGATGATAATTCCTAGGAAGTAAAACCACAATGGACTGAGAGAATGTTCTGAAACATGGCAGTGTTGCCCCTTATTTTATACAGTACAGTGAAAGCCAGATGCATAAGGGGTTATGTGAAATCAAAGGGCTATCTATTAATGAGTTGGAAGATGTAAAGTAGAGAAATGTCTGAGACTGGGTAACAAGTAAAACAAATGTACACAATTTTTATGTTACTTGGTACAGGAAAGATAGCAGTAAACAATAAACACAATAACCATAGTAATGAGGAGGTATGTGGTCTCTGCTATGGTGCAGTGAGGTGTCTGGAAAAAATAAAATTACCCTGAAATATTAAAGGTATGTTAGGGTAGGAGCAAAAGTAAAAATAAACACCATAGCTTAAGGTGAAGATTGACATTTGTCAGGAAATATACTGGCCTACGATATGACTACTCCCCAATACTCACTTTTGGTTAAAATTTTAATTTCAGACAATCTTATGTGGTTACTTCACATCTCTGAGTTTCTGAGTCCAACCACACAGGCATCCCCTGAGCTTCTCAGGATTAGTATGTGGTCCCTTTTTTGTCTACACTGCCTCTCTTTGTTATAAATCAACCTGAAAGATGCATTGGTGAGCCATCTTATGGTTAGATAATATTGTTTCAAGTGCTAGGAAGGGATTCTTAAGAAGTCTTTGTAGTAGCGTTTGTCTTGCTGAATGATAAACCATTGGTGATGCAGCAAGACCTTCATCTTGGATGGAAGTCAAAGCTGAATGTTCTCAAAAGAGGAAAGCAGGTAAATGGGAGCAGTCAGTCCCACAGGCCTTTATTAGAAAAACATTCTGGATCATTTCTAACCTATAATTTATCATGATCTAAGATGTTCTGTCTCATTTCTCTGTGTTGTGCAACCTACGTAACATTTACTTACAGTTTGAGGGCAGACTACCCACCGATCCAATTTTACCCATCTGACCATGGGATGGGGTCATATTTAGTAAAGCCCACCTATTATTAATTATGAATTATCCATTATTACTCTGATTTCTGCTAGTTGTACACTTGGAAGCAGTCACCTTAAAGTTTATTTGGGGACCAGGCTGTAGGAACACAAAGCTGTAAAGTACAATTAGCATCTAGAAGCTCCACTGGTGAGGAGGACAGTAAGCGTTTCATAAGTACATTTCCTCTGCTTCAGCAGCAGGCATGGGGGGTCCTGTTTTATAGCCACTTCAGCTTCCATTTGAATAATAGAGTTAGCAGTCCCTATTGAGTTAGGGAATGAGGATATTCATATAATTAGGTTCTAGCATTTATTCATAAAATTCCTTTCCTGATATTTTTATTCCAGTAATATTCTACTATATTCTTTGACCTTAGTTATTTTCTTTTCACTCAGAAATAACCAAATATTCTGGACAAATGACGTACTCTTTTAAAAAAAGATTTTATAAATCTATTTTTAGAGAGAAGGGGAAGGAGAGAAAGAGGGAAACATCAAAGTGTGTTTGTCTCTCATGCACCCCCTACAGGTGATATGCTCTTACTGGGAATCAAACTGTCTTCCATTTGGTTTGCAGGCTCCACTCAACCCACTAAGCCACACCAGCCAGGGATAAACACCTGAGTTGGAAACTCTCTTAAAACACGCACATCACTTTTCCTCCTTTTGCAATAGCATTTCTTCTCAATTTCAAGATGTTGCCAGAATGGGAGCCCTACTGAGGGCAGGGTTGCCTAAGGTTATCCATTAATACATGGATTCTTGACTTTGTGCAGGCAGAATTTCACAAAACAAGCCCAGGTGATTTTGAGGGTATATTTACTATGCAGGAGATGGTGACAGAAGGATGGGCCTAAATATAAAGAGAATCAGAA